>CM021699.1:108444538-108548391 GCA_011074415.1 Stictonetta naevosa | reverse complement strand
TTTATTTATTTATTTATTTATTTATTTATTTATTTATTTATTTATTTTGCTATGGAATTTGCAACTTGCAGGAACTGCAGGAAAAGACACTAGTGAAACACACAGAGATTTTCTTTTAATTTAGGCATCTTGTTTCACTACATAGCATCAGATGGAGCAATCCAGGCTGATCACATTAATAGCTGTCATAATAATATCAAAAACAGTAATAACAATGATGTAATATTAGTGCATATTATGGAAAACCGGAATCATATTTTGATACTTGTATGTTGCACCTGGTTCAGAGAAATCCCTAACATGAATATAGACTGGGAAACGAGTGGACTGATAACAGCCCTGCAGAGAAGGACTTGGGGTGGTGGTGGATGAAAAACTGAATATGAGCTGGCAATGTGTGCTTCCAGACCAGAGAGACAGCTGTATTCTGGGTTGCATCAAAATAAACATGACCAAGGGAGGTGATTCTACCCCTCTACTCTGCTCTCATGAGACCCCACCTGGAGCAATGTGTTCAGCATCTTGAGCGTGAGAAAGACATGGACTTTTTCAAGTGAGTCAAGAGGAGGGCCATGAGGATGATCAGAGGACTGAAGCACCTCTCCTACGAAGAAAGGTTGAGGGAATTAGGGTTATTCAGCCTGGAGAAGAGAAGGGTCCAGGGAGACCTTTTAACTGCCTTGATCTAATGGAAGGTGTTACTGTCCATGTAAGGGGGTTGGAATTAGATGATGACCAAGGGCCTTTCCAACCCAAACCATTCTATTATTCTGTAATAAAATATGGGTCATTTTCTATCAAAACACTATTATACTTGGTGAAATTATGAAATATAGAATAATACCACACTGGACCAATCAGCTTTGTCATGGTGTTGGTTCTTTTGGACTGCCCACGATGGATAAATAGTCTGTAGGATCCAGATAAACTCTGAGGGAGTAAGCATACCCTGCTATTGGTGAATGGGGAGATAGATGGTGAAAGAGCCTGTATCTGTTCAAGGGGAAAGAAAGAGATATTAAGAAAATCTTGTGTTTTTTCAATACAAAAGAAATATGAACCTTTACTGATTTTAATTTACATCCAAGTATAGCAGGATAGAACAAGAATATTAATTACCTAGAAAATATTCTATCTTCAGTCTCATAGAGGCCACACAGAACTGTTGGGACATCTCACACTCTCACACAATTGGAACACTGCCATGAATGTATACAGGTCTGGAAAATGAAGAGAGGTAGTTGTTGCTTGTTATGTGAGAGAACAGTGTGAATGTTTGGACCTCTGCATTGGCATGGATGATAAGTGAAATGAGGGTTTGTACATTAGGATTAGACAGCACACCAACATTGCTAAAATGGTGGTGGATGTCTGCTAGAGACTGCCTGATCAGGAAGAAAATATATATGAGGCTTTCTTCAGAAAATAGGAAGATACTTCAAATTCACAGACTCTGGTCCTCACTGGGTACTTTAAACCACCCAGTATCTACTGGAGGGGCAGCACAGAAGGGACCAGACAATCCAGAAAGTCTCTAGAGTTGATAATAATTTTCTGATGCAGGGAATCAATGAGACAATGAGATCAGGTACTCTAATTGATCTGATGCTTAGAACTGGTCACACATGTGATGGTAGGAGGTAACCTTGGCTGCAGTGACCATGCAATGGTGAAGTTCCAGATTCTGACAGAAGGGAACAAGGCAAAAAGCAGGATCACCACTCCAGATTTAGGAGAGAAGTCTGGCCAGTTAAGAGACCTTCTTGAAATAATTACATAGGATACTGTCTGGAGAGAAGAGGAATTCACAAAAGCTGTTTGATTTTCAAGGAGCACCTCCTCCAAGTTGAAGAATGATCCATCTTGATGAACAAGCAAGATGCCTCTATGGTTGAACAAGGAGATCTCAAAAAAAAAAAAAATTAAAAAAAGAAGCATAGAAGTGGAAACAGGAGTGAGTGAGTTGTGAGGAATATAGAGATACAGTCCAAGTGTACAAGGATGGAGTTAGATTTCACTTGCAGTTGAATCTGGTGAGGGATATGAAAGGCAGCAAGAAAGGTTTGTGTATATATATCAGCAGTGAATGGAAAACTAGGGAAAATGGGGTCCTGTTACTGAATAGGACAGGGAACCTTGTGACAAAAAATATGGAGAAGGCCAAGATACTCAGTACATTGTTTGCCTCAGCCTTTACTAGTAACATTTGCCTTCAGGAATCTGAAGTCTCAGAAAGTCCTGAAATTTACTAAAACATTGGAACATTTTGTTCCAACTGTTCTAAAATGAGCGTGTTCAGCCTGGACAGGAGAAGGCTTGAGGGGATCTTGTCAATGTCTATAAATACCTGCTGTGAGGGAGTAAAGACATCTCTCCAGTAGTATCTAATAAACAGGACAACAGGCAATAGGAACGAGTTGAAATACAGGAAATTCCATTTCAAATAAAAATATATTTTTAAATTATTTTTTTATTTTTTTATTTTTTTTTACTCTGAGTATGGTCAGACAGGGGAAAAGGCTGCCCATGGACATTGTGGAATGTCTTTCCTTAGAGATATTCAAAATCTGATGGGACAACACCCTGAGCAGCCTACAGGTTTTGACCCTGCTTTAAACTGGACATTTGAACAAGATGATTTCCAGAGGACCCTTCCAACCTCAACTGTTACATGGTTCTGTGTGACTATGATACATGTTAAATTATGTCAAACTGAAAGGAGTGGTTACAAAAGTCAATTAAGCACATACGACTGCTTGTGAAATCATGGAGTTATAGTCATTAATATTTTGCCTGGTATTTTTAAGTGATTGAAGTCTGTATCATACCATTGCCCGTCTCTTTCTATTTATATGTCTGCACTGAATGATATGAGTAGAAGGCTCGAGGCAAGATTTTTTAGAGAAAAGAGAAATGCTAAGCCAATTGAAAGCAATTTCTGAAGGGAATAACATCAAAAACAAGGAGGAGAAATATTTGAAAAAGAGGAAAAGGATTGGAGGATATTGAAGATATTATGTTTATGTGGCATTTTGGCACTTCTGAATGTCCAAAAAAAGATTTACACCAACTGCAAGTTAGTGGATAAAAATAAATAAATTAATAATAATAATAAAAAAAATAGGAGAGGCACAAAGGAAAACCAACATCAAGAACATTTGAAGTGCTAGGAGACATTTTCCTTGTGAAAAATGTCTGAAAATCCTTAATAGAGCTGATGAAGATTTGTTTAAATAGCAGAGCAGTTTGTTTAAACAGTCAGCTAAAAGCCTAAGTAGAACACTACAAAAAATAGGTTGTTTCTATGATCTGGTGGAACAAAAAATGAGAGCAAAAATACAACATGTGTACTGACAATGCACTTCATCAGGAATTGGTCAAAACTGGCTTGACCTATGCACTGAAGTAGACTTCATAAAATACCTAGCAATGTCTGTTTCCTAGAGGTTAAAGAACAGATAAACAGAAGAGATAAATAATGTCAGTTTTTTTGTTTGTTTGTTTATTTATTTGTTTTATGTTGGTTCATTTAAAGGCCTAAAGCTTTATAAAGATATAAAACTCAGTTAAATACTACAGAAGGCTCAAAAACAGGCAAACCACCCCTCCTTCCTGCCCCCCCCCCCCCCAAGAAAAACACAGAACACACACAATACAGAAATAAAGCAAACCAAACCAAACAAAAACAGCATACTGAAAAGAATTGTAAAGAAGAAGTACATACAGTTTTGTAAAAACAAAGAAACAGACAAACAATTCTGCCATGGCATAAAGGAAACTTTTAAACACAAACCTCTCCTACCCCAGACAAGAAAGCATAAGACTAAAACCCTGCCTTTCCTTTTTAGTATAGTCAAGTATACTAGTACACTTTTTAGTATACTTAAGCATACTAAAAGCAGAAACAGTGGGAAGCACCAAATACAGATCAGAAGTTAGAGAAAGTAAATAAATGCTAAATGAAGTAATTTATTTTTATTTATTTATTTATTTATTTGGGGGGGGGGGAATCTGTGATCATTGAGGGTTACATTATTATACTATGAACTAATTCATAGAATCTTAAAATCATAGAATTGCTTAGGATGGAAAGGACCTTAAAGATCATCTAGTTTCACCCCTCATTCCATTGGTAGGGACACCTTCCACTGTATCAGGTTGCTCAAAACCCCATCCAACCTGACCTTGAACACCTCCAGAGATGGGGCATCCACAGCTTCTCTGGGCAAACTGTTCTAATGCCTCAGTACCCTCTGACAGTGGACCAGATCATCTTGGAGTTTTTTTTCCAACCTTAATTATTCTATGATTGTGGCCTCATTGAAGTCTTCCAGTACCTGAAAGGAATATATAAATGGGAGAGGGAATGCCTGTTTACATGTGTTGATAGTGATAGGACAAGGGGGAATGGTTTTAAACTAAGACAGGAGATTTAGGTTAGATATTAGGAGGTGTTTTTTTTCTCTCAGAGGGTGGTGAAGCACTGGAACAGGTTGCCCAGAGAGGTTGTGGATGCCCCATTGCTGGAGACATTCAAGGTCAGGTTGCATGTGGCTCTGGGTAGCCTGCTGTAGTGGTTGGCAACCCTGGCCAGAGCAGGGGGATTGAAACTAGATGATCTTTAAGGTCCTTTTCAACCCAGGCAATTCTATGATTCAATGATTCAACAATTCTATAATTCTATGACTAAAGAATTTCAGCTGGGCACACTTGCACCCATGACACCCATATCTATCTTTTGGGCCTAGAGGGACTTCCAGATTTTGGAGTTCCCTGCAGCTGAGGGCCTGGGCAGCTCTTCTGGTCCTCAGGAGATCTGTTTGGGTGTAGGCCTGCCTGGGGAGGTTGTGGTCTGGGTCTGGGTCTCTGCCTCAGACTGGCAGTTGCAGCAGGCAGACACCATTTTGTTTCAGTAGTAGGCTGCTTCCTGTTACTCCACAAACAGAAGAAAGTGGCCCAGCTTCTGCCCTCTCACACAAACTACCAGGCAAAATGGCATGCCATGGCCTGGCCTCTGCACTCTCCAGGGGCTTTCTTTGTGTGAGGGTGGCCACCACTGCTCCTGGCCCCACTCAAGCCTCATCAGCCACTCTCATGAATGGCAGCTTCTCCCCCAGGGTATCCTTGATGCAGGAATCCTCCTGCCCCACTCCATAATGTGCCTGCCCCAGAGCTGATCACCTCAGCGAGTGATAATCAAACATTACAGTTAGAAGTGTCATGTTGACTACTCCTTATTGCTCACAAACACTCATGAGAGTAGCCATTGATAGACCACACATATTTCAGAGCAACAGAGTCAATTCTCCATTTGTCATCCAAGGACTAAAAGCCAGCTAATCTTAAACTGGTGATTTGCTGTGTTAGCAAATGACTATTTGTTTCCCGATGAGTTTTTATGTTCAAAGAAGAAAGAAGACTCCTGACTGGAATATTTCACTGTACATAAATACCAGCCAAAATGTAACCTCCCGAAAAAGCCAAATATGACACTTGCCTATTGTTTATTCAACTGTCAAGGAGCAACAGGATAACTAGAGGCAATCTGCATTATTTATTAGAGAGACAATACAATTAAGGCAAACCATTTTCCTTTTCAGAGAGGAAATATATGTTAATTCATGCACATGAAAAGTCTTTCATTTTGCAAGTACCTGTAGGTAGAGGTGAATAATGCACATTCTGCTGTCTACATATTTCCTAAAGATTAGGCTTGCCAAGCAATAAAGGTTCCTTTATAAAAAGTCATGTATTAAAAATAAAGTGACTTTGTCTGACTATCTTTTGTCTCTAGTAAGCAATTAGCAAAAAAGTTTATGTTTGCCTTGAAGTGATCAGTGTTCAGAAGACTGCTAAGATGGCTCTTTAATAGGCAGCTGGTTGGCTGTAGGTCTTTTGAATGGACTGTGCTCACTGAAAGATGACCAACTAACTTTATTATTCTCATTAATTGAGTTGCTGCCTGCCTGCAAGAGCATTTCAGGTGGGAAAACTGGTTATTTGATTTAGCAAACAGGAAATGAATATAAATTAACTCAGAAAGTATCACCTTTCATACACTGGCAAGAGAAACCTTACCGCAATAAAATATATATTGGAAGACATTTTCAGTAGTTAGGAAAATAAATTTTCTGCACTTGCAGATGGTAGCCTACTTAAATACTTCAACCCTCTCAATATTACACATCCACTTCATGAAAATATTATATTATTTATTAACTAATCTATTATTTTTGATTAAAAATAAGAGAGATTGAAAATATAATTGACAAATACTCATTTCAGTTTTTTATTAGACTCACTTTTATAATATTCATCCTGTTTATCTGCATTTATTTTTCATACATTTTTAAGAGGTCCTATTTTACTGATGTTAAGTGTACAAGAGAAGAGATTTCCAAAGTCACAGTTGTGAATATTTGTGCTGGAAATGCCTGTGCATCTTTTCTCCATTGACTGAAAATGTTTTCAGATTACCTTTTATGTATAGAAATGGGCCAGTCTAAAAGGATTTTCAACTTAATTTCTGTCAGATTTCAGGATAAAAATGATTAACAGGGTTGATCTGCATAATAGATGCTCAGAGACATTACAGAATGGCATACCAAACAACACTTGTAAACCATGACTGTAATAATACCACAATCCTACATGGTACTTTGCATCAGGTCAGCTCGGTTTCTTTTGTGAAGGAAGTTTCTCCCTTGATGCAACCAGAACTGCTTTGTGGAAAGTCCCTGTCACTATACCACACACAGAGCATCTCCCAGCCCAGCTGTCTCTGCACCCTCTGCTGCAGATGTGTCCGTTGAAATTCATGGGCTCTAAAAGTGACATTAAAACAACTGCAGAGCTCTTGAAGATTAAATCAAGGAGATGTGACCTAGGTCAGGCAGGCTTGTTTTTGTTCTTGTTTGCACAGAAAGGAAAATGATTGACCTTTGTCTGACTGGAACCTTATTCGTTGCATCACACTTATACCAGTTAATAAATGAAGAGAAGTACTGGGCCATGAGTTAATTTCTGAAGATTAAAAATGAAGTTGCTCATCATTATGGGTCTCCATTCCTCTTTCTCTTACTTTTTAGCATTTAAATATTTTAAATTAGCATTTTAAGCTCCAAATTGTTTTAAACCTTCTTCATTTGGTTTAGATTTTTAATCCTTTACAGGTAGTTGTCACATCCTTAAATTACTAGGGTGTTAGACTTCACTATTGCTCATATGCACTAATCAAAGCAAGTGTGAATGTACTAATTAGTAATTTTACACCCTATCTGGCAGAGATTGTTTACTCTAACACAAATCATAGAATTTATGCAACGTAGGGCATTTGGAGAAATTTGTTCTTAGAAAATATAATGTCAGGGTAAGTAAGTATAGAGTGAAGGACAAAAAGAGGACAAGCTCCTTTAACTGTCAATCTAAGCCAAGTGATGAAAGGATTTCTTTCCTCCTAAAAATGTTATATTGTCAGGCTTACTAAGTATCATCTTCAATTGTTATCTTAGTGAAGTGATTGAAAAAAAATAGGCACAGGAAAATTTTAAGCTATATATTTGTCTTCTGTGTGACAGGAGAAAAAATAGAAAGCTTAAGTTTTTTTTTTTTTTTTTTTTTATGAAATTCAAAATAAATTGAGCTATGAAGCTTTAAAAACATCAATCTTTTTTTTTTTTCTTTGAAAAAAATATCATAGAATATTTTCCCATCTGTACTTGAGTCCTCTCATTTTTCATTTTCTCATGAATATGATGCAATGAATAATTTCAAGCTTTTATCCTACAACTTTCTCCATCCATTTCCTCTTTTTCTCCTATCTATATAGGTAAGCTTCTATAGAGCAGAATATTTCAGAACAGCAAAGTTGCAGCACTTTACATTTCTGTTGACTACTTTATAACTGTTCTAGTGTTGAAGAAATTTTGAGAACCTTCAGGATTGATCAAGAGAAATGAAATGGGACAGTTTAAAAATCTCACTTGGAAACTAAATAATGTGAAAACTCTTTAAAAAATAAATCTTTAATGAAAAAAATGAACATTGTGGTTAAATTTATTTTTCTATTAAAATAATTTATGTGTAAGGTTGTTTGATTTGTTTTGTATGCAACATTTTTACAAAATAATATTATTATTATTATTTTTTAAGGTTAAAATCTTTAGCCCAAACCAATTCTCATCCAAATTTAGAAACTAGTCAACAAAAATGTGAAGATGCGCAGATTAAAAAATAAACGATGCAGTTGTTAGTATTCTTTCAGTGAAATAGACAGGGTACCGTTTCATAGCCTTTGCATTGTGTTACTTTGAGGGTTATGTGTATTTTGGGACTGTGGAATGGGAATCATTTCATTTTTCCACTGCAGTTAAGTATGTTTTTTTGTTTTGTTTTGTTTTGTTTTGTTTTGTTTTACTTAGTTACATATGCCATTTGTACAATATAAGATGTCAACTGCTTTCCTGTATTGTTTTGTATCATGTAACAGCTACTCCCAGTGTTCATGATAATGAAGATATAGAAGATCTCTGGGAAATTTTAGAAATTAGTCTGGGATCTTAAACGGTACTCATACTATACCAGGTGTAGTAATGAGTATCTGTGTGTATGAATTCCTATTAACAACATTTAACATTCATTTTCAGACAATGCATTTTCCTGTATGTTTCAAACAGGTACTAGCAAGCAGAAAAAGGATTAAATTTCATTATAAGGCCAATATCTGTAGCCCTTTGTGGAATTAGTCTATGGAGACTTTCTTACAACAGAACTTAAAATTGATGCATTTTTGGAGATTTTCTTAAAACAGAACTTGAAATGGTTGTTTGGCTTCCAGTATTTAAGCTTAAATTATCCTTCCTTTTCAAAGCATTTCCAGCACTTGACAATTCCACCTGACAAGATGCATAAGCAGGGTAACATTTAGGCTCAGTAAGATTCAGAAGTAGACTAATGGGAGATTACTCTTGCAATACAGTCTCTGATTTGTGTACAGTAAGTTTTAGATCACAGGTAACATGAAAGTTTGATACAGAGCATTGTATCTCCTTCTCTATTTCTTTTCATAAATCTCTCTCCTTCCTCGTCTTTCACCTGATTTCTCAGTTCTTCTTGTAGAAGTTGTTAGATTTGTAGCAGCTAGCACTGGCACTTGATGTTAAGGAGCATTAAAAATTAACCAAGTATGAGAAGTTTGCTCTTTTGAAAATATGCCTGCTGTAAATATGTTTAATATCAGTGAAAATGCAGTAAAGACATGCCCTGAGCCATGTGTCAGAAGGACAAGTTTATCTAGGCCTGCCAGGATTTTTTTTTTTTTTTTTTTAAAGAAGGAAACAGTTATGAAAACATGCTTTTTAATCATATCAGCTTGATAAAAAAAAGCTGTTGGAAAAAAAAAAAAAAGACTAAAGTTGAAAATGAGTGTTTGTGACTAACACTGTAGAAAAATGATGTGACTTAAATAAAAGATAATTTCAGTACTTAAAACTACCAGGTATGATTCCAAAACACAAAAGTTTTAAGTAAGGATTGAAGAAGCCCTGTCTCTGATGAAGTGTTTATTTTTTGTTGCTGAATATCTTGCAACAACAAAGTAAATGTGCCTAAATCCCTCTAAAAGGCAGATTCATTTCTTTAGTGGATTGAGATGTTGTCATCCATCAGAGAAGGTAGTAGACAGGTCTTTTGCAGCCTTGGGGCATCAATCTGCAAAGTTTTACTGAACTTCTGAATAGTCTTAGAAAAAATTTTAATCATCTGTGAGTGTTTCCTTTTCATACCTTCTATCTCTTTTTCATGATGGACTTCTCTGGTCTGAGATAAGGTCCTCTGCAGAACTTGAACTGTGCCTTGAATAGCCTTGTCTGGAGTTTCTAAGCAGTACTGCAATATGCTTAATAACAGAGTCACTGGCCATAGATTGCACCTTGGGAAGTCCAGAGTGGAGAGCAGGCAAAAGAAATGTCACTAGGGAGGCATTGCCACATCAGAATTGAAAATAGAGATTGGACATGGAATGGCTGTAGATTCTGAGTGCAAATGTGGGCTTTCCTGTAAGAGAAGGGGAGCCAGGAGCAAGAGTGATAACAAAGGCAGGCACCTCACCAAAAAGGGCACAGCCTCATTAATATCCCAATCTATGTGGAAACTTGGATTGGTTGACCTTCAGGGATGCCAATGAACCAACAGTTCTGTGATTCTGTGAATCTGTGAATTCTTGTATCTACCCTGGAAGAAATTGAAATGTAACTCAAAAACTGCAGTGGACGGAAACCTGTTTTAATAACAGTTTCACCACAAATATTTAAGACTTAAATATATTTTCCTGTACCTAATGACTCATAGGTCTATCAGTCTTCCACTGCTGTATATCCAAACAGCGGACAGAATCTTATTACATTTCAATTCACAATGTATTTGTGAACTTTCTAGATTTTTGTAAATAAAGAGAATAAGCTACACTGAAGCAGAAACTGGATGTTCAAAGAGAAAACATAATCTGTTTCTCTGGTAACTAGTGACAGGACCCAAGGGAATGGCATGAAAATGCATCAGGGGCTGTTCAGGCTGGATGTTAGGAAATGGTTCTTCACTGAGATGGTGGTTGGGCACTGGAGCAGGCTCCCCAGGGAAGTAGTCATGGCAGCGAGCCTGTTGGAGTTCAAGAAGTGTTTGGACAACACTCTCAGACATATGGTCTAATTTTGGATGGTCCTGTGTAGAGCAAAGAGTTGGATTTCATGATTCTTGTGGGTCCCTTCCAACCCAGGATATGCTATGATTCTATGATAATGGCTTCATCTGAATGGATAAATAAAAGGGGACAGAGACTATTCTGTTGCTGAAACTAAGTGGCATGCCTTGGTTTGTCTGGTTTCAAAAGACTGCATGTAAGGAATGGTTCTTGTGAACAGTGGCCAGGCATTATCTAAGGGAGTGTTATCTGAAATAGCCCCAAGCTGTTCCAGAAAGTGAGCTAACAAATACACGGTAAGAATGAGTGTGTGACAGTGCTTGATCTCATATCCTGTCCCTGTTATTTTCTAATAAAAACATGTAAGCAATGTGCACCTTGCTTAATGATTAATTGAAAATTTGTATTATAATCTTAGATATAGTGGTATGTACTTGGATGACAGATACAGATTACTGACTCACATTGGGGCCTGGCAAAATCTGGTGCAATGGTGTGTTTTCTCTAACCCACTGTCCCAGGTATACAATACATAAAGAAATTCCGATACTAATCCTGACCAGATCCACAATATTTTAATACTTATAAGCTCTTAAACCCTCCTTGGACATGAGTTTTTCCACCCCTGTTCTTCAGAAGAGAGAGTGAAGCACAAAAACATGATTAAAGGGTTACAAAGTGCCAGCTTCATATTAACTTTATCTAAATGAAATGAGAAATAATAACCTAAATATCCTGGGGTCTGGATCTAGGTATTTTATCTGAGGTCACACAAAAAAAAGCGACACAGAATGCGCTTGAGTTGGATTTTCTTTAGCTATTAACAAACTATCTTAGAATAAAGGATCACCTTTCATGAAGTAGGGAATGTCAAGCAAAGGGACTTTAGCATATTTATTGAGCTTACTAGCATCTAGATGCTCCTTAGATTTTCATTGTTTATATGATTTTTGTGAGCATATTGTTACAAGTATTTCGGATACTAAGTGAATATTTAAAGTTATAATAAATGGACATTTCAAAAACCAGCTATGTGTTGAAAAATAGCTCCAATCCATTTCAACAAGATTATTTCCTTACATGTTTTAGAAAATGACTAACTGCACTGTTACTGCTTTACATTTTTATGTTTGAAAGTACTGGCCAAAGGATGCATCCCTGAGTTTTCCAAGGAGATAAATTGCCCCTTATTCACTGACCAAGTTACTTAATATGACATGTAAGAACATTTTTATAGGTACCTGGATTTATGTGAAGTGTTTATCCAGAAGCTGCAGAAGCCACTATTGATCTTCCTCTGATTTGTTTTTAAAAAGACAATTTATTTGAACTCTTTTTTCTTTCTGTTCTAGGATTTTCTGTTTCCTTTCTCTTTTTTAAATTATCTTCATACTTTTTAGCAAAGCTTTGTTATACCTATGTAACCAGATGTGTCTCCCCAATTCAATTGTATTAGTGTTTTTCCAGTCATGCAAACCAGTCTATTTATATTAGCAGAGTCAAATCATACATTCATAGAATCCCCTTCCTATTTTAAAATGTATTTTACTATACATATAAACATAGATATATGTATAATATATGACAATATATATTTCTTTTTGTATGTAAAATGAAGTACAGTCACAAGGCATAGTAGTCTTCCAATATTGCATTTACATGTTGAAACTTTGATAGATGGTATGGTTACTTGAGTATCTAAATTCGTTAAAATATATTTGGAAACACCTTTGTTTCTGTTTTAGAAACAGGAAACCGGGGGCTAGATCCTTAGAGGTACCTATGCACTTGCTGAATACACACAAAAACTAAATGTTTTAACCCTTGCCCTAGGCCTTACCAACAAAGCCAACCTGGGTATTTTATCCTGGCCTGGAAGATTTATGTGGCTGTTTCAGGTTGTCAGCCAGAAGACCTCTTCTGGAATCACAGAATAGCTTGGGATGGAAGGGACCAAGGGACCTTAAAGACCATCTAGTTCCAACTCCCCTGACGTAGTCAGGGATGCCACCTACTAGATCAGGTTACCCAAGGCCCCATCCAACCTCACCTTCAACACCTCCCGAGATGGGGCATCCCAAATTCTCTGGACAACCTGTTCCAGTGACTCACCACTGTCTGAGTGAAGAATTTCCTCCTAATCTCTAATCTAAATCTCCCATCTATTAGTATAAAACTATTCCTCCTTGTCCTATCAATATCTGCTCACATAAAAAATCACAGAATCACAGAATCATCTAGGTTGGAAGAGACCTCCAAGATCACCTAGTTCAACCTCTGACCTAACACTAGCAAGTCCTCCACTAAACCACTAAACCATATCACTAAGCTCTAAATCTAAATGTCTTTTAAAGACCTCCAGGGATGGTGGCTCAACCACTTCCCTGGGCAGCCCATTCCAATCCCTAACAAACCTTTCGGTAAAGAAGTTCTTCCTAATATCCAACTTCCTGGCGCAACATTAGCCCATTCCCTCTTGGTTAGCTCACTTTCTGGAACAGCTTGGGGCTATTTCAGCCAACACTCCCTTAGATAATGCCTGTCCCCTGTTCACAAGAACCATTCCCTACATGCAGTCTTTTGAACCTGGACAAACCAAGGCATGCCACTAGTCTATAACTGGACAAATCTACAAAGTCCCTTGGATATTTTGAAATAATTACCAAAGGTAGGGCCCAGAGATTTGTAGTAAGCAGTAGTGGATTCACTTTAAGGTCCCTTGAGACATTGTCTTTAAAAAGCGTATTCCAGGTGTTAAGTTTTTATTGATGATTCGAGGCTTGGAACATTTGAAATAAATGACGAATAATAAAGTGTTTCATATGAAATATTCTGTGACCTACTTTCTCAGTCCTCTCTGGTTATGAGATAATGTTTGTAGGAAATGGAAGAATAACATATAAGACACAGTGATTTAGACCTTCTAACTAAACAAAGTTAAATATTTTTTCCTTTACTTGTAACAGGAAGAAAGTTTCATATTGTGTTTGAAAGAGTGTATGAACAAACATCACACAGTGGTAGGATAAGTTGCACTTAAAAAAGATATGTCTTTATACTCCTTTCATTTCTGGTTCATTTAAGAGTACTCATGGCATCTGCAAGTGTTTTCAGAGAAGTGCAATACCACAATAGCCTGAGGACTGTAGTGCTACAAATGTCAGTTTTATGCCTGCCTCTGACACTGTCCTTCTGTCTGTGTAGGGCAAATCACTGTATCAAAAATCAGTAAATGTAAGCTTGCTTGTTTATTTATTTATTCATTTATTTATTTATTTATATTAGATTGTCAAGAGCTGTCTTACTTCTCAAGATATTCAATACAATTTAGTAATTTATATTTTGCATATAGAAAGATGTGTGTGTGCAGAATGTGTTCCTGTATACCTATGAAATAATAAGTAGTAATGAAAACAGATGATGGTTCAAAAGAAAAGGATTAATTACATGAACTATTCAACTAGAATAAAGCGTGACAAAAAATTAGCTTCGGCAAAATCAACGGTACAGTACTACAGTGTGTTTGAAAACAATGTAGAGTAACTCCACACATACAAAGATATTTATATAAATTTGGAAGATAATCTTATGTTAAAAATTTAACGGCAGTGATCAATCAGTGTATGAGATAAAGAAACTGGGATCCACAATTTCTTTAACTGGGACATCTGATGAGAGGTGTGTGTGTGAGTGTGTGTGAGTGTTTTTGTGTGTGTATAGAAATATCTGCTCCATGTCCCATCGATAGTCTTTCTGACTTGCTTTTGTGCTTTTGGATGAGTTTTGGCTAAAGATCTACCCCAGCCCATGAAAGAAGGGCCATAATAGTGAGGTAGAAGTTGTCAGGTAGTAGGCCAATTCTTTCAAGCCCAGAAACCTTGCATTTTTCTATAGCATGGCTTCAGTTTTTGTAATATGAGCCAAAATATCTAATATGAACCTCCAGATCACACAGATATGAATTATTTTCATTATCTTTTCTAGAGTGTTATATTACTTTGACTATTCACCAATGCCTCCACCAACCTCCTAACATATATCTTATGATGCAATTTGTAAAAGAAACACTGCTTAGAAATTTTGTCTCACTTGTGCTACAAATTTGTGCTTGTAGCAGATGGCTTATTTGTTAAGCTGATGTTTCCCCTCATATTCCTTTTCCTCTCCCATTCGGTTAGTATATAAGAAAAATAATGAAAATAGAAACTGCCATGATTAAATTTTATTTTTCTTTCCATTGCTGTGCAAGGACAAAGCAATATAATTCTTCCTTTCTTAAGCTCTGTATGGTCTTACTTAAAATCCATTTACTCTCTTCTTAAATTCTTTGGAACTGTGAAATGTTATTGTCAAAATTAAAGAAATTGAGAGTCATGAAGCTAATCAGAGCCCTCAGCCAGGGAACCAAATGCTGGGTTATGTTGCTACTCCTTTGCCTTCCCAAGTGAGTTCAGAGACAGTCCTGCATCTAACTAGCTGCACTGAACAGCAAATATATGCACCTCGGAAAAATAATGGAATTAAGAGGCAAATTAGGAGCTTAAGTGTGGTTACTGTACTAATATGACATTATTTTAAGAAAATTAAAGAGGATAAAGGAATGTTATAGGATGTACTTGTTCACTGGGAAAGGTCTTTCTGAAAAGCTTAATTTCTTAATAGTCTACGTGTTCCACAGTTTCATATTTAATTAACTCAGATTCTTAAAATTATCAAATATAAATGTGAGGATAATTTGTGTGGGGAATATAGGAACGTCACTGGTTTTAAATGCTAGTCAGCAGCAAAACTTTACAGTTGACAACTTTATACCAGGAAAAATATAATAGGCAAAAATATAGAAACTTGTGGGTGATTAACAGGAACAAAGTCCCAGGAGAATAACTGAATTATCCATTTTGTCTCTAAAACAAACAAACAAATGAAAATACAAGATATTTTCTTAGTGGATACATCTTAGCAGAGACAAGACATGTTTGCAGATCCAAGGGTAACCAGAAGAAACTTAATTACTTTATATGTAGGAAATCACATAATGTGATCTAATTAACTTATTTAAGGGACATAGACAAGGCAGAGACATTTAATGTTCTCTTTGCCTCTGTTTTTAACACTGATGATTGGTGGCCTCTGGGACCCCAGTTCCCCCAAAGTTGGACAACTGTGACTGCAGTAATAATAAACTCCACCTGGATACATATAAATACATGGGGCCCGATGGGAGTAATCCCAGGGTACTCAGAGAGCTGGCTGATGTCATTGCAAGACATCTCTCAATTATTTTTCAGTGGTCTTGGGAATCTGGAGAGTCCCAGGTGGCTGGAAGCTGGCAAACATTATTCCAATTTTCAACAAGGGCAAGAAAGAAGACCCTAGTAATTACAGGCCTGTCAGTCTCACTTCAGTGCCTGGTAAAATTATGGAGAAAATTATTCTAGGAGTTACTGAAAAACACCTGAAGGAAAATGTGGTCACTGGTCATAGTCAACATGGCTTTACAAGGGAAAAGTCCTGCTTAACAAACTTAATTTCCTTTATGATAAGGATACCCATCTAGTTCACTAAGGGAAGCCAGTTGGTGTAATCTGTTTGGATTTCAGCAAAGCTTTCAATACTATTTCTCACAGTATGCTTCTGGGGACAAGAACTTATTCATACCTGTAGCAGCTTACAGCTAGGAAAAAAAAAAAAAAAAAAAAAAAAGTAACATAGTGGGTGAACAATTGGCTGATGAGTCATGCTCAAAGGGTTATAGTAAATGAGTTTACATCAGTCTGGTGGCCAGTCACTAGTCCGGTTCTGCAGGGATCCATTTTAGGGCCAATTCTCTTCAATGTTTTCATGAATTACTTGGATGTAGGATTAGAAGGTGTTTTGAATAAGTTTTCAGATGATACTAAATTGGAAACAACTGTTGACTCCATTGAGAGTAGAGAGATCTTGACAAATTAGAGAGCTGGGCAATCAGCAGCAATATGAAGTTTTACAAGAGCAAGTGACAGATTTTGCACCTGGGAAGGGACACACTGCAGGGATGAGAGGCTGGCGAGCAGCTCTGCAGAAAGAGATCTGAAGGCTTTGGTTGACAGCAAGTTCAGTATGAGTCAACAGTGAGACCTGGCAGCCAGGAGGGCCAACCGTGTCCTGGGGTGCATCAAGCACAACATGGCTAGTTGGTCAAGGGAAAGGTTTGCCTTGCTCTGCTCTGCTCTGAGCGTGTGCAGCCTCACCTTGAGTACTGCGTGCAGTTTTGGACACTGCAGTATAAAGAGGACATAAAGCTATTAGAGAGCATCCAAAGGAAGACTACAAAGATGTTGAAGGGTCTAGAGTTCTTCAACTCCATAGGACCCATATGTCTTCAGAATAATTTATATATCATAGAAATCAGATTTATCTAATTGAGTCAAAATGAAGCTTTTGAATAGTTAGCCTAAGACTGAAATTATTTTGCTCAAAAAGATCTAATATTTTCAATGCAATTTTACCAGTAAAAAGAAATGTCCAAAAGTGAACCAAGAAAACAGCTCTGAAATACTTGAAAGACAAAAATAATTATTAGAATTTTAGGAATTATTTTTTAATAAATAGTGTGTAATTTTTCTTCTAATACATTAGAATAAATAAAGTCACTGAGGCTTTTTTTAATATAATTTCCCCAAATTATTCATTGATACATTGTTTGCAATTAATTCAGAAATTCAGATATGTATGTAAGATCTGCTCCCATGACTGTATCAGAAAGAAGACAAAATGGAATTTGTTTCCTGAGCATGTGAAAATATATAGCTATATAAGGAAGACAATCAAGAACAACTTTTGATTCAGATGTACTGTGCATATACCTTTTCCTCTGCTTGTTTAGAATAGTCAATAGGAAATCAATAAGAATTTAGGGTTCCAAATAGAAGTTAAAAGCCCAGATAATTTCTTGAATCTTGTCCAAGAAGATTAAATGGCTTGTCAAAGATTGGCAAGAGAGCTAGGGACTAGATCCAGATCTTCTAGTACCTTCCACTTTACTGCACATATAGGGCTATCAGTTTCCAGATGTTTTTTATGTGATATATGTCATCCTTAACAAAAGAAAACTGTTTTGATTCTTTACTGCACTTCATGCAGCAGTAAGTGGTGTGTGTTTTGGGGTTTGTTTTGAGGCTCTTGCACTGGCAGCAGCCTCACATATTTATGGCTGCTGTCAAAGCAACTATTAATTGTTTGATCATTCTTAGGAACAGGCTGACAATGCTCCAACTTTACATATCCTAGATGTGTATGAAAGTAATTTAAATAAATTAAAAAGCTTTACATTGGGTGAACTTAGGGAAAGGTTGCAGACTGAGAGAAAGGCAATTCCTTAGAGATTTTCTTTTTTCAGATGATTTCATGGCAGTTGGCATAAATGAGATGACTGCCATGGGCTGCAACATTTGAATAATATCGTATAAAAAAAAAAAAAAAAATGGAACTGTCCCACAAGCTACTTGAAAGCCAGATGTCAAAGGTGCTGAATTTAGCAGGATGATGTCCACTTGATAGCACCTAATTCTGTTGGAATTTATGGATTTTCATTGTCATTGCGTTTTTTCCTGAAGTTCCCATTTCAGATGGGGTTTTATACATGTCACAGTAGTCCTTGACCCAAACCTGGAAGTCTGGGTAGGAAAGAGTCGGAAGACTGAGGGAAGGAAGAGTAAAGGTGCAGGCTATGTCTCTACTTTTTCTCAGTGTTCCTTCATTCTTTTGAGCTCACCTCTACATGACAGCTTTTTCAGCTCTCTCAGTAAGCCAGCTGAAGAAAAAAAATAATAATTTTATTTATTCATTTATTAATCTTTTTCTAATGGAACTTATAGGATATCTGTGAAATGAAGGGCAGAGAAACCAAACTTATATGGAAATTTAAGAACCCCCCAAATCATTTGGTAAATAATTCTGTAGATGTTTCTACTGCAATAATGGAAAATTATGCAGTTTGTCCCTTCTCTCTTTTCCACTCAAAACCTGGTGTCTGGGGAAGGGGTCACTTCGAAAGCAAACGAACATTTTAAAGGTATGAATTCATTTAATATAAACATGATGAAAATCTATGAAATAGTTGCTTTTACTGTTGGCTTTTTGTTATTTATACTGTCATAATCCCAAATTACAAAACTGTAAATTTAATCCCTGATTAGAATACTGAATTTTTAAAAGAAGATGATTAATCAATAATGTATATCATACTACCTGGTATGAGATCGCAGACAAACACTGCTTTGTGCTAAAATACAAAAAAGTTTTGGGCTTCACAAAGTTATTAATTAATATTCTGTGATTGGTGAAATCCTCTTGAATATCTCAGATGACAGAAATTCAAAAGTACATTCAAAAAGAAGCATGTTCTACTGTGATAGTTTCCTCTTTGGCCAAACCTTTAATATTCCTTCTACTATGGACAAGAAGGGAACAGAAAAATTGCAAGTTCAAAATGAAAACTATCAGTACCAGATTGTGTTTGAAGCTGGAATACTCAAGATATTAATTAACATCTATGTTTAGGGATTTATTTTCAGCATGTTTACATTCATTGTATGCATACCTTTAAAATGTTCATTTTGTGTTCATAATGTCTACTTTGGGACAAGCATTTTTTATATGGAAATATAAATATGTATTATCTGGTTAGTACCAGACCATTTTTATTTATTATTATTAATGTTATTATTATTACCTCTTAATTTTCTCTTAAAAAAAAAAAAACACTAGAATTTTTGTTTTAGTTTTAAAAACATGGATGAAAACCAACACATAGTAAACAATCATATAATAGTTTTTGTCCTATCTGACTACATAGCTAGTGAGGAGGTGGAAATACTGAGGTGTAATATGCTCATGTTATATATATATGTATATATATATATAGGTTTCTGATTTTAGCATAAGGAACAACATATTTAAGGATTTTTTTTCCCAAACATAAAAAAGTTTTTCCTTTTTTTGCAGAAAATAAAGAAAACTGCTCATTAAGCTGACAGCTTAAACATAGTTGTTGACCCACTTGTTTGGTTTAAGAAATGACAGTAGGCTTTATTTATTGAGACTGCTTGTGTAATTACTGGGAAACAGGTGATTGAACCAGTGTAAAAAAATAAAAAGAATAATAATAACTTTTAAATGATATGATTACTCTTCTACTGAAAAGGCAATATCTGAAGTAGAATCTCTTTTTAAAAGCACTTTTAATATATAGTTTCTTACGTGTATTGCTTTAAAAAACAAAAGAGATATTCATAATTGTTCTCAGTGGCTGTATAGAATGTTCTTTTTTTTTTTTTTTCTGAATTGCTGTAATTACCAACTGTGTTACATAGTGGGCCCCACACATTGTTAAATTTCCATTTATCTTAGCATATTATCTATACTTTTTCATTCTTTCACTTTTCTTATTGTCTGTTTTGGCCTCTGTTCGGGGAAATATTCAAGCTTATGGGGTTCCACTGGGACTCATGCCTGCACTTAAGTACTTCACTAAATGATGATGCTTTTCAGAATGTTGTTTTTTTTTTTTTTTTTTCCTTACACCAATAAAATTTCATAAAGTAATATGCAATCAATTGGAGAAAGGACAAATAGAAGTGGAAGGGAAAGTGATCTCTCTGCATATATAAGCATATCCAACATCTGGGAATGACTTAGAAAAAAAGACTGGACAAAACGGCAATGCTGAGAGACAATGTGAAACCAAAGTGAAGAACCTGAAAAAGATGGTAACAGCTCAAATCAAGATTTCAGCTTAGTTATGTATTTAAAAAGGCTATGGCTAGAATAGATTCATATATATATATATGTGTGATTTTAAAGGAAATAAAGGAAAAGGAGAAGAAGATGTAAAAATAGTGTTTTAAACCTTTCATTGCTGCTTCTCTGTATTTGAAATACTCAGGAATCAATTTATCTAAGTCATAAGAGTCCATCAGAAACTGCTCAAAAGTCAGAGCTCATTTTATGTAAAAAAAAAAAAAAAAAAAAAAAAAAAAAAAGATGAGCAGTCTTTGGAATGAAATTATTGTAAGACAGATGTCTACAGAAAAGATTTTCATCACAGTTAGGTGTAGAAAATCCCATTAAATTTTTGTCCAGATGAAAAGAAAGAAGTATTTTTCCTTCAAATATTCACAGAGGTTTTTGACCTTTTCTGACTATTGGCTTTGCCCAATAAAATAAAGGAGAGAAAAATGGGTCTCCAGGTCCAAGCTGATCTGTATTGAGCAATCTTATTTGCTCTCATGAATAGGTATAGAAATATCTTAACATTCTTAAATAAAGAGAGAGAGAGAGAGTCAGAGAGACAAAAATAGCTAAGATTTAAATTCCACAGCACTCCTGAATACCAAACCACAATAATATTTTTCATCCCAAAAGTTTACTTTAATAAAAACGGAATGTTTCAAGAGAACCTGTCACTTTCAGTAATAATTGCACAAGATAGATGGAAATGTTTAATTACTACATTATCAAAAATGTATTATTCTATTTGCTTAGCTATATTAAAATAAGTTTTTTTTTGGTTTTTGTTTTTTAATGTATCTTATACACACAATAAACTTGCTGCCTTACTAAACAGAAAGACACAGGACAACAAATCTTACAATGTTTATCTTAAAAAAATATTTTTCAATTTCTTGGTAATTTTGAAATATATATATATTTTTTAAAAAATGTATTAAACTAGATAGTTAGTTTAATGCTAAAATACTAAATCAACAACTAAGTCTTAAAATTTGCCAAGGAACAATGCTGTTCATGGTCTTTTTTTTTAATATTTACTCATTCTTTAGAGGACTGAGTAAAGGCTGTGATGATATGTCAATTTAAGTCTTCCACATTTTCAATAGTCCTTGTAAATGTTCGGTTAGAAGAATATTCTAGTGTACAGAACAGACTGCTGCTAAAATTACATTAAGCATATTGCTTTGTGAAGCAAGATTTTCTTGCATAAATCACAGAAAATCTGCATCTATTTCCAAATGACACAATGTCCCTGGACTTTTGAAAATTCATTTGCGTTGCTTGAACTGAGGAACAAAGATGAATCTAAAACTGCAAGGAAGACTGAGGAGTCAAGTCATCCAAAATGAAATAGTTTAAGAGATTTGATGAAGCTTATGTGAATCAAAATTACTAAAATTTAGTTCCTGGTTCCATGTGCTTATCTGCAGAGTTCATTTTCCCTAGAATGTTCAAGGAAGTGTAAGTCCATGACTAAATAGCTGTTTAGTAAAGGAGTTTAATAAGAAGCAACAGCAGATCCATTTCTTGGGCTGGGAAATGCATGCTAATTTATGGAATGGTTTAATAATTTTTCAAGTTCAGTCTCAATGTTTTTTTCAATGTTGTTAGTTTCTTCTGCTTTGGTTTTAGATCTGTTTTTACAAGTGTACTGGACTCTGAAGCCTGCACGCCTATTTGAAGTTTTCAACTTTGTTTACTGATTAGCAATGCCAGTAGCTGCAGTTGAAATTGTATTCGATTTAATTAGCTTTCTTCACCCACTGCACAAATGAAGTATGAGTTTATTTAATGCGATAGTGTGTGTACAGAACTTGTGATTTGACTTTTGCTCTTTAATACATTCCTTCAAGTTGCTATACTTGGTGATTCATTTGCATCAATAATTCAATAATTCAAGTCATCAATCTCGACTTGAGAGCCTTGCCACACTTGCTAATGATATGCATGATTGGTTATCTCTATAAGAACCCACCATATTTAGAATAAATAAATAAATAAAATAATGATTTACTTTCAGTGAATTAATCAATATAAACTGCAATGATAGCATTTTAAAAGCAGCCCCTCTTAATCTATTGCAATTTAATTGTTTGTTCCTTTTGGTGATAATACTGGGCTTTTCCCCCCCCCCCCCCCCCCCTCATTCCTAAGAATGAGAAATCTTACTGTTATTTTCTGTGGTAAGGAAAAGACACAATGAGAGTAAAGTGATTCTTTACTCTTGGATTAATCTTGAAGCTCTTACCCTATGGAGTGAGGATTTTTTAATAAAATATTTTTTAACAAAAACATTAATAAGTTATAAAACATTTTCAGAGTATGAAGGGATGCAACAAGGAAGGTCCATTTGAAATTAAATCTGGTGCAGGATGTCAAGAACAACAAAAAGGGCTTCTTCAAATACATCATTAGCAAAAGGAAAATTAGGGATAATATGGTCCTGTTGCCAAATGGGGTGGGTGCCCTTGTGACAAAGGATATAGAGAAGGCAGTGTTACCGAATGCCTTTGCTACAGTCTTTACTGATAAGGCTAGCCTTCAGGAAACCCAGATCCCTGAGAAAAGACAGTAAGACTTCCCCTTGGCTGAGAAGGATCGGGTTAGAGATCAGTTAGGCAAACCTGATATCCACAAATCTATGGGCATGCAGATGCACCGATGAGTGCTGAGGAAGCTGGTGGATGTTATTGGTAAGCTGCTCTTGATCATCTTTGAAAGGTCAAGGAGAACAAGGGAGGTGCCTGAGGACTGGAAGACATTGTCACTCATCTTCAAAAAGGGTAAGAAGGAGGATGCAGGAAACTACAGGCCAGTCAGCCCCACCTTTGCATCATCAGCATCATTCCTGGAGAAGTGATGGAATAGCTCATCCTGGATGTCATCTCTAAGCATGTGGAGGAAAAGAAGATGATCAGGAGTAGTCAGTATGTATTCACCAAAGGGAAATCGTCTTTAACTAACCTGATTGCCTTCTGGGAGTCCTGGTGTCCTGGGAGTCCTCAGGTACAACAAGTTGACCATGAGCAAGAATTGTGCCCTTGTGGCCAAGAAGGCTAATGGTATCCTGGGGTGCATTAGGAAGAGTGTTGCCAGCAAGTTGAGAAAGGTGATCTTCCCCCTCTACTCAACCCTGGTGAGGCTATATCTGGAATATTGTGGCTCCCTTGTGTTCTGGGCTCCCGAGTACAAGAGAGACATGTAGCTCCTGAAGAGCGTCCAGCAGAGGTGTACAAAGATGATTACAGGTCTGGAGCATCTCTCATGAGGAAAAGCTGAGAGAGCTGGGCCTATTCAGCCTGAAGAGACAACTGAGGGGATCTTATAGATGGTTGTAAATATGTTAAGGGAAGGTGTGTCAAGAGATGGGACCAGCCTCTTTTAGGTAGTGCCCAGAAACAGAATAAGAGGCAATGGGCACAAAAAAAAAACACGAGAAGTTTTGTCTGAATATGGGGGGAAACTTTACTGTGAGGGTGACGGAGCACTGGCACAGATTGCACAGAGAAGTTGTGGAGTCTCCTTCTCTGGAGATACTCTAATCCTGCCTGGAAGTGATCCTGGACATCCTGCTCTTAGTGACCCTGCTTGAGCAGGGGAGTTGGACTAGGAGAATTCTGAAGGTCCTTTCCAAATTCAACCATCTTGTGATTCTGCAATTCTGTAATAACAGTTACATTCTTTTAATAGCTGGTACTCCAAAATATTATAATTCCTCAGAATATAATAAATGACAATAAAAACAATAATATCTGTACTGGTTAAATGTTTAATATTTGTTTAATAATTGAGTAAACTGAAGTTCAGAAGTGTTAAAAATGTAACCAATTCTTAAACATATCCCTTTACTCTTGATTCCAGCTGACTTGATTAAATGATGTCACATCATATTCTTTAAGGGAAGGAGCAATCGCTATGACTTAAGCTACGAACTGTCCCTTATGGAAGGTTACATACAATTCATTACTACTTTGTTCAGAGCTCATTATATACAATATTTTGTTACATGGATGAGATTAACAACAGAAATGAAGTCTACCTGTTGGCTTTTTTTGTCATTTCTGAACAGGGCTACAGAGAGGGATGAGGAATTGTATCTGAGAGCTGCGGAGATGGATCTGGCAGAGTGCAATCATTTGCTGCCTTTGTTAAAAGAACTATTACATTTCCTAGCAGTCATTTGTGCTCTCATGTTATAGAAAGCGAGGAGGCAAGGGTCAAGGACCAAGTCTTATTCCTTGTGGGACAAATTTCAACTCTGAAGGAGCTGCAAAGACAGAGCTCCAGTGAGGATGAGTATGAGTGCCCTTGCTTACCTGGTCACAAGGCTGGAGAACTGCAAACCAAAAACCTGTCTTGTTGGGAGTAGAGAAGGACACTGCCAACATGGGGACTTGTTTGCCTCCATGCAGGCACACAGCCACACACAAAATAGACATTTTATATGTCCAACAGAGTTTTTGCAAAATTCGTTGCAAGCCACAGAAGCAGCAAAAACTGTTGAACTGGAGAGGAAGACTGGCAGGAAAGATCCACCCTGCAAAAGCTCAATCTGCATAGAAGGTATAGTTTCAATTTGTTTACTTTTTCCAAACATACCTGACTATTCACTATTTCAAAATTATTGCATTGTAACTCCAGAAAATGTAAACCTCTGGGATTTAGACTGTTTATTTAAGGAAAAGGTACAGGCAGATCCACTCAAAACTCTTGACAATTTTGAGTCTGTCATATGCCGCTTGAGAGAGAGTGTATTCACTGATGAATGACCTTGTGGTTGTCCTCAGCCAGCTGGAACCATGCTTCCCCATCCATGGCATGTATTAAAGTGTGTGCCACAGCTGTTCTCCATCAGAAGCTAAGTGCAATCCCTTCAGAAAGCTGTTAGCAATTAATTGTCTCCCTTTCTGAATTTGTCTCTATTTAAGGGTTTTAAAGAGAAGAAAAGGCTGCAGCAGAGTGTCAGAAGGAGAGAAGCTGGGGACTTATGTTGATGTTCACAGGCTGCAGTTACATATGTTTCTTAAGCAGTGCAGAAAGAAGAGAAGGTGAAAGATATGTAGGATTGAAATTGATGTCAATCTCCAGTATTCCTTAGAATTTCCAGGTCTAGATAGCAAAAACATTCTATTATAGAAAGTTGGTTAATTATTATTAATTGTTAATGTCAGTCCACTATATAAGAATAGTTAGGTATTAAAGTGCATGTTGGAATTTTTATTATTATTATTATTATTTTTTTTTTTAATAGCTGAAAAATGTTTGCCAGAATAAGAAAAGTTACTCTCTGCATCTAAGCATTGTTTGTGTTCAGCTACTTGTAACTACACATGCTTAAAATCTAGCCAGTGCTACAACTTTGGAGTTCTTCTGCCTATTTTATTTTTTTGATTCCCTGTAGGAAAATCCATTTAATTTCCCTCACAGTATAAATGAAGAGGTAACAGCTTTTGTCTTCTGATTTGGTCATTCATCTAATATATGGAAAACCTCCTTCAAATTGGACTGAGAGAACTGGCAGAGGAGCTGGCCAAGCCGCTTACCATCATTTATCAACAGTCCTGGCTACTGGGGGAGATCCCAGTTGACTGGCGACTAGCAAATGTGACGCCCATCTACAAGAAGGGCCGGAGGACTGACTCGGGAAACTACAGGCCTGTCAGTTTGACCTCAGTGCCAGGGAAGCTCATGGAGCAGATTATCTTGAGAGTCATCACGCAGCACTTGCAGGGCAGCCAGGCGATCAGGCCCAGTCAGCATGGGTTTATGAAAGGCAGGTCCTGCTTGACGAACCTGATCTCCTTCTATGACAAAGTGACGCGCTGGGTGGATGAGGGAAAGGCTGTGGATGTGGTCTACCTTGACTTCAGCAAGGCTTTTGACACCGTCTCCCACAGCATTCTCCTCAAGAAACTGGCTGCTCTTGGCTTGGACTGGCGCATGCTTCGTTGGGTTAGAAACTGGCTGGATAGCCGGGCCCAAAGAGTCGTGGTAAATGGAGTCAAATCCAGTTGGAGGCCGGTCACTAGTGACATTCCCCAGGGCTCGGTGCTGGGGCCGGTCCTCTTTAATATCTTCATCGATGATCTGGATGAGGGGATCGAGTGCACCCTCAGTAAGTTTGCAGATGACACCAAGTTAGGTGCGTGTGTCGATCTGCTCGAGGGTAGGAAGGCTCTGCAGGAGGATCTGGATAGGCTGCACCGATGGGCTGAGGCCAACTGTATGAAGTTCAACAAGGCCAAGTGCCGGGTCCTGCACATGGGGCGCAATAACCCCAAGCAGAGCTACAGGCTGGGAGATGAGTGGTTGTAATGCTGCCTGGCAGAGAAGGACCTGGGAGTGATGGTTGATTGTCGGCTGAATATGAGCCAGCAGTGTGCTCAGGTGGCCAAGAAGGCCAACAGCATCCTGGCTTGCATAAGAAACAGTGTGACCAGCAGGGCTAGGGAGGTGATCGTCCCCCTGTACTCAGCTCTGGTGAGGCCGCACCTTGAGTACTGTGTTCAGTTTTGGGCCCCTCGCTACAAGAAGGACATGGAGGTGCTTGAGCAAGTCCAGAGAAGGGCGATGAAGCTGGTGAGGGGTCTGGAGAACAAGTCCTATGAGGAGCGACTGAGGGAGCTGGGATTGTTCAGTCTGGAGAAAAGGAGGCTCAGGGGCAACCTTATCGCTCTCTGCAGGTACCTCAAAGGAGGCTGTAGAGAGGTGGGGGTTGGTCTGTTCTCCCACGTGCCTGGTGACAGGACGAGGGGGAATGGGCTTAAGTTGCGCCAAGGGTGTTTTAGGTTGGATCTTAGGAAGAACTTCTTTACCGAAAGGGTTGTTAGGTATTGGAATAGGCTGCCCAGGGAAGTGGTTGAGTCACCATCCCTGGAAGTCTTTAAAAGACGTTTAGATGAAGAGCTTAGGGATATGGTTTAGTGGGAACTGTTAGTGTTAGGTCAGAGGTTGATCTCAATGATCTTGAGGTCTCTTCCAACCTAGAAATTCTGTGATTCTGTGATTCAAATTCTTTCTTGGTGGGACTGGACCTGGACTCAAGTACTTCATCTCCCAGGTACATAATCTGTTCTCTGTGGTAGGCTGTATGTTTAATCTCCCCACTCAAGCTGTATTATGTTGTGTAAGTAATAAGATATGCAGCAAGCAGAGGTTGGAACTTACCTTTCCCATGTTGTTCATGAATGCCTAGGATGAGACTAATGTTGATAACACACTGATGTTTTAATTGCTGCAGAGCAATGCTTACACTAAGCCAAGGACTTTTTCAGCTTCTCACTCTGTCCTGCCAGCGGGCAGGCTGGGGGTGCAGCAAGAGCTGGGAGGGGACAGACCCAGGACAGCTGACCCAAACTGGCCAAAGGGGTATTCCATACCATCTGATGTCATGCTGAACAGTATATAGGGGTGGCTAGCCGGGGTGGGGGGGCGGCTGCTCGGGGATAGGCTGGGCATCAGTCAGTGGGTGGTGAGAAATTGCATTGTGCATCACTTGTTTTGTACATATTATTATTATTATTGTTATATTTTCCTGTCCTAATAAACTGTCTCTATCTCAACCCACAGGCTTCAGTTTTTTTATTGTTTTTCTCCCATATCCCAGAGAGGGAGGGGGGAGGGTGAGCTGTGTGGTGTTTAGCTGCCGGCTGGGTTAAACCACAACAGGTGCACAGAGTTGCAGGTTCATTGGGACAGATATTGATCCCAGCTATGGAGCAACCTATAGGTTGGAGTTAACACCTCTCAGTTAAGGGGATGGAGAAGAGTTTGAACTCAGCTTGCACAGCCCCTCAAAAAGTGGTCTATATGGTCTAAGGCTTGTGTATCCTTCATCTCTGTTACTTCTCAGAGAAAGGATGATTAGTTTAGCTGCTAGGAGAAGATTAATGGCTGTAAGTACAAGTGGAGATAGGTACTTAAAGCTCCCCACTCACTGTGAGGGAATATAGACACTTAATTTGGGACTGTGTATTCTGGTAAGGGTAGAGTGCTTAACTACAACTCATTAAAATTCTGATCCAGTTCCCCCTTGTACATTGAGCCCCAAGAACTCTTTCTGAGACTAATTTAGTGTAACTCTTATTTGTATGGTCATGAGAGGACATCTTCTGAGTTCACTTACTCTCTTGTACTCTGCAAGATCGAACAAAAACTGTCACAGGTTTAACATACAACAAATTCAGCCTTTGCAGAGGACTCTGTTTGAAAGGCTGAGCCATTACAATGTTTACTCAGGAAGACGTAGTTTCTTTAAATATGCAATTTTATTTAAAATGTTTTTGATGAATAGATTTGAGAAGACATACACACATATAATAGTAAAGACAACATTAATGTCGTTCTATAAATCCAAGCTTGTCCTCATCCATCACACTAGTTCTGGACACATTATCTTAAAACAATGCTGTAACTGGAAAGGATTCAGACAGTAATTAACAAAAATAGCCTTGGATAGGCCTCTTTTCTGAAGAAAAAATAAATAAATGAATTGACTAGTGCTGTTAGTGCTGTTTTCATTTGACTTAGGTTTGAATATGGCATATATTAGGTGTTACAAAACTGTGAAAGATACAGAGGTTGAATCAGTACATCTGTTCACTCTTCTCTTGTTTTCCAAGACCACAGGGACATGTAATGAGTCTGAGTGATAAAAAAACTTTAAAGGGAGAAGCCTTTTGACACAGCAGCTAGGATAATCCATAGCTGTACAAAACCAGTAGGACCAAAAGAAAAACAGGCAATCAATAAAGGATTAAGAAAATACGTGGGTAGTACATCAAAGTTATGACAAATAATATGCAAAAAAAAAAAAAATAAATGTAAAGTAAAGGCAATGAACACTGCTGGTTCTTTGTTTAAACCTAATGGTGACTAAAAGGAATGAAGGATTGACACTCATTACATGCAGACTCCTTCATAATTGATCTCTGCAGCATATAATACTAGTAATTTCTAACCACAGCATGGAAATTTCTGTGTTTTCATAAGGACTTTTTGGCTATGGCAGGCTATCTGACAAATTCAGCTATGTTAACAAACCACCTTGCTGAGTCTATAACTGGTACCTGCTTAGGAAAGCTTATAGGAAACAGGGTATGTGTAAAATTATGCTTCTTCAGATTTCCAACCACATTCCTATTATTCCTTGCAATGATAGACATTATATACATCAGTGGACAAAAATGTATCTAGATGCTGCACTGCTGCTCTATGGGACTGTGAGGTCATTTCAACTTGCAAAATTAAGGAGAGAGGAAGGTCTTCTCAGAAATTCTAAAACCAAATCCTTTAGTGAATTCAGACTATGCAGTGTTCCACAGTTATTGATGAACAAAAGCTTCTTTTCCATTGAAATGCAGAGCTGGAAAGAGTCTAAAGAGACATCTAATCTTTTCATCCTCTTCCTCCAATTCTGGCAATGAGTCAATGTCTTCTATCTGTACCCTATGTTTAACAGTTCTTAAAAAACCTCTGGTGGCAGATTCAAAAGGATCACGGGATTACCAGTTCCAGTACTTAACTGTCTTTGCAGTAAAAAGGATTTTCTTAGTATTTGATCTGTATCTTAGTTACTAATTAAGCTGATTACTACATGTTGTACCCTCCATGGATACTGACAGCAATTGACCACTGTCCTGTTTTATGGCACCCTTTTACATACGGCCTAACCTGAGCAGGAATTAGCTGAGAGAAGTCCCTTGGTCTAGTTTTCAAAGAAAATAGACCAGATGATCACAACAGTCCCTTCAGGATTTATGATCTATAAATATGTGAATCATACATCTCTCCTGAGCAAAAATATCAAGTCATTCTGCTTTCTGCTTGGAGACAAATAGTGCAGCATTTCATTTGACAGAAATATCCCGTTCTCCTCTGCACTTACACATTCTGGGAGCATTCCTATTATATTTGCAGAAAATTGCAAATTTGTTTTCAGTATGAATGACAAGTAATAAAATTAAACTGTATTGTACTGTACTGGGTCACACACGGGAGCTGGAGTTTGTTTATTACCAGTTCCTCTGTTTTTTTCTTTCTTAGCAGATAGCTCATTATTTCCTACAAGATCAGTTGTTTGAAATCTATAGAGTTTGCTACAAGGGTATGCTGTTTACCATTCTACACATCAGTCCCTTTCCTCCCTTTCCAAATATATAATTACATTTTTTACAGATGCTCTGCTATGTTTTTAAAAGGCATGTGTTTTTGTTGTAATATGAGACTCTTAGAAGCAAAGTGGGATGCTTTGGTGTTCATTTGCATACCAATACCCAGAATAAGTGAGGTTTTGTTGTAGTTTTTTGTCGTTGTAGTTTTTTGTTGTGGTTGTTGTGTTTTTCCTGTTTTTGTTTTCTCTGCTTTACAAATAAATGAAAAGATCAGAGCCCAAATGCTGCTGCAATTAATCCCTTTCTGTGGGTTCTCTGAAATGTGAGAATCCAGAAGAGCATGGAACAGCCCCAGCACCATATCTTTTTGTTCCCTGGGTGTTTTGTAACAAGAGAATGTCTTAAATCAGAAATAATGCAGTCACCGATAATTTTAAGTATCTGTAAAAATGACACTAACAAGCAGCTTCCTTTCTGAGATGCACAGATATATCATAATCCCATAAGGGTTGTGTTGCAGAGGTTTGTACTCTAAATGATCTGCTTCTCTCTCTTTGTTTTTGTTTTTGTTCTTGATGTCCAGGTTGACAGTGAAATACTTTTGTTTTCCAGATGAGGAACATGAACGTAGTCCTCTTCAGAACTCAGCACCAATCCAAACATTAACCATGTTTACAGTGGGTCAGCTGCCATAAACTGGGAGTTATTTTAACATTGCACTCTCAGATCATCTTTTTGTCCTGCATGTTATCTGTCCATACAAAAAAAAGGAAAAAAAAAAAAAAGAAAATAAAACTAAAAAAACACCACCACCACTAAAAAATAAAATAAAATAAAATAAAAATAAAGCCTTCCCTAATTAAAATAAGCAGTAGGCATTCAATTTATAAGTTTGTTTTCTATATAATTCCATCTACACTGTTATTTTAGTGATCTCAAAATATTGCCAAGAATTGCTTCCACAACTATTGTGAAAATATACGTCCTCATTTACCTGCCAAAATAGAAAATAATTTCTTTTAAATTTTTAGATTTTTTAATTTTTTGTTGTTGGGTTCCTTTTGTTGTATTGTTCCTTCTTTCTAAATACTGCTTTTCTGTATGCATGAGGACGTTCTAGTGATATAGATGTGATATTGTTAGTTTCATGGAGCAACTGAAACAAAAATAGAGTAACAGACTTTTTTTTTTTTGAGTTTTGAATTTTCTTCAGAGACAATATGATACCATTTCAATGAATAGTGCTAACACAGAAGTGTTGATAAACACTAAGTTAAAGTGAATTATGCTCTTGATAGTCTAACAGAGCAAACTAAAATCTCATATCTGTATCAAACAATAAAATGACAGAAAATAATGGACCAAAATAAAATCTTTTCCATCTTTAGTGTTTTTGTATCACATATTTCATAAAGCATATCCATGCAGAATGTTAAAAATAAAAATAAATACATAAAAACTGTAGTTTGCAACAAATGATGATCTACAATCCTTTTCCCCTTCCAAAATATTAATTTAAAATCCTTGCTTAAAGAATGGAAAATATGGTAAGGATGACAAATATTCTTATATGTACAGCTTATTTTTCATGTCTTCCTGGAATACTGCCTGATCTTGTTGAATGTTTCAAATGGTAAAATGGTAAAAATTAGATTACTACAGGATCTGCAAGTGCTCCAAATCTGATCGGAAATTCACGTCCTTCAGAACCAGGCAGGGAAGGTTACTCCTCTATAATTATTGTTGAAACCAAAACATTTTCCTACTTTGAGGAAGAACAATTATGAGCTGCAATAAAATGGTTAATTATATTTTAACATAACTTTACCTTGAGGTGAGTTTTAAAGCTGCTACAACAATATAAATTTCAATAAATAAATTTGGCTGACAACCATAGAAATAGGGTTATTAGGGCTAGCAGTAAACAGCATTGTTCCTAAGCTCAGTGAGTTTCCCATTACTTATTAAGAGGCACTGATACAAACTCCTTGGGGGAAAAAAAAAATAAAATAAAATACAGTATGTGTTAAAAATAAAACCTTCATAGAGTAGCAGATATTTTTTTCTTATTATTTTTGTCCATAGTCTTGATAATGGGCAATGAATCACACAAATAATGAGCCATAGAGAGAGAACCTACTTGAGAACTGACTGTTGTGCATGTCTATAAGCAGTAGTGTTGGTTTTGTTTAAACAAAAGTAAATCAAACATATTTGTTAGTTTTGTGCTCTATTTTAGACTCTTTTCAAGCATCTACTGTTTGTCTGTTTGTTTGTTTTACTATTTCTAATTCTTGTAGAGTGGTCCTCTAATAGCAATGCCACGTAGTGGCTTACCACTCATGGACAGTCTGGAAGAACATCATCTAAATACTGTTCTCTAATATTAGTCAGTGCACTACTACTTTGGAAGAAGTCTCTTTACCACTTCTCTTCAATACCTCAGTTCATTATTTTGCATATTGCTTTCCAGAAATTCCTACACTTATGCTGCTGCAGAATCTGAGAAATAATCCTTGTTTTGAATACCCAATATATTAAATAAAATGTTGTTCATGCTGCAGATTTACATACGGTAATATATGTATGATTGATTGCATAGCACATCAAAATGTAACAAGATACTTTCTTATAACTGGAAAAAAAAAAAAATGAGAAAAGATTAATTAATTATTGGTGAATGTATCAGTGTCAACCACCTGAAAATCAAGATAGTGGGATCTTTATGAACAAAAATCCTATAAAACAAAACTTTTTTTTTTTTTTTAATTAAAAAAAATGTTTTTGTAATGCTTAGGTCTACAGATCACTGGCTTTTCTGTGTGTGGATATTATTTCAGTATAACCTCTAATTTCTTATGAAATTTTATGCTTTAGAATCTTAAAAGAGTAGAAGGACTTTAATGATATGTTAGGAAAAAGTTAAAAGTCTACAAGTCTATTTAAACAGTCCTTACTTTTTAACTAAAAGAAAATTTGGTCACCTTCCAGTTTGGAGCAGCTGAGACCCATCAAACAATTGAAAACAATTTGTTCAGAGCTGGAGCTGTCATACTCTATTAATGTAAAAAACAAATGAAATACTGCTTCTGACTTCAGCTCACCACTTCATACGAGCACTCTCCCATTTCACTTGACAGTTGTGGACATTGAAATAATACAAAACATAACCCAATCAACAGACTGTGAAGAATATGGAAACTAAAGACAGATGTTCAAAAGCTATCATCACCTTTCAGCTTTAATTATATTGACATGGAACAAACAAGTGATAAAGCAACTATTTTATAGTGTAATAAGCTTTATTCTACCTGTTAACCTAATGCCTCTTTGGGTAGTATATTCCAGATAAAGGGAAGACTATAGGGCATTCTGTATTCGAGTAGACACAGACACTAATCTTGTACTAAAATTATACTGAAATGTTGCTGATTTTCAAGATGAACATTACACCCAAGAGGGTTTTCTTGGATTTTCTTCCTGCAATCCCTACACCTGTCGTACCCTTGGAAGCCCTCTTATGTCATTCATACTAAGTCCTACCGTACTTTGTAACACCCTAGAGAGAAACAAAATACATGGAGATTTGTATATTATTTGCTTTGCGTTGCTTTGCTTTTCAGTGTTATTAGTTATGACTGACAATTATCCAACATGATTAATGACAATCCATTATGCTCTGGGCCAACTCATAAGGATGAAGGGAAAGGTGTAGTATTACTGCACAAAATGGAAGTGGACTTGGAAGCCTGCAGCATTTAAATTAAACTTCTTGATATATCTTGAGTATTTTATCTTATCAATTTTATCTTTAATGCTGAAAAACACTGGTATTTTGCCAACTACATGAAATCCAGTTTTTTATTTTCTTTGTGATTTACAATGGCAAAATTTCCCCCTGAGATCCAGTACATAGTTGAAGGACTCACAGCAGACATCTTTTTGTTTGCAAATTTCTTGTCAGCTACTTCTATGATCTGATCATCTTATTTTAAGTCCAATGAAAACAAAAGAGAGACTTCAAGGGCACTGTTAATTTCCAAGCTCCTATAAGACTAGGGAACCCAGTAAATACGAAGTGCTAAGAAGAGGGCTTATTAATGATCATCATTAATCTGAGGAAGAAAATTGTCTGCTGATCCAACCTGCCAATTGGGTTAAGCTTAGGTGTTTAATTGGAAACACAAAGCAAGTTCCAAAATTAAGGTATTGTCACCAAAGGCAATGCTGTGTACATCTCTTCTGGGCACCATGTTCTGCGGCCTCAGGGAAGATGGTTAATAAAAAACCCTTCTTTCCTTCATTCTTAAATACAAATCCAGAAAATCAAAACTTTTATTTATTTATTTATTTATTATTTTTTTTTTAAATGCACAGAATGAACCCGAAGTCTAGGTTGTTTATTTGCTTTGATTTCACAGGATTTGTGTTTGAAGACCTGGTGAGTCCAGTTTGTCTGCTCACTGTGTCCTGTGACCCAATTTGAGGGGATGGCCAAGTGCAGGAGATAAAGGACTGAAAAGAATCATCCCTTACATGCTTATTCATTTTGCTCACAGCCCCTGGGCAGCACACTGTGGTCAGACCAAGACACAAAAATTTCAACATTTTGTTTGCTTTATTAGCAGATTACTATGAAATGTAAGCAATTGAAAGATGTACGTGGACAGCAGATTTACACTAACTTTAATGTTGTGTTTGTAGACTTAGATGACTTTTATGATAATGCTGTTCTGTTTGTTTGGGGTCGTTTTGTGTATTGAATATTTAATGATGTTTTAATTGTTGGTGGTTGTTCTGATTAGAGTTAATCCATGTGGCACCTACAGCGTGCTGGCAGGGAGTGCTTTATAAATGAAAATGGTCATTATTTCTTACTGTAAAATACTGAATCACATTTAGGGAAATGGATTTAAATTTTTCAGATGGATAATTTTATGAGTTTAGAATAAAAAATAATACATTTAGCTTGTTAGGCAATACTGCAAAGTAACAGTCTTGTTCAGCACATGGCTTTTTCTCAATTGAATAGACTCCATCTGGAAAACTTACAGCTTGCTAAACAATGGGACAGATGTAAAGGTAGTATTTGTACTCCACTAAATGAAGCCAGAGGTACATTTCTGCCATATTTGTATAACTCCATAGTCATGTAGACAGAAATAGTTTTTGTTTTGTTTTGTTTTGGTTTGGTTTTGGCTTTGTGGGTTTAAGCTGCTACATGAATACCCTAGGAACTGTTGCAATGCTACTTTTCACCTTCAATATCTTCAAGTTGGTGCAGGTGGTGTAGATGTTTCAATTCTACTGTATTATGCCCAGGACTATCTGACTTAAAAAAAATCCCATCTGCCCTAATACATTGGATTTTCAGTTGTATTGTGTTACAAAGGTTTGGCTTCTTGCACAGGTAATTGTATTTTGGGGTGATAATATGTAAGTACATATATCCCTATATCAGGTTTCATTGTGTAGTAATATTACAGCTAGACCACTCAAGAATTTGGCAAATGATCTTTTCTTAACTTCTGCCAAACACTGTTGAGGTTGAGACAATATCGAATTTCTGAACTGATGTTAAATTTCATACTGCTAATAGCCATTTTCCTCTACAACAAGAAAAATCTCTGCAGAAAATTTTCTTCTCAGAGGTGTACTTACTGCTACTGTGACATGCTAGACTGATGAAGTTGTAAATCAACAGTCTGTCCTTATCCTCAGAGTAGGTGTTACAAGAATAAGTCAGCACACACTTATTTAATTTGTCCTACTCATGTGCCTTGAGAATGACCTACAGAAAGTGCAACCTAGAAAGAGAAGGCTTTGATGTTCCCAATGGCCTGAAATACTGCTCCTGAGGGCTGAGAATGACCCTACCTAGGCAGTGTACTGTTGTCTCTGTCATGAAAGACATTTTGACGAAAAGCTCAATGTTGAAGAGGTCAAAAAAAAAGTAATTAAATGAGATTTAGCTAAAGATGAACATTTCTGATATGCTTCTTAAGGTGATGACAGCTTCATCAAGAAGAGAGAGAAACAGATTCTATACCCTACTCAATAATCTCATGCCTGGGTTACTGTTCTGGTATGTTTGGTATTGTTTTATATTGAAGTTCTTGCTACACCTAAGCTATACTGATGGTGCTCTTAATCCAGCTGAACATAACCTTGCATTAGATATTTTACCTTTTAGGATAACTAACTACCCAAAAAGCTTCCAGGTACAAGGATTTACTTGCAAAGTTTTGTTTTCTTTTTACTGCAAAACAAAAACATGCTCTGAAACCATGAAAACTGCTGTAAAAATGAGTATTCTAATCCACCATTTGGAATAAGTGACTCGCAAGTGGGAGTGGAGAGGCAGGTGACCTATTCTCCATAAACACCAGTGATAGGGCCTGCGGGAATGGTGTTAAGATGAAGCAGGGAAAGTTTAGGCTGGATATCAGGAGGAGGTTCTTCACTGAGAGGGTGGTTGCACCCTGGAACAGGCTCCCCAGTGAAGTAGTCATTTCACCGAGCCTGTATGAATTTAAGAAGCGATTGTACTGTGCACTTAGTCACATGGTCTAAACTTTTGGGTAGACCTGTGCGGTGTGAGGAGTTGGACTTGATGATCCTTATGGGTCCCTTCCAACTCAAGATATTCTATGATTCTATGATTCTTCACTCAGAGGGTGGTGAGGCACTGGAAGAGGTTTCCCAGAGAAGCTGTGGATGCCCCATCCCTGGAGGTATTCAAGACCAAGTTAGATGAGGTTCTGAGCAACCTGACTTAGTGGCAGGAGGGTTGGAACTAGATGATCTTTGAGATCCCTTCCAACCCAAGCCCTTCTATGATTCTGTAAGACCCAGATAACTGGTTTGTATAGCATGTCATAGTGAAACTGACTTCTCCTACAGCCCAAAACACTTGAAGTCATCATTTTAAAAGCTTATCACTAGCATATAACAACATCTTTTTCTTTATTTTTCTTCCTCTCATCTCTTTTCCTTCTTTAACATGTCATCACATCTGTATACTTTAATACTAGATTCTTCTTCTGATGAGTAGGAAAGCAATGATTGCAGGATTGCACGTAGTTGCATTTCTCTGTGATCAGAAGTATATGGAATGAGTAGATCATAAAGCTGGTTTCTCATTGCTAATATTATTCTGATGTTGTGATTTGCACCTATCTAATACATTTTTTTATTTCATCACTCTCTATGGTCAAAATAAAAGTAATAACTTGGCTAGGTAGCTTTTTAGTTTGTTTTTACTTTGAAGAAAACTAAAACATATTCCCAAAGATCCTTTTAAAAGGCAGGAGTAACAAAATCATAAAAAATAAAAAATAAAAATAAAAAAATAAGCCTATTATGTAGGCTGTAAATTTCAAAGTGACACATGAATGCAATAACCACATTGGAGAGTTGGGAAAAATAATAAAATCAGGATGTTAGAGTACTGACAATGCAAAGACTACAAAAATCAATAAAATAAATTTAGGAATCTGCGATGTAGTAAGGTATCTGTTGAAGTGCAGTAGAATTTTGAAAAGTATAGACAGCTGATAATCAACAGGTCTTGAACAAAAGCAAAACCTATTCCTCAATGGACTAAGTGTTCTATGTACTAATGGTTTGCTCTTTCTGGTTTTGGTCAGCTGTTGTTTTCAGGTGTTATTTTCTTTTTTGTTGGTTGCTTCTTTTTAGTTATTTAGAATATTTGTTTTTATTTAAAATAAAGTAAAAACATGAAAAAGGAATTTGTAAACTTTGCCATTATAAACTGAAGCTGTTAGTATCTGGTTCTTGGTATTTACTACAGAGCTAACTAAATGCAGTAGACATGTAAGTGTAACAGTACAAAAACTTTGAAAGTAATTAAATCTCATAGTAAGATTGGTTCAGCCTTTAAGATTGAAGGGTTGAGTCCGCTTTCATGACAAAGAGCTGTGGACTTATAAAACTATAAAAGCATTTGTTTAAATCATCAGTGTATTTAGCTGTTTCAGTAATAGATACTGCAATACATTTCCATGCATTCTCAGCAATCACCTCTTAGGACTTTGCGTGTACTCTAAACTCAGGTTCCAACAATTCTGGTAAAATTCTCAAAGATCTGTGAACAAAGAGTAATTTCTTTTCCATGTTATTTTATTTTTATCATAATTTATAACTATGGTTTCTAGTATTTTCTATCAGTCAATCTGTTTGATTATTCTTTTTCCATAAAAAGGCATCCTGAACTTATACTGCAGTCCAATATTTGCAATTATTCGCCTTATGACAGTTGAGAGTAGTTTGGAAGGACGTAAGAACAATACAAATATGTTTCAGGTCACTCAAGTAATGTCATTGTCATTATGTCATTGTAAATATGTTGCCTTTAAAAATAAATAAATAAATAAGCTTGAATATTCATGGAGCTTTCTTTTTCAGAATGAAGGATGGTAAAGGAAGCACATTAGAAAAAAAACTAATTGTCTAAAGACTACTAGAACATGTGAATAATATCATAATCTCATTTGCAGAGAAAGAATATTATATTAAAATTGACTGTGTACATATAAATTTGAAATAGTTGGGCTCTTTCTAAGAGATAGTGAGAGAAAAAGAGACTAAGTGAATTGAATAGAATGAATCTAGATTTACTTTTTAAGGCATTTATATCAAGTAGTTACATCATGCAAGCATTTCGTCTGCAATGGCTAGGTTTTGATAGCCAAACTTACATGGGAGAATAACAAATGGAATTAAAAAAAAAAAAAAAAAAAAAAAAAGGGTACGAAGCTGTCTTTGAAGACAGAAACTCCACAGTACCAGATAAAACCAATGTTCCCCATACCAATAAAATCCAGGTCTGGCAACTCACTTGCTTAATATCAATGTGGACATAAGATCTAGACATCTCTGGAGCCCTTAGTCATTGCTGAATAAATAAATAAATAAATAACAACCCACACTTTATCAACTAGTCTAGTCCTCAAAGGCATCAATATATACAATAAATTATAAAGAAGCCAAGATTAAGTCAAACGTTGTAAAAATGTTATTTTCATACTTTCTTTTCAACAGGTCCCATTAGACACCAAACAACTTGGAGTTCAATATTTGTCCCACTATGAAAGCTCATCTGAAATATATTACATGGTTGGGGGGGACAATTCAGTTATTTTCTTAAAATAGTCCTCATTGAGTGGTGGTAAAGACATAACCCCATCAAAAAGAAAAATATCCCCTAGAAAAACTATAGTCTGACTATGTCCCCAGTACTACTTTCAAAACAACCTCCTCCTTGAAAAGATATAAAAATACTACTTTAAATATTTATCTAAAAAGCACCTCTTAGGTATAATTCTAAATAAATTATGTTTAATATTTTGTGAGATCAATAATTTGACAGTTCTCTTTCTTGTGCTTTAATAAAACTACAGTCAGATATAGTTCATTTATTTAAGTATCCTATGGAGTTCAGAGACTGGGTGTTAGCAAAAGCAAAAGGACATCAAAAAAAAATCTATAAGCTGGTGATAGATCTGTAGGTAAGCATCTGTATATGAAATAAAAGTCATCATGAAGGAGAGCAATTATAATTAGTATATTAGCACCAACCAGAACAGAAGCATGAGTGAGTTGGCTGAGGAAACAGCAAAGATTTGTAAATATCTGAAATCATCACCTGCTTTGGTAGTGCCATAGGTTAGGGTATCTCTATGCTAGCAAGCATACTAGTTTGCATGGAGCTCTGTACAACATAATTTGTATTTACCTTAGGTATTTGAGCTAGTTTTTCTTAAGCAATTTGGGTGTATCTGTACACTTCAGTGTGATAAGTCCTCAAAGCGCTTCAACTTCCTCATCCACACATGCAGAGAACATAATGATAGAACAATTAATATGTAATAAATATATGCTCAAAAGTGTTATAAAAGATTTCATTTCATTATAGAATAAAAGGGTAACAAAAAGAAAACAAACAAACAAACAAACAAACAAAAAACAAACTATATGCAATCTAGGGTAGTCATACTTTCTCCATAGAAATGGCTCACAGAAGAACACAAAGGCATCTGCTATGGATTCATCTATGTTACTATTTTGATTGAGTTCAGGATGCTTTTGAAATTACTCTCCTGAGATACCTCTTCAGCATGCTTTGATTCATATCAGAGAGCAGCTTTGGGTGCATGGGCTGGAGTTCTTTGGACAGAAAGATGACAGCTCAAGCAAATGCAGTCTGACTGCCAATGCTCCTTCATACATAGATTGAACTAGAGCCAGTCTAAAGTAAAACCCCTCAAAATATATACAGTGTGGACATCTTCAGCCCCAATAGGTTCACTGTCTCCATCCACTCGCATTGTGCCACATCACCTGTGACACAGACAGAATTTTGTTTTCACAGAGTAGAGTCTCAAAGAGTCTCCATTGGTTTAATTTTTCAGCATATATAAAAATCCTACTAAACTCAGGCAAAAGTTTTCCTTCTGTTGAAGTCAACAATACCATGTATTCGAATGATGTAGGTTCTGGCTTTGCACACGATTCATGTACTGTAATTCCTTTTCAGTACCTGATGGGTTTGGACTTCAAAATTCCTTGGAATTACCATTTGTTATTGTTTTAATTTACCATTCAGAGAGTGTTTATCAGATGAGGGACAAGTGTTTTGTTTTGTTTCCTATCATGTAATATGTGGAAAACTATGGGGAAAAACTAACAAATCAAATATTGCTTTTATTATTGTAATTCTTCTTAATGACTTAATGACTGCAGTTTTTTGTTTGTTTGTTTGTTTAAATAAAATACTTCATTTTATTGTTGTTTTTAGACAGTTGCTTCACTTATTTAGGCATCATTAATACAGGTGAACTGTCTTCAAAAAAATATTTGCATAATCTTTTAAAACTACACCTTTTATCCTTCCATCCACAAGCAATCTTTTACTGTTAGTGCATGCCTTGGTTGCAACATATAACCAAGTTTAAAATAATAGAATAAGGAACATAAGTCTGCAAGGTCATGTATGTGAAAGCAGTATGGTACTACACTCCACACAGAGTATACTTTTTCCTTGAAGGGCAGCAAGCAACATCCAACTTGTCTCTACAAGTAACAATTAAATAAATAATACTGTAACACAAGGAGTGTTCTTAACTCATATACTTTTTTTTTTTTTTTTTTTTTTTTTTTTACTTTTTGTAAAGAGGACTCTGAATAGATATTATGAGTTCTTCTTTAGTATATGATCTTTCTAGAAACATATACTTTAATGGTCTACATATATAATGGCAAAAAAAAAAAAAAAAGAAAAAAGTTTAAACATTTAGCAATAGCTGTGATACAGGATGCTAAAAACAGAGAATGAAGTTTGACAGTTAGTGGGTCCAGGTTTTGCTCTTAATTATAGTACACATAATACCTAAATAAATCCATCCATGCCAGTGGCTTATGACTGATCTGAGAAGGTCAAAAACAAGTCCAATATTATGCTGAAAAATTTCCTTTTATCTATATAATACTGAGTTAACAGAAGTAGTGTTACAAAAAGAAGTTTTGTAACACCTTGAAAATGTTATTTTTTTATTTTTTTATTTTTTAAATAGGTATAAACGTATTTTTTAAATACACTCAGTACAAGGTAAAGGTAAGCCCTTTTAACCTACAAAGTAAACAGTAATCTTAGATCAACAATGTCAGACAAATTCTTACTTATATTTTCCAACATTTTTCATCTGTCTTCTGCAAGCAAATTTGTTATTGTGTTCTGTGATGCTTTAATTTATTTTTATTTACCCTCCCCCCCCCTCCCCAGAGACACTTTCTGTATTTTATAATAAGGAGGGATAAGATAAATTATATTTTGAATAGAAATCAGAACCTTGCAAAAACAAAATTGTTGTCTAAGTACAGGTTACTTTTTTGCTTTCTCAATCTTGACAATACAGTTTCTGTACTCTGGACTAATTTTAAAAGGATGGGTAGAACCCATTCAAACTGCAGGTTGGCTGCAGGTTGGGATATCCTCCTGGATATTACAGTCTACAGTTAGTACTCTTTCTTGCAGAAGCAGTCCTTGAACCCAGATGTCCTATGCATTATTATAAAAAAGCTGAATCTTGAGCTGTCTGGGTTCATTGGGGGACTCTGACCATACCTGTGGGATTGTGCTTCCCTGGAGGCACTATAGTCATGCTTAGGAGTTCCACTCAAGTTTGCAGGAGAGTATGACAAGTGTCTCAGTGCCTAAATATTTGTTCTTGCATCCCTGTGTATGCAGGTAGGAAAGCAACAGTCTTGGATGACAATATATATTTGTTATGTTATACCCCATTTACAGTATTCATGGCATTAAAAAGAAACAGATTTTATTGCTTTTACACTGTATCAGTTTATTTAGTCTTTATCAAAAGAGGTTTTCTGATTACATTCTGATTACATTAAATAGATGTTCCTCTGCTTTAGTAAGAAGGTATTAAATTAGAATTCTTTATTAGGCAGCAGTGATGAGGTCTTTGCTAAATTTTGGTAGATTAAAAAAAAAAAAAAAAAGCAACTGAAAGGCAAAGTGGCTTTCTCTACTTATTGAAATTTCTGTACAAAAGTGAAGCATTCACACCTGTATCATATAACAGGTAAAGTATATATTATGAACAGTTACAGATGAGAATTTCAGTGTCAGCCATATGTTTAGGACCATATGTGAGTTGGCTCGATTACCAGCTATACAATACATTATTTCTAGGAGCACATATCACGAAGTAAACACTTTTACTGTTTCTCTGCATGTAATTTATAGCATATCCCAAATAGAAGTGTTCTACTTGTACGCATGCATAGTAATCTTTACATGACCTGAGTAAAGTAATCTAGTTCAGGATGGAATATTTTCTGATGAAAATAAAACACTATTGTTCATAAACTTTTCTTAGTTTTTGAATGTGCATCACCAAGAGGTGATTCAAATTATCCAGGATACTACAGGCGTGTAAGTCTTACCTCGGTGCCTGTGAAGCTTATGGAGCAGATTATCTTGAGTGCCATCACAGCACTTAGAGGACAAGCAGGTAATCATGCCCAGCCAGCATGGGTTTATCAAAGGCAGGTCCTGCTTGACAAACCTGATCTCCTTCTAAAGGGAAGGTGTTCAGTGAATGAGGGAAAGGCTGTGGACCTGGACTTAAGTAAGGCTTTTGACACCATTTCCCACAGCATTCTTTTGAAGAAGAATGGATGGGTGTACACTTCATTGGGTTAAAAGCCGGCTGTTTGGACAGGCCTAAAATAGTTGTGGTGAATGGAGCTAAACTAAATCTAGTTGGAGTCCAGTCACCCAGGGCTCAGTACTGGGGCCAGTTCTCTTCAATATCTACTTCATCAGTTGCCTGGATGAGGGGATCAAGTGCACTCTCAGTAAGTTTGCAGATGACACCAAGTTAGGTGCATGTGTTGATCTGCTCGAGGGTAGAAAAGCTCTGCAGAGGGAGATAGGCTGAACCCATGGTCTGAAGCCAAGATATGACATTCAAAAAGGCTAAGTGGCGAGTCCTGCACTTGGGGCACAACAACTCAATGCAATGCTACAGACTGGGGAAAGAGTGTAAGGCTGACTGGTGAAAAGGGATCTGGGGGTATTGGTCAAGAGCCAGCTGAATATGAGCCAGCAGTGTTCTCAGGTGGCCAAGAAGGCCAACAGAGTCCTGACTTGTATCAGAAACAGTGGGAAACTAGGGAAGTGATTGTTCTGCAGCTCTGGTGAGGCTGCACCTTGAATACCAAGTTCAGTTTGGGCCCCTCACTACAAGAAGAATATTGAGGTGCTGGAGCATGTCCAAAAAAGGACAACAAGCTGGTGAGGACCTAGAGAACAAGTCTTATGAGGAGTGGCTGAGGGAGCTGGGTTTGTTTAGCCTAGAGAAAAAGAGGCTCAGGGGAGACCTTATTGTGCTCTACAATTACCTTAAAGGAGGCTACAGCAAAGTGGGGCTCATTCTCTTTTCCTAAGCACCACGTGATAAGACGAGGGGAAATAGCCTCAAGTTGCACCATGGGAAATTTAGGTTGGAGATCAGGAGAAATTTCTTTACTGAAAGAGTTGTTCAACATTGGAATAGGCTGCCGGGGAAGTGATTTAGTACCATCCCTGGAGGTCTTCAAGAAAGGTGTAGATTTAGAACTTAGTAACAGGGTTTAAATGGTGGACTTCAGTACATGGTTAAAGGTTAGACTAGATGATCTTAGACATCTTTTCCAACCTGAATGATGCTATGATTCTATGTAATTCTCACCTGCTCAAGGGGCAACACACAATTCTTGTTTCAATTTGAAAGCAGGTTTGTTAGAATTCCCTGTAGAATGAGTTGTTGCATTTTAATTTTAATTTGAGCAGAATTGAGTCAATCTACCTGTACTATTGTTCTGTTGGTCAATCTTCAGCCACTCCTCTTATTACAAGCTGTAAAGTTATCCATCCATTGCACCGTGTTAGATGATGAAGACAGGACTCCACAGTGGGACCCTCCCACTTATGCAACAAATTCTCTTCAGCTCCCTGACTCCAGTAAATAGGAACTGGAAACTTAGCAGTGTTCCTATATTTTTGCCTTACTGAAAAAATAAAACAGTGAAAAAGAAAGATGTAGAGAAAGGAAGGGCTGAAACACAGTAATTTCTGAAATAATTTATAATAATGATAATAACATTAAAATATTTTTAAAGTACAAAATAAAAATAAATTCATTTTTTTTAAATAAATTTGTGTGTTGAAATCCCAGAGATTTCTATATAACTACAAAAAACTTGTACAGTTGGAAGCAACCTATGCTCCACCAGATTTCCTTCCATATTTGCATTCTGTGGATGTCAGCTGCATCTCACTGTCCATCTTCCCGTGAAGACTTGAACCCCATCCTATATAACCATAATGGAAGAAGAATACTTAGGTCTCCTACTGGTATTCCTCATACAACCCAATCTATTCTAGGTTTTGGATCTATAATATAGTCATAATTTTTCTAAAAGACAGCCAGTGCCACATTTTTTAGCAACGAGCACACATTCAAATGTATTCACTGGTATTGGCCACTGAGAGGTGAGGGAAAATACAGAATATAACTTCTATTTAAGCTCATCAGGGCTGATGGAAAAGGAGCAGGAAAGCAGATGCAGCAGAGTAATTATAGACCGTCAGCCTTTCCATGAGCATCTTCTCTTGAAGGGATTGAGAAAACCTGCCAGAATGTTACAGAAGTTTTGACGAAGAGAAGCACTCGGAGGAGCACATTAAATCTGGGCTGATACCAGCATATGGAAGTTGAAGTCTTTTCTCATTATCTCAGCTGATTTTCTGCCAGGAGACACATCTGCTGGACTTCTGCAGGAGCCCTGTGGGAAGGTAAACCTAAGCAGTCACACCAGTCTGCTTAGCCATATTTATGTAACATTTTCACATCAAGGGATGCACTGGTTCAAAAACACATTCAGGGTTTATTGGGGGTGTGGAAAATCTTATGGGAGGCATGTGTGCCATCTGATGGGAAACTACATGGAGACCAGTGGAGAATTCACCTCCAAAAAGATGAGGGATGACTTCAGAATTACTTAGCAAGTTACTCAAATTACTTATTTAGAAAGATAAATTCCCTGTGCTGTTGAAATCCCAAATTTAAGATGTGATTGAATAGCTGTTAGCAGTAATAATGGTTATGGTAAACTAATGGAAGTTTCATGCAAATTCTTTAAACTTTAACATTGTAAAGATTTAAAAGCTTAGGGCTTTTGTCATTTCAAGCCAATACTTTCATATTACCATCATCTTTTTGGAGTTAAAATACTTTATTTTCAAAGTTTGAATACCCCTAGAGGGTTTCATTTTTATACAGAGAGTCAAACAAACATGGCATGAAGCCACAATGAATTATAGCCTTGTCTCTTACCTACTTGCCTGTGTTTCAGTTGTTTGGCACACTGAACTCCCACTTTCCACTTGCACGTGCAGAACACTCCAGGGCAATACCTCTAATATGTCTTGATGTATTGCATATGTCAATTTTTTTTGGTTGGTTGATTTTTTATTTGTTTTTGTTTGTTTGCTGGAAAGATTGCTCTCAATTTTAAATAGAAATGAAGAATATTGTGTTGTAAACAGTTGCCTTTCTGTTATCAGTTTTGTGATTTCCATCATCATTGAAAAGAAATATTATTTTAGTTAAATAAATTTTAGCTCAGGGGTAAAATTCTTATGGAAAAATATGGATTTCATAAATAACTACATTCTAATGTCTTTTTCCGTTTACTATTCAGACTTTATAAAGAAAAGATGTGATTGACCTCAGCTAATAAATAATAATAATATTAACCTAGCAAGGAACTCAGGATTTGTACCGTTAACTTAAAAACAATAACAACAAAAAAAGCAAACATCCTGACAGAACACTATGTCTTTGCCCTCTGTAGTAGTTCCAAAGTAGTAAAATTACTGTAAACTATAAATTAGCAGTGTATCCACCTTCTGAAAACTGGGGCTGTATATTAATATCTCCTGGAAGAATGTTCCACTTTAGTTACTGAAGTTTATATCTTAAATTTCTTTCTAATGTCCAACTCTAATAACTGGCCAGTAGCCTCTGTTGATGAATCTCTGCAAGGTAAACACAAAGAGGATAGATTTAGATTAGATATTAAGAGGAAATTCTTCACTGTAAGGGTAGTGAGGCACTGGAACAGGTTGCCAAGGGAAGTTGTGGATGCTCTGTTCCTGGAGGTGTTTGAGGCCAGGCTGGATTGGTGCTTGGCCAACATGATTTTGTGGGTGGCATCCCTGCCTATGGCAGCGGGATTTGAATTAAATGATCTTAAAGTTCCTTCCAACCCAAACCATTCTATGATTCTATGAGTAAGACACAGTTTGGTCTGGACCAAAGTCTTTTCCTGGAGCAGGTGAGAGCGCTAGGGATTAACAAAATGTGAGAGAAGGAAGCTGTTATTCATGCAGGATTTCTACATTTCTGATTCTCAACTGAGAAACAAGTGCCTTGAATATACAGAAGGAGTCCTTCAATCTTTTCTTAAGGAAACACCTCATGCATCATCAAAAATTATATGTCCATGTCCAACCTGTAAACAATTAATTGCTCCATCCTTCGCAGTAGAGGTTTCTTGGAGTTTTTGTTTTTGTGTGTTTTTGTTTGTTTGTTTTGTTTTCCCTTCTACTCTTTTTCCTTTGCATATATATACATGATATCTCATTATTAAGTGTGTTGGGAACACTTATCTGCATGGAGCAAAGGTAGTGAATTTTTCCAAGTTGTAATGATAAGCTAAAAGTAAGCCCTGCAAGGTAAAATCTATTTTAAATGTGGCAATTTGGGAAAATATGTCCCTCAAGCACAGCAAACATACCATCAAAGTGAGTTAGCTACCAATTAACTCCTACATTTTGCACAAAGGGCATTAAATTCTAAGGGTAAAAATAAAACCAAACGATGTATGCTTGCTCTCTGTGAACAATAGATCACAAAAAATGAGCTCTAGATGTGGTATTTTTCACCATGTTTTCAGCATTCAACTGTCCTTCTGGAAAATATTTGTTTTCCTGTTTAAAAACACTTTTTTTCTATGCAAACTCATATCACTACATATGTGTAAAAAGAGAAACTGTAACTCAAACATAATAAATTAATATATGGGATCCTACACACACTCAGACACTGTTACACAGGATGCAGTTTTGGCACCTCTGTTCACAATAGGTAAGAGATATTGTTCTATCTATCACCCAGCTCTTAATCCCAAAGCCTAGATAAAATTATAAAATACTGTGAAAGCAAACAGAGCTCCAGTTAGTCATCATGGCAACAAAAGGACATACTCAGAAAAGGTGCATTGGCAGGAGCCAATTACCCGGTTTAGGCTAGAGTGTGATGGTTTAAGAGATGAAGGTCAAAGGGTCTTTGTCAGTAGTCAGCCTGGTCTATGGACCAGCTGTTCATAGATTCAGAGACGTGCCTAGGCTCTTCCTGCTGAAACCACTTGAGAAAGTAGAGCATCCTAATAGACATAAGGAATAGCTTAATTCTGAACTCCAGTGGCCCAGGCAATGTCATTTGCACATGGGAAAAGAAGTGCACTGCTTTGGTTAGACTCAGCCGCAGACATTTTTTTTATGTCCAGAAAAGAGAATTTTCTCCATAATGCTTAAAGGCACTTCATAAGCTGCTGCCATGTAAGTTCCAATGAGATGGTGTAGGTGATGTTCCCTTCCACAGAAAGGAACATAGGTTACAGATAATTCCAGACGTGAATATTCTGTGCCATTCTTCCACAGAAATATATCACAAATCTAAGGATGAGATCAATGAAGACCGATACTTGGAATGCAGTTATAAAATACTCAAAGGGACACATAATCATGCATGTAACTCTGGGACATATATACCTAATTTTGTCCTTAGAGAAGATGATATTCAAGAGAATATTTGGGTAAGTGCTTCATTTAGAGTCTGTGTTTCAGTACAACTGACTTCCATGGGAATGAGATTATTGCAGGTTTGCATGTGTTTCTGTTTTGAAATTTGTTAGAAAAAAGCTGTCAAGATTGTAGTAAATACCTGGTTCAAGCATCAGCTGATGAGCTTACAGAAGTCACAGTAGTGGCCTAAATTCGTTGTAAAATCAGACATTATCTAATAGAAGAATCATCTGCATTTCATTACATTTTTAAAATTCATGTAACAATCATTTTATCTGTTACCATCTAATTTTTGAGCTTTTTAATATAGGCAGTTATACACTAGGTTTGAATGAATTTCTGGACTTAATGGTGCAGCCAGTGAAATGTTACTGTATTTTTTTTCATATGAATAGATCAAAATGCATGGGATAAAAGTGTCAAAATTTTAATAAATATGCGGGGGTGAAGAAATGGCTCATGAAACAGGGGAGACAGCTGAGCATTTTATGAGTAAGCACTCTATGACTTTATATCTCTAAATCTTTATCAATAAAACTTAAGTCTCAGCATTCAGTATTAGGCAAAAGCAGAATGTGTTTTTGAAGATTGCATTCAATAACAATTTCTCCAAAAGATTCTTGTATGATTGATGACTTTTTGAGCAGTTCATTCTGGGTATGCCAAATACTAGTTATTGTGATTGTACACAGAGGTCACAGTGGTTGTTTCTGTAGCTTGAAATGAAGCATATAGCTTCTGTAACTTGATTTCTACAGAGAATACTTCCACTTAACAGTTCAGGATTTCCATGACTACATTTTAAAAAGACAAGTTAGTGGTGACAGTATATATTCTACTTAAGAAACTTGTTCAAGTGAATAATTGTATGAAGAAAACACAGAAAGGAAGAGATAACAGAAAGGTTTCTTAGATCCTTATGTTCAGATCAGAATGACCATCCACAGAAAATGTACTGCCTTTGTTTAGGCTTATTTAAAGTGCATTAACTTACATGCACATAGAAGTAAAAATTAATGAACTGACATGCTGAAGCAAAAAAAATGGACTATCCACTAATTCCCATTCTCATGTGTTTGACAAAGGTAAAAAATTAATTCCAGTCAAATCTCCAGTGAGGATTTTCTTACTGACTCTTAGGTAGTTATAGTTGTGTCTAAGTCTGAAACCTGATATATTCCCTCTATGTTTCTTTTACATGATTGAGGCTTTCTAAATTGGTAAATACATGTGAAAATTGGAAAAAAATAATGTTTAATCAGCATCTTTTGTAGGCAGAGATTTAACACTGGTATCTGTAATAATGCAAGGACTTTTTTGTTGTTGTGGTTTTGTTTTGTTTTCTTCAGGCATTCAGTAGGAGCACTGGCTTGACTGTAATGCTTCTTGATTGCGTTGAAGAGCGAACATGAAAATGCTTCAATATATTTTTGTTTGTTTTGTTTTGTTTTTGTTTTTAATAGAGGTGCTATTGTAATCATTATCTCATCAGGGAGACCCTTGCTATTTTTGTATGTTTTGTTAGCCACTATTTTTTCAATTTCACAGAAAAATAAATGCATAAGGGTGAAAGATGTTTATGATTATACTAATTTTACGTTAACAAGTCTCCTCTTCAAGAAAACCAGGACTTTGTTACATCATACTAGCAATTTATACAGTCTACTTCTTTATGTTTATGTTTCTCCTTGGGATCATCTTTTGCATAATAGACAGCCTGGATCTGCTTAAGAAATGGACTGAAATTAATCTCAATTTCCAATACATTTTGAAGTAGCACCATCCAGCTTTAAACTGCCATCTTACAGCTGACCAGCAGTCAAGGTGTGCTGTATACTCTGCAGCCAGTTCCAGGAGGTTCAATTAGGAAATCCAACTACCTCTGGAAAATAAAAGAGAGTGTGTTTAGGTGAAAATTATCTCAAATGGTAAAGATATTTTTTATATTATTTCTGGGAGACTTCTCTTAATCCTTGAGGTCAGATACAGATAAAAACAGAAATCACTGTAACAACACTGGTAAAATGAAAAGTATGACTTTTTGTGCAGGTACAAATGGACAGACACTCCTCTTCCACACTCTGTGCTGGCTAGACCTACATCAGATGTGGTGTCTAAAATTGTACAGGAGTATTTTTTTTTTTATCTGAGTTCACATATTTTACCTCTTAATGACATTTTAGTGTCACCATTTATCTAGATATACAAAAACATTTATTTGAACTGTGTTAATATGTGAGACTTTAGTTTCCAGATGTGACTGGAAACCAAATGCTGCTACTACTAATAAAGTTTGATTATTCAAGAATGGGAAAATTAGAAGATTATATTCACCTAATAGCCCTTAACAGCTGATACTTTATTTTTTTGTTTGTTTGTTTTTGTTTTTGTTTTTGTTTTTGTTTTGGAAATAGTTGTGATGTGAAATGAGGACACTATATACTATTCTGTTTGTAGAAAATGCAACTGAATCAATGTTAGCAAGCTAACTTTATTTGCACTGAATGTACGAATAAATAAAGTTCTTAATATTAAATAAGAAAATATTAAGAATCTAAGACAGCTAGTAGAATCAGTTGGAGTTAAGACTTAAGGAATTAAAATAAAGTATTGATTTGGAATTTTAAAAATTTAGTGACAAAAATATCCCAAATGAAAGCAGGAAACTTATGACTGTATAGCTTAAAAATAACTGGATAAATAATATCAAGAAATTTAAAAAACATGAGGAAAAGAGGGGGCTAATAAAAGCAGTGTTGCTGGAGACATGACACATAGAGAGGAAAAGTGAGGTTTCCCAAAGGCAAGTTCTGATAGACTTTTAAAACTAATAAAAGAAATAGCAAAAGTCTCCTTGTTCAATAAACAGGTGAGAAAATATGGAAAGAAATAGAATGAGAAGGGAAGCAAAATTAACAGTGTTGAATATTTTCAAGAGTGGGGAGACTGAATAATTTCTAACCCACATTTCTGAAAGAGCTGGGACATGAAATTACAGGCCCAGAAGCAAGTATTTTGAATAAATCTATCAAGATAAATCTAACACCTTGTTTGAGAATAGCAAATTAACACCTATATTTAAGAAGGAAGGATGGAGAAATGATCTAAGCTACTACAAGCTAATGTTAATATTCATTATACAGAAGGCTTTGGGATTCTTTCTTTAAACAAACAAACAAGCAAACAGAAAGAAAGGTAAGCAGAATACAGAATGATGCACAAAGCCAGTTTAGCAAAAATAGATCATGCCTGATCTACTATTGAAAGAATTTTGGCAGTCAGATAAAAAGATGGTAGCTCTAATACACATGGATTTCAGGCAAAATATTTGACATGGTGACAAAAGAAAATACTGAGTTAAATTAGAAAGTGAAGAACCATAAAAGAATAGAAGGTAGATGTTTGAAGTGTAATAAACTGGGAAAATATTGAATGGAAATATTTTATCAGTGGCATTTAAGGATTTCATTATTTCCCTACGCAAAAATAAAAAATGGGGGAGGTAGTAATAAAATTTACCAACAGTGCAAGTTTTGGAGTCATCATTAATATCAAGTAATGTTTTTCTATTGTACTGGAAGGAAGAGATGAGAGATGTCCCTGAGAATTAGGACTAAGAGGAGTTGAAATTCCAAAGTACATAATTCAAAGTCATGCACTGTTGCTATAACAATTTTGTTGTAAAGTAGGATTTCATCACATTGTAGTGATAAAGAGATAAAGCTTGTAGGGCTGACTGATCTCAGACTGACTATCACCAATATGAGGTAACTAAGAAAAAAAAAGATGACATCCTTGGATGCCCCAGGTCCCAGCTCCTATATCCCATAGGAGGAATGGGGTAATAGGAATGGGGACAATCTCTATTTGAGAAATAATAACTCAGACTGGATTAAGTGTAGAGAAAGGTATTCATGAATGACTAGGAAATCTAAAACTTCTCTCATGAAGAGAGACTAAAACCAGTTGGCTTGTTAGCCTTGTGAAATGAAGGTTAAGTAGGGATTATTCTAGCTTTCTGTAAATATATCAGTGATGATAAACATCCAAGAGGGGAAAGGCTACTTGGTACAAGAATAAATGAAAATAAACTGGAACTGAATAAAATTTATGTTGGAAATTAAAATAATGTTTCTGAGAACCACGAGTCTGGAAAAGTGTCCAATACAAATCGGGCAAAAAGCTTAATTAATTTTAAAGTTTGATTAGTTTATGAAATGGGATGTGTAACATAGTTGCCTGTAAAAGCAGAGACTGAACTCATTAATCTATGAAGTCCCTTGCAGTACCATGTTCTTATTTGTGCTGAAGATGATGTGGAGTTTATGACATATGATAATAATCCATTTGCATATTTAATGGAAACAATCACGGCTGTATGGCCACATATCTGATGTCTTTTCCTGCAATACATTGAAATAATTGGCCAAAAAAATTAAAAGTAGCCTGGTCTGCTGAGTAAACGCAATTTGTCATTTAGTCAGTGGTTTGTGCTTATTCATTATCATCATCTGGCATTCCCTATCACAGAGATATTTTTATGGACAAATGAGTTAAAGCAAGAATGACAATATGTAAAAGAGATCAGAAAATAGCAGGCCTTTTTCTTCCTGTCTTTTATTGTTTGGTTAAGGAGCGTGTCACTGTGATCAGCTCTCTTGATAAAGTATGTAAATGTTTTAGAGCCTGCTGTTCCTAGGCTGTTACTAATGTAGTGTTATCATAACAGCAATCTGATAGAAAGTGATAGGGATCAGTTCCCAGGAGGAGAAAGATTAGAATGAAGTTTTGGTTCAAATAGCACTATGGCATTGTTAGTTCTGGCTTTATGACTGTTATATGTTTTTTGCCTTCAGGTTATTGAGGTGTATTCAACCTTGCTGATTTGTATTTTGTTTGTTTGTTTGTTTGTGGTTTTGTTGTTGTTGTTGTTTTATTTATTTACTGATAATTCTAATTATTTCAAGCTGTGTTTGTAATTATTTTAGTATTTAAACAGTGTTGTCACCTAATGTGTCCTCAAGATTTGTGTAATGAGAGGTTCTTATCCATATTTTCAAGTTGCTACCTAAAAAATAAAACAGGCATGTGTCACAGTGGAAAAAAAAGATCTCAATTCAGCTTGTTTGAACAAAACTAGAATAGAAGCAGTTAGCACATAACTAACCAACACTCAATGAAATGTGTATTCAGGATCAACAATACAACAGATAAACAGAAGTATCAGTCATAAAACTTAATATGCAACTACATATCTCTAAAAATTCTTCAAAGACTAAACTGAAATAATTCTAATCATACCCAAATGTACACAAGATCACAGCTACACAACCCCTCACAAATAGTGAGGGTTTTAATCAAGTGTATCAGGGTTTGCAGTCCCTACGTGCATGCCTCTTCCATGGTAGATGTGGTTGCTCCCAATTTAGGCATGTCCATGCTGCTCCCTGAAACCCCTATGTATATGCAGGGGAGAAACCCGAGCAAGTCACACACGCCTACCCTGGGTTTCCTGCTTGCTGCCCCAACCTGCCCTTTGTTGGCCCCCCATGGCATCCCGGGGAAGGATTTTCATACTAGCCTGGACAGGTTGGAGGTACTATGGAATGACTTCTGGGAACACTAAAACAGGTTTTTACTGCTTTTCTTCTTCTGCCTGTCAGTCCGACTGAATAGCACACTGTTATTTTTTTTTTTTTCATATTTTTTATACTTTTTTCAAGATGAATCTTTTGTTTCAAAAGTCCCTTTGCAATTAAACCAGATAATGGTAATCTTCCTTTTTAACACAGTCTAGGGCAAATGCCCTAGGCAAACTGCCTGCAGTTTTGTGTGTTTCAGCTACAGACACTCACATTTCTGCCTTAACAATGCTTATTAACCAGGCCATGTTTTCACAGAAAGGCCAAACAAGCTCCCCTAGAGATTGTAATTGCAATGCTAGACCGTAAACCCCTCCTCAATGAGTATCTGTCATAAGCAGACAGTCAGAATTTTGTAATAGAGTTGACTAAAACCCAAGAATATTAGGTGTACCATGCTATTCTGAAATCTAGAAATGAGTGTCACAACCAATCAGGCAAAATATTATGGCTGAAACAGAGTTGCTTCTATAAAAGCCTGAATAACAAATGATCTGCTAGACCAGTATTGGAGTTCAAAACGTGGGAAGGCAGAGTGCTATTTTTTTCTTGCCTAGTAGTTTCCATTTGAAATTTTGTGACAGGAGAATTGACCAGTCACTCAGTCAATAAGTCAAAAATGACTTATGTTTTCTGCTGAAAAGTCTGACAAAAGCAGGTTATAAAATTAGATCCCTTTTATTAATCAGGTTAAGCATCCAGAATCTAATCTACACTTCTCATATCTTTATATTCTTGCCCATAAAAACAAAACAAAACAAACAACAACAAAAACAACAAAACACTGATGGAGAGTAGAGCTAATGATTTTTTTATTATTTTTTTTTTTCCTGGTATTGAAAACATTTCTTGACCTTTCAGACCAAAAGAGTGATACTGAAGGATCACTTAAGAAAATATATAACTTTACAAAGTCATCAGTTTTCTTTTTATCATCTTGCAACTTCTGAAGAGTTCAGCTGTTAGGCTACAGACAAGGATACCCAAGATGTATATGGTGAACTTGCAAATAGGTTAAGTACCTACCTTGTTCTCAGTCCATTAATCTCTAACAGAGGAACACATCCACACTCTTGAATGTAAACCTACAAACACACACTAATTGGTTTCATAAGAACACCTAATATCTCCCCCTATAAATATTCTCTGCTATTATTCTCTGCTTTAATTCTTGCTGTTAAGGAGGAAAAAGATTGAACTAGCACTTTATAAGAATCTCCATGTTTTTCTTAGGCTTTGTGAGTCATCTCTACACCTGTACACTCTTGTTTGTGAAAGAATTGATAACATCCACCTGATTTAACTCCTGGGATGAGACAGCCAAATAACTCTTCTGTTCTGGGAAGAGTTCTAGAAACTGGTGTCAGGATCCTGTCCTATTCCTACCCTATTTATCAGGCAGTCCCATTTCTATGCCAGATAATTTCTTATAATTACAGTAAGCTTTTTGCTCATCTTATGTCCAGCAATGTCCTATCATGTCCTGCAGTCCTTTTATATGTGTAACTCCTACTGAAATCAATATTTATCCCTACTCATGGTTTTTATAAAAAGTCATTCAAGTTAGAAATGTTACCTGACATCTACCTATCTGTCAAATGATATCCTTTCTGTAATGATATCATAATCTGTGATTAACTTTTAAGACCTCGGATAGTTAGTTAGCAGTTTTATGGAGACAAGGAACAAGCTTCTCATAAGTCAGCAGCGATTTGGGGTATGTGACTTGAGGCCTCTCATAAGGTCTGTATTTCCAGAAGGACAGTTCATTAAGATTTTATTTATTTATTTTTTTTTATGGGTTGCAGTTCTTAGCACTTTTTTCTTAAACAGTTGAAGAGTGTGCTGCACACATCTGCTAAAGAAGGGATGTTGGAGGAGAAATCTGGATCTGTAGTAGCACTCTAAAGAGAGACTCACGCTTCAGACTGGAGCCCTAGTGCAGTTATTCTCTCTCAAACTTTTTCCACTTATGAAGTTTGGTATCCTCTTTCAATTGACTCAAGAGTAAAAAATATAAATTAAAAATCAAGATTGAAAATCAGCTTAATTAAACTATCTGATAATAGAATTGCTTTAAAAAGTGAGTTAAGACCATATGCACTGGGCCTTTTCAACTTATCAGGGACCTTATTTTGTACCTCCGGTATCATGACTACTTATACATAAATTATTATACATATCTAAGCTTACTGAAGGCAATGGGATGCTTTTTAACTGATATTAGTAAAATATGTATATATATTTTCTTTTACAGTTATCTCACAGTCCTTCTATTTCACTCCCTTTTTTCCCTAGCCCTAGAGTCTGGTTTCTGATGATGAGGGTCTGTGCTTTGCTGGGGCAGTGCTGCCACAGAAGGACTGGTCTTACTGGGGGCATTAGCTATTCCTGAAAACCACACTGAAAGTAAACACAATCATGGACTATTATGGATGTATTCTCAGTAAAATGGATGTATATTGCTGGAAAATGGGCAACAAGTTGCAGTATTTCGACAAGGTGGCCTGGTAAGAGTGAGTGGTAGATCTAAAACAAAACAACAACAACAACAACAACAAAACATTTCAGGTTACATACTTTGACCTCTCTTATAATACAAAATTTGAATCATAGAATATCCCAAGTGGGAAGGGACCTACAAGGATCATGGGGTCCAATTCCTGGCTCCATACTGGCCCACCCAAAAATCAGATCATATGTCTGAAAGTATTGTACAAATGCTTCTTGAACTCTGGCAGGCTCAGTACTGTGACGTTTTCATGTGGGTCCTGTTCCAGTGCCTGCCCACCCTCTCGGTGAAGAACTTTATCCTAATATCCAGCCTGAAACTCACCTGACACAGTTTCATGCTGTTACCTTGGGATCAACAGAGCTCAGCGCCTGCCCCGCTGCTGCCCTTATGAGGGAGCTGCAGGCCTCCATGAGGTCTCCCCTCAGTCTCCTCAAAGCTGAACATACCAAGTAACCTCAGTTGCTCCTCACATGTCTTCCCGTCTAGACCCTTCACCATCTTTCTTGCCCTCTTTTGGATGCCCTGTAATTGTTTTATATCCTTCTTATATTGCGGTGCTCAAAACTGCATGCAGTACTCAAGGTACTGTTGCACCAGCAAAGAATAGAACATGCAGTTTTAGTTCTCTTTAACCAACTCTAATGTAGGGAAATAGAATAATTAATCTAAAAAATAAATGTAAAATGAATGGATCAAGTAGAGAATACGTACATTTTTTGGGTGATGAAAAATCTCTTCTGTGACATTTGCATAGAAATGGCCTGAATATATATATTTGGGAATATAACACTGTTCAGCATGGAATGTTTTATTAATCATAGATCTTAAAGACAGTGAACATGGGAGGGGATAGATCAGGAGATAAATAATACATACAACAGAAATGGCCCTGAGATGAGTGGCTCTTCCCTTTATAAATATTACAAGCTTCCCACAGTCCCCCAGGTAAGAACACAGTACTCAACACATTTAATGATGAGCAACAGCAAAAGAAGAGCATTTTAATTTAACATGGGAGGTAGTTCCAAGTCTATATTGGCTATCCTGAGAAGTGCATTACAGCTTACAGATCTAATATTGTTAGATAGTGAATTCTGGTATATTATCATACTTTATTACTGAAAACTGACTCATGCAGTAACAACTTTGTATCATATTATCTGGGATGAAATTATCTGACTTTGTATGAATCATCAATATCAGATTAAAAAGTGGCACCAAAGAATTTTGTATCATATTGCAGTTTGATAAATAATGTCAAAAATTAAAACTTCTAGTCTCCACTTAGCAAAAGATCATTTTGGAGGAGCAGGGAGGAGGAATACATTTTTCTTCATGTGTTCTTCTTCGAAAACTGCATCCCTTTTGCAATATTCTTATTAACATATGAATATTTTTTTCAATTAAAAATCAGGAAGAGTGTGCTAAAATTTTCAAGAGCCTTGATGTGGTCCCAGTCTTGCCCAACTGACAGTATAGGATAACTCTGCCTAATTTAGGTGTTCTGAATCATGTGCTATGGTCTTGAATGTACATTTTAAGCATTACAATAGCATTCTACAGTATCTGTCCTAAATCCCTTCCCCAGAGGGTAACACTAATTGTGTGAGCATAAGAGCACTGTTATCAGGTCAGAGAAAAATCCATTCAGCTCTGTCTCCAACACTGACCAACAGCAGATGCATAGGGAGGCATGTAAGAACAGGGCAACATATGGTGACACCTCCCTTGTACATTCTTTTGCCAGCAGTGACTTATGCCTCTGGGACTTCCTGAATGAAAGGTGATACCTTTGTGTTTAATAGAATCCTGTCAATTTTATTTCATTAATTTTGCTCATCACTTTTGAACCCAGATAAGCTTTAGGCATCCACATGTCCTGTGGCAGCCACACATATGAGAAAGCACCCCTGTGGCTTGTTTTTAATCTCTTACTTGCTAGTTTTATTTTATGGTCTTTGTATAGATGAGATAGTTTCTATTCATTTCACCCACTCTATATTATTGCTGTTTTATAAACATCTGTTGTATCCTTTACCTCAGTGACTTCTCCAAGATGAGGAGTGTTATTCTGCTTAGTTTTTCACTATCTTTGGTCCTCACTGTTGCTGGTCTCTCAATCTTTCCCAATACTACTGTATTTTTCTGGAAACAAGGTAACACTGAACTATATTAAAGATACCTGAGGGATTTAAACAGTGGCATAACAACATTTTCTATTTTCTTTTGTATTCCTTTACAAATAATTCTTAATTCTGTCTGCTTTGGTCATCTATTGAACACTGAGCTAATAGTTTTATATAGCTACCTGCTGTAACTTCAATATTTCTTTCCAGTACAGTAATAGCTAGTTCAGGAGCTGTCACTGAGAAAGTGAGATCACTTTGAATGCATACTGAAGATTTCTTTCCCACAACTCTGCTTGCCTGCCACATCATTTTTACTAGTGAAGCAGAACATGGACAGAACTGCTCTTTGCAGCAGACACAGCCCTACAGATTATAAGGTAAATATCTTCCGTCAGTGGCAGGGTCTGTTCCTTTGGAGCCTAAAGAGTCAGAGATAAAGATCCAAAATGAACTTCTTGCATCTGAAATAGAGTGCATCAAATGACTGAATGCCCCTTTGTGATGGAGAGATTGGAAAGGTAAACCAGGAGGAGCTGTTAAATCACTGAGATAGATCTAGAGAACAATAGTATTGCCATAGCTATTGTATCAAAGGAACAGGAGGGAGTCATTGGAGCAGAAGGGGCAGATATAGCCCATTTAGACTTGCTGAACCAAGAGAGAGTGACAGTGCACTAAAAATGGGTTGTTACAGTGCCTCTACCTTCTCAAAATATGAAACCATACCTATTGCCAGTCTGATCCTGGACACCTGTGATAGGACCTTATGAAGCGAGAGAGGTATTGCAAATGGGGAGCTGGATGCACCATGATAAATCTACCAAACTCTTGCCAACACCAGACGGTTATATATAATGACTTTCCTTGGATGTGTTAATCAGATATGAAATATGAGCATCTTCCAAAACCTAGAAAAGGATGAGGAGGTCTTTTCAGACAGAAAACAACAACAGCAACAACAAACTTTTGATGATGTTTCCATAATGACTTATCCATGATAAGAACAGAGGCTAGTTTTATGATGACATTTCTGGGAAGCTTTACAATTTATCCACTCAAAAGTGTAGTGAAGGCTATCACTGATAGTGATCTCTCAACCACAAAATAGCTTTTCTTTCTTCTAAAATTCCAAAACTGAGGAATTTTCATACTGAGAAATGAAGTCCATCTGTCTCTCTACAGGTACAATTCAAAATTATGTCAACTAAACCTAGGTGTAGACATAGATCCTTAGCTCATATTATAGTTGATGGAAAGCCATGCATGTGCAGACCAGTGAATGGCCCAGTCAGTGACCTACTAGGTGCCTGTTTCAGCTGTTCTAACAGGAATCTGGTGATGTTTGAGATGCCCTTAGGTGTTCAAAATACCTGGCAGATATGCCAGAGGAGTCTGGGAGATTGTAAACCATCTACAAAAGAAGCTGCAGGCCAGGTAAGATAACTTTTTGATGCCTAAAATAAATCCACATCCTGTTTTAGATATTGAATACCAAATTTAACAGTTATAGTTTGAGGATACAGGATAATGGTTCAGCTGACTGTAAACTAGATATTTATCATATGACTCAAACATTCAAAGAAATGTATTCAGTCAAAATCAAGGTGTGTTTGGCATCCTGCTTGGCCACAAATCACCACTCCTAAAGCCACGGATCTAATTTAGGTCCTGTGTGTTTTATCTACCAGCCTTGGGTGGATGTTTTGCATATATTAGGCCTTCTCAGGTGACATGTGTGAAGGAAACCGATTCGTACTCCTACTAACTTGTCAGCACAATCTCCCACTAAAAAGCAGTGACTTTATTGGCTATGTCTCTATTGATTATGTAGCAGCTTAGATGCGTAGTTCATGATTGTGCTCATCTCTTTCGATATCTGCTTTTGATGTCTTCATTGCGAATTGAATCCTCTCCTCTGATTTGGCTTTCTGTACATCAATTCTTTCTCCTTCCCATTTTTTGCAGCTGAACTGCCTTTACAAGCAGTAAAATGTGAATACACAGTATTATTTCTCTGCAGAGATTTGCATTCACAGAAGGACCTTAACTGAAAATCAGCAACATATATATTGTGATTTTAGCCTTAAATGCAGTCTGAGACACAATACATATCTCAGCTATAGCTTGTGTTCAACAGCTAATTCAATATATCTGTCTACATAAGAACATGCTACTGATGAGCCTCTGTTATGGCTTGTGAAGGGTGACACACACACATGGACACACACAGAGTGAACCCACATGCTACTGACTTTTAGGAAATTTAGTTTTGAGATCAGATCTTGGTGCAGCTTTCATGAACCATAATGTATTGCTCTGTGAGTTAAATACAGATTTAAACTGTTAAGGTGAACCCGTCTGTCAAGACCAGGACCTCTGGGCATGTTCTGCAGCAGTGTATGGTCTCAGCAGACTTTATCTGGTGGTATTTCTGAGGATCCTCCAGCAGACATGAGAGTTCGTATAACTCCAGGAGAATTTCCATTGTAGATCCAGGGTTGGGCATGAAGGTGGAGGTAGACTTTACATTTTCCTGATCCCTATAGCACTGGGTTAGCTTTATTGCTGTTTCATCCATCGTTTCAGATTCCTTTCTTGATACCTCCCACTTTTTTCAGTTCCATTGGCATGCAAAATAACAGGATGCTATGTGGGCCTTAGGTTTGAACTTCTTACTTTTTCTTCCTACTCTCCTGTTTCTCTCTTTAATCTTGTCACTAATCTTGTGCAAAGATTTGCCTCATCCACACTATTTTTTAAAATCAGATTGTGATTTGGGTGAGTAGGGATATTGTTCAGAAAATTACCTTCTATTTCTTCATCTCTGTTGACATTTACCATGGATTTAAATTCAAGTTGATTCAAGGTGATTTTCTTTCTAGGCTTGAGACTGTTCCTGCTAATAGCAATCACATTCAGATGTGATTGTACAAAGAAAAGCAAACCAAACTTTCAAGTTTCTCCAGGTTGTCTGGAAATTAAGCCTTCCCAAATTTTCTTGAGGAGAAAAAAATATTTTAATCTTCCCAAATTTAAATCAGCAGTTCTACTTTTTTTTTTTTTTTTTTTTTTTTTTTTTTTTTCCGCCCCAGGTTTCTGCTGTTAAAGGTTTTCTTGTAGGTATTTTCTTCTGAATATTTGTATGCATTCTAGGTTAAAAAGGGGAAAGAAACAAAAACAGAAAAACAAAGAAACAAAAAAGAGCTGTCTACTTAGAAAAACTTAGCTAGTTTTGCACAGTAAGTACGACCATATGAATACCCCAGTGAAAATCCAGATTGATAAATATGAGCATCTTATCAAAGGTTTATGAGTGGCTCAGCCCAGAGCTGAGGGGTAGAGGAAAACTCACAATGTAAATTCCCTTCCAGTGTAACAGGGCCACTGTTTAGGTTTGAGGCAGATGTCATTTCACAGGTGCAGCAAATTCTCTGTCTCCAACCCAACTGAATTAATGTCATGATGATACGGCCTTATCATCAGAGAGAGAGAGATTGCAGCCATGCCTTTAGTTATGTCTGAGTTCAGATACAGTGCTCCCTTGTTTCATATCACGGAAGAAGAGTTTGGGGAGGCATTGCTCTAGCTTGTTGGAGACCATAATCTTCATATGATAAAATCAAGAGAACTAGGGAGAAGTATTTTTATGTGTTCTTTAGCAAGGGATGCAGAATCTGAGTCTGCAACAGGGAGACCTGTACCATGTGTAGTATCCAGGCTTGGCAGAGAGAGAGGGGAGGAACATAGAGCGGGACATGGAGGAATAGCAGTACAAAACTGTACAAAAACAAAAACAAGGAAGATGCTGATTCTTGAAATAGTAACTACCCATTTGGTATTTTCTAAGGCTTATACAATGGTGAAGTCTCTTTTACTGAGGACAGAGTGCTGAGCTTTAAAACTGATGAGGCTAGATCCCTAATGTCTGCTCATTTGTCTGGATTTATGTGGTCCTCAAGAACAACCACAAAAGGAAATTTTGCAAAGAGCATTGTTTTGGAGAATTTCTCTGGAGTTCCAAGATTTCTGATGCTCCACAAAATGGGGATGCATGATTAATTTTTGTTGCTCAGAAAAGTTATCCTTTTAACTTGCTTTCATCTTCTAGAAAGTCAGATAAAGGATAATAAAAATAGAGCTCGTGGGATAAAGCCTCACTAGAGAAAAATCCATTATATTTAAAAGGAGACATGGAAAGATCAAAGAGGGAGCTAAAAGTGTCCTGAAGTACTTCAAAAGATGATTCACTTAGGGAGTATTGATCATCTCAGGACAGAAGTGGAAAATTGGCCAGCTTTTACCAAAAGAATTGAAGAAACTGTTGTGAAGGTGGAAAAGAAGCAAGCCTCTTAGTCTATACATAAGTTTGCATGTTGGTAAATGTTACAATTATTTGCAGCTATGTAAACTATTACGTAAGATAGACATAACCTTGCCACCAGTGTTTTCAATTGCAATTCATTTTATTCAGTGTTAAAGATTTTAGTTCCTTAGTGTTCCTAAGTGCAGAATTTCTTTTGTTTTCTCATAATTTAAAGTACAGTTTGATACATTCAATTTATGTCATACATTGTAACAAAACTGAGTACAGTTTTCTGTTCACTTGAAAGCGAAGGATATAACAAGGATTGTAAGAGGAAATCAGAACAGTGATTGTAAAAAAATGTATAGTTGTTTTATACATGTGTACATAGAGATACATACAGAAGCACATACAATTATCTAAGCATATGTCACATATATATTTTTTGTAATATGCATTATAATGTAATGATATTTAATGTGATGTAACAGCATTTACCCTGAATTGAAAAAGAAGTAAAAAGAAATATATACTTATATTCACAGGAAGCATTTCCAGGAAAACAAAACAAAACAAACAAACTAACAAAAGTCAACCAATGAAAAATTCCTTTCCATCTGAATTGAAGCAAAATTACAACTTTCATCCTACTGCTCTGAATCAGATTTACTTGTACCCTGCTACCCTTGTCAGATTTACTCCCTGCTTGTTATGATAGTGGCTTTCCAGGAGGCCAGCTGAAGCAGAAGCACTCAGGTTTTCTGAGTCCTATTAGTACAAGTGAGAAAAGGTGGCCCAGCCTTTGGAGGAAGCAGGTAGCTCAGTTCTGACAGCCTGACTGGACAACAATTGTCAAATTTACTTTCTGCCTGCAGAAAGTGAAGTTGACAAAAGCCTTCCATGTGAAGAGCCTGGAGACTTGTCTGTTTGATTTTTCCCAGTGGAAAAATGGAATATTTGTTCACTATATATATATATATATTTAAATCAATTTTGCAAGAAGGGCATGTTCTACAAGAAAATCCTCTGATTGAAGGTTCCCAATTAGCTTCACTGACAATTTGTATCTGCAGCATAAAAGAAGGGAAAAATATGCACTCCATGATGGTATAATGAGAGTCTGTGATTGGAAATTAGAGACATTTTTCAAGTATCAATCTTTGTTACCTTTATAATGTTTTATGGTTTATTCTGCCCTTCATTTCAATTTCACCACACTCCACTACATGTATGGATACACCCCATGATCTTTGCTGAAAATCTATAGGTGTGAATTGCTGTGGAAGCAGTATAATTTGGACAAGCAAAATTCAATTAAAGCAAGTTCGGGAGACCAGAAGAGGATCTACTGTCAAGCCGATGCTGAAAAGGACTCCCAAAGACCTTTCAGAGGCTGAACAGAGGCAGCTGGAAATTTGAAACCTTCTCACAAAAGTGACTAAGAAAAAGACTGATTGTCTAAGAGAGTACACAAGAGTTATTATGCAAAGGTGTTTGCTTGACCAAAAAAAAAATATATATATATATACTATAGATTTTGAGCAGATTCTCAAAATCCATAGTACATTCATGAATGTCAGAAAACTTTTTTTATGTTTTGTAGCAATGCAAGTGAGAATAAAGTGAAAATAAACTTCCTGCAAAGAAACATTGAAGATTTTTTGTCTCAGAAAATTATATGAAATATTGGTGATTTTTAAGGTGCAAATCCTTGAGTGCAAAATTAACTCAGCAACATCAATGAGAAAAGGAAGAACATGGTGCCAGTACAAAAACCGTAACATCTTTAGGTATTTAATGGAGCAACAGCACAGTCCTACTCCCACTAAAATCAATGGATATTTACAGGATTAGGTAATCCCAATGGAATTGTATGGGCAAGGATGGCAGAATGCACTTTGTGTTGTTTCGGGGACGTTAATAGTCACCCCACTAGAGCTGGTAGATGTATATACAAGAGTATCTTTGGTGAAAAAATAAAATAAAATAAAATATAAAATAAAATAAAATAAATAAAATAAAATAAATAAAATCTTTAATTTACGCATATTTCCTCAAATATTTGCTAAGGTACAGATCTAACCTGAGACCTGTCAGGGCCAATCTTTGGTTTAAATGTTATATGTATATAGTTTGGATGTTTAAAATGGGAAATGGCTGGTGTGGCATTTTTAAAAAAGATTAAAGCTTTCCACAACTGTTTTATTAAGAAAATAACCAGTGGCAAGTGTTGAGCTACTTTTTATTATTTCCCAAAATAATGTCATTAAAGCAATATTTAATTAAAAAAACAGTTCCTGTATGATGATAAAACATTATTTTCAATACTGAATTTGCATTGTTTTTTTCAATACTGATTTTGGATTTTTTTTTTTTTTTCCAAGGTTCTTATTTGTGTGTGTTTGTGTATGTGTGCGAAAGGAGTTATAGTCAGCATGCTACTCTACTGCTTTTAGTGAAAACAAACAAACAAAAACACTGTTTTTCCATTTTTTCACTTTAGAAGACTGATTTTTTGAAGTGATGCATATGGATTATTTGATTAAGAAAACATGGGGTTTATATGTCAAGCATTCACAAATATATTGTTCTGCTTTTAAAAGTCTTTACATTTCAAACTAAAATTAAGGAGCAACAAACCTGAAGATTTGCAGTTGGGGAAATAAACTTGTATTCAGGAAAATGTGCTTAGCATATTTCAGGTCTATAAAATGGTAATTCTGCTAGCCATTGTTGTTGTTATTTATTACATTTTATTGCATTTCACACAGCCTCATGAGCCCATTCTGACAGAGTTATGTACTGCTGGAAGACAGTCTACCTTCAGAAAGGCTTGTATTCTAAATAGTACAATAAATGGAATCAACATACAGGCAGGGAATATGAGCAGAGGAATATGAGCTTACAGGAAACTAAATTTGTAGGCTCAGTTTTATGCTGCTCACATTAAGGGGTTGGGGGGAGCGGGAACTAACAACATCAAATTCTGACCTCTCTTATCCACTTGTCCAGACTTTTTTTCTGTATTTTACATAAAATAGTCACAGCTAAAATCACTAAACATGCTGCGGAGGAAATGAGATTTCTTTGTGTTTGCAAGTGAACACCTTTTAGGTGAATATATTTTGCTACAGCACTGCTCTCGTTCTCTCCCTCCCCCTCAGCACAAAGGTGTTAGATTCCATTCTTCTTTTCAAGTTTCTGTACATCCATAGTCTTTAGCTTTTATTTTTCCTTTTTTTCAGTCTCCTCCTGACAGTCAGAAAAAAAGGGAGAGTCAAATTCCAATACAGAGAATAACTGCACCAAAAAGAGGAGGAAGAACACCTGGCAGCCAGCATGCACCTAGGGGAAATTTAGGTCTGCTCCTTCCCTCTGCCTGTACAGTAATGTGTATTGCATTTGAATTCAAAAGTAGACATCTATCAACATACTTTTGTTAAAAAGACTTGATAGGATCATACACAATACCTTTCTCTGAATAATGTATTCCTACCCCACAAAGCCTGTCAGTCTTTTCTGGAGATAGGCAGTTCAGCAGATTTACTTTCAGTTGCACTTTCTACATTCCCCATCTCATTAGGATAACAAGGAAACATGCTGTCATGACTCACAGTTTTTCAATGATCTGTATGAACTAGAAGATATTTTAGCTTTAGTTTTCTTCATCCTCAATTGCCCAGTGTGAAATCTGTGATATCAAATCTCTTTTATTATTCTCTGTCCTGTGCTAGAGTTCTATGTCTGGTTTCTGCTGCCCCAGCAGCCATTTATAGCTCTAACTGTACTGGTCTACCTAAGGTGATATGATATACTGAGGGCAAACTTTACATATGCTTTTGTCATTATATGGCTGTCAGGTCTGAAAAGCTTGAGCTGCAGCTTGCCTATGTATTAAATCACTGTCAGATGCTGGCACTAAGTCTGGAAGCTCTGCTCTGGTTTTGAACAGGAGGTCAAAATGTCTGTGTTCACTACTTATTTAGAACTTATTCAAATGCTATTGCTTTCTGTACTTTCATTCTTTCTTCTCATTAAAAATTATTGAAGGAACAAATTCAGTAAAAAAAAAATGCAAGCATGACCTGATATAGCCTAGAAAGGATGTAAAATGTAAGTTAATACTACAACAGGTAAGACCACAACATGAAGGATGAAAAAGTGTAGATCAATTGAGGTCAGAAAGGACTTCTTGAGATCCTGTCCAAAACCCTTGCTTAAGCAGGGTCAGCCCAACATTGTGTTCAGTTGGATTTTCCCAAATCCAGATTCCACAATCTCTCTGGACAACCTGTTCCTGTGTTTGATCACCCTCACAGAAAAAGTAAAAATAAAAATCCAGTTTTCTCAAATATTTATACACATTGATAAGGTTCTCTCTGAGCCTTCTGTTCTCTAGTCTGAACAGGCTCAGCTCTCTCAGAAGAGGAGCTCCAATCTCTTTGGTCATTTTTATGTCCCTGCACTGGACTCATTTCAGCAACACCACAACTTTCTTGTCCTGTGGAGCCCAGAACTAGACACAGCACTCCAGATATGACTTTAACAGTGTTGAGTAAAGGAAGAATCACCTCCCTCAACTTGCTGGCAACACTCCTCCTAATGCAGTCCAGTAAGCTGTTTTTTTTTTGTTTGTTTGTTTGTTTGTTTGTTTTTTTCTTCTATGAGGATGCATTGCTGGTTCATGGTCAGATTGTTGTCCAACAGGGTCCCAATATCCTTCTCTAAAGAGCCAGATGGCTTCCTGTGTACTGGTGCCTGAGGTTATTTCTCCCCAGATGTAATTACCTACAAAAGGAGCAGTAGTTAAGCAACTGTAACTGGGGAGTATTCTCAGACTGAGCAACTGAGATAACGGTAACTCAATTAACATTTTCCTTTTTACTCACAACCAGCAAAACCTCAGCAACTACCAATTCTTGCATTTTCAGTCACAGATCACAAAGTGGATTTTGGAAGTTTCCTACTAAGGGTACTGTGGCAGAATTTGATAATTACACAGGAAAGGTACCAATTGTTCTAATGGAAATTATTGTAACTCAATAACAAAAGGATTTGTTACTGCAGCATGATAGTTAAGTGGATCACAAATTCAGAAACAAACCTTTTCCATAACTGTATAACACTGACCCACGATAATTCTTCTCTTTTAAGATTTTGTTTCAGGGATTTTTCTTTCGCCTTTGTGTATTATTTAACAGTTTGTTATTATTTGCATTTCTGGAAAAATAGATATGTAGCTGAAATGCTATAAATAGGAAAGAAAGGCAGATGCTTCATTCTCTTCTCCACCACTATACAAGTAGTGATTTAAATGGATGTAGTCCTGAGCAATGGCAGTTGAAACAAAAGGTAAAAGAAATACATAATACATCTAGAGTGTTGTAGTCTAGGATGTGGCACTTGATGCCCTGAATACAGACAGGAATAAGATTTGCAAATTTTAAGCTCCTTGTAGTAGACACTGTATTTTTCTTTTTAGTTTGTGCAGACTTTCATTTGCCTTTAATAGGAGGTTAGCCAATGTAAGGAATGCTGTATTGGGCTTTAAATCAGCTTTCAAATTATAGAGAGTTGTCCTTAAAACATTTGGTAATTTATTTCCTTTTCTTCTTTTTCTACTTCTTTTCAGGTGCCATGGTAGTTTGGTGCTGCAGCTCTTGATTTGCTCTTCCTTGCAAGAGAAAGGGTGAAGTGTAAAGACAAGAAGTTCGCTGCTATTGTAGTTCTTTGTTCGTATTGTTAGCAAAAGTGGCATGACCTTACATAATGTGACACATGATAGAAGAAATAATATGACAAGACATATTAGAGAAGCAGTGCTGCACACAAGACATATGACATATCTCATCCGAAACAAATATTGCTTTTAGCAAAGATAGTACTTTAAAAGGCATTTTATTTTTCTCTCTGTCCTTCAGACCGAGGGTCATTACAGAGGCTAAACTTCTGTCCTTAATAATAACATTATTCCAACCAGTTGTTGAAGTTAATCTTTAACATTAAAAGTGTTTGAGATAAATCCAAACATAAATATATTAAGCTGAATGGTCAGAAGAAGGACAGTGGGAATTTTTCCCCATTGACTGTCAAATCAACTGTAAAACTGATAGCACAATAAAACAGTTTTTGTCAGTTAGAAATAATACAAGTAAGATTTTATTAATTTGTGTCATATTGGTTGGAAAACCACTTGCAAAACATAGAGTTCTGTGAATTAGTAAAAAAAAAATATATATATATATACACAGGACATAAGAGCATATATTACATTTATTACACCACACACTTGTCAGCCGTAGTTTAAGTTTGTTCAGAATTTGCTATCACACATTTTCAAACATAGTAGCTGTAGTCTAAGTTTTTAGAATAAGTACAATAAATAAATTAATTACATACAGTCAATAAACTAACTGATATTAAATTAGGCCAAGTTCCAGTGACTAACTCTTGAGCTCCTGCATAGAAACTCCCATGCTTGAGAAAATAAAGGAATTATTTAGATCTTTTTGTATCACTTTCAATATATGCAACCACCTTTTTCTAAAGAGTGGCATTAATGTTCTAACAAATGAAAATTCAAAACATTCTTGGATATTGAAAATAAAGTATATTTCTTCCTACTTGATGAATAGGTGAGCTAGGACTTGAGGAGACTAAATAAACTGCAGAAGACAACAAAGAGGATCAGTGACCAAGTCTAGCATAGTATTATCTGCACTGGTCTCCATTTAGATCAGACCATGGGGATGAAACCATAGGCAGATGTGTTGAGGGAGGTGGAAGGGGTCATGGTGGGAAGCCAATCCTTAGCACTGCATTTTGGTTTTCTGCATTGTATCTGTTAAGCAAATGACTTGGCTACTGAATAGGCCCTGACCTGAGGATGAGTTAAATGACTAGGACTTGATGAATAACTAGACATGACATGAGGAATCACTGGATGTGACAGGCAACAGTGACAAAATTTACAGCTGACAAAATTTACAGATTGGTCCATGAGGAATAAATGGAGTCCACCCATGGTTGAGGAAGAGTTATGTGGTGTCCTGGTTTCAGTTAGGATAGAGTTAATTTTCCTCCCAGTAGCTGGTAGGGTGCTATGTTTTGGATTAGGATGAGAAGAGTGCTGATAACATGCTGATGTTTTAATTGTTGCAGAGCAATGCTTACACCAAGCCAAGGACTTTTCAGCTTCTCGCTCTGTCCTGCCAGCGGGCAGGCTGGGGGTGCAGCAGGAGCTGGGAGGGGACAGACCCAGGACAGCTGACCCAAACCGGCCAAAGGGGTATTCCATACCATCTGACATCATGCTCAACAATATATAGGGGTGGCTAGCCAGGGTGGGGGACCGGCTGCTCGGGGCTAGGCTGGGCATCAGTCAGCGGGTGGTGAGCAATTGCATTGTGCATCACTTGTTTTGTACATATTATTATTATTATTATTATTATATTTTCTGTCCCTAATAAAATGTCTCTATCTCAGCCCACAGGCTTCAGTATTTCTCGTTTCTCTCCCCCATCCCAGAGAGGGAGGGGGGAGGGTGAGCGAACGGCTGTGTGGTGTTTAGCTGCCGGCCGGGTTAAACCACAGCATGTGGGAAAAAAGCAAGACCTCACAGGTAATTGAAGACTTTCTGGCAAGCAGAATATTGGAGATTACTGTGCTCCCTCCTCATTGGTCTCAGGATCCTAAACTGTACCATTTCATGGTCACTGCAACCAAGGCTGCCCTTGAGTTTCACATCTCCCCACCAGCCCCTCCTTGTTGGTGAGACTGAGATCCAGCATAACACCTCTCCTCATTGACTCCTTTATTACTCGGATTGCATTTATCAGTGCATTCCAGGAACCTCCTGGATTGCCTATGCCCTGCTGTGTTGTCCCTCCAACAGATATCAGGGTGGTTGAAGTCCCCCATGAAAACCAAGGCTTGTGAACATGAGGCTGCTTCTGTCTGTAAAGGTCCTCATCTGTTTGGTCTTCCTGATCAGGTAGCCCATAGCTGTCCCCCATTATAATGTCCCCTGTCCCTGCCTTCCCTTTAATCCTGACACAAAAGCTCTCTGCCAGCTCCTCTTCCATGACCATGCAGAGTTCCATGCCTCCAGCTGCTCATTGACATAGAGGGCAACACCCCCTCTTCGCCTTCCTTGCCCGTCCTTCCTAAAGAGCCTGTATCCTTCCATTTTGACATACCAGTCCTAGGAACCATCCCTCCACATCTCTGTAATGCCAGTGAGACCATAGCCCTGCAGATGTGCATATATCTCTAACTCCTCTGGTTTATTGCCTATGCTACATGTGTTAGCATAGAAATATTTGAGTTGGGACACTGATGAAGATGGCTTACTGGCTGGAGTGACTGGAATTCCTTTATGCAGCTCTTCACAGAATCACAGAATCACAGAATAGTCTAGGCTGGAAGAGACCTCCAAGATCACCGAGTCCAACCTCTGACATAATGCTAACAAGTCCTCCACTAAACCATATCCCTAAACTCAAAATCTAAATGTCTGTTAAAGACCTGCAGGGATGGTGACTCAACAACTTCCCTGGGCAGCCTATTCTAACAACCCTTTCGGTAAAGAAGTTCTTCCTAAGATCCAACCTAAACCTCCCCTGGTGCAATTTTAGCCCATTCTCCCTCGTCCTGTCACCAGGCATGTGGGAGAACAGACCAACCGCCACCTCGCTACAGCCTCCTTTAAGGTACCTGTAGAGTGCGATAAGGTCATTCCTGAGCCTCCTCTTCTCCAGGCTAAATAGTCCAAGCTCCTTCAGCCGCTCCTTGTAAGACTTGTTCTCCAGACCCTGCACCAGCTTCGTCGCCCTTCTCTGGACTCGCTCAAGCGCCTCCATGTCCTTCTTGTAGTGAGGGGCCCAAAACTGAACCCAGTACTCGAGGTGTGGCCTCACCAGAGCTGAGTACAGGGGGACAATCACTTCCCTGGACCTACTGGCCACGCTGTTTCTTATACAAGCCAGGATGCTGTTGGCCTTCTTGGCTGCCTGAGCACACTGCTGGCTCATATTCAGCCAACTATCAACCAATACTCCCAGGTCCTTCTCTACCTTCTCTTCAGGTGCTCTCCTGCTGACCTGTGACCCTTCTCCAGGCTCTGGGTACCTATTGCTGACATTGGTACCAAACTGGGAGGAGTGGGGTGGATTGAGGTTCCTCTCCCCCATAAACTTTTCTTTAAATCTCTCCTCACCAGCTTTCAAGCTTATGAAACACAATGTTTTTATTTTTCTCTGACAGGTGGACCCCATCAGCCTTCAGCAGACCAGATTTCTCAAAATGAGTACCATGGTCTAAGTAACCGAACCCCTGTCTGTGGCATCGGTCCTGAAACCGTCTGTTGATTTGTCATATTCAGCTAGCCTTTTCAATCCTCTTTTTTTGACCAGCAGGACTGATAACAAACAAACAAACAAACAAACAAAAACTACGTGTGCTTCAGAGTCCTTTAGTGCTTCTCCCAGGGCTCTGTAATGCCTCTTGATACTCCTCAGACTGTTCCTGGCTGCATCACTGGTGCCCACATGGAGCAGCAGCAGTGGATAATAGTCCTTAGGCTGTACAAAGCTTGGCAGTCTCTTGGTAACATCCCTGATATGAGCTTCTGGTAAGCAGCAGACTTCCCTCAAGAGTGGATCAGGTCAGTAAATGAGTGCTTCTGTATCTCTCAGGAGAGTCTCCTACTACTGTCACCCATGGCCTTTTTTTGGTTGGACTAGTTGTTATGTGAGGAGCAGAAAGGCAGTAAGAGCTGTCTTACTCAGTTCCACTCCCTCTACAACAGGTTGTTCATTTCTGTCTGCAGAGGGGTGAAGCAGTTCTGTAAGGGCACCTCAGGCTTTGGGGGAAGCCTCTTGCTCCTGCTGGTCCTTTTTGTTGCCACCTTCCACTCTCCTATGTTATTGGCTCCCCACTGTTTGAATGCAAGTAAAGGAGTTTCAGGCTGTTTGGCTGTGGGCTGCAGGTCTCCTGCAGACTGTGCTAGGATCCAGCTGCCTAACTCCTCCTCAGATGCCTTGATGCTGTGCAGCCTTCTCACTGCCTCCTGCAGCTGAGATGAGTGCCCACAATTCTGCCTTGAGTATCAGGTAAGTTGAGTGCCCTTTGCCTGTGAATATGATTTTTGCAAATACTATCCTTCTACATACCCTTACAAAGGGAAGATAGACATAAAAAAAAAAAAAAAAGTCAATAAATGAGAAGAAGGACAATACAGTATGCAAATTTTGTGACCAATCTTGTTAGTGGGTACGTGCTGGCCAACTCTGCACTTGATCACTGCAGCTTAAATCACAACAATAAATCAGATCTGTTTTTCTGTCAACTCCATGCAAGCCAAATCTGCTTGTGCCATTGGGAGGATCTGGAGGATCCTTAACAAGTTGGGTAAGGCCAGGTAGATCCAAGCTTCTGGTGCCATCAAGTCGGTGCCCATTTCAGGCTGCCCAGTGCTTCCTTACAGTCTTTGCTCATAAATCAGTCTTTTTATCTATCATCATTTCCAATGTGCTTTTCCATGTTCCTATTGCATGGTGAGTTTCCACATAGTATAAGCACCCATAAAGTGAGGTTTGTAGTTTCTCACTGCTTCACTTCTTCACTTTAAATGGCTTTTTATTATTCTGTATAAGACATTGTTCTGCAGTTGTGAGATACAGATATGATTTCTGACTGTAAATGAAATCCATGGGACTAAAGTTTTACTCACAGTGCTCGTTTCTGCCTTACCTGCTGCTCTGAATGATATTGGGCGTATCAGCTTGCTTCCTGACCTCAGCTTCCCTCACTTGTTTGGAGACAATCATACAAATTTTTCATTGAGGTATGTTTTCTGATTTAATGGGTCAGAATCAGCTGCAAATAATTCAAGTGGCATTATGTGCTGCTATGTCTATTGCTATTTAATTTTACCATTAAAAGAATAGACAGGTTTGGGGCAAAAATAGGAGAGGGTTCTTTAATTGTTAATATTTGTCAGTTCCTTTTGAAATGAGACCTCATCAGGGAGACCTTTGCCAGATGCCAACACTGTTTAGATAATGTTTCAAAATGCAAATATATTAGAAGAGGGATTATCCACAGAAATCATTCTAGTTGGATTAAAAGATTTACAAAGAACGAAAATTGAACAGGAAGAGACACATGAAGCTATTACTTTCTTTTAAAATGTGCTGCTGCTATCACTGGTTTGGCAAACTCCTGTGGGTCACATCCTAAGCACAGGAGTGTACTTCAAACATCTGTACTGTTAGAGTTGACAGGATTTAGTCTTATGCATGTTATGCCTTTTGGGGCTACTTATTATTTCTCTCCCCAGTGTAAATTAAAGGAAGATGCTTCTGGTTTATATCAGAAAAGGTGAGTAAAGTGATAGACTCTTGAATTACAGACCTCATATTAGCTTCTTATTTTTGCTCAATAAAATATATACTAAGTGATAGTGCTTAATAGCTTACTATTTAACAGAGTGAAAGAATGGCTGAGGTCAGAAGGTCACCTGAGGTCACCCAATCCAACCTCCCTGCTCAGGCAGGGTCACATAGAGCTACTTGCCCAGGACCATGTCTAGACAGCTTTTGAATATCTCCAGGGAGGCAGATTTCACAACCTCTCAGGAAAATCTGTGTCAGTGCCCTGCCACCTACACAGAAAAGAAGTATTTCCTGATGTTCAGATGGAATCTTCTGAGTATCAGCTTATGCCCATTGCCTCTTGTCCTGTCTCTGGGCACCACTGCAAAGACCTTGGTTCTCTCTTCTTCGCACCCTCCGTTCAAGTATTTATATACATTGATAATATCGTCCTGACCCTTCTCTTCTCCAGGCTGAACAGTCCCAACTCCCTCAGCTTCTTGTCATAGGAGAAGTGCTACAATGCCTTCATCACTTTTGCAGCCCTTTGTTGGACTCTCTCCAGTACGTCCATGTCTCTCTTGTACCAGGAAGCCCAGAGCTGAACACAATACTCCAGGTGCAGTCTAAACAATGCTGAGCAGAGGGGAGGGATTCCCTCCCTTGATCTGCTGCTGTCAATGTTTTGCCTAATGTAAGCGAGGATACCTTTAGCCTTCTTTGCAGCAAGGGCACACTGCTGGCTCATGTTCAATTTGGTGTCCACCAGGAGCCCCAGGTCCTTTTCTGTCAGACTGCTTTCCAGCTGCGTGCCCCCCAGTACATCCTGGTGCCTGGGGTGGTTGCTCCTCAGGTGCAGGACTTTGCACTGTCTCCTTGAACTTTGTGAGGTTCCAGATAATATCTCCAGACAGTCCAGGTCCCTCTGGATAGCAACACAACCCTGTGGCCACTCTTCCCAGTTAGGTGCCATCTGTAAACTTGCTGAGGGTATACTCTGCCCCATCATCCAGGTCATTACTGATGTTAACCAGGACTGGACCTAGTATTGACCCCTGGGTACATCATTTAACTACTAGCTTCCAACAAGACTTTGTGCCACCCTCAGGACTTAGTCATTCAGCCAGTTTTCAGTTCACCTTACTGTCTGCATTGGTTGATGAGCAGCTCAACATGAGCTGGCAATGTGCCCTCGCAGCTCAAAAAGCCAGACGTATCCTGGGTTGTATCAAAAAAAAGCATGACCAGTAGATTGAGAGAGGTGATTCTGCTCCTCTATTCTGCCCTTGTGACACCACACCTGCAGCCCTGTTTTCAGCTCTGGGACCCCAGCATAAGTATGTGGAAGTATTAGAGTGAGTCCAGAGGAGGCAATGAAGATGATCAAAGGGCTGGAGCACCTCTCCTATGGAGACAGGCTGAGGGAGTTAGGGTTGTTCAGCCTGGAGAAAAGAAGGTTCTGGAGAGACCTTATAGCAGCCTTCCAGTACCAAAAGGGGGACTACAAGAAAAGTGGAGAGGGACTTTTTTAAGACAGTTGTCCAATTCTAAAATTATATGCAACGATTCTTTGTGTGTGTGCTCTTTCTTCCTTTCTTTATTTTCTTACTCTCTTGAAGATGATTTGCAAGGTTTTGTTGTGGTTGTTGCTAAAGTCAATTGAGTTATGGGGAAAAAATAAAGGTAGAATCTGAAAATAAAGATTTCAACTGGTATAGAACTTTACAGTCATATCTAGGTCATTCCTCTAAGCTAAACTCTCAATAAACAACAAGAAAAGAAGAGGAGACAGCCATGTATGTTTCACTTTTGCATACTTAAAGCATAGGGATTATGACTGGATGGTACTTACCAGATCACACTGTTTATTATATCATCTGTTTTTTCACACAAGTTTTGCTCTTACTGAAGAACTCATTTCGTTATATGTTAATTCCAATGCAACGAACTCCAGGAACAACCTTGCAAGAGATATATTTCTAAGGTGAATGTAGAATACCATGGGTAGCTTTGGACTTGGTTTACTATTGACATAAATATCAAACTGAAGCACCACTTCTCTCCTTGAATCTCAGGAACCATAGGGTTATATCTGACAGCTGGCAGCCCAGTTCACTGCCTCAAAAGTTGTTGTGAAGTGGCGGCTCTTATTCCCTTTATTATTATTATTTATTTATTTTTAAGTGCTTCCTTCTTGCATCTTTTTTTCTTAGTTATACGGTATTTTGTCATTTGAAAACTGAATGACACATTAATTTCAAGCACTAATGGGAAACTTTCAACTTGAAATCTAGTCAATTTAAAGGAAGTTAAATGCAGTTTCTGCCAATGCATTTACCTTGAGACATCCTGCCAGTGTTACATTTTTGCATTCACATTTTCCTATCTTTAAACCACCGTTCTTTCTTGCTCTTGCTGTGTGAAAGACAAAGTCACTGGAGGATGATAGTGACAGAATGAGTGACTATACAAAAGATGTCCACAGAACTGTCTCTGTGCCATAAAAAGCAAGCTGAAAATTTTACACATTTTTCTTTTTAAGAAGAAATTCACATAACATGCAAATGGGTATTTAGGTTTCTAAAAGCATACACTGTTCTTGAAGAGGTTTCTTACAAAATGTAAATTAAACTTGGTGTATTTTAAACAAAGATTTGTGTAGAAACACAAGCACAACAGAAAATTTCTGATCAGCCTTGGTACAAAAAAAATTTTTGTCTGATATATAGATGAGAGCAAGAAAGGCAGATTCCCTAAACTCTTCCAATGCCTGACAGTAAAAGGTATTACTTCTGATAACAGTGATTAAAACATTTTCAGCATGAAGTGTGATTTTATGTTAACAGTATCCCTTTAATTACTTAAGCATAACATATTATTCTTGGATGAATATCATTGGCTGCAGCTAAGAGCAAATGAGTTCCTACCATCTGAGATATATTCCTTCTACTTACATGGTTTTAAAGCTATGAGACCTTCTGTTTTATTTTTTTTTTATTTTATTTTTTTTCCAGTTCAGAGAATTCAGGAGCCACAACCCAAGCACTAACCTAAAGTGCTCTTTGCAGATTGATACTTCTCTTTGGGGATTAATTTAACCTGAAGATCACACATTACTCACAGGCATGAAGGTTTGTTTTTGTCTGTTCTAACTTAATTTCTGTTGTGTCCATAAAGTTACCTCTCTGCAACTGGTAAGGAATACTACAGTAGTCAATAACCTTTACCATAGGCAATGGAATAAAGATCATGTGTCTCAGGATGAATACAAGCAGCTAAAATTTATTTTATTTATTATTAGTTCTAAAACAATGTCTATGGTCTCCAGTCTAAGATTTCACTTCACTAAGCACATTCTATCAAGAACTTGCCAACAACAGCTCTCCATTCTTTTAAAACTCACCTGCCAGAAGTAAATGATATTGATGTAATTCTTTACATGTATGAAAATAAATAAATAAATAAATAAAAATAAAAAAAAAAAATCAGCTTTTCTCAGATTTTCATGACTTCAGAGTGGGGTAAACTGTCCAACAATAAAACACAACTCCCTTCTAGAGTTTATTTATCTATCCAGTGTAGATACAGAAATGGTAGGATCATAGATCATTTGCCAAAATATCAGATGGTTAAATCTATAGAGAAAATGATCTAACAGAAAGAAGTGTATTTGCATAAGTTAGTAGTAGCATCAGTCCTAACGTTCAAAACATGCTACAATAAATCAATAATTCTTGTAGTGTATACCTTTTTTTTTTTTTTTTCAGACACATCAGAATTTATCTGTCCTACTTTGTTTTTCCTCTGAGAATGAGGAGAACATGCTGACTTTAGCTACTAAGACTTAGATCACACTCAGATTGAGTGTCAACAAGGACACCCCCCAACTAACAAGTATTCTAACGTATTTCAGTGATTCATCCCTAACAAGACAATACAAATTCAGTACAGGAGAATGCAGGGGAATTTGTAGATTTCTGGAATTTAGATACCTTTATTTTCATTAGCTTTCCTATAGAATATGTGGTTGTGATGTGTTTCTTTTTTTTTGTTTGTTTGTTTGTTTTTGGGTGGGAAGTGTCTTTCTTTTTTGGTTGGTTGTTTTGTTTGTTTGTTTGTTTGTTTTGTTTATTTCTCTTTAAATATATCCAGCTATTGTTTACCATATCTCAGCAGCTATCTTATTACCAAAGTTTAAATAGCACATGGCAATAATACTATGTTTTTCTTAATTTTCCTCATTCCTCAGACAATGGGGATAGGCAAGAACAGCTGATCCTTTTTTTTTCCTTTATTTTTTTTTTATTTTTTTTTATTTTTACCCCCAACTGTACTGAGGAATATATACCAGTCTCTGAAAATGAAAAACTTTTTCAGGATAAAATTCCTGTTGTTTCATCTGACACTGTGTATGAGCAACTTAAATGTTGGCAGGGTGGCTTTCTGCAGAAGAAGAACTTGGAGACCTGGAGTAGGTGGCAAGGTCTTGACACTCAGCGAAGGTGTAAATCTTTCTCACTAGATCGCATCAATAGGCAATGTGATCTGTGTCAGAAGGTGATAAAAAATGGGAGAAACATTACAGGATATAGGCTGCAGATATCTCCTTGAAGACAGGTTCAGTGTACACCACAAGCTGAAAAATATATTTGGCCACTGCAAGCATTTGTTAGTTGAGAGCTATGACTTTTAGTCCACAATGTCTTTTGAAATGTTTACTAAAACTAATGTAAAAATAAAACAACTTCTCCCAAACACTGAACATAAAATTGAAAGTTTGAAAGACTGATAAAGAATGATTTTCAAACCATTACCTGTTTTCAAGATTTTGGATTTTCATTTTTATTTATTTATTTATTTATTTTTAAACAGGTACTAATGCAGGAAGACTATTGTTTCCTAAACAGTTTTACTCTATTTTTTTTTTTTTTTCCACATGCATATTTCCCATCTTCTTTAGTTTGGCCTCTTACTTCTCTTAACTGCTCAGTTCTTTGCATAACAATTTATCTTCTACGTAGTTGTGAGCAAGTTCACAGTTAAATGACCGTGTTCAAATCACATTAGATATTTCAAAGTCAGTGGTGAACCTGGACTTCTTTGGATTCCCACACAGAGTGTTTGAATCTATAGCAGGAAAATCACTTACGGTTTGGTCTGGCTGTCAGCTTGGTCCCAGAAGTCTGGAGATATGAAATAATGGAAAATGTATTCTCACCAAAATATCAGGATCTTTAACATAGGCTGAATCTGCTAGGATCACAGATATTATTTAGCTAGACCCAACTATACCTTTCCGCTCAGCAGTTTTGTGGCTGTTTCTACACTTCCTACAGCTCTAGTGGGCAGTGCTTTATTCATCACCCACATTTACCCTGCCTAAGAATACCATCACATCCACCAAATTTGTACATATTTTTTTTTTCTGAAAGGGACAAGAGGACAGCTTTTAAGCTATTGAAAGATCACTTCTGTTTGCCTAACATCCATCTGCCTTTAACCATGTTCTGACTTTTTTTAACGAATACTGTTTTGCTCTAACTACAGGCTTCCTAGCAGTCACATGTACTTTTCCATCTTCATATTTTTGGGGGTTTTTTTTTTTTTTTTTTTTTTACCATATTGACTTCCCTCTCCTGACCACTTAATTTTCTATATTTGTTATAGAATCTTTCACAAAAAAATAATATATGTATTAAAAAATAAATAATGAATGTTGCTGAAACTCTAGATTTGAGTTTCTGTTTCAAGCAAGAGCTTTTATTTATGTCATTCCTATAGAAAGCCTATCCCCAGACTTTTACAGCAAGAAAGTAGATTGCAATAGCAGTGAGAAAGACAAAAATAGATACTTTATTAAAGTCCTTTAACATTATCTGTATTTACAGAGACAGGAATTATTGTATACCCTTTAATTTTATGCAGAGACTGAAGATCATCCAAATTCCCCTTTGAATGACTTTTCTGGAGTTAAGCTTGATCAGCTACAAGGTTAAGGGGTTTAAGGCTTCTAGGATGTTCCTGCTGAAATTCTGCCTTTTCCGGAACAAGGCTAAAGTTTGTCTTCAGGCAATTCCAAGCCATAAACCATGTTGTATTGGGCACTGTCATTCACACACCATTGTTTTTTGTTAGTCTCCTTGAAGTCTGAAATCACAAGAAAAAAATAAAATAAAATAAATATTGAGAGAGACACAGCAGAGCTTACACTGGTGCAGAGAAGAGGGAGAGGCATATAGCATTCAAAAGTGGGAGCAACTATAAAAATCCTCCTGCTTGCATGATAGTTATATGTAGGTATAGAATTTCTTCATTGAAAGTCTCTCCTCCTATGCTGAAATTGACCTGAAGACTCAGAAATTCAGCAGCACACATTTCAGTGTTGGTACAAAGTCTCTGTTTATGATGTTGAGTATAGGACAAGACAGAACAGTCAAATCAGTTTAAAGGCTCATGCTGACTTCTGTCTCATATTATTTCTAAATGCAGAATTAAGAAAACCTTATCTGATAAATCTAATTTTTGGTAATATCAATATAAATAAAAATTAATTTATTATTTTATAATTTGTTGTTTCTGTAGCCTCTGGAATGATCTTTCATTTATACTCTAACTTTGCTGCTGGAGAATCATAGAATGGTTTGCGTTTGGAGGGATGTTAATGATCATAAACTTCCAACCCTGCTGCCATGGGCAGGGACACCTTCAACCAGACCAGGTAGCCCAGGGCCCCATCCAACTGGTCTTGAACACCTCCAAGGATGGGACATCCACAACTTCTCTAGGCAGCTTGTTCCTGTGCCTCACCAACCTCACGGACCTTGTAAAAGGTCCCGGTCCCTCTCCATCTTTTTTATAGACCCCCTTTTGTTACTAGAAGGCTACTATAAGGTCTCCCCCGAGCCTTCTCTTCTCCAGGCTGGACAACCCCACCTCCCTCAGCCTGTCTTCATAGGAGAGGTGCTCCAGCCCTTTGATCATCTTCATAGCCCTCCTCTAGTCTCATTCCAATAGGTCTATGTTCTTCTTATGTTGGGGTCCCCAGAGCTGAACACAGTACTCTAGGTGGGTTCTCACAACAGCAGAGCAGAGGAGAAGAATCACCTCCCTTGACCTGCTGGCCACACTTCTTTTGACGCAGCCCACAATAGAGTTGGCTTTCTGGGCTGTAAGTGCACATTACCAGGTCATGTATAATTTTTCATGAGCCAATACCCTCAAGTCCTTGGGGCTGCTCTCAATGCATTCTCCATCTAGCTTATATTTGTGCTTGGGATTGCCTTGATCCAGGTGCAGGAGCACATATAGTCAAGACCAAATAAGGACCACTTACAGCAATGAAGATTATACATTAACAAATTATATACTTTTAATGTTATTTTTATTTTAATATGACATATGATGTATTTCTCAGTTTCAAGTCTCCTTGGCAAAACATAATTAATGTTAAAAATGCCAGTCCAGCTTCAGTCTCCTTAGGATTTCTAATTAAAAAGCTAACTCATGGACTATACTGGTGAATTTACAGTAAGACAGATCAAGAGTAATTCAATTGGTACTGAGTTACACAGTTCAAGTTCACAATGGTGTAAATGAGAGCCATGAGATAGTGTAAACTTGCCCAGATCCCTAATGCAATGTGTTTTGTGTAAGCTACACCACACTCTTAATAGATCTCACTTTCTAACTCATTTTAGAGAGTATCACAGCAGTATGACTTTCATACAAGAACCATAAATTTTCTTAAATTGACATTGGGAAGCATTTCTGGAATAAAGAAGGAAGTTTATAGCATTCTTAATTCAGTGATTCTTTGGTTTAAGTTAGAGGTTAGAGGTGCACCATTATTGATCATGGTGAGGGAGTGGTTGCACATAGCTAACTTTTTTTTTTTTTTTTTTTTTTTTTTTTTCCAGCACTAAGGGCCTTCCACCTACATTTCTCCTGCCTCTTTGCTGCTCTACACTTTTTCACTCAAGATGCCATGGCAGTGTTGTCCCAGAGACTCTGTGGTAACATTTTTCCTTTGTTGTTCTCCTGTTGTTTTCTTCATGTCACTATTCTCAAAACATTTGCTGTCAGCATGAGCATTCTCTCTTATTTATTTCTTTTTCTACTTTTTTTTTTTTTTTCTAGCCTTGTCAGCAATGTGGCAACAATGTGGCAGAGTTGAGCAAATCTTTATGAAAACGATATTGTTTGTATGGGAAAAACATTAAGGGGAAGAGGACACCCAGTGCAGCTCATCTGGTACCCCCACAGCTTTTCTTCTCCATTCTTTCTTTCTCTCTTTTCTTATTTTTTCAGCATCGGAGCTGTTGTGTGACATCAGCTGTAGACCTAATAATAAATCTTCATCAATGTGAACTTGTCTCAAGTTAGTTTTCAGAGCAGAGACACTGTAAAGCTAAAAGACTAATAATAATAATCTACCCAATAAGACTATGCCTATACTAGCAATGCAGAAGTGCCTGGAACTGTTTCTTGGCATTGAGGTCAACCCTCAGGAGCAACCAACCTCCATATAGCCTCTTTCTCACAACAAGCATGGCTGTAACTGCTTTCCCTGCCAGGGGTAGCCCTGAAACAAGCTAACAGTTACTCAGACAACCTCAAGTTTATCAGACAATGATTCAGCTTATCCTACAGTAAACATCCAGCACTTGTTTCAATCATACATACAGGCACCTGGTACCAGCTGAGCTAGCCTATAGAGTCTGAGACATCTTGATGAGGTTGGTAGAGATCATAGAGGATCTATGCAAGATATCATCCTGGACAAGGAAAGACAGGAAAGCTTCTAGAATGTCACCTGGTATACATGAGTGGGCAATAGTATATGTCCCTGAGAGCTGTTCAGCAGATCAGTAGTTTTACTCGGAGTGTTAATTAGATCTCCACCATCTGCACTGCCTAGAAACCTATGATGTCATTCAGTTACCAACACAGATATCCAGTGTCAATTAGTTTTGCTGTAGGCTGTCCAAGAGATCTCCAGAACTCATGTTCAGGTATCATAAAAAACCCACAAGAAGTTTGAATTTCTGGAAAAGTAGAAGACAAAACACCATCAGGCAGCTAAAATGACACTACACTTCTCTTTTTAGGTAAGTAAACCTTCAAGTACATGGGCAAACACCAAGTTTGAAGTGACTTAACCTTGATTTGCCTTTGGGTGTTATGATGAGGAATGACTTCTAAAGCCTTTAAAAACAGTGATTGTTTTCTGACTTTCTGAGAAGATAGTACTTTGCAAGAGCAATACTTATATAAGTGGTCTCTACAACCAACCAAAACAAAACATAGAATTTGCACATTAATTAACAAACTGAAGTAAAGTAAGGAGTGGCTGCTGTAGGCTTCCATCTGCTGTAATATTTCATCCTATTGACTAACTTCAGAACATGAATGTCACCTTGATTAAGTGAAGGTATTCCAGTCCAAATAAAGAAGGCAAGAAAAGTATTTTTTTTGGTGTTGTTGTTTGGTTTTTTGTTTGTTTTGTTTGTTTGTTTTTGTTTTGTTTTGGTTTTGTTTTGGTTTTGTTTTTGTTTGTTTGTTTGTTTTGTGGTTTTTGTTTGTTTGTTTTTAAATTACCTTTTAGTACTTTATTTCTATTAATTTTAACTGGTAAATTAAAATAATCTGTCCCATATTAGAACTCATTCCTAGAAATACTACTGCACACCTTCAAAACCTGAGACTAAATATCAACACCATATAGCTGATAGTAGATCAATAATTTCATTATTACTTTTTTTTTTTTTTTTTTTTCCCCAGAATGTTCTATTTACTTAACACTAGGAGTAAACTACACACATATGTACCTGCTTTCACCATGCTTTTTATTTGCGAATGGGGATATCTGAGCATTTTTTATTGTGTTCTCATATATACAAGGTTGTTGAAAGAGATTGAAAGATGAAGGAAGAGGAGATCATAAGAAATGAGAAGGATTATAAAAGACTTAGAAATAAGCTTCTATTTCATTGAAACAGGTACCTATGTTGTTTGGCTTTAAGGAAGTTTTAAACCCTTATCTTAAGGATCCTTGTCACTGTAAAATGAACTGATGTTACAATAATTCAATACTGTGCTCAACATTTTGGAGCTTGAGTGCTCTACATTCATTGTCTGTGTCATGCAGGGTTGAGAGATAATAGGCAGCTACTGAGAGACCAGCATCCACATCCACTTGGAGGTGTCCTAGTAAAAGTATTCCAAACCTTCTTTTTGGTCTTTGAGCAAAATAATATATATATATATGTATAAAGAAAGAGAGAGGAAAAAAACAAACAAACAAACAAAAAAAAAACAGCAGAGAAGAGTGGGAAATTGAGAACTTAGAAATATAAAAGTTAGAAGCAATGAATCAGAAACAGAGGAAACAGAAGTCTGAAGTTAAAAGTAATGAGATGAATGGAGGATATGCAGGTTCTGAAAACTTCTGTTTACCATAGGAAAATGCACAAGGTAATTATACACTAAGGAAAATATTATCCTTTTAAATTTTTGGAGGGTATGCCTAGCTGTAATTGGTGCACTTCCACAGATCTGCTCAGAACTATGATACTTTACAGTTCTGTTTCAGCTCCCTATTCTCATATCAGAGTCACATGAGTAGATTAGTTTCATTCCCATTCCCATTTCATTTTCCTTGGTACCTCTTGGTGAACTCCAGTGATTATGAGGATAAGGGATTATTTACACGTGTTAGATCCAGGCAGAGATCAGGCTTTGCAAACGTTTATTTTATGGTCTGAAAATTCATTGTCTTTTGTGACTTACAAGTAGTGATTAGCAGTCATGTTATTAACCTATTACATAACCTATTATATAGACGATGTCAGCCTGGCTAGTACCTAAAAGCTTCAGGCTCAGTTAACATGTTTTATTATTATTATTATTATTATTTTTCCCTAGAAATGTATTAAAGTTGTTTACAGGATTTTAAGAACATCTGTAGATTAATCAATCCAAAAATGTATGCTGATTTCACTGTAGGTTTGATGACTTAGCTGAAGTTAAGAAAAATATTTCCATTAACCATTAATTTCTAATTCATAAAATTGACAAATTTCTAGTAAAAAATGCTCAGATAGGGAGCTACCTTTAATTAGATAGGTAGATTAGGAAGCAGGTGAATAGGGAAATCTAGCAAGAAACAGACTGACTGTACTACCTACAATACACAGTGGAAGACTGTGTCTTGATCTGAATGGATTATGGTCTTGTTTAATCTTGTGTGATCGACAGGAAAAAATGCTGAATAAATATATTATTACAAGTCAGAATCCTTTGAGGGAAACAAGATTTTGAGTCTGGGTCAGATTATTTTCTCATGTTTACGAGCTACTGAGAAAAACAAGTCATTTTATGAACCATCTATAACTTGTTATTAATAACAAATATTGCTAGCTGGTCATTTTGAAAGTACAGAAAACATGAAAAACAGTTCAGAACTAGTCAGAAATGGAAGAAAATATTCTCTCAACATTTCTCAGTCTCTTTGCTCTCAATTTTCATTATGTGATTATTTTTGTTAGTTTTATGTTTGCTTTCAAACTGCAGAAGGAGCTGCAGAGGAAGGACTCTTGAAAATGCCACTCACATTTTGAAAATGGGAAACTTTACATTTCCATTCTCAAAATCTCAGCTTTAAAATGAACATAGTCTGCTGTGTGAGGTATGAAAATTTAAAAGCAGACAAAAGAAATAATCTTAAACATTATTGTGCCTCAGGCTTCCATCTTATATTTGATTCTTTTTCCTGGGTCTAATTGCTCCAAAGAAGAGTGATGAAAGCCAAAGACAGAGACCCTATAACAGTAAAAAATCTGCTTGTGCTTATGCTTACTGGTTAAATAAATCCCTCTGTGTGAAGTCCATTTGTTGTGAACTCCTAAGGAAATAATGTTTCAGGTCCAGAAGGTTCTCAGAGGTTGCTGCTGGGTGGTGTCAATAAGACTTTACTGCTCCTGACCCACACATCTCACCTTGCTTGCATTTTCTCTCCAGCTATCTCCATGTACATGATTGGAGTGAACTCAGTACAATTGCTTTAAGTGGCCCAAAGTGAACGATCTTGCTCCTTTCCCAGATTTCTATCCCATCTCTGGAAGCAAAGTTGCCACAGATGGTCCACAATGAGGTTCTGTTGTTACTGCAGAAAAACACTTAAACCCCATTTTTATACCCAGTTGTTGAGGACACCTGCACTTTGATATCGAGTGTAAGGGGCAATGAACCCTCAGGGCTTCAAGGTGAATTGAAAATCCTAATTTACATTCCTGATCCTACAGCTATTTTGCCACTTTTGAGTAAGTTCTGGCTTAGCTTTTGTCTCTATAAAATGGATTATGTCAGAAATTTCTTGTCATCAAGACATGTTATGTGGCTAATTAACTTATATTTGCAATGACTTTTTATGGCACTTATATGAAAAGACTTACATTGCTGTTGTAATGAGTTCACTCTCTTCCTATCAACTACAAATGAAGCAATGGCTGTTTCAATACTGAAGCATATTTCTACTCTTAATTATGGGCTAGATTATTATCACTCTCAGCCCAGCTTGAAGGTACTCTCCTCTCTGCAATATCCATTTCTCAGGTTTGTGCTGTTAGGTTCAGCTAATTTATTTTTGTAATTGGAAAGGAAGTAAGTTTGAGGGGAGGCATCACTGTGCTTCATCTTGCCCATCAGAACTGAATAGCTGGTGGTCATTTGAATGTGCTAAGTATCCCAGGGTGCAGTCAGGAAAAGCACTGTAAAATGTAAATTGCATTGCCTTGAAAATGTAGCAGCTGTTAGAGTGAAGAACAGGAAGGAAAGGCAGGTGAGCCTTAGCTCAAAAGTGGTGTGCAGCGTCATGGGTCTCTGGAACAGGGCACAAATCCATTTCTGACTCCTAGTATTTACAACATCCTATTACTTTGGTATTATTTAGAAGTTAATTACAGGCCCCATTGGCTCCTTTGGCTCAACAATATTTCAGTAAAAAGTGTTCAGGCATTATGTAACTGGTTGCAAGGGAGATTATCAAAAAGTCAGAGAAGTGTAATAATCAGGGGATTTCTTTGTTAATAAAGAACTTAATGAAAAACAAATTAGTTAACACTACACTGAGTTGAAGTCTTGCTGGTGGCATATTTGAAATTAATTCAACAAAAACAAACTTGCAAGACATTTTAAAGCTTAGCAAAACAGCAAAATTATGTAGAAAAAATCTTAAAAAGTAGATCACCAACTTACATTTCTAGGCAGATGACTTTCATTAGAATAGTATCTGAACACTTCTGAGATGCTATTTTGAAAATCAGAAACCAGAAACCGTTGTCTTTAAAATAAGAAAGTAAAGGAATTAGATGTATTGGAATCCACATCTACCCACAGCTGTGTTAAATCTTGCCGTGGCTGTTTAGGAATCACATTTTGAAGAAGCTGCAGCCTGTGCTTTATCTGCACTTTCTGTGATGAGAAGACAAGCACAATGTGGCTGCATATGCTTCTGACATGCCAAGAAAGAGCCTGCTGATTATACCAGATGCTCAGTGTGTGACGTTTCTAGGCAGAGCAGGCACAACTGGGGTATTGTTGCCAATAGGATTACACCTATAGCACATGATTTTCTAGAGTTAACTGAAATTTAACTAGATTCTGCCATAACATCTCAAAAAGCATTAGGTGGGAATCATGGTATCATCCTGTACCTTGCTGACTATAGTGCATGACTCAAAGGAACATACTTTTCCTCACCAGCTATCTATTTTGTTTCCCCAGTGGTTTCTCCAGCATCCAGTATTTGTTCCCTTGCCAACTAACATACATTTCAGCTAGCATGGTGTTTGTGGGCTGAATAGAGAAGATCCCACTTTGTATTAATGTTTGCATTCCCAAATGAAACATTCACAGGATAATGATAATGCAGTACAAAGAAAATTGTTTCACATTTGCTTTCCTTTATGTACTCTGTTCATGGATTGTGTGAAGATTTACAGTGTATGCATTCAGCATGAATTCATGCATCAGTGCCAGAGCATTTCCTTGATTCTGCCTATTCTACTTTTCAAATGAATAATATAATACACATATATTTTGCTTCAGGAAAATGAATGAGTCCTAACAAACCATACTGAGGAAGGAAAGTGGATTGTAACCTTAATAATTCCTACCATAGTGCTAAAACATCATGGGTCTAGTCCCCAGAAGTCAAGAGAGTGTCTTGAAAATACATGAAGATTGGAAAATTACAATAATTTTCAAGTTTTTTTTTTTCTTGCCTTTAAAAAACAAACAAACAAACAAAAAAAACCTGTAAGTAATATGGTACACTTGGGATATGTTTTGTTTTCAAACTTTTTTTTTTTTTTTTATGGAGTCCACCAGAATCTTTTTTTTTTACAGAAAAAAAAAAAAAAAAGCTAAATTTTTATGTAGACATTTCATTCAAAAAGTCAGATTTGAATAAATACATCATCATTTATTATGACCTTCAAACTAAGATCATGATCATGGCACGGGGGTTGTCATATCTTTGCAGGCAAAGAAATATGGCACATAATAACTAAACCATGGATTTGTAATGAAAATCTTTTTCAGCAGGACTTGCAATTCCCTTATAATCTTTTGGAAATGCCAGATAAAGGTGAGTTCATTTCACCTGATCCAAGTTTGTTGTTCGAAATTTGTAATGGAAGAGATTCATATCACCTAATTCTATCTGTCTTGTAGGTGTCTAGCCTAAATAAGCTGCTAAGGCTTCTCTTATAGTTAATGGAGAGTGACAGGAACCTCCAGACTGCAATTCATTCCACCTGTCATACACATCTGTCCTCAGGAAGAGTGAGCGCTTCTGCAGCCCATGCTGATTTTACAGGAAGCTTGAGACTAACTCATTTCTGTACTTATTTTCTGGACAACTGAAGTTAGGTGTAAGCAATCCCACCATGAAGTCCTTTGTCAAATACCACCACCCTCACAGGTAAACTGGAATACCATTCAGAACCTGAACCAAACCTCAAACATCACATTGCACCTCGGTACTTGGTAGTTAAAATGAAAGAAACTTTTGTGCTTCTAAGCATTTGACATCTTATGAAACAATTCAGTTTGTAATACATTTGCTTAAATGAAAACCTGATTAATTCCACTGTACTGACTTATTAGAACTAATAGGTTTTGTTACATGTGTTGCGATTTAAGCATTGTTAATTATTCAGAGTTGAGTGAATATCACAAAACATTTGTCATTAATATTTGCACACATTTTAAACAAAATTGTCCTTGGCAGTATTTGCAACAGTTAAATATTTGATTTTCATGTATACTTGGGTGAGACAATTTTCTTTTTATGAATATCAGCAGAAAAAGAATCTTACATGAAAATTCACACAAATATTTGTTTAAGTAAATAGTTGTACCTACAATATACTTGCCAACATCTTTGAGAATTGGTGAAGTGAATTGTCATGCAGCTGCCAAAGTAGTTTGAGATATATTAATGATAAATTCTATATATGTCACTCGGAAGAGGGTGGGATCAGAGCCAATGTATAACACCACATTCAGCTGAAAAATGACAGAATTGACATTCGGTGATATCTCAAATACATAAGAAGGTACAATACCCACTTTCAGGGAAAAAACCCTGGACCTTTTAGAGTGACCTGTTGTCCTGGTTTTGGCTAGGATAGAGTTAATTTTCCTCCTAGCAGCTGGTATGGTACTCTGTTTTGGATTTAGGTTGAGAACAAGGTTGATAACCCCCCGATGTTTTAATTGCTGCAGACCAGTGTTTACACTAAGCCAAGGAACTTTCATCTTCTCTCTCTGTCCTGCAAGTGGGCAAGCTAGACGTGCAGCAGGAGACGGGAGGGGACAGAACCAGGACAGCTGACCCAAACTGGCCAAAGGGGTATCCCATACCATCTGACATCATACTGCACAATTATATGAGGTGGTTGGCCAGGGTGGGGGAACCGGCTGATGGGGGATAGGCTGGGCAGCGGGTCAGCGGGTGGTGAGCAATTGCACTGTGCATCACTTGTTTTGTACACATTAGTATTAGTAGTATCATCATTATTGTTTTCCATTCTTTTCTGTTATAATAAACTGTGAATAGAGAAAAGTGAATAGAGCAAATAGGCTGCCATTCTCAAAACTGTATTGGACCTTAGGAAGGAATGAGTTATGTTTCATAAGTGTCTTCATCTTCATGATCAAATAACAGCTTCACACTTTGCTTCCAGAAACCAATCCCATGAATGGGAAATGAACAAATAATCATAGAACGGTTTGAGTTGGAAGGGCTCATCTAGTTTCAACCCCCCTGTCATGGGCAGGGACACCTTCCACCAGATCAGGTTGCTGAAAGGCCCATTCAACCCGACCTTGAACAATTCCAAGGATGGGGCATCCACATCTTCTCTGGGCAACCTGCTCCAGTGCCTCACCACCCTCACAGTAAATAATTTATTCCTTATATCTAATCTAAATCTATCCTCTTCCAGTTTAAAGCCATTACCTATCACCACAAGTGCTTGTAAAAAATCCCTCTCCACTTTTCTTGTAGGCCCTGTTTTGGTACTGGAAGGCTGTTGTAAGGTCCCTCCAGGCTGAACAACCCCAATTCCCTCAGCCTGCCTTCACAGGAGAGGTGCTCCAGCCCTTCAATCATCTTCATGGCCCTCCTCTGGTCTCACTTCATTAGTCCCATGTCCTTCTTATGTTGGAATCCCCAGAGCTGGAGGCAGTACTCTAGGTGGAATCTTAGAAGAGTGGAGTAGAAGGGGAGAATCACCTCCCTCGACCTACTGACCCCTCTTCTTTTGTTGCAGCATTCTGGTTGGATTTCTGGGCTGCAGATACATGTTGCTGGCTCATGTCTAGCTTCTCATCGATGATCACTCCTTTTCATCAGGAAAATGCATCCACAATCCATTCTCTGCCCAGGCTGTATTTGTAGTTGGGATTGCCCCAGCCCAGAGACAGGACCTTGCACTTGGCCTTGTTGAACCTCATGAGATTCATATAGGCCCACCTCTCAAGCCTGTCAATGTCCCTCTGGATAGCATTCCTTCTCTCCAGTGTGTCAACCATACCACTCAGCTTGGTGTCATCAGCAAACTTGCTGAGGGTACACTCAATCCCACTGCCCAGTAAAGATGTTAGACAGCACTGGTTTCAGTAGTGACCCATGAGGAACACCACTCTTACTGATCTCTGCTTGGATATTGAGCCATTGACCACATCTCTTTGAGTGAGACCATCCAGACAGTTCCTTACCTACGAGGTGGTTCATATGTCAAATCCATGTCTCTCAAATTTAGAGACAAGGATATCGTGGATTACTGTGTCAAACACTTTGCACAAGTCCAGGTAGATGATTTCCATTACTCTTGCCTTATCCACCAGTGTTGTAACCCTGTCACTGAAGGCACAGTCTGCCCATAGTAACATGATGCTGGCTGTCACCAATCACCTCCTTATTTTCCATGTGCCTTAGAGTAGTTTTCAGGAGGATCTGTTCCATTATCTTGCCAGTAACAAAGATGAGACTGACTGGTCTGTGGTTCCCTTGTTCTTCCTTTTTTCCTTTTTTTAAGATGAGGTTTCTGTTTCTTCTCTTCCAGTCAGTGGGAACTTAACTGGACTGCCATGACTTCTCAAATATGATAGATAGTGGCTTAACAACTACATCTGCCAATTCTCTCAGGACCTGTGAATGTATCTCATCAGGTCCCATGGACTTGGACGCCTTCAGGTTACTTAGATGATCTTGAACCTGATCTTCTCCTACTTTGAGTGGTTCATCATTCTGTCCATCCCTGCCTTTTTATTCTGGGACTTGGGTGGTGTGGCTAGAGCACTTGCTGGTGAAGGGTGAGGAAAAAAAAAAAAAAAAAAAAAAGAAAGTGATTGAGTACCTCAGCCTTTTCCATATGCTGGGTAACTAGGTCTCCCATTTCCTCCTGGATGGGGCTCATATTTTTCCTAATCTTCTATCACTAACATATGGGATTTTGAGCAACCTGTTCTAGTGAAAGGTACTCCTGCCCATGGAAGAGGGGTTGGAAGTAGATGACTCTTAGGGGTCTCTTCCAAACCATTTTATGATATTATGGCGTATCTATACAAGCTGTTCTTTTTGCCCTTGGTGTCCTTGGCCAGATTCAATTCTATCATGTCTTTAGCTTTCCTAACCTGATTCCCGGTTTCTCTGTCAATTTCTCTGTATTTCTCACAGGCTATCTGTCCTTGCTACCACCCTCTGTAGGCTTCCTTATTGTGTTTGAGTTTGGCCAGGAGGTCTTTTTTCATCCATGCAGACCTCCTTGCCTGACTTCCTCTTTTTTGGGGGATGAATTTCTCCTGAGCTTGGAGGAAGTGATCCTTGAATATTAGCCAGCTTTATTGGGCTCCTCTTTTCTTCAGGGCTTTATCCCATTGTATTCTATCAAGCAGATATCTGAAGAGGCCAAAGTCTGTTCTACTGAAGACCATGGTACTGAGCTTGCTGTGAACCCTCCTCACTGCCCTCAGGATCTTAAACTGCACTGTTTCATGGTCACTGCAGCCAAGGTTGCCCTTGAGTTTCACATTCCCCACCAGTCCCTACTTGTTGATGAGAATGTCATCCAGCACGGCGTCCCTCCTTGTTGGCTCTTTGTCACTTGGAGAAGGAATTATTATCAATGCATTCCAGGAACATCCTGGATTACCTATGCTCAGCTGTGCTGTCCTTCCAACAGATATTGGGGTGGTTCATGTCCACCATCAGGATCATGGCTTGCAAACATTCTATCTTTCCGTAGAGGGCCTCATTTGCTCAGTCGTCCTGTACCAGACCACACACTTGGACCTAGAACACCAAAATGTCACAGTGTTCTAGGGCCAAATGCTCTAATATATGGAAATAGACCATTTCTTCTAAGCTGGGCAAGCCCTGAGCATTATGGACATGGTATACCCTACCATCAAAGTACAAGACTCCTGAGAAGCATAAATGGAGCTATTACTCCCCACTGCTAATAAAGGGATTCCAAGCACCTACATTATTAATTTGTGTGGGTAGGTGAGATTACTCCTCCCTGCCTTGGGTGAAGTCTTTCAGTTCAGCCTTTTCAGGAGGTAAAAGACTGTTAGGAAGAAGATTGGTCTAATGGGATGAACCAGCACCTGTTAAGTGAGGAATGCACTGGCAGTTTCTCAGGACTAAAGAGAGTTCATGAATCCAATGTCTGCTGCTCTTTGAGCTAGTGCCTGGACCAATAAGCCTCCTGTTAAAATGAGCCTGCTGTGACTGTTTTGTTGGTATTTTTAATTTAAACAATAGCTAATTAAATATGAAAGCAATTAGTATTTCTGTTCAAACATCTGTCATGTAATGTCTGGTGCTGTAATTATAATTCCTTAGCAGTATTGCAAATGGTTTAGAAGCAATGGCTTTTGGAGAGGGAAAGGAGAAATGAAGCGATATTTTCTATGAGCATTGAAAGCCACTGGCAGGTGCATTTTGCTTTTGCTGTTTCAATTTAGAAGCATACAGGATGCTTACAAACATAAATATCCTTTGGATGGTAGTGGAACTTTAGGCAGCATTATAATATAGAGAAAAGAGAAAAATTCAGTTGCTGATGTTGTCTTCCAGCATTAACTGTTAAACAGTTTCTTATACAGGACCTCAAAACCTAAATAGGGAAGGAAAGTATCATGGTCTTTCTTGATCCTTGAGGCTCTCCATACATTCCAGTCTGATGATAGTGAAAAATTGAGAACAGCAAGAAACCAGTGAGACATAAAGTCAGATGGAGCTCCAGTTCTTCTCTTGGCAGCAGAGTGTAGTTTACATGGGGAAAAGTTAGGGTGTTTTTAGCTTTCCTACACTTTCTACCCTATCCCATGACAGTGGAGCAGTTTCCAATAATGAGTTTATTGAAAGTACCCTGGCTGTGACTGGATTGGTAGCAGTCTGGGTGCAGACGATGAATGGATTTCTCTGTGTGTACACTCGTAGTTTGCATCTCCTCTTTCTCTTCACAGACCTGTGTATCTGTTCCTGAAGTTTAGGGGTTGTAGTGGAATTGCAATCATGTATGTCTAACAGAAGTCTGGGAGAACTGCATACCTTCTATCTGTGCTGTTTTTGCCTAATGTTCTTGCATTAAAGCATGCCCTTGAAACATTTCTAAAGTCTGAATTTGTACAACTGCTTTATTATTTATTATATTATTTATTATTAGGGTTTGTATCCTGAACCTTTGGAGCTGTAGACTTGCCACTCCTGTTATCTGTAGCTCAGCCTTTACTTTTGTAATCTGAATGGTTAAGTGGGCTGGATTAGATGTATATTTTTGCAGATTTATAGCAACAGATCCACAGTATTTTAGTTTCTTACTGATGTTATGATGGACATCTGTGTTGAACCATCCACTAAGTAACCAATGTAGTTAAGCGGAATTGTCATCACAACAACATTCCATTCCTATATAAACATATGGTTAAAAAATGTATTTTAGACTTCTTAAAATAGATCTCTAGTTGGTGTAAATCAGCACACTTTTGTACAACATCAAAAGATCAATTTAGTTTACTGCAACTGAGAATTTGTCCCACTCTAGGTTTTGTCTAGCAAGAATACAAAAAAACTTCATTATTTCCAAGTTTTTTTTTTTTTTATTGTGAATAAATAATTGGCATTGATCTATGTTCAGTTACTTTGCATACATTATTAAACACTTGTTTACTATACAACCTTTACATTTTGAAAAGAAAAGAAAAGAAAAAAAAAAAAACTTCACTGGAAAGTATATTGAATCTCAGTATAAAATCAACCTAAGGAGTTTAGCAGTAAGGTGAGTGAAGTTCATTTAATTAAAAGATTGCTAGAGGGGAGGCATTGACAGATCAATTTTTTAAGTTGTGGAATTATGCATTGATATGCAAGTTTAAAGCCGCTGCCTCCAATTGCAGAATATAACAAATGGGAAACATTATATATTTATGAACCATTCAATATATACATCCCTTTTTTCCAACTGGCTTATTGGAAAAGAAAAAAAAATATTCTTTCTAAGTTGTGACAGCTACTGTTAAACAGACATTACCAAAATATATATAAGAACGTGTAAATGTACATTTTGACATGATTTCTAATTGAAACTTCTCCACAGTGGGAAGCCAGGGAATAATTTTTATGGCCTAGGGTCACAAGGAAACTGTTTTATAAGAAATTGCCTTTTTGATAATGAATCTGAACTGATTATTTCTTGGGTTCATAATTTATTTAATAGGTTGCTACAGTTGATTTGTATTTCGGGATTTTTCAGACATCCTGAAACTTTGAACTTTTTAGTTCCTCATTAAGAGGTATATGTTATACATAGTAGTGATGTCAAAAAGTTTTAGTTAAAAAACCTTTTTAGCTTATCAGTAGTCTCAGGACCAGAGGCCTGTCAACGCATGGACTTAATGGATCCTGTCTTAAGAGTTGAAAGCATGCAACACACTGCAATCCAAAAGGTTCTGGAAGAGTTTATAAAGCTGGTAGCATCATCATAATTGTGAAAAATGCAGTATTTTGGAATATTAAATATTTGTACAGTGATCATATAAATGGCCTTTTATGGATTCACATAAAACTATGTTATTTTTATTAATATTACTATTATTGTTTACTATTATTGCAGCATAACACAGCACTTACCCTAGTTAAGGGTCCCTCAGAATTTCCATTACAAATTCCATTTTTTTGGAATGACAGCCATTAAAATTCACTGCAGGCTAGAAATTGGCAAAGGAACACACAGTCTGAAGCAATCTGTTTAATGAAAAAATGGAACAAAATCAATCTGGCTGGTCAGAAAAAATGGTTGGGGAAACCCACTACTCTATTAAGTAGTTCCTGGAGTTTGTTTTTTATTATTTTTTTTTAAAAAAAAAAAGCTGATGTTGTTTAGAAATAAAGCAATGAGCCTATTCCATTGGCCGTGATTCATTTTTTGCCTATAGGCTAGGAAGTGATTTATACCCTTTCAGACTTTGTGCAAAACACTTGTTTTTGAATTGATAGTGTCTTATATAATGTTGGTGTATCTGAATTTTGAACATACAGGACAACAAGAAACTGGGCCTCTTGACTTATGGTTAGGCAGTGAGTGTGCTAAAGCTTCTATTTAAGAAGTTGATCAATTGTACTCTGTTGGAACACGAGGAAGAAATCCTAGAACAAGAACTGCTACAAATCAGTATGCCCAAACACACAATTTCTTTGTTTGTTGCATCTTTAGCATGTCTACATTATATTTTTTCTGACTCTGAAGACTGACATTGTTTGTTTCTTCTTTTGTAACTACTTTGGTGTAGGTGTGTGAAATGTTTCATTGATGATGTTTTCATGGTTATATAGAATTGTAGGATCAGGAAGTCATTGAAGTTGGACCTCAGGGGACCTCTAGTTCACTTTCCTGCTGAAAGTGGTCCAACATGTTCAGATGTGGTATTGCAGATGAAATTGTTCACTTCACTCACAAGAGAGAAGCAGTATTGTAATGTAGTGAATGAAAAAGCTTAACTGTAAATAAGACAGCAAGTTATCAAAATTAAAAATGACAAAGTACTTTTGATTATTTATTGCACAGAGGACAGGGTAAATCAAATGCATTGAAGAGACCTTCCCATTGAGTCATGAGGTTCAGAGTGGACTCTTGCTTTCTAAACTCCTTGAACTGAAGAGGTAAGGAACCTTGGTGTAGCTGAATCCACTCCTAGTCCCAGACTTGGTCAACAGTTTATGTCTCAGAATTATATGTGCACAATCAACCTAAGATATAATCTTAGCAAAGTTTACAAAATTTGGCTAGCTATTAGTCACTTACCTAAGACCTGTTGCAGCAAGGAATCTCTCATGAGGTATTAGGGATCTTTGCAGCAGAGAGGCAGCCCTAATCAAGGGGAGATCTCATCATACAGACAGCTTTGTGCAGAAGAGTTCAAAAGGTTCTTGGCCTGCTCACTGTTTATAGGGTAAGATGATGGACTAATAGTCATATTATTTTTCAGCTCATGCTCTGTTAGCCCTCAGCTGCTGAGCAAGACATCTGTCTTTCAGCTTTTGAACCAATATCATGGTCACTCTCTGCCTTAAAAAGGCCTTGGGTACAATGGCTAATGTTTAAGCAAGGCAATGACCAGACCAAAGTGGGGGGGTGGGCAGAGGAGAGGGGAGGTCAGGTACTGGGAGTAGCACAGAGCACACCATCACATATGGGGTCCATGCAGAAAGCTCATAATACTATCCACTCACATTTCTGGAAGGCTCCAAGGACAGAAACTGTGTAGCTTCTTTAAGAAACCTGCTCCAACCTTTGTCCTCCCTGTACACACCTTCAAGTTGTTGTTAGGTTCCCTTGAAGACTTCTCAAGGCTGAACTAGCTCATCTCCCTCAGCCTCAGCACCACAGCAAATTCTCTAGTCCCTAGACCCCAGTGAATTCATTCACTTATCAAAGACTTTATTGTTTTATTGATCCAAATGTGGGTGCAAATTTGAGCTAACTAGTTCTGAGAAGAGACCAATCACTTCCCTCCATCTCCTGTCTCCCTGTTCATGCAGTCCAGGGTGCTGGTGGCCCTTGTTACTGCCAGGGTGCAGTGCTTGCATGTACTGATACCTGTCCATCCATCTTCACAACACATTTTCTGCAGAGCTACTCCCCAGCCTGAATAGTTGCACAGTATTATTCTTTTCCAGACACTGGACTTTGCATGTTTTCTTATTGAGTTTCATCATGTTCCTGTTGATCCAGTTCTCCATGTGATGGCAGCCTAGTCCTCAAGCATATCCTCTGTTCTCCCCAGAGTTGGTGTCATCTGCAGATTTGATAAAAAAACACTCCTCCAAGTCACTGATGAAGATGTTAAACATGACTGGACCCAGGAGAGAATCCATGGTATTTCACTTGCTACCAGCTACAAAATAGAGTAAAACCTATCAGCCCTCAGGACCCAGCCATCAAACAAGTTTTTACCCATCTGTTTGTCTACCCATCCAGATTGTAATGTCCTAATTTGAATATAAGAATATTGTGAGAGACGGTATTTAAAGCATTGCAAAAAACAATACTAATTCTATTTACTTTTATCTGTGTGTCCTCAAATCCAGTCATTTATTTTATTTTAAAAGGGACTCAATTTTGTTAGGCATTTTTTACCCTTGTTAAATCCATGCTGACTGTTCTCAGTCACATTCTCCTTCATCTGACTAGAAATGTGCTACAAGAGGGCTTGCTCAATGATTTTCCCAAGAACCAAAATGATGTTGAATGGCTGCTAATTCCACAGATTGTCCTTTCAGCACTTTTTTGAAGATGGCAACATACATCTCTCCTCTGTTATGAAAATGACTTCACAAGGATCATTGTATAAGACAACATCTGCAATACAGGGACTTAGATAATCTGAAATGCAGTACCTTTCATTTTGGATAGAGGTGATTGTGCAAGACAGAACAATGGTATGTGATTGAGATCCCTGAGGCTATTGCAATATAAATTACAAACTGGTCCTGGTTTTGGCTGAAATAGAGTTAACTTTCTTCCTAGTAGCTGGTATAGTACTGTATTCTGGATTTAGGACAAGAATAATGCTGATAACACACTGATGTGTTAGTTGTTGCTGAGCAGTTCTTTAGTCCAGTCAGTAACAGTTTTCTTCTTCTGTTTCAGTTTCTCTTTCTTCAGGACAACCAGACTAAAAATTTGAACAATGTTCTCGATGAACACTCAGTTGTCCCTCAGAAACTGACATCATTTTTTTTTCTTTTCTTTCCTAGATATACCTGTCCTGATACATTGTATGGCAATTTTTATTTACTCCATGCTTTTTCTGTGACTGACCAGAAATCCAAAGTGTTTTGCTTCCTCCTTGTTTTCTAATTGATGATAGACACCATATTCTTCCTGTTTTAGAAAGGACTAGAAGAAACACTTTGAGTTTAACTTTGAATGCATTATCTGGCACTTTGCACAAATGTACAATTATTTCTCATTTTTTTAATACAGTCTTCAAGCTCCTCTTACCGACAATGGCTTCTAACATTTTTCATTACCAATAGTCTTATGCGAAGTTTGGTATTGAAGATACTATGATCAATTTCTTAAGCATTACTTCTGGAACATAATAAAAATAATGATGCTTGACTTTACTTTTAAGTTATCCTCAACCTGTTAAAGTCGATATTATTTTTTCACTAACTTCTTATGTTGTTCCATTTGTTTGCTCTTTATCCAGCATCTAATTTTTATAGTAATCTACATCTTTTGCAGTTTAACCAATGATTTCCCATATGACAACATGTCAAACGATTTACTGAAGTCCAGTTAGATTAAACCTATTGCCTTCCCTTTATCTAGAAAATCAATTAACTCATTGAAGAGAAATATCTGCTGAGGCTAATGTGATCTATCTTTGGTGAATTCACGTCACATTTTATCTCATTTGCCATTTACTTCCATACATTTAATTATTCCTTCTTTTAAAATACGTTTTAACTCCTGAATAATGTGGCATCCAAATTAATGGGTCTATAGCTGTTCAGATCACTTTTCTATGTCATTATAATTAATATTATTATTATTAATTATAATTATATAATTATTTAAATATATTGTACCATTCTCAGAATATTAGATTTAATAAAAGTCCTTCCTAGGGTATTCCCAGAATGTCTACTGACGTAGTAATAGTAATATATCTCCTTAAGATGAACTGATGACACCAACATATATTCTGAAGACAAAGTTGGTTACTATTATCTTTAAGTTAAAGAAACATAATATTGAGATATTAGAAGAAATCACATCCTTATGACTAAATCTGTACATTTTATCAGAAAGTGGAGGATAAAAATGAAATTAATTCATTTTTTCCATCCAAATTTTTGTTTAAATTTGGATAAAAGATTTTACACACTAAAAGCTGGTTTTAAGGATTATTTAATATATTACACAATTGTAATTGGAATTGCCTTTTCCAGCTCTTGAAGACACAGCACAAGTACAACTTCTGTTTCCTCATAAAATTAGAAAATAATCATAAGCCTTTTTCTCTATGAGTACAGTGATTGTTGAATTTGAATGAATGGAGAACAAGCCTGATGTGAGGGGTGCATTCTAGCAGTAGATGGTGGCAGTGCTTCTAGCTGCCAGGTCTTAATGCATGCCTTGGCTGGAGTCCTGTCTGTATGTCCGGATGAGTTGTGAGTGTGAGTTATTCCTCTTGCTCCCTCATACTTGTGTTTTTGTAAAAACAAAAGCCAGATTTGTTGGTCAGAAAGGATATTTACACAGAAAGAATATTTAGCAATCATGTATAAAGGGTATTATGTGTATCATTTAGAAGGAGCATGGAGGAAAATATACCCTGATATTATTAGCTATTGCTTCAGAGCAGTTAGGGGATTCGAGGCAAGTTCACAGGGTGTCAGGAATGATGAGAGGTCGGGAGATAGTATGCTGATAGGGTGGTAAGATCTGAGAGATATAGTGAAGAAAACACAAGCGCAGTGTGAAGGGCACCCTCCATACAAACATACCTTGCTGCAGACCTGTCCTTAACAATCTGAGCTAGTTTCCTGTGTCTTCACGCCTGATGTGTGGAAATGGGCTAAAAGCTTGTTCTTATCCCATTGGGTGTTCTGAGGATAATTACACCGAAGCTTGAAAAGGCTCATGTCCTGTGACAGTATAGGCTATACAAGTATTTAAGACACTGGGAACATTGCACAGTGTGATAAATATTGACCTTTTAAATAGCATTAGCTGTACAATCATTCCAGTGTGTATCCAGAGTAATGTAAGTCAACACACTGGAGGGCATTCTTGCAAATACCAGAGGGTACATTTCACCATCATTACATTCTGCAAGTTGGTGACTTTTTTTTTTTTTTTTTTTGCCAAAAGTCTGCAGATAATTTATAACTATAAAAAATGACTTATCCTCAAAATGTATGCAAAATGTTGTTAATCTTGTAAAGGAAAGTATTTTGCTACCTGAATTAATAAAGTATACAAGTTAATAAATATAAACGTTCCTTATGGACATAGGCTTGATTAGTTTGAAGGTAGGACTAAGGCTCAAGGTCATAGGCATCTTGGACATAAGAAGCAGGTGTTGTTGTTGTGAGAGAGAAGACAAGGAGGAAGTTATATGCATGTTGCTTGTTGTTAATCACTGACAGTAAACATACTGTATCAGCAGTACTGCTATAACATACACTGTCAGTATGTATTACTTTCCTACCACAACCAAAGTCTACGGTCTAATCTCTTGACCTTCTGCACATACGTTTGGGTTTCTTTAGGGATTAAAGAAAAGCATTTAAACACTATTTTTATTTATTTATTTATTTATTTATTTATTTATTTATTTATTTATTGGGTCAAAGTTTAAATCTAATTCCAATTTTAAGTCACCTGCAATTGATAATAAAAATAGCTGCAAGCAAAGAGGATCTTTTTCCTTGTACAGCTATATCAATACATTAGGTTGTTTTACAATACTTCTCACCCAGGCATGTCATCTGAATTACACAGGGCAGAGAGTGTGCCATTTTCTTCTATTCCCTACATTACTACAAACACAAAAAGACTAACCCATAGATTACTGGCAAATCTGCTATTGGTAAAAAGCAATTAGAGGGGAGATGCAATTGAACTGAAAAGGTGATCAGAGGACTCATCAGAAGACACGACTCATTCTGATCTACTCACATAAAATACTTCAATAATATTTACTAATAATCTTTTCAATTGTAGAAAGGATACTTTGGTATTATTATTATTACTATTATTATTATTATTATTATTGTTGTTATCAGGAAACTCATAGACAGTTTATATAATCTGTCTTAATCTGTCTGTCAGAACTATGATGTTCAATTTAAACTAAAAACAGATATTCAAACAGTGAAACTTGCACTGATTTAATGAATTCAAAGTTTCTTTTAAAGTCACACTTCCATGTGTACCTCTCCTATATTAGCTAAAGGATTGGAGTGAGAGGAAAAGGAAACTGAAGGAGGAAGTGCTGTTTATATCTTACATGAAGAAATATCTCAAAAAGAAATCTGAGATTGGATTCCCTATGGATACCTCTATACCAATAAATTAAACGTTATTGAGAACATTTCTTGTCACTGAGGCCCGTTGGCAGGGACAAGCCTACATCTATCATAACTACTGAAAACAGAATGGCTGCATGCAAAATGCCTGCTGGGAATGTTCCCTACAAGTTCCCAAGGACTATATGGGAAATTGCTAATTAGGACAAACCGAAAGAATGATAAAGTTCATTCTAACAATTTAACAGTTGAAGTATAGGTAATATTGATGAATGCATTGGAAAGCTCAGAAATGTTACTAAGCACTGTTTAGTTTGCTGGTATAGATGTAGCCCCTAAGAGAATGTAGCAAACTGTCACAACTTAATTAATGCCGCATCACAAATGAAGAACACATGATATATGTATTATTCAGAACAAAATCTCAATCTTCTGGCAGTAGGATTGCCATGTGAACCAAGGTACTACAGGGCTGTAGGACAACTACCTCATATTTTCAGTATCACTAACCTTACAAGCAATATTCTAGCTTCAGCTTCAGAGGTTACAAGGATGATACATAACATTTAAAAAGTAAATAATATTACAATCTCCTAATTGTAATGTCTACTAGAACTGATATATTTTAAAGTCTGCCTAAAAATAAAATATCCTACTTTTCTACCTCTGCAAAGCTCTCTTCCAACATAGATAGATAGATAGATAGATAGATAGATAGATAGATAGATAGATA
>CM021699.1:108403332-108414411 GCA_011074415.1 Stictonetta naevosa | reverse complement strand
CCTTCCTTCCTTCCTTCCTTCCTTCCTTCCTTCCTTCCTTCCTTCCTTCCTTCCTTCCTTCCTTCCTTCCTTCCTTCCTTCCTTCCTTCCTTCCTTCCTTCCTTCCTTCCTTCATTTTTCCATGAATATTCCATTTTTCATGACTGCTATCTGTTTGATGAACTGTATAAAGGTAGATTGTTTCTTTGTGGTCTTAAATGGGCATCACCACCAACTTGAGTCTTGTTTCATTAGAAAGAGGTAAACACTGAAGTTAGCTCTTTCTTCTATGTCTATGATTTTACCAGAGAGTCTCCATAAATATCTGCTTTTCTAGTAACAAGTGCCTGCACGATTACCCAATGTTCAGATTCCAGAAAATAATTCTGTAATTAAAGGTGGTCAGTCTCCCTGATCCTAACAGCCATGTCTACCAGGGCTTCATACGCTAGATCACCATGAAACACATTTCTTAATATCAGGTTTCCAAGAGTATATCTTTGTCTCAAAGAAGTAGATTTACAGTAACTCCATATAGATCTTTTCCCTCCTTAGTGCATGTAACAGGATCCCTAAGCAGACTGACAAAGCTGACCTTTGTATCTCAATATTATGTGGCTTTTTGGAGTTTAATCAGATGCAGAGGAGTATTCTGATTATGGATACATTACATAATCAATATTTCCTTATATTTTTTTTTCTAATTATTGAAATAGCATTGTGTGCTAAAGTTAAAGTTACTAGATTTCCATTGTTATCTCAACATCAGAACAAGAAAATGTAAGTGAAGATGCTACAGTAAATCAAAGCATAAACTTCAGGAAAGCTATTTTGTTTTCACCTTCATAACAGTAAAATCAAACCATTTCCCAGAGCAACTCAGATGCCAAAGTCCTTTGTAGTATTCAGCTTCATATGTTTCTAGTCTGGGGCTTCATTTTCACAGCATGCTTTCGATTTCCATCACATAAATCATAGAAATTGAAAGTGGGTAATATACACAAGCAGTTCCTTATGACATTTCCAGCACACAGTCTTCATTATGCTTCTTCATTTTAAATAAAAATTAACTATGCTTGGAGCTGTGCAATGATGTTGATACATTATGCATATAAAAACAGGATTAATCTTTCAAGCACATACATCCATTTAGGATAGCACTAGCTATCTGCAAATAGACAGGATAGTGACATCAACACAAAACTGGTTCTTTATTTCTTCTTATATGCCAGTGAAAGTAGCTGAGTGGATAATGATATTACAGGATGGCTTTCCAAGTGTACATGCTTTTTAATTTTTATTTTGTAGAAGATGCAGAATGTTTCTCTTTTCTTATATTTTACTTGTTCTTCTGTTTAAAATTAGAAGAGTCACAAAATAAATGCTTTGTTTAAAAATACTCAAAAAGTTCAAATCCTCAAAAAGTGAGAGAGGGGTTAAGGGAAAGCATTACCATATTTGTGTGAAAAATTATTATTATTATTATCTTGTCAACATTAGGAAGCTCAAGCATTTTGTAGTCCTTTAGGATGACATTATAAAGAGACAAAGAAACAACTATCTTTGTGCTTTGCTCAGCAAATCCAGACATTCTGCTTTCTCGAGTGTTGACATTATTTGTTTACTTATTATATATATATTTATATTTACTCATTTCAGTCTTTTTTTTTTCCATCTCCTTCTCTACTTATTTTTATTTTATCTCACTTCTTCTTCCTCTTGTTTTGACTAGAAACCTTCATAGTGACTTTTCTTACAAATAGGCACACTCCTTTGAAAGTTATTTTACAAGAGATATAATAATAATTCTTTGATTATTTTTGAAGTCCATTGCTATTGCAGATATGTTTATGAATCTGAAAAATCTCTATCTCAGGAGGACTGGAAACTAGAGTTATATTAAAGTCCAGAAGAGGACTTTGTCATATGCAAAGAATTGATGTATTTTTATCAACAAGTTGTGTAGACTTTCTTCAAGTAAAGGGAGAGTTGTCCAAGGAAGCAGGTATATTTAATGCAAGATTTATTTAAAGAATGGAACTACATAATAAAGATTTTTTATCCTGAAGATGCTGCTTTGTCTCTACTGATTCCAAAGAGGGTCTAAAAAACTAGCTCAGTTACAGCTCTTTTCTCTAGATATCTTAAGGTCAGTGAAATTAAACCTGTCCCATAATTCAGTCTCTTGATATATGCCCATGCAAATTCAAGTGGTTATTGCTGTGGGATGCAAAGTTCCAGAATATTACTTAAAATAGAAAAATTCAAGGCTGCATGATAGATAGTATAAATACACGTGTGCATACATATTTTAGAGGCATTTGCATATTTACACATACATTGACATATTTCTCACATTGACATTTATATATAGTCTGACCTCATATGTAGGATGACTTTGGCATAATCTTAATTATGCCCCTGTAACAATTAGTGATGATTTTTAATGCAAATAAGCATTCAAGGCTAATAATACAAGTATGTTAAATGAAATGTCAAATGTCTTCCAAAACATTCTTAAAATTAATAAATATGTATGAGATAAATCAGTCTGGTTGTCAAGTACTCTAGAAGAGATACAAAAGATTTATTTTTTCAGCTGGATTCTCTTGCCACCTGAAGTCAAACAAAATTTGTGGATTAGATCATGGATCTGCACTACAATACCCAGGAAAGGGGGTTGTTCCTTAAGAGGAGATTGGGATATCTCAGAGGTGCTTGTCACTTATGTAACGCTTGCAGATATAATACTTGTTCACCTGTGCCACTCAAGACCTGTGGACAACAGCTGGACTAGGGACACCAGTAAATATCCAGATTGCCTATTAAAAGTTCCTGGCATAGGTGTTACATTACTTTGGCAGCAGATAAAACTTTTTTCTAGATAAGACACCAGGGAACTATATGCAGCTAGTGAAGAGGGTGATTCGCTGCTGGAGCCTCATCAGGGAAAGGTTTATGCAGAGCTTTATCAAATAGGAACTTGAGTGAACTCTAGTCTGCTTCAATCCATGCCTCAGGAAAATGGGGATAATGGCATTTAAAAATTATTGTTTGTGGGGAGTTGAAATTCTAATTTATAAAGTATTCTGTGATCTTTGGTTAATTGCACCATTCAAGGTGTTATATAGCTCATTATTTTAATGAAAAATCTCACTCAGGTAAGAGAGGTGTTATTCTCTCAAAGGCAAGGAAATTATGTGGGAAACAAAGTACTGCATAATGAGAACATATGTTTGGGTATGGGTTTGCATAAGACTGAAAGGAACTTTCATTAGGAAAATGTTTCTGCTATAAGGTAAATCCAAGCACAGGTAGTGTCCTTGAAGTCTGTGACCATATGTTCAGTTCAAAGGTTAAAATGCTGGTGATAATTTTTCTGAATTCAGGAAAACTGAGGAGCTTTACACCATTACTGATCTTTGGCTAATTCATTTGAATGCATAGCAACTCTACCTCTAATGTAACACAAATAAGTTTACGGGGCTTTTCCTCTTAAATTGTCCTTTTTCCCGTATAGTATATTACCTAAGTGATGCCATGAGAAATCAGAGCAACATGTCACAGGTAATTTACTTGTTATAGTTTGGGCTGTGATAGTTTTCCTTGTAGAGGCTCACACAATGCTTTGATTGGGATTTTTAATGAACGTAAGGGTGATAACACCCCAATGTTTTCATTTATTGCAGAGCAGCCCTTACACAGACCCAAGGATTTTTTCTGCTTCTTGTGCTGCCCTGCCGGTGGGGAGGCTGGGAGTGCACCAGGAGCTGGGAGGGGACACAGCCAGGCCTGCTGGCCCAGACTGGCCAGAGGGACGTCCCATACCACATGGAGTCATGATCACCAATAAAAGCAGGGGTAAAGAAGAAAGAAGTGGGAGACATTTGGAGTGATGGCATTTGCCTTTCCAAGAAACTTACATGTGGTGAGCCCTGCTCCCTTGGAAGTGGCTGAGCACTTGGTTATTGATGGGAAGCAGTGAATGAACTCCTTGTTGTTTTTCTTGTGGATGCAGCTTTTGATTTACCTAGTGAATTGTCTGCATCTCAACCAATCAGTTCTCACACTATTACCTTTCCAATTCTCTTCCTCATCCAACCTGGGGATAATGAAAGAGCAGCTGTGTGGGGCTTAGGTGCCTGCTGGGGTTAATCCACAACATACTGTAACGGTAAATAGCTTGGAATAATTAAACACCATTTGGGTGGGTGTTTTTTTTCTGCCCTTTATTTGTAAATTAATATATATATATTCATATATATGAATTACTATGTTTATATTATATATATATAATGTATAATATTATATATATATATATGGATCAGAATTTCTGAGTTAGACCATCAGCCCTGAAATCTGTCTGGAGGTGTCAACTAAAACAGGATTCATACACCTGATTTTTTATTGTGTAGTCAGAATACAGGGATATGACAAGAAATTTTTGAAATACTGCAGTATAATGTCTTACTGCCTGTCAACAGAGGCTGTGATAGCTGACAATATGAAAATTCTTAGTCCACTCTAGTGTAAAGTTAAATGTACAGAAATAAAAAACAGAATATTTTGCTTCACCACTGGATTGGATTAAGAACAGGCATGATGTAATCAGCTATTGCCACCTATCTGATGGACAGTGGTAATTTAATTGCATTTAATGAGGGGGATGAGACGCTGGAGAGCAGCCCTGCAGAAAGGGATTTGGGAGTTCTGTTTGACAGTGAGTTGAATATGAGTCAACAGTGTGTTCTTGGAGCCAGGAGAGCCAACTATATTCTGGGGTGCATCCAGCACAGCATTGTTAATCAGTCGAGGGAAGTGATTGTCCTTCTCTCTTCTGCATTGGTTCAGCCTCACGTTGAGCACTGTGTTCAGTTTTGGATCTGACAATATAAGAAAGACATTAAACTATTAAAGAGCATCCAAAAGAGGGCAACAAAGGTGGTGAAGGGTCTAGAGGAGAAGGCATGTGAGAAGCAGCTGAGGTCCCTTGGTTTGTTCAGCCCAGAGCAGAGCAGGCTGAGGGGAGGCCTCATGGCAGCCTGCAGCTCCCTCACGAGGGGAGCAGAGGGGCAGGTTCTGAGCTCTGCTCTCTGGGGACAGCGACAGGACCCGAGGGAACAGCATGGAGCTGGGACAGGGGAGGGTCAGGCTGGGTGTTAGGAAAATGTTCTGCACCCAGAGGGTGGTTGGGCACTGGGACAGGCTCCCCAGGGCAGTGGTCATGGCACTGAGCCTGCGAGTTCAAGCAGTATTTGGACAACGCACACAGACATATGATCTGATTATTTGGGTGGTGGTGGTGTGAAGAGTCAGGAGTTGGACTTGATAATCCTTGTGAGTCCCTTAGAGCTCAGGATATTCTATGACTTGATGATTCGAACCATAAACCCACACACCTGTGAGCATTTACATAAGCTATGGTGGGATTAGAACTCTCATCTGTTTATGAAAGAAAAAGTTGATCTTAAAGGTTTTACAGAAATCAAAGCCTTGTTACAAACAAAAAGTTTATTTTTATTTTTATTTTTAATTATTTATTTATATATTTATTGTATTCCTGTATAGTAAATAGTGGCCTGCCCCCTGCACTTTATATGGTGACAAAACTGAGATATTACAGTGCCAGATTTCAGTGCATGCCCTGAAATGTCACTCAGATTTCTGCACCAACTCAGTGGAAGAATGAATTACCCAAGGGCAGTCTGTCCCTTTATATGTTCATAAAATAACACATTAGATGAGTTTTGCTCTACTGAAGTCCATATGGAGTCTTTTATGCTCTTTAATCATCTTCATGATATTTATCCTATTGAGTACATGAAAAAAATAAAAATAAAAAAAAAAAATCACAGCTTCTGTTCATGGACCATGTGCGGAGTCTTTGCCACAAATCACACACACATATATATTGAAACCAGTAAACACATAATAGTGTTTTTTCCCTTTATTTAATAGGGTCAAGATTTCATCATGTTAGAGGTATTGAAATAGATATTGTAAATGTGTTCATACTTCAAAGGAGTTCTGAAAAATACAAGCTAGTAAAAAAAAAATAAATTAAAAAAAATAGAGTAAATCACCATTAATATTGGATTAATAAATAGTAGTTAAAAATATTTGTAATCCTGAATAACATTGAATTTTACTTGAGAGGAACTCTTTTGGAATACAGCCATCGCTCTAATCTCTTTTTAAAATATTTAATATATTTTCATAATTTTTCTAGTAGGAAATATTATAGATTTATAGAACAAAATAGGTTGGAAAAGATCTGGAGAAGTTGTCTTATCTAGCCTCCTGCTCAAAACAGGGATAACATTAAGGTTATATTAAGTTGCTTGCACCTGTATCCAGTCAAGTTTTTAATGCCAAAAAGGACAAAGATCCCACAGCTTCTCTGGGCAAACAGTACTGGTGTTTAACCACATGCAAGGTGAAGAATATTTACATCTAATCTGATTTTTTTTTTTTTTTTTTTTTTACTCCTGTTTGTTGTGTTCTCTCTTTTTCTTCTCCTGTATACCATTGAGAAGAGTCTGCAGCATCTTCTGTATAACCAGTCATTAGGAAATGGTAGATAACAATAAAATTCCCCTTAGGCTTCTGTCCCTAGCCAGTTCTCTCATCATACATTATGTTCCATTGCCTTTATCACTTTCGTGGCCCTCCACAGTATTTTTCCAGTCTAACAGCCTCTATCTTGCAGGGAGTGTGGAGGACAAAACAGGTTATAGTGCTCTCTGGTGCAGTCTCATGGGTGCCAGACACCTAAGAATAATCACTCCCATCCATCCTCCATCTTCTGGCTAATATACCTCAGTGCGAGGTGGATCGCTGTATAAGTATACCTCTTGTCCACTGGGACAGACTCCAGGTCCCTTTGCTGAGGCTAGCACCTGCTCTGATACATAGAGTTATTCCACTCCAGTCACAAGAGTCCCTCTTTGCCGATGTTGACCTTCATGAGATTTCTCTCAGCTCATTTGTCTAACCTGTTGAGAAGTCATACCTTTCACCACATGAGTAGCTACCCCCCACCTGGTGTCATCCTTGAACTTGCTGACAGTAGATTTCAACCCGTCATCCTCATCATTAATAATTACATTTAACAGTGTCTATCTCAGTATTGACACCTCAGAAATGCTACTAAAAACACCCACTGTCTGCAATTCAACCTCTTGTTCACTACTCTATTTTACCTTATATATATCTATATATATTCCTAACATATGCAAGCACAGGTTCCTGATTTGTATAAAAGCATGATGTTTCTCATTAAGATAGGTCAAAAGACAAGCTTGATAATGGATCCAATTACAACATTTGCATCTCTTAAGGTTTTGCCATGTAAGTTTCCAAATTCTGCATAAAAACCATTGTATACAGCATTATATCTGATTCAATCAGGATATAAAGCCAATGGAATGGCCTCAAGAAACACTATTCTCATATTTTTTTCAGAAAATATTATAGCTTTATCATAAAAAAAAAAAAGTAAAATGATTATATTGTTATGCCCATATTTATCAGGATGGAAACCAAAGTTTTTGCCATTTTTTCCATCTGTAGCAAAGCAAAAATCATATTAATCATTTTCACCATGATGTAATCACAAATAAGCCAACTGTCAGTGATTATTGCCAGTTTAGCATGCCTTATATTTATAATGTGCTCTGTGAATTATGGATGTTAATGGTCTAAAAGTAGGATGGACTAAAACTGCCAAATTAAGCTGAGAGCCTGGTTATTTGCCCCTCTATTTTTGCAAATATAGGGATCCTTTCTGGGGTTGGAATAGCTTTCAAAAGCAGTTATCTGGAACAATAATAGTGATACTACCTTAGAACATTTTCTGAGAGCTGAGATGTTGTTATACAGAAAAAAAAATAAATATCAAAAAATATAGGTATTAATTGTTGGTGATGGATTGCAACACGTCTAGTAAGAGAGAAAGAGATTTGTATATACTCTTTTCCCGTGATACCAGCCACCAAAAGATAAATTTTACCATCTGTTTGCACCATTTCAGCAGCATCAAGTGAATACTTTTGCCTTAGTTAAACAACATCTGGACTTAGTCACCTCATGTATATCATTAGATGGATATACTCTCTAGTCCTAGTTGACGAGTGTGTGCCTCTCAAAAAGAAACACAGAGGTGGAAAAATATAAATGTCTGTTTACATGAGTAGATACAGACAGATGTGATCTGATCATGCTCCAAAGTGGCCAGATGGGAATTAAATCTCCCCTAAAATGCGTAAAGCTGTGTTAACTTTGTTCTTCATCCAAGCTGGGAATTCCTTGGGAAACAGCAGTAGAAGCAAGTACTAGCTGTAGTGTAGGGTATAGTATCGTTGGAAATAATGTGGTAGCTCTTGTTTTTCAAGATCTGAAGAAGGGAGGGGAGAGGCTCAATGTGAGGATGCACCAGCAGCCAGCCTGAAGGGAGAGCCAGCCTGAAGGGAGCAGAGAACTACAAAGACCTTGGCCACAAAGTCTTACCAGGAAAGAACAAAACCCAGCAGGTATGAGGAAGCCTTAGCAGGCCCCAAGAGGCCCTCTGCCTCTTCCCCAGAGACTCACCCAGCCACAGCGCTGACAGTTGCTGGGAGCACCTGGCACAGCCCAGGGTCTGCAGGCAGTGTTGAGTCCCACTTATTGCCTGGAGCAGGCCTTTGAGGCAGAATGCTCCAGAGGAAGCTGAGCTCATTACGACAATTCTCCTTCATCCATGCCTTTCACTGTGCTGCTTCACTTGTCGCTTCCAGACAACAGGCCGGTCGGCCTCAGCTTCCATGGGGACAGACTGCTGGGGAAAGGATGCTGTAGATGATTACGCCTTGCTCTGCCGGATGGAGGCCAATGCTGCCTTCTTTGTGAGGTGCCTGAAGCACCTCTACCAGCTCCGCCTGCAAGAGCTTGGGTGTCCACAGCCAAGGAAGAATGTGAAAGACATGAGAAAGAAAATAAGAGCCCCCTTGTGTTTCCCTAGCAACTTCATCTAGAGCCTGCATCTTGTGGACTGATTATAGTGTGGCAAGTGAGTGGTGCTGTCCATGGGTTTGGGGAAGCTGATGCTCCAAGAGAATGGGGGAGAGGAGCTAGGAGACGACAGGCACCCATGGCTGTGGGTTGCCCCATAGAAATCCATGTCCCAGGAGAAGGGGTCCAAGTCCTGGTGGACGTCCACGTACCGGTAAGATAGCAGTGGCCAGGAAATGCCCATGACCTGTTGGGGTAACCCTTGGACTTATGACCTCCAAGGTCCATATGAGGGTAGGCATTGCACCAGGAAAAGGAGCAGGTGGAAGGAAGTGCCTGGCTAATAATTCCGGCACAGTATTTTCACCTATCTGACAGTTCTCTTCAGATTGGCAGCCAGCCAGTGTGGTAGGAAACATCTCAGCCCTCCAAAAGCTGCTGCGGTGAAGGCACGTCCACTGACTCTACCCTCTTCTGCGGTCTGGATGCCAACATCTCCCTGATCATCACCTCTCTGCATGGGCACCACTGACAATGCCAGCTGTCCACTGGTGAGTTGCCTGGCCAGCACAAAAGCCAGCAAGGACTCGGCATCCATCTGATGAGGACCTCCAAGGAGAGTCCTCTTTTGCACCCTCCTAAATGCACTGCTGGGGCCTGCTGGCATTCCAAAGGACATGACTGCTTCATTCCTCGACAGAGGACAGCAGGAGCATGTGTGTTCAGCAGAGCTGGCTGAGGGACTCTTGAAAATTTCTTCTGGTAGCAGACCACTTCTACCAGATGAATAAAGAGCATCTGTACAGAATCTTGTGTCCTTTTGGTACCAAGGGGCTTGGGGCAGTGGCCACACAGGAGGCAGAGGGGCAAGGGAAGGCTGCTGCTTGCAGGTTTTAGAGAACACACCTGGAAAGTAATGAGGAAGCTGGGCTGGGAGAGATGAGCTGTGAGGTGCCCCACAGGCACACATACATGAGGAGGAGAGACCACACCCTGGCAGCGTGCCCATGTCCCAGTGAGGTTTCCTGGGGGTGCCCATGGCCCTGGAAGGTGGCTGTGGTTGGTGAGTGCCCAGGACGTGGGTCATGTCGCTCCAGGAATAATTTCATACTAACTTTACTCCTACTTCATAACGGTTTACATTTGAAGGCCCTGCATAGGGACCTGGAAAGTTTGGATCAATGGCAGAAGCCAATGGGATGAGGTTCAACATGGCTAAGTGCTGGGTCCTGCACTTTGGCCACAAGAATCCCATGCAATGTTACAGGCTTGGGGAAGAGTTGCTGGAAAACTGTGCAGAGAAAAAGGATCTGCATCTGCTGGTCAATGCTCAACTGAACATGAGCTGGCAGTGTGCCCAGGTGACTGAGAGGGCCAAAGGCATTCTGGTATTTATCAGGAATAGTGTAGACAGTGGGGCCAGGGAGGTGATTGTCCCCCTGTGCTCTGGTCTGGTGAGGCCACACCTCAAGTACTGTGTTCAGTTTTGGGCCCTTCAGTACAAAAAGGACATCAAGGGCCTGGAGCATGGCCAGAGTGGAGCTGGGAAGCTGGTGAAGTGTCTGGAATACAAGTCTTAGGAGGAGCGACTGGAGGAATGCGTTGTTTAGTGTGGAGAAGAGGAGGCTCAGGGGAGACCTTATTGCTCTCTACAACTACCTGAAAGAAATTGTGTGGAGATGAAGGTTGGCCTCTTCTTGCAGATAACTAGTGATAGGACTAGAGGGAATGGCCTTGAGTTGCACCAGGGGAGGTTTAGGTTTGAAATTAGGAGACATTTCTTCTCAGACAGGGTGGTTGGGCGTTAGGGTGGGTTGCCCAGGGAGGTGGTGGAGTCACCATCCCTGGCGGTGTTTAAGGAAAGGTTGGACTTGGTGCTTAGGGACATGGTTTGGTCGGTGATATTGGTACAGAATCACAGAATATCCCAAGTTGGAACGGATCCATAAAGATCCTCAAGTCCAACTCCTGGCTCCACACAGGTCTACCCAAAAATTCAGACTATATGACTGAGAGCAAACACTTCTTAAACTGACAGGCTTGGTGCCATAACTATGTGCATGGGTGTCCTGGTTTCAGTTAGGATAGAGTTAATTTTCCTCCCAGTAGCTG
>CM021699.1:108384239-108403322 GCA_011074415.1 Stictonetta naevosa | reverse complement strand
CGAACGGCTGGGTGGTGTTTAGCTGCCGGCCAGGTTAAACCACAACAATGGGGAACCTGTTCCAGTGCATGACTGTCTTCTCAGTGAAGAATCTTTTCCTGATAACCATCCTGAACCTCCCCTGTCGCAGCTTGACTCCATTCCCTTGGGTCCTATCGCTGGTCACCGGAGAGAATAGAACAGTGCCTGCCCCTCTACTCCCCCTTGTGAGGAAGCTTTGGATCATGATGAGGTCTCCTGTCAGCCTCCACTTTCCAGGCTGAACAGGCCAAGTGACCTCAGCCGCTCCTCATATGTCTTCCCCTCTGGGCCCTTCACCATCTTTGTGGCCTTTCTCTGGATACTCTCCAATAGTTTTGTGTCCTTTTTGTACTGTGGTGCCCAGAACAATACTTGAGGTGAGGACGCACCAGAGCAGAGCAGAGTGGGGAAATCTCTTCCCTCAACCGACTAGCAATGCCATGTTTGATGCACCCCAGGATACGGTTGGCCCTCCTGGCTGTCAGGGCACACTTCTGGCTCATATTCAGCTTGCTATAAACCAAAATTCCCAGATCCCTCTCTGCAGGGATGATCCCCCTGATGATCCCCAGATTGGTGATAGGGGGTGGTTGGACCAGATGCTCTTGGAGGTCTTTTCCAACCTTAATGATTCTATATGTCTGTGCCAGATTCACACTAATGTTTTGTTTTGTTTTGTTTTGTTTTGTTTTGTTTTGTTTTGTTTTGTCTTGTTTGTTTGTTTGTTTCCTTCCTAGGAAGTAACTTCAATACTTATCCTTTCTCCTAACTGAGTAGGTTCTCCAGGCTCTCACAACACCATAAAAGAATGGAAAAGTAGAAGGGTTTCCCCAACCAAATGCAGTAGGGAAGATCCAGGTTTTTTAGATATGAGATGCTTTAGTATGTAGGTAAATCTTAGTGTAAGAGTTGGAAGTATGTGAAAAGAGGAAGAGAGGAAAACACAAAGATGAATTCCAGCAGACCCTCCAACAGTAATGTCTTTGCCCATGGTTATATTCTGAAGGTTCATTTGCATTCTAAATTGTTCTGGATTTAATTCTATAGCTCTTTCAGTTTGCAGTATTAACACAGAAATCCTATCCCATTTAAATTAGGACTTCTCCCCTATGTAAATTATTCTCAACATGGGTAAGAGTTACAGGATTAAACTCATAATGTTTCCAGAGCATTCAAGATACTGGGTTCTTTAAAATGAAATTCTGAATTAAACAGGAGGTCAGAAGAGATGATCTAATGGTCCCTTCTGGCCATAAAAGCAATGAATCTATGACAAAAGCACTCTGAGATCATATGATGAAAAGCACAATTAAATTGGCAAGTGTTATCTTGATGTTCCCATTACAAATCCCCTGAGCAATCTACCCCCTTGTCTTCCTCTCACCACCATCATTAGATTCCAGAAGAACATACCCTCTGTTAAAGCCATCGCTGCTAAAACCATTTTGATAGCTGGCTCCACACAGTCTCCTGCCAAATCCAGTGTTCAAGGCTGTGGGAGTGCTCACTTCTTAAGTGAAGACACATTTCTCCAAGGCATTTTGCACTCTCTTCTTTCACTTTGCTCAGCTAAAGGCTTTTTCAGGCCTTTATCAGTTATTAATAATTGTGATGATTCATGATTTATTCATAACCATTTATACATTTGCCATATGCTGTCTGCACATGCAAACTGTTTTTCTGAAGCACACAAATGTGGCACAGTGCTTCTTACAATTCATATCCAGTAAATAGAGAAAGATTAATGAAATGAGAAATACAATAGAACATCCTGCAATAGATTCAGTTTTGAACTTTTGAATTTAATGTTGCAGAATAATTGTCTTTAGCAGTATGAAAACTAAAACAAGCAGGAAGGAGAATAGCAAGAAAAGCCAAGTTTAACACCACAAGCAGCACTTTATTCTGCTTTTATTCTGTCCTCATTATTATCACAAAGACTATGAGCATGAGCAGATCTATTCATCAGGGAAGATACAACTCAGGACAAATAAAGGTGGTAGTATCTGCAGGATCACCTAGGTTGCTCTCTTCAAGCTTTCATATTAAGTCTAAGTTGTTGCGTTTTTTGTTTGTTTGTTTGTTTATTTATTTATTATTTCTTGTTTTTGTGGTTGGTTGGTTGGTTGGTAGGTTGGTTGGTTTTGTTTTGCAGTGAAATGCTATAATAGCTTTTTTGGAGGATGGTAGGGGAAGAGGGAAAAATCAGACATGCAAATCATTGAAAATGCCTAACAGAGACAACCTGAAATGAGAAAGTTAGTGCTTGTTGATGATTAAAAAAACAAATGCTTTTTATGGTAAAGTCAGTAACCAAGTAGTCATTATTCACAGACACACTATGACACATTTTGTGGTGTGCTTCTGTTCATATGAAACCCCTGGCTTTTATAAGAGGGTAATTATTTAACATAAATAATGTATTCCTGATTTTGAGTGAACATGTTCATTAGGAGTAAGATAGGCTCTGTGGGGGAATAATCAGTGTGTTCCAGCATAGAATCTTGAGGCAGAGGGACCAGCTCTGATCTGACTCTCATCTCTGCTCATCCCACTTTCTGTTTCATTTTAGCTGAAGGTTTCAGACCAGGATGTTTAATTTTTTACCAACTGTCTTGAAAGCGAATGTCTGAATTTTTACTAAGTGTCTGTAATTGCCTACTATTATTAGTCTGTAGGATGGTTAGAATATATTCAGGCTGTCATCATGTTTATAGAACTGTCCTATACCCTAACCTATCATGTCCCCTTATGGCAGGATCGAATTTATCTGTGTCATTCCTGCCTTTTGGCTGCCCAGCTGTCTCTTGAAGACCTGCAGTAACTTCACAAAATTCTCAGACAATCTGTTCTTGTTTTGCACTCTCTTCATCATTAGAATTATTTTTCTTTGTGTCTAACTTAAACGTCTTAAATATCTTTTTTTTTTTTCTGGTTGTTTTTGTTTTGTTTTTTCTTTTCTTTTTGTTTCTTCTCAACATGAAGACATTTACAGTAATCTTTGAAATCCTAATAACATTCATGGACTATTCCTTCATGATGCTTGGGAATCCAAAGTGTGTTACTGGTGGCACCCAGCACATGAAGACATCTAAGGGGTGTCTCTAAGAATTATTTCCTTGAAGAACTCATATGAAAATCACCTGCAAGGCCTTGAATTTCCACTGTTATATTTTACTGGAATAAAAAATAGATTACAATTTTGAGATCAGAAAACTCAATTATTTTGCACGAGATAGCTCTGAATGAACGATGCGAAGCCATCTTCATTTCTCCATTGCTTTCAGAAAGAGCAGGTCTAATTTTACTCTCAGTCTGGCTATTTACTGGATATCATTTATTTTTACAGAGAATAAGTCTATCATATTTTTTTCACTCTTTAGAGGAGAATCAGTCAGATCCAAAGAGCTCCAGACTAGACAAGACAAGGAGGTAGTCACCCTAACTGCTGCTCACTGGCATCCTTTAAAGAAAATGCAGCACAGGCAATTGTGACCAAAGTAGAACAGCTGTCACTCCTGGATCTCAAACTGGAGTTCAAACTCCAGCGTTAATCCTGAAAATAACCCTTTTCCTTGTGAACATTGATGCCCCCCCCACACACACTTCTTCCCCCCCCCCCCAAAAAAAAAAAAAAAGAAGAATAAGGAAAACAAAAAATATGATGAAATAGAACTAGAACAGTAGTAATAGCGTAAGGTCAGTATGCTCTACATGTCTTCACTTGAATACCTGTGAAATCCTGTTATGGTGGATCACAGATATTAGTATGTATTTAGTAATTTTCTTTCAAAGAGCAAAAGATATTAAAAATCCCATCTCTCTTTTTATTTTCTAAGTTAACAAAAAACAAAACATCATCAACAACAACAACAAAAACACATTAAGATACATTATTGGTTCTTGCTAAATACATCCAAATCCCAAGAATAATCTGTTAGGGAAAAAAAAATGAAAAGAATAATTGAAATGAGTAATTTTTAAGTCATCAGAAATAGATCATATGCATGTGGGTGGGAAAATGTTATTTCATTATTCATTTTCAGTATATATATAATGATCATGTCACAAATCCAAGAGGATTTTCATTTATCATCTATACAATTGTGTATTTCCACTGGTTTCCTGGGTTGCATATACAGGATAGAGAACAGTTCATTTACAATATTTATTTTGTAATATCATTTTATACTCTGGGAATTATACATTAGTTTTGATATATTTTAACAATGATAATACCATATATAGAAGGAAAAAAAAAAAAAAAAGAAAAAAAAAGACAAGATAGTTGGGCACTAATTGGGCTTTTTGTTAAGTTTTGACTTGATAGTTTTTAAAAACATGGCTGCAATGAATTTTTAGGCTCAATTGTCTGTTCTGTACATGCTAATCATTAGCCTGTAGCACAGTGGGTCTTACATTGAATGGAGAAGTACGGAGCTCTTTCCAGCATTCAGGCCATTGATTCCATAGAGGGACACAATATAAATCAAGCACAGAGCAAAACTGTACTACAAGCTGTGGAATAAGAGCACCCTCTTTCTTATCCAAGGCACTCAAAGACTCTCCTGCTGTGCTTCTGTTGATTGTACTTCCTTTATCTTCTGTTCAGTTTTGTTTTTCTCAGTGCCTTTAGTGCTGGTTTAACATACACCCTCCTCTCCAAAGTTCACTTCCTTTTTGTACCTTTAAAACTTTGAGAAAGTCAGAAATAGGGATCTTCTGCACCTGCTTGCTTCTTGCAATTGTTCATCCCCCATAATTGCATAATATCAACCTAGCAATTAGGAAAGGAACTTAGCTTATTTGACCTGACCCAAACTGCCAAGACACCCTCTTCCTGTTGTCTCGATATCCATCAAATTTGCACACAATGCATTAATTGAAAGCTGGCTAGTAACCCAGAAATAGTGGTAAGAAAAGAATGTCATTCAGCTGAGGATAGCTCAAGTGATGTCCCATAATAGTGTTTATCTGAGTATTTATTCTCAATATATTTTATTACTGAACTTCAAGCAAAACATAAAATCATAACTGATAAGGATAACACCAAGAATATAAGATGAATAAATATGTTAGCAATATAAGGTAATACTACTCAGCAGTGCCCATTAAGCTTAAGGAAGTCAAATGTAGCATCATGTACATTTTATGGAGAGCAGTTTTTGCTTAAAGCGCTAGAGGGAAAAAATAATGTTTATTTCCATTGTTCATGTTTCACTAACAATACTGGAAAGTTTTGAAGGTTCAGAAGAAAACTACAGGAATAATGTATGGTCTGAAAAATTTCTATTGGTGAAAAGCTTAAAAGGCTCCATCAATAGAGTATATCCCAAGAAAGGTTACAAGGTGACATAATCACAATCCATTATAACCACATGGGGACAAAGTGAACAAAGGCATAACAGGAGGCAATGGCTAAGGACGGACATTTATTAACAAACACAGAAAAAGGGGAAATATTTCCTGCAATAATTATTGTCTCTAGAGAAAGTTATTTTTTTTTTCTTTTTCCCTCTCTCCCTTGCTCTCTTCCTCCATCCTTTTCTTTCTTTTTTTCTTTTTTCTTTTTCTTTTTCTTTTTCTTTTTCTTTTTCTTTTTTTTTTTTTTTTCCTTTTTTTTTTCTTTTTCCTTTTATTTTTCTTTCATTTTTATTTTATTTTTATTTTATTTTTATTATTCTCTTTTCCTTTTTCTCTTTTCCTTTTTCTCTTTCTTTTCTTTTTTTTTCTTTTTTTCTTTATTCTTCCTTGTCTTCATTCTCATCCTCATCCTCATCCTCGTCCCTTTCCCCTTCCCCTTCCCCTTCCCCTTCCCCTTCTCCTTCCCCTTTTCCTTCCCCTTCCTCTTCCCCTTCCTCTTCCCCTTGCCCTTGCCCTTGCCCTTGCCCTTCCTCTTCGCCTCCCACATCCCCTTCCCCTTCCCCTCCCCTTTCCCCTTCCCCTTCCCCTTCCCCTTCCCCTTCCTTTTCCCCTTCCCTTACTTAACTTAAGAGAAATGACTCCTTACTTCTGTATCTTTAAATTAAGTTAGGTTATCAAAAGTTCTGACCACGGTACAACAGTCATCGAGTTAAAAAAAAAAAAAAAAAAAAAAAAAGTGGTTTATGATATTGTGGATGCCCCATCATTGGAATTGTTCAACGTCAGATTGGACGGGGTTTTGTGCAACCTGATCTAGTGAAAGCTGTCCCTGTCCATGGCAGAGAGATTGGAAACAGATGATTTTTAAATGCCCATTCCAACCCAAGCCAGTCTATGATTCTATGATTCAGGAAACCAAATTATCAGAATTGTCTTTAATGAGCTTAGAACATATGAGTCTAGAATACCCTGAGGATCTTACCTGCTTGTCATTCTTAAGATGAACAAAGATACAAGTATTATGTTTGCTTCATACTTCTTTTTTTTCTTTGCCATCAGTGTCAAAGTTAAAGCCCCCTTCTATATAGATTTTTCTCTCTATTTTTTTTTTCTATAGATTTTTTTCTATTATTCTTGCAGACAATTCCGCACAGGATGTCTCCTTTATTAATTAATCTATTTATTTATTTATTTATTTATTTATTGAAAGTGTGAGAGGAACAGAGAGAGAGAGAAATAATTCTTGCTGATATTTCTGAGAGAACAAGAAAAAATGAAATGCCAGATCTATGACATTTTAACCTGAGCCTATGCCACTGGAAATAGATAAAGAATCATGCTATAATTTTTTTGCTAGTGCTGTTACTGGAAGAGAAAATTAGCAGTTTGTGAGTTATGAGTCTGTTGACAAGGCCAAATTTGGCTTTTATTCACACCAAAGTAACTTAATTGAAATCACTGAATTTGCACTAATGTAACTGTGAGCAGAAATTGACCTCTTGTGCCTACTGGAACACAGCCCAAAAGCCACTTGACTTACTTGTGCTTAAGGCTTGCTCTGCATGATTGTCTACTATTTTACTGGCAGTAAGTTATGTAATATTCATGGTTTAATGGTGCATATTCTACAAATAGGCTGGGTAGGTGCCAGAAGACTACATCCAAGCATTACTGTATATTTGTTTTGTTGACCTCTGTATGCATTCAGTCACATGAAGTAGTTGCAGCTGGGACTGCAATAAGGAATTCCAACTTCCAAAATGTTCCCACTGCCACTATGCAAATGCTAGCAAAGAGCCTCTGTTGTAATTAGCCTAGATTTCCTTACAATATCTAGTTACAAAGGAGAATCCATGAATATTCATGGCCAATTCATTTGAATTATGTACATTCATGAATAAATCATTTGGCTGAAAACAGGGTACCGTATGTTGTGCTTCATGGCTCCTATGATTTATTTCATAGTGCTACATTTTGTAATATTAGTAGCTATCAAAAACTTTATTTTTCAAGCCTTCATTTCCAGCTGTGACCATGGCACTTTGGGGATCAGATAAACCTTTTCTTACACCCCTGTAAGGTCAGATCCCAGCCTGGATACATAATGCAGATTTAATGCTCTTTTACTGTACACCCTCATTAATGCTGTTGTTATGTGCCTTTGTTCTCTTAGTGTATGATACCAACATAGACAGACAAAGGGGAAACACAGCACACTTCTGGGCTGATATTGAGAAGGGATACTCAGTGCTAGAGTAAGCAGTAAAGCTGATTGTCCAGAGAGGTTGGTATCTATCCTTGGAGGTTTTTCAGGATGAGACACGATAAAATCTTGAACAACCTGCTCGGATCAGGAAACACAGAGTAAGAACTGGTGTGATGTTAACACACAGCTGACAGTTGTGAGCTAAGCATTTGCAATACAGCCAGAGGTAAGGGAAAAAAAAAAAAAAAAAAAAAAAAAAAAAAGCAGTATGAGAGGTCACTCATCTTAACAAAATCTCTCTTTTTTCCTCTGTCATGAAATAAATCAAACATATTCAATATGGAATTTGGTTGCAGTATTGTCCTTTACAGAAGAGGCCAAGATAGACTTTTAGTTTTCTTTCCTTCTCTGTCTCTCTTTTCTACATGCATAACATTCTTCAGTCTGGACTCTCTTAGAAATAACTGAGTTAGCAATGATTTATTCATACACTCTTTATGCCCAACTTCTGAAGAGCAAAGACAATATTATTTGGCTAAGCACAGTTCAAATTAAGAACACCAAAACTATGAGACAGAACAGTCACAGATTACAAGTACTTCTTGGTAAGTGAGTTCCTCTAATGTTGCAGAATAATAAACACATTATTAGCAAGGCAACTAAGACCTCATAATCAATATTACTTGAGTAAAAAAAGGAAGGTATATGTCCCATACATCTATCAGATATGTGGGACCAAAGTGTGGCCTGTCAACTGCATGACTAAATCTCTCAACAGCACTCAATAGTGAATTAGTCCAAGTATTTCTATAATTACTTCACTTGGTTATGATAAAGTGGTCTGAAGACAATTTGCTTCCTGACAGGCATTGCCATCTATTTACAAGAGATAGAGATGCTTTCATTAAATGTGATTGATGTGTTCTATCAAAAGTAAGTGTAAATGAAAAGTGAATATGAATGTTTCCGAATCTTCTCCTGCACCAGAATGACTTCAGAATAGGGTCACATATACATACCCAGGTTATTGGCTACCCAAATAGCTAAACTGTTGTAGAAAATACCTTATGCAAATTCTAATTTCTGGCAGTTGTTTAAATACTGCATAAATATATTTTAAATAGCTTTTGTCGTTATTAATATTGTTTCATTTCATGGTTGCAACAATGGAGGACATTCTACATCTTCAGACCAAATTTATACTGAATGTAGCAGTGCGAGTGGAATCAAAGCCTAGAAGTTCCTGTCTCCCTGAAGAACAGGATATAAAGAATACCAAAGAAAGCAACATTAGATGATTTTATGTATAATAACTAACTTAATTGTTCCTCTGGGACTTCTAGAGAAGGAGAAAACTGAACACATTCCCTGTGTATATATAAAACCACCTATTGCCTTCAGTATTCCTTTCTGGTCTCTTGATTTGTCCAAAATTCTATTTGGTATTTGCTTTGCACTTTTTATCACTGTTGTAAATGGATGTTTAAGATGAAAAGCAGTGGAAAAATAAATCTGTATATTTAGGAGTCAAGCTTTCCTAGACCTAATGAAATAAGAGCTTGCTTTATATCCCCATCTATAGCCAGTTTCATCAGTACTCTAAAAATCCATAACATTTTTAGTAAATGATCTCGAGCGGCCTAGTAGTAAAATTCTAAGTTAGTGAGTTAGTGAGATAGTGAGTAGTAAAATTCTCACTCCTTTTCTAAGTCAACATTTCTTTATTTGTCAAAAATATTCAAATCAAATAATAAAAACTTTGACACATTAATTTGATATATAAATGTATATGTATTTATATTCAGTAACTTTTTATATGTATTATTAAACATTGATTATGAAAAAGAGATAATTGGATCTGAAGTTATCAACATTCTAATCTCATAACTGCCTGTTTTTGTACATACTATATATTCCCAAGTTTGGTATCGCAAGGAAAGACTGTCTTCTAGAATTGATTAGATAACCCATGTACACTGCCTACAACTATAACAAATAGAATATTGGACAAGGACTTACTCAGAAGGTGGTAGTAAAAATAAGGACATCCAGAACAATGGAGATAGAAGAAATAATAAGAAAAAGTGGGGTAATAAGATCTGTGTACAGACTAAAACAAGTTAGAGAACAGGAACTCAACCTCTTGGTAAACAATTGCAATTATTGTTCAGTGGTTAGGACCAAGACCAATTTGGGATGATTTCCGTAACAAATTCCTGTCTAACCTGATTCAAGTTCTGTAGATCTCTGTCACTGTGGCCTTTATATGATTCTGTGCTATGAAAATAAGATTCTGATATGTCAACCCTGGTCATAATTACATTAGTCACAGATATAAAATATTTAGGAAGATAATTCATAACTGATTAGGGTTTGAAAATCAGTTTCAAGATAAGAAAAAGATTCAAGGGTTGCGTTTGTTATTGTGTTAAGTAATAAACTATTTCTATGATGAGATAATATATATATGGAAAATAAAAGTGGCAAAGTTATTTGAATTAGAAGGAAGCAATGAATATAAAAGAAAGATAAATGACTGATACAGCCAAAAGAAATGTAAGAGTTGCTTGTTCCCTGTCTGAGTTCACTGGATTTATATTCACAGAGGTTAACTTCCTCAGCACCTCTTTTGATTTAAAAAATAAATAAATAAATAAATCAGGACAATATTGATTATAAAAGTAATGGATTATAACAAAAAGACTATTGAGATATAAAATATGGATGATAAACAGAAGGAAATTCTGCCTGTATCAGATTTTTGTGACAGCTGAACTGATTGTGAATGCAAAAATAACAAGACAGCTTGCAAGCAGGCTGAATTCAACATAATAAGAAAGAATTTCACATAGTGGAAGCCTCTGATTTCAATAAAGTAAATTTTGAAGATCTCAGAAGTCTATGAATTGGAGACATAAAAGTATGTTACTGGTGCTCTTTATTTTCCTTCACCCTTTTGGAAGAGAAGATACAAGGGATTTATTGGTTATCCAAACAGCCTACCTGAAACATCCTTATGTCTTTAGGAGTCTTCATAATCAGAATTTAATGGCAAGACATGGAAATACACCAGAAGAGAAAAGATTAGAAGACTAGAGTAGAAAATACTAAGGGTAAACATGATAACAGTCTTTAATATGTGACAGTACTAGAAAGAGGAGAGTAGGAAAATGTTTCTGATATCCATTGCAGATAAATGGGCTTAAGCTGCAGTAAAAGTAAGGTTGTACCCTCAGAAAAACTTTCAAAATAAGGAGATCTATAACTCTCATAAAATGGAAAAAATAATAATAAAATAAAATAATAATAATAATAATAAAAAGAAACATACTGAAACAAAAAAGAAAAAAAAAAAGAAAAAAAAAAGAAACAGGCATATGGGATCATATGGATGATGAACAAAGTTTGGGAGTAATAAAATCACTTCACAAAAGTGAAAAGAATATATATCCTTTATATTTTGGTAGTAGTTTTAGTAACTGATTAATACCTATCAAAATGATTTTTATATATTTTTATTTATTTGGCTACCCCAATCTGTATTTTATTCATTCTTTTCAATTTCTTGATAAATCTTCCTCACATGAATCTTTCCCCAACTTTCTCCTCAAAATATATGTGAGAAAATTTTTGCACCTAGCTGTTCACTTAAAGTTGAAGGTAATTAGTAGATATATCTAAACTGAATGTATCCGGAAACAACAAATATGGGATATTGCTTAGGGGAATTTGTTTGTAGTGGAATCAAGCACAGGAACTGCTGATGAATCATCTGAGAAGTAAAAAAATGATAAAATTAAAAAGTAATATTAGATATTTTAATAAGAGAACAAAACCAGAGGACAGGAACATATATTGTACCATAGAAGAGACATTTTCTTCTATGTCATTTCGTTATAGGAAGATTCTTTCTCCTCAGGTAAAAAATAGAAAGAGGTAGAATTAACACACTCTTTCCAGCATCAACACTGGCCTATTAGACTAAAATCAAAGGTAAAATCAGATATAGGAAAATTACTTCCTAAATGCTCTATTTTGCCTTATTTTTAAAGACATGATCTTCTTGTGGTCAAATGGTTTTCAAAAGAATGGCAATTGTTAGGAAATCCTTTTTTTAAGGACTTCAGATTTTCTTAATGCTTTGTTTACCCTCTTCTGGTGTGAAGCCAAGAAATGCCCACAGCTTTCATGAAGAAACTGAGATTAACCACCGGGAAGGAAGGAAGGTAGAATTAGTTACAAGTCTGAAGATGCACAGACTGCAGAATCTCATAGAGGAGTTAAAGTCTGGCAATGAGCTCTAGGAATCCAGTTAGAATAACCAGATAAGAAAAATAAATCAGTATTTAGATCCACTTAAAACAAGTTGCTGTTATGGGACAGTGTTAAATTCAGTTATATATATAACAAACCATGGAAGAAGAGCTCTTCCTCGTTGTGATATAGATTTAAATGTCTTTGTTCAATTATTCAACTAGATTAACAAGGCTGTTAATAACAAAACACAAAAGAGCAAACTGTAGTCTGCCTTCAAGTCATACTATAAAACATGAGCCTATAAGTCAGGCTGCATTTTTTGTAAATGAGAAACTCAGTCACATGGACTGCAGCAGACAGTGACTGGAAAGAGAAATTCCTTTCCCTTTTCTTGGTTATTTTCCTCTTTTAACATAAATTAGTTTTTTAATTATTATTATTATTACTATTATTATTATTAAAATAGGTGTTTCTTTCTTTGTGTTTTTTTTTTTTTTTCTGTGAAATTAACATGACAGAAAATCTGAAATTATTTAACCCTACCAAAAAAAAAAAAAAAAAAAAAAAGAAGGAAAAACATTTGTTGAGGGGGTAATATCTCTTTATAAAAGGGGCAAATGATGCTATGTGTTAGTGATCAGAATATAAATTTGTACAAGAGTTTTGTAACAAAGAAAAAGACTGTTACTCAATTCTAAATTTTCTAATTTCCACCCTGTATAGTATGTTAAATTGATCTTGATTTTTATTGGCTCTGATTTACATTTGGCACTACACTATCAGAAAGCCTTAAAAAGAACCTTAAACTGGGTGTAAATATATGGCTTGCTGTAATTTAAGAGCATTTTGAGGTCATTTTATGCTAGAGGAGTGTAAGAAGATATTCATGCTTCTAGTGTCTAGACTAACAGGGCAAAAAGGCCTTCTACATCTCTGACAGAGTAAAGATTGATGAAGAAGTGAGACAAGAAGGCACCTCACCCTCACCCCAACACTTAGCATCAGGAGAAGCTTCTGAGCGAGGCAGCTGGGGCACCTGACCCCATGAACAGGAACAGAAACTATGGCTGCTCAAAGCTGTGTCAGACAAAGGCAGCATTAAATCCACTCCGGGCACAATTCAGCTGACCCTGAAGATGCTGACTGCTTCTGAGGACAAGAGTGGATTTCTAAGTTGCAAAACTATTCCTGAAGACTGAATTGGTTTCCTACTAAAACAACAATATTAGCATGATAATTAGCATCAGAACTGCCACTAATAATACTAAAGTGTTGTAATCCTGCTGTATTTTTGTTATTTTTTATTTTCCTAAACTGAAATTATATTTGGCCAAGGTGCAAGACCAGTCATACTTAAGACATAAGATATACTGAAGATACATTTCTATTAACAATACAGGTTTGGGTCATTCTTGACCTCAAGGATCTTAATTTTATTCTTTCTATAGAAGACAATTCTCAGGTATAACACTGCTTGAAAATATCTAATATTCAAAAGCTGTGTGCTTTTATTCCATAGAAATTTAAAATGTTTTCTTCAGTTTTAAACTTTGAGAATTGGGAAAAAAAAAAAAAAAAAAAAAAAAATCAATCTCACAATGAGAATGGACACAGATTTGTTATTCTGAGCCTACTGTTCTATTAAGACATATTAGGTTATCTCAGATAATGAAGATTCTCTTTAAATGAGACCTGCCTCTGGTTGTTATGAGGAAAAAGACAGCTCATCTCTTTCCATCCATACATACAGAGAAAACTAATATCCAATTAGAGGTGTAAGTTTCTAGCTTCTTCATCCTAGGATCAACAATATCTTTTTGAGTCTTTATGTCCTTTAAAAATTGATTACAAATGTTCTGGCATATCAGGTTTATTTCAAATAGGAAAAAATATGCATTTAAATCACAGTGTTTAAAGTATTTCTTCATATTGCCATGTGATCAAATAGCTGTTATGAGTATCAGTAAATAAACATAATGCTAGTAAAATACTGTACATATGCTAATAAATCATCTAAAAGAAAACCCATTCAAATGCTACAACAGCAGCAACATGCACGTCTATGCAATAAAAAATGACATATAATTCACAACTTAGAACTCTCAACCGCATTTCTTCACCATTCACAGTCTCATAATATCCAATTACTTTTACAAATGCAATTGCAAAAAGTTATGCCAAACAGCTTTACATGCTTGTATCCACGCAGGAGTTGTTATAAACTTGCCAATCTCAAACACATCCTTAATCTCATTAGAGTTATCTTTTCACCCAGGGAATTTTGGCAAAATTAAGTTTAGTTTCCTTTATGATATGGCTGGTATTACTTTGCTCTTTGCACAGCAACTTTTATTGAAGGCTCTCGAAGCAGTTTACAAACTTTAATAAATTAAGCTGCTTATCTCATTTGTCTCATAGATAAGTGTTATTATCCCTTATTTGTAGATAGAGAGAAGTGAGGTATAGTAGTCTATGAATTTATTCATAAAGGTAAGCATCCTGTATAGCAAATCTTAGAGATTGTGACAAAAATTAAATTTCACAGAAAGCTTTGGTATTTAATATCAAACATACTTTTATCATGAATGAACATGAAACAAAATATCAAGTTCAATTCATAATTTGGCATTTGACTATGAAATCAAAGTGTATCAACTTGATAAAAAAAAAAAAAACACTTTTCCTTCATGCAGAAATATTACCGAAAAACAGCCAATTCTTCACTTCTTTTCTATGAAGAAAAAAAAAAAAAAAAAAAAAAAAAAAAAAAAAAAAAAGAAAAAAAAAAAAAAGAAGAAGAAAAAAAAGGAAAAACTACTAAGGCAAATAAGAAAGCACTCTATCTGTCCAAGATACTAGGAGATAATAAATTACAGTTTATCTTCCAAGCCCTTACCCAAAATTATCCAGACACCAGAAAGGTAAAAAGAGTAGCATATGTTTTTCAACATTTACTCATAAAAAGCTTTTACATTTTCAGAATACTGGAAGTGGAATATTATGCATTAAGTTACATATTACAACTCTTCACCTCTTTTCCTTTTTAGAAAATTTTCCCTTTCTAAGGTGAAAACCTTCTGTAAGCTTTACCAGTCTTTCCAGTCATACTTTAGAAAAACAGTAACAGAATCATTAAGGTTGGAAGAGACATTCAAGATCTGGTCCAACCATCACCCTACCACCAATATCACCCATGAAAACTTGTCCTGAAGTGCCAGGTTCAATTTTTTCTTGAATACTCCCATGGATGGTGACTCCACCAATGCTTGACTACTCTTCCTGAGAATAAATGTCTCCTAATTTCAAACCTAAACCTCCCCTGGCACAACTTGAGGCCATTCCCTCTAGTCCTATCACTAGCTATCTATAAGAAGAGGCCAGTCCCCAGCTCCCTACACCTTCTTTTCAGGTGGTTCTAAAGGCCTCCTCTGAGCCTCCTAATTAAACAACTCCAGACTAAACAACCCCAGTTCCCCCTCGCCGCTCCTCATAGGACTTGTGTTCCAGACCCTTCACCAGCTTCATAGCCCTTTTCTGGACATGCTCCAGGGCCTTGATGTCCTTCTTGTAGTGAGGGGCCCAAAGCTGAAAACGATACTTGAGTCTTACCACGGCTGAGTACATGGGAACGATCACCTCCCTTGTCTTGCTGGCTACGCTATTCCTGATGTAAGCCATGATGCCATTGGACTTCTTGGCCACCTGGGCACACTGCCAGCTCATGTTTGGGCAGCATCGGTTAGCGCCCCAGATTCTTTTCCTCTGCACAGCTTTTGAGCCACTCTGACCCAAGCCTGTGGTGCTGCATGGTATTGTCGTGGCCAAAGTACAGGACCCGACACTTAACCATGTTGAACCACATCCCACTGGACTTTGCCCATTGACTCATCCTGTCCAGGTCCCTCTGCAGGGCTTTCCTACCCTCTGGAAGACTGCCACTTGCCCCCATCTTGGTGTCATCTGCAAACTTACTCAGGGTGTACTCAATTCCCTCATCCAATCCATCAACAAACATATTAAAGAGGATGGGCCCTAACATTGGCTCCTGGGGAACACCAGTGATGATCAGTCACCAGCTGGATTTCACTGTGTTCACCATCACTCTCTGAACCTGGCTGTACAGCCAGTTTTTAACTCAGCAAAGTGTGTCCAGATGTTAATTGTCCAATGTGCTGATCTGTTCAATTTCTGTTCAGTTCAGGTTCTTACAGTGGTCTTTTCACCTTTTCATGTGAGCACTCTGGTACTGAATTGATAGCTGGAAAATATAGGAACCTGGAGAAAAGATGAGGTGCTCATGGTCGCCAAGACCTGGAGGCTGAAAAATGGTTTTAGTCAAACTGTCACCTTAATCTTACAAATACAATAGTGGCCATAAAAAGTCAGAGCACAAGTTGGTCTAGTTGTTTTCTATTGACAGTGACCAAAATCAGCAAGGTGTAAAGAGAGAGCATTTACAGATTAAACTTCTCCTGTGTACTCTCCCATCCTCCAACCATTTGCGTGTCTGGGATTTCTTGAGCCAGATGTGGTGTCTGTTTATTTAGTAACCATCACTTAATTACTCTTCTGTAAACTCAGTCTATCTTTGAACTTAGTTCTGGGTAGAACCTTCAGGAGTTGGTTGATATATAATAAAATGATGCTAGGGTCTTATTCCTGAAAAATAAATAAAATAAAATAAAATAAAATAAGTAAAATAAAATAGCAAGAAAAAGAAGAAAAAGAAGAAGAAGGAGAGTGGCATACTGCAAATATAGTGGATAATATATATATGTAAGATACTTTTTGAGATTTTCATGATCCACAGCTTAGTCTAGGACTTCAAACAATTTGTTAGCTCTGAGATAACTATCAGCATGTAGTTGTCTTCGTGCATACTCACCATTTGGAAACTGGATGCCCACAAGTTTAAAATAAGTTGTTTTTTATTATTATTATTTGTTTGTATGGTTTTTGTTTGGTTGTTTTCTGCAGAATGACATTGTCACTTAAATGATAGATTTGGACACCTTTAGACACAAGCCCGAGTACCTAGAACTCAGACTACTAACATTTTCTTTACATTGATAACAGTTATATGCTTTTCAAAAAAAAAAAGCTATTTGGTTCATTTCTGTCAAGGAGATATGGATAACTTCTGTTGGCAGAAGTTAATAGTTGTTTTTCACTGTCTTGCATCAGCTTGAAAAAGCATGGATCTATTTCACAGTTCAGTGGATAATCTGGAGGGGTCCTAAAATTTCACAGCAGAGACAACAAAGGACCAAAGTGCATTGGGTCTGTATCATCCAGAATACATATTTTTGGCTCATGGATTTGCTTGATCTTTTCAATGATACAGAATGAGAGCTATTTGCAGAATTTTGTGCTCCAGCCCAATGTCTGCTCTCATAATGCAGACGGATTAGTTGGTTTACTGTATGAAATGGCCAAGAAGTCCCTGCCATTATGCTGGAAGACAAGACAGGTTAAACTATAAATGTTTCCAATGATCTGATGTTTTTGTTAGTTCTTGTAAAGTTTATATTCTCCTTCACCTAATTTCATTTATCTTCACTTGTCTTTCCACAGATAAGTTTGGGTTGATGATACTCTTGTTGAGATAGACAATACATGACTTTAGCTTGATGAGGTCAGGAAAATGGAAATCTGTCTTTCTCTAGGGTTCTTTCATTGATTGGAAGGGGTCAGTGGGTTGTGCATATTTGTTTGCATGTAATAATGGGCATTACTCCCTTTATCAGGGATTATAGTGAAAGGACAAGGAGTAATGGTTTAAAACCCAAAGTGTGTAGATTTAGACAAGATATAAGGAAGAAATTATTTCCTCTGAGGGTGGTGAGGCACTGGCACAGGTAGTCCAGAGAAGTTGTGGATGTCCCATCCCTGGAAGTGTTCAATGTCAGGTTGGATGGGACTCTGAGCAACCTGGTTTAGTGGGAGGTTTCCCTGCTCATGGAAGGGGAGTAGTGGAATTAGGTGATCTTTAAGGTCCCATCCAACCCAAACCATTCCTTCATGCTATGATTCTATGGTTCTACTTTTCTTCTGACTTTGCTGATAATTTAGCTGCTCATGGAAAATACAAATGTTATTTCTTATGTTGTTATCAACTCCATTAGCATAAGAAATGCATTTGAAAACCACATAAAATTTCACCTTGAGTCTTTTGTACTGTTTATTCCTGAGAGCAATGGCATTTGTGTTTCTATTTTTTTTCAACCAGAAGTTAAAGCTCTTATCTGTGAGATTATACTGCTTAGTTTGAAAGCTTTTGTGAGCCTCTATAGTATAATATTTTTACTTTAGAGAGCATGTAATTTTAAGTTCTTGCATAACACCACACATTTTTACAGTATTACTAAACTTTGTAATTTTATTTCCCAGTGACAATTAAGAGCACAGAGCACACTGATGTTATGGAATTTTTCCCTCCATCACAGCTGAATGAAAATGGAATGGAGTATTATATGGTAAGTTGGGAGTTCTGATCTCTGTAAATGTAAAAGGTTTTCTAGTTCCCTTGTTATGTATCCATTTCGCACTTAACCAAATCCATCAATTTGTTCATTTTTCCCTACAGCAACCTACAAGCTGTAACCAAAAAAAAAAGTGACAAAAAATATATTCACTCTGTGCTTCTTATTCGCTTTGCTACAGGTACAGCTGACAGTGTTAAAGATAATTAATTTTGATATTTCACAGATTGTATTTGCAAAACTGAATCTGTTCTAAACACTGGCTGCTTGTAGAGGCCCCTCCAGGCACTCAGGGTAAATGTTTTCTTACCAAATTGAGTTAGACACTGTATGACCTGACCTGCTGCCCAAGGTCAAACTCTAAGACAGAGACTAAGTCTGGTATATGGTAAAGATCCCAGGCATTACCATACTGCTTGTAGGACAATATGGAGAAAATTTTTGGTGTGACTACACAAGACCATTCTAACTGCAGTTCACACCACAGCTCCCATAACATCGCAGAATTCAAGCAGAGAATCACAGAATCACAGAATTTCTAGGTTGGAAGAGACCTCAAGATCATCGAGTCCAACCTCTGACCTAACACTAACAGTCCCCACTAAACCATATCCCTAAGCTCTACATCTAAACGTCTTTTAAAGACTTCCAGGAATGGTGACTCCACCACTTCCCTGGGCAGCCCATTCCAGTGTCTAACAACCCTTTCGGTAAAGAAGTTCTTCCTAAGATCCAACCTAAAACTCCCCAGGC
>CM021699.1:108371898-108384139 GCA_011074415.1 Stictonetta naevosa | reverse complement strand
TCAAGATCATCGAGTCCAACCTCTGACCTAACACTAACAGTCCCCACTAAACCATATCCCTAAGCTCTACATCTAAACGTCTTTTAAAGACTTCCAGGAATGGTGACTCCACCACTTCCCTGGGCAGCCCATTCCAGTGTCTAACAACCCTTTCGGTAAAGAAGTTCTTCCTAAGATCCAACCTAAAACTCCCCTGGAACAACTTAAGCCCATTCCCCCTCGTCCTGTCACCAGGCACGTGGGAGAATAGACCAACCCCCACCTCGCTACAGCCTCCTTTGAGGTACCTGTAGAGAGCGATAAGGTTGCCCCTGAGCCTCCTTTTCTCCAGGCTGAACAATCCCAGCTCCCTCAGCCACTCCTCGTAGGACTTGTTCTCCAGGCCCCTCACCAGCTTCGTCGCCCTTCTGTGGACTCGCTCAAGCACCTCGATGTCCTTCTTGTAGCGAGGGGCCCAAAACTGAACACAGTATTCGAGGTGCAGTCTCACCAGAGCCGAGTACAGGGGGACGATCACCTCCCTAGCCCTGCTACAGGCTAACAGAGAACCAGTTATAATAATTCCATTATATACATATACATTATTTTTAGTAAAGACTGGGGTTTCGTTCTTGCTTGTTTTTTTTGTTTGTTTTTTGTTTTTGTTTTGTTTTGTTTTCAAAGAGATGTTTATTCTTCCTGTTCTGATAAACCATCTCAGAAAAGGTTTTGGTCATAATTTAACTCTGTACAACATTGTTATGCCAATATATTAAAAAAAAAAAAAAAAAGTTTTTTTTTTTTTTTTTTTTTTTTTTTTTCCGAGTGGGGAGAATATGCTGAATTACTTTTACTCAGAGAAAAGAATATAACAGTTATCTTGTTCTGTGAGGCCAACCTAATATGTTATGCTGTCAAATCACAGACACTATAGAAAATTGTATCAAGTCATGTTTAGACATTGTTTTTCCACTCATTACTTAGCCATCACATACATTATTCAAAAAAATCAATTATACTATGAAAAATAAATAAGGCTATTCCTATTCCTCTGGGGTGTGTTTGCACCTCCAAGCTAGCTAATGTCATACAGTCTATAACTACTATCAGAAGAAACAAACAACAACAACAACAAAGATGAATATAAATCTCTTGGGAAATATTCTGGTAAAACGGTTTTAAATATATGCTCTGCCTAGGGCTGATATGTATACATACATACATACGTACATACAAACGTATATATCAGGGTCTCAGTTGAGTTCTCAGCATTTAGAGAAAAAAATGTGATTCAGAATGTCTGGAATATGATTCTTCTCTTACTGCAGTGAATATCCAGCAATGTCTGAGGGTTTATATCATCTTAAGGAAAAATAAAAGTAAAATTGGAATAGATGAAAGCAGAATCAGACTTTTAGGTTGCATTTTTAGTTCAGTCGTGATTATAATATGACCCCAAGAATGATCTATTCTATCTGACTGCAACCACAGCATAGAGTAAATATAATAGTAAATATAACTTCATATGAAATGTGATTATGGGTACTGGTTGTAAAAATTAAGCTTCATGAATTAAATTAACATAATTAGTGTACAGGAATAATGAATGAAAAAATTGGAAAGTACTTTCTAAACCTTTATGTCTATGCCCCTACTTTTCTGTCAGCTCTATATATACTGCTGGGATGCTTAAAACTGGGATTTTTTCCCATAGTGACCATTTTGAAATGTTGTTGCAGAATGCCAATTTGCATATGGTTAAGAACATCTTTATGATTCTAATTGTTCTCACTGCAAATTTATGAATATTGTCTGTCTCACACACACTACCTTTAGCCTAATTTGTCATATATAAATAACAATAACAACATTTTTAGTCTTCCATTTTTCACATGAATAGACACAGCTCTTTCAGTTTTAACTCATACAATCAAGCTTAATTTGACTTTATTATTCTTGTAGCCCTTCTATATTCCAGACAAAGGAAAGAATATTTGCTTTGGATATACCTTACACATGTTGGGTCACACACTTCCATTTTCACATTATATTGGGATCATCTAAGATGCTCAGATAATTCCCCTCCTCACTCATTTTAAAATGTTGGCCTCCAAGTAAAGCAGGAAATCTTGATTTTAGTGTAAAAATGCATAGCCATGTACACAGATATATTAAATTTTCCTCTATTTTGTAAGTCCAGTCCTCAAGGTCATTCAGTTCCTCCTGTATGATATTTGCATCACCCCCTACACAAAAGATACTTTTCAACATCATTTCAACTATCAATTTCATTAGTTCACACCTATTTTGCACAAAGACCTTAAGGAAATGATTTAATAAAATTAATCCCAAGAGAAGTCTTTGAAGAAACCACAAGCAACCTTCCTCTTTTCTGAAATGTCCCCTTCTAATAATAACCATTTTTGTCTCTCTTGACCAGTTTTTCTCTCATATTACATTTTTAGTTCTAATCCCTATGTTATCCATTTTAACTACTAATTTTCTATATGACACCATATCAAATGATTTACTGAAACCGAGACAGATCAGATCTACTGTGTGTCCTTTAGCTAGAAAATCAGTTATATTATCACAGAAAGATATCAAGTTACTACAACACCATCTATCTTCATAAAACTTTGTTATATTATTATCATATTTTCCAATTGCCTTCAAGTCCTTAATTATTATTACCTTCAAAATATATTTAATTAATCTTTGTAATATAGAATACAGGCTATCAGAGCAGTAGCAATGTGACCATCCTATTTTCTCTTTTGTTTTGTACAAGATACTCACTCCCCTTACCACCCAGGGAAAACAAATAAATAAATAAAGTCCTTCAGAAAAATGTACAATGCATTACTTTTTAAAAAATCTGTGAGTGTACCTGCTGAACAAATAGTTTCCTCATTAAGTAATAACCTATATGAATAAGTCCTGTTCTTGAAATTTGCATTAAAGATTTGAAATAAAAAATTCCCATGTCTCCACATATTGTACAAGTTTCAAAGATGCCTTCAAGGCTGTATGTTTAACAGTGGACTTAGATATTTCACCAGCCAGTGATTGTTCAACCTGTCAAACACAGAACCATGACTGAAGGTATGATACATGCCAATTTCGGGAACTGGCTAATCATTGTTATCAGGAAGCTTGCTATCAAAGTAAGGGAGAATGCAGTCTCAGGAGCAAAACTAGACCAGGAATTTCAAAGACCTTCTCAGGGTATTTCTAGCACTTTCTACTGCAGAGCAGGCCTTGAATTACCTAACTTTTTATTAATTAATTAATTAATTTGACTTTTATTGTTCATTACTGTTGTTCATTCCATCCACATAAACAAACAAAAACAACAACAAACATTCTGAGAAATGACATTTTAAAAAACAAAACAAAACAACAACAACAACAACAAAAACCACATTTTGCTTGATGATTTATTTCAGAATAGTTGTATTCCTTCACGGCATCAGAGAAAGTGATACTCTTGCTTTGTACCCCCATGCTCATTCGCAGCCTGATTTGACAGGCTAGGACGCTGTTTATACCTCTCTCAAAAGTGTGTCATGATAATTTTACAGACAAATAGTATCAAAAAATACGGATACCACAGAAGAGGCAATGTAATTTCTGTATGAGATCCATGTATTTGTTCAGCGTAGCCAAGCTTGAACCCAAGATTTTGCCTAATATAAACTCAGTATTCACAATTCTTAGAAGAAAATCATTTCTACAGGAATGGAATACAGAGGGGAGAAAATAAAATTCCTCAGCCCTGAGTTTTATCTCTACCTTTGTTATTATTCTGTTGTTTCCCATAAAACAATAACTGTTTTCTCCTAATACTCTCTTCATGATTTAGGCATGAAATTTTCACCTCCATTTTATATGATGATTTTCTTGGTCTCATTTGTAACCAGTAGGTGTCTTGAAAAACTAGAATGATAAGTTCTGTTCAAGTCTATGTAGCTTACTTAAGCAAACTGTTCCTGGTAGTTTTCAAAAAGCACCGACTTTTCTCCATTTTATAGAAAGGAAAATAAAGTACCTAGTTTGGATTAATTATTTAATTAGGAGACTAAAACTAAGAAACAATTTAGATGGACTTGATACTGCACTGTCTCTTCAATTCTATCTTTGTACAGTCATATTTATTCAAAGGTGTATTTCTTATAAAGTAATATATTTACGAATTAAAATATTCAAGGATCTTGATTCAACAGAACACTTGATTTTATGCTAAACTTCAAACACTTGATCCATATCTCTGAAGTCCCTGTCTATCTATCTCTGAAATTGTTTCAATGGACTAGAGAGAACATTTAAGAGATGAGCCTTTCGATTATTGTATATTACATTAACCATTTGAGAATATGTTTGAGTTTTACTTTTTTTTTTTTTTTTTTTTTTGCTTTATAAAGAGTTTTACTAAAAAATGGTAAATGGCTTGACACTCTGTAGGGCTAACAAGGCAAATCTTTCTGTGTATACTATATTACTTCTATTAAAATGATCTGAAGAACATGTATTTCCAGTGACCTGTCTGCAAACATCTTGCTGAAAATGTCATAATTATCAGCAGACTCCTGCTGAGGTTAGTAAGGAACTAACTTTGCACTTCTGGAAGTTTGTCTTTAAATGAAAATGTCGCAGGTGTTTTCAGCTTATTCCCCACTGAGCGTTTGTCCATATCACATCATCACACAATTTCACATGATAAGTGTGGCAGTTCCTATGGGACAGAGGACCAGGATCAGAGAGGGATACATCCTAGATCTATCCTCAGGCGCCAAAGTGAATGACATCATCACACAGGGATTAGTGTCCTGTAAAAGAAATGAAAAAAAAATAGTGAACAATTAGACAGATACCTGGAGACCAGTAAACAGACATAACAGTTACCATGGATTTGAAGAAAATGTAATGCTGTTTGTACTAGCCTGTTCCAAAGGGAGATACTGATGTCCTTGGAAGGTGTTAGCATCCGCACTTGTCAAAGAGATTGCCCAGCTGTAGCCAGGATGCAGGACAGTGTTGATTTAAAGATGGACTTAAAGGATTAAGTTGATTAAGTAATAGAATTATAAAAGCATAGAATAATTTAAGTTGGAAAAGACCTATAAGATCATCAAGTCCAACCATCACCTAACACTATCAAGTCCACCACTAAACTATGTCCCTAAGTGCCACATCCACACACCTCTTAAACACCTTCAGGGATGGTGACTCCACCACTTTCTGGAGCAGCCTAACTACTCTTTCCAAGAAGATATTCATCCTGATCTCTAATGTAAACCTCCCCTGGCACAACTTGAGGCCATGTCCTCATGTCCTATCAACTGTCACCTAAGAAAAGAGACCAACACCTGAACATCACTAAGGCCTTTGACACAGTCCCATATGACATTCTGGTCTCCAAATTAGAGAGATATGAACGGACTGTTCAGTGGATAAGGCTGCACCCAGATAGGGGGGGGTCAATGGCTCTATGTCTAGGTGGAGGCCAATGACAAATGGTGTACCTCAGGGGTCTGTCCTGGGACTGGGACTGTTTAATATCTTTATCAATGACATAGACAATGTGATCTAGTGCACCCTCAGCAAGTTTGTAAGTGCAATTGATAAGTGGTGCAACTGATACAAGAGAAGGAAGGGATGCCATCCAAAGGGACCTAGAAAAGCTTGGTAAGTGGGCCCACAGGAACCTAATGAAGTTCATCAAGGCCAAGTGCAAGGTGCTGCACCTGGGCCGGGGCAATCCCAGACAAGAGTACAGACTGGGAGCAGACATCATTGAGATCAGCCCTGCAGAGAAAGACTTGGGAGTGTGTCCGGAGAAAGGCTGTGAAGCTGGTGAAGGGTCTGGAACACAAGTCCTATGAAGAGTGGAGGAGGGAACTGGGGTTGTTTAATCTGGAGAAGAGGAGGCTCAGGGGAGGCCTTATTGCCTTCTACAACTACCTGAAAAGAAGGTGTAGGGAGCTGGGGATTGGCCTCTTCTTACAGATAACTAGTGATAGGACTAGACGGAATGGCCTCAAGTTGTGCCAGAGGAGGTTTAGGTTTGAAATTAGGAGACATTTATTCTCAGGAAGAGTAGTCAGGCACTGTAATGGGTTGCCCGGGGAAGTGGTGGAGTCACCATCCTTGAGAGTGTTCAAGGAAAGGTTGGACCTGGCACTTCGGGACATGTTTTCATGGGTGATATTGGTGGTAGGATGATGGTTGGACCAGATGATCCTGGAGGTCTTTTCCAACCTTACGTTTCTATGATTCTTGACTTGTAAATTAGGCCCATTTCTACAGCAATTCAGATATCTTTAGTTGCTGTCACATGCTGGGGTATAATCCTGGCCTGTGCCAACAAGTGCTCATCCAGACAAAGTCCACATTTGAGTTTCACCATGGAACTGCTGTCAAAGGCAGCCTGTCTGAGGTGTACCATTTCATGGGGTAGAAAGGCAGGTTGTATGAACATGAGGCCTTTGACTATAAAGTCAGAGAGTAAGTCTTGGGCCATTTATTACCTGGTAAAGCCAAGGTGTCCTCCTTGCAAGCTGTGAAAAGTACACAGAGAAGGAACCTAAATTCAGATCGGATACATCCCTGATGGACGTGGCAGCTATTACCTGGTCTCCAAATTAGAGAGATATGAACGGACTGTTCAGTGGATAAGGCTGCACCCAGATAGGGGTGGTCAATGGCTCTATGTCTAGGTGGAGGCCAATGACAAATGGTGTACCTCAGGGGTCTGTCCTGGGACTGGGACTGTTTAATACCTTTATCAATGACATAGACAATGTGATCTAGTGCACTCTCAGTTAAAAAAGTTAAGACTTTTCTCCAAAGTGTGGTTTGAAACCAGTGGCTTTTTCTCCTTTCTCTGTCAGATGTCTTTCTGAATGATGTCTGCTGTGACTCCTACCATTTGGTCCTGAACTCTGCTTGTTTTGGGGAGCTAGGGGATAACTGAGGATTTTCCCTTGGTAACAGAGAGCCTGGAAGCTTCCCACTGGCACTGGGATCATACCTGCTCCTGCCCTTGTCAGCATCTTGAAGGATAAAAGCTGGATGTTTCCTATTACGGACATGTTCAAGAATTCTAACCAGATATAGTCTACATTGTTGATGGCTTCATGAATAATTATGGCAGATACTGCAGAGCTCTGTGCTTTGGTCTGGCCCATTCTATCAGCTTCCTTGCCAGATTAATTTTGCCTACTTAAAAAATAATAAAATAAAATAAAAAATCTTCAGTTCATTTAAATAAATAAATAAATAAATCTCAGAACAATCAGATTTTTCCTACATTAACTAGCACTTGTTATGTTTTATGAGTCTTACATAGAAAGAAGCTGCAGAATTATTTAGATTAAGAGAAAATATTAGAACTTGTCAAGACCTTTGCTGCAGTTGTTGTTGTTGTCTTTGTACTATGCTCTATTAATGCAGATGAGCAACAAATGTGCTTCTATAAATTGAATCTGACTATGGCGGCCCCAAGAATAACCCAAGGCACAAAACTAGGGAAAAAAATAGAGAGACAGAAAATGTCCCTCATTATTTTACTATAAAAATCTTAATTAGTCCCAAAGGTTTTTGTTATAATATTCAGGTAGGTAAGGCATAGAAACTTTTTGTCAAGCAGACTATGCAAAAAGTAGGACAGTGACACAAAAAGAGTTGCAAATGAAGCTAGACTTGTATTCTAACAAGTGAAATATTTATAAACCTACAGAGTTATCTGTCCATGGAAAAGGTAGAGTAGTATAAATAAATTAAGCTGCAGAAATTAATACATTATTTTAGCTGAATTTACCCTTGAAAATTAATAGAGTTTTACCAGTCTTTGAGGAAAATAAATAAATAAATAAATAATGTCTATATGTTTGCTTCTATATTACAGGCAAAAGATTATTACTGTCTTTTAGTATGGTGGTTGAAAATTAAATCTGGAATTTGGCAGCAATTTGAATATCATAGGGAAATTATCTTTCTTGTCTGTGTCTTTCAGCCTCAACAGCTATGATTTTAAAACTAACGTTACAATATTTTTATTTGCCAGAACTATTACCTACAGCTATATTTTAGCTGATCTAAAAGATCCTACTCTAGGAATGCACAGAATAAATCAGTAAATGCTCAATAGCTTCTGGTACATCATGGCAAGAAATTAGTGCGTGAATATGACACAGGGATAAATATATCTTGAATTCCTTCATTATCTATTAATTTGACCTCTTTTTATAGTGTGTGATTAACTGTTCATACATAATTTTGTTATGCTCTAAACATGTATATTGTGTATGTATTGAAAAACAAAAAGGCACTTTGCTTATTCAAATAGTGAATGCATCTTATTGTTTTAAAACCAGCATGGATAGCTGGCCTGATGTTCCTGTTGACCTTGGTCATGATTCAATATACAGTTCTGACACACTAAATGGTGCCTTCATTTGAGAGCTAAAACTTGTAAGCCAACACTTAAGTGTTGTTTTTTATAAAGTTAATAGGTAATTTGTAAAGTATTTCTTAGAGGTTTCTCTAGTTTCTCTCTGTTGAAAGCTAGTTGCAATCTGAGCATGACATAAAATCTCTTCTTGTGAATGGCAAAGGATTAACTCCAATCCTTTTTGCAAATCCCACATGGGCTGAGCTGTGAGGCAGGTGTGATGTCAGGACCTTGTACATGAACACAGAGACAAAAAGTAGGTATCTATGAATCTTCAATATTGGGGCTAGGTGGGGTGACAATTATCTGCCTAACTCCTTCTTGCAAGTCTAGCCCTTAAACCCCAAATTTCAATGATTTCAGTACACAGATGTGGGAGGGAGTGATAGAAAAAGCTGTTGTATGGCTTTCTATTCTTTTAATCCTGTTATGTTGCCCAGGGAAACAGGATGCACCTTATCTTCTGGTCAACTAAACATTAGATCATATTCCTTTCCCAGTTGTGGCCTTTAACCATTCCAAAAGGGACAGGGGAGGGAAACAAATAGCAGCAGATAAAAAGCTATCTTTATTTATGACAATACAGACATAAAATTGCTTTGCCCAGCTAGAATTCGAGAGATGCACTAGCATAGATCAGTAAAATGGCAGTTACTGGTAGATTTTGATACTAAAAAATGGACTTTTCCTCAGGCATTTTCTTCCCCATCAGCTCACACAGCATTTTCTGTTTATTCACTCAGTAGTATTCATTGATCAATTACTCAGCTGTACTGGGCATATGGAAAGCAACAGTTCACTGGTGAATCTGAAAGCAGGCAAAATGCTTGTATTCAATCTTTGTACTATTAAATTCCTGTGCACTGTGTTTTATTTGCTGTAATATACCAGAAATCTTATAAATGATAATCTAAGACATTGCTTGAAAAAGTAAATTAATTGTTTCAATTAAACGAAGGGTAAAAAAAAAAGAAAAAAAGTAAAAAAAAGAAAAGAAGAAAAAAAGAAAATATATCCCAATATTGTAGTGAATACTTATTTATTTAGGGAGGCAACAGTGAGAAAGTATCCCTGCATAATCAGCTTTGAAGTACAGGCCTCTGGAACTGGGATAGTTTTGTTAAGGCTTACAAATACATCATGTTATCTTCCATGTGAATCAGTCACCAGTTGTGTTGATGACAATTTTGGTGTGTTACATGTATCAAATGAATTATATATCTGTCTCTATATAAATAAATATATATAAGTACAATTTATATATTCACAAACTGGACCAACTGTCATGAGAACAATGCTATGAAAAAAAAAAAGAGTTGAAATCCTTTCAGCTCTCATCAGTAGTTCTGTGCCTATGTGTCTTTAGAGAGAGAGAGATTTCTACCATGAAGACCTTCCTAAAATATTTTAGGAAGCATATAATAGAGTAATAAAGGAAAAGGAGAAAGTATTTCTCCACAAGTGTAATATATCTTAAACATTTACAGAATAGAATATTTTTAATGCGTATATGAGTTCAAAAAGCCCAGAGATGGGGGAGACCAGTCATATAAAATTCTCTCAACATATTATTAAAAATGTAAAATTTATCAAACTTGATTGTTGCTTGAGATCCAGACCTTCCCTCCCAAGACCTTTATTAATATAGCAAAGTTTGGCCATCTGATACCACTGAGAGTATAACTCAGTTATTTTAAATGTGTTGTCAGGATACCTTTCTGTATTAGCCAAAATTAAATATCTAAAGCAAACTCTAAAAGCAGAAAAAGATGGGCAGTTCAAATTAAGTTTGCAGAAGGCCATGCTCTCTGGACCAAGACAAGTTTCATAGCTGTCATAGGAGTCTAACAAATTGAAAACAACAACAACAACAACAACAACAACAACATATGCTTTTAATTTATTTTTCTGTGATCAGTTGGAACTTTCCTTTCTGGACCAGGCTGGGCTGTGTAGTTACATTTTTTTTTTTTTTTTTCATGTCTTTTGTTTATTTAATACAAGTTTCAATTCTGGAAAAACAAATGAACAGGACGACAACAAAACACAACCCTTAAACTTCAAGCCTGTTATTATGATATGGTGTTTTGTTTTGTTTTGTTTTGTTGTTTTTTTTTTTGTTTTGTTTGTTTGTTTAGCTAATTAAAGAATAACACCAAAAAAAAACAAACCCTTCTTTCACAATTACTTTCACAATCCATAATCCAGGTTCATGTAGTAAATTATTTTTTTATTTATTGACCTATTTAAGAGTTTTAGTTCCATTTTGCTAGTTTATTCTAGTTTCTTTTCCTGAAAGTTAAATTCTTGACATCTATGCTTACACTTGAACCCATTATAAAGAAGTGTAGTTTGGGGTGAATTCTGCAGACTCCTGTATGTTTTTTTCTTTGTTTTTTGTTTTTTTTCAGCAATATTTCTTTTCAGTGACATATATATATATCAGTCTCTTTACATGTCGCTCATGATCTTTTTCTTTTCATCTGAGCAACTTAGCACATTAAGTGAATATTATACAAACATTTACATATCAGACCTAGGCAAATAATTAGCTAGAACATTAAGAAATTTTTTCATACTTGAAAATTTGTTAAGTCAATTCCACTGGATTTTAAGACCCATGCAATTAATCTTATTCTAGTCTCATAGGTATGAATCTGCTGCTTTTCCCCATTCCTAAATGTACGCAAAAGTGAGGTAGATCATCATCCAATTTTTAGCTCTCACCTTGTTGTTTTTTTTTTCCAGAATCAAATTTTCTCTTATTAGCTGCCTGTTACAACTTGAAGTGTGCTTGCAGAACATGCAGGTACATACATACATGTACACACAGAAAATAACTAGGAGCAGAGTTCAATAAGAAGGTAGAACAGATTGCTGTGACCAGGTGCAGGGACTGGTAAGGCAAACATGCTGATTTGCTTACATGCCTCCTCTCTATTTTCCCATGCTGCTTCTGGTCCACCTTGATCACTCATTTTTGTCCACCTTTTTTCCCCTCTCTCACATAAACAACATGTCCCTAACTTTGTGTTTTTGTGTGTGTGGCCCAGTTTGGCTACATCAATATCCAAATCTGGTATTTTTTGATATTACCTAGGTTACCTTGGTTTTATGTTCTCTTATATGGTCTATGATTGCTTATGTCAGCACTGTTGGCCTTGCAAGACTACTCTTCATATGCTCACCTTCAATTACTGGTGAAGTTCAGCCATTTCTCACATATTTCCCCCTTAACTTTCTGTGAAATCCATCCTTCCCTTATGGTACTATCTGTAACATTTGTCAGCTGTTACATCCAGCAATTTTGCATCTCAGACTCTAACTTCACATATTCTGTTCACTTTGCTAAAACCTCAGGACAGGACCTTCTCATTTACAAGAATATCTTTTAAAAGTTTAAATTTTAATTGCTATTATCAGAAAATTGTTATTACAAACTTTTTGTTTTCCTGCTTCTGAATTCATTAAGTAACTATTTTTTAAAATTTATTCAGATAATTGCAATCCTAATTTTATTTTCTAGATTGTTAGCATATATTACGTATGACTTCTAGAAGAAAAAAAAAATAAAAAAAAAATGTTGATTTAAGCCACACCAATAAAGTGAGCAACTGTTTTAAAATGTGACAGGAATGACATAGTGTTTTCTGATACAAATTTTCAGACAAGTAATTAGTTCAAAAGTACTTTCAGTGGTTCCGTATTTGCTTAGCACTCACCTACAAGGAAATGGCCTGCACATTTAGCCACACAATTCTTCTTTCTTTCTTTCTTTCTTTCTTTCTTTCTTTCTTTCTTTCTTTC
>CM021699.1:108339120-108371888 GCA_011074415.1 Stictonetta naevosa | reverse complement strand
TTCTTTCTTTCTTTCTTTCTTTCTTTCTTTCTTTCTTTCTTTCTTTCCTTCTTTCTTTGTTTCTTTCTTTCTTTCTTTCTTTCTTTCTTTCTTTCTTTCTTTCTTTCTTTTCATACAATTAATCAAGATTATTCGCTACCAAATTCTGTACATGTGGTTGTTTTACCCTCCTGGGCAGCTAACTCCACCACAACTGTTCTCTCACTCCCCCTCCTCAGAATAAGAGGGGAAGAGGAAAGTATTCTGGAAAGAAAAGAAAAAGCTCATGGGTTGAGATAAGGATATTTTAATTAGAGGGAAAAGGATCACAGAATTACAGAATTACAGAATCATAGCATGGTTGGGGTTGAAAGGGACATCCAGAGATCATCTAGTCCAACTCCCCCGGCTCAAGAAGGGTCACCTAGAGCATGTTACACAGGATCACACCCAGGTGGGTTTTGAATGTCTCCAAAAAAGGAGACTCCACAACATCTCTGGGCAGCCTGCTCCAGTGCTCTGTCACCTAACTGTAAAGTTCTTCCTCATATGGCAATAAAACCACCTGTGGTTCAATTTATATCCATTACCCCTTTTCCTATCACTGACCACCACTGAGAAGAGTTTGACCTCATCCACTTTACATTGTCCCTTCAGGTATTTGTAGAGGTTGATAAGATCCCCTCTCTATCTCCTCTTTAAGTTAAACAGGCCCAGCTCTTTCAGTCTTTCCTTGTAGGACAGATGTTCCAATCCCTTAACCATCTTCATGGCTCAATACTGGACCCTCTCTAGAAGTTCTATGTCCCTCTTGTACTGGGGAGTTCAGAACTGCCCACAGTATTCCAGGTGTAGCCTCACCAGTGCTGAGCAGAGGGGAAGATCATCTCTCTCACCTGCTGTCCACTCTGCTCTTGATTCAGGCTAGGATCCCAGTGGCCGTCTTGGACACAAGGGCACACTACTGGCTAATGGATAACTTGTTCTCTACCACAACCCCCAGGTCCCTCTCCAAGAGCTGCACTCCAGGAAGAGAGAAAAGGAAGAGAGAGGGAAAAAAAATAATAATAATAATAAAAAAAATCTCTATTTCCCATCAAAGAGCCTTGTTTGGCCACATCTTGGGAAACAGGGCGTCAATACATGTAGCGGTTGTTTGGGAGGACAGACGTCTTAGTAACAAGCACCCTCCTCCCCACCCCCAAATTCCCCCCCCCCCCCCCCCATCTTTCCCTTTCCCACATTTTAATGCTGAGTGTGATGTCATATGATTTAGGTCAGCTGCCCTGGTGATGTCCCCTCCCCACTTCTTGCCCACCCCCAAATCCTCCTGGCTCTAGAGGGTTTGGAAGGAGTCCTGGTGCTATGCCAGCACTGCTAGGCAATAGACACAACACTGGGGTGATACTGATGCTGTTCTAGCCACAAGTGCAGAGCACAGCACTGTATGGGCTGCTGCAGGGAAAGTTAACATCTCAGCCAGACCCAGCACAGTGTACTGCCTTCAGGACCCAAAAGTCATGCTTAATATGTTTGCTATTCTCTTGGCCAGGACACATCTGTGTTCGCATTGACCAGTATGAGAGAAAGGAATACTCCAGTCCTTTCATGGGTCAGTGTTTGTGGAGTCATTTCTCCCTAGTCAGTCAATGTGCCAGAGTCTGTGCTGAAGTAGATTAGGTTTTGATCATTTGAAATAGGAGACAGTCAATGGATCTTTAAATCATGTTCTGTGATTCCATAAAGGCTGGTATTTTATAACTGTGAGTCAGACAGGATGCAGCTTAGCTTGCATGTAGCTCTTTTCTACATGCAAAACAAACTGTGCATTAAATCGGAAAGAACAACTGAATTTCACAGTGGGAAGAATGCATTAGATTAAAATGATGTATAATCATAGATATATGATACTGTGCTTAGGAGCATAAAATATTTCAAGAGAACAAAGTAGTAGACAAAGGTATTTAAAGAGCTGTTTATTTGCTTTATTATATACAAACAGGTGAACAGGGAAAAAAGGACTAACAATCTCCTTCAAATTAATTTTCAGCTGAGGGATCTCTTGTATTAAGGTGATAAGCAGTCTGCATTGAATTACTATACAAAAAGTTAACTGTCTAAATAACTCATAACTCTAAGGTTATCTAGAAAACAAGAACAAAATGTTATTTGTGAATAGTGATAAGAAGAGTGCACATACTAAAATCCAGATAAGTTACCTGTCTAGAGTAGGGGACTGCAGAAGCTCTTTAGCTGAACTCTAGAGCAATGCTTGAAATGTGAACCTTTCCTTTCTCTTGCTTGGCAAAATTTTCTCATTGCACAGTACCAAAATATTCTCTTTACTGATTATTATTCTTCAACCTGCTTTATAAAGACCAATTTTTCACCCTTAAATCCAACATACTTTAACTTAGAAAGAGGGACAAGTACTTATTTTTTCTTGCTCAACTCTATAGAGAAGTTTAAACATTAATTTTCAAAAGACAGGTCTGGTTCAAGTAGTTTTTTTGGGGGGAGGAGGGGGATAAAAAGAAAAAAATAAGTAAATCACATGCATGTTCACTCCCTGACTGCTAACATATCTGATCTACATCCCCACTCCACACCAACCCACATTGTCTTTGTCTCTCCAGTTCTCTTCATACAGCATTTCTTGTTCCTGGTACCTGATGGTAGCTTTGTTGCTCATTTTTATTTGAATACAGTCAGTGTATGATAGGATGGATGAGAATGTCAGGAGACTTGAGATGGTGGATCTTGTAGAGCTTGAAGCTCTACAGCTTCAATAGAGACTGTAGAGCAGTGGTTGGTGACCATATTCCTAAGTGCTTGTCATGTCCTGAGTGTTGAAATTCACAGAATCATAGAATGTCCAGAGCTGGAAGGGACCCATAAGGATCATCAAGTCCAACTCCTGTCAAGTCCACAAAGAGCCACCGAAAACATCAGACCCTGTGTCTGAGAACATTGTCCAAATGCTTCTTGAACTCCAGAAGTTTCAGTGCTGTGACCATTTCCCTCGGGAGCCTGTTTCAGTACCTGACTGCCCTCTCAGTGAAGAACATTTTCCTGATATTCATCCTGACCCTCCCCTGTCATAGCTCCATGGATTCCCTTGGGTCCACTCACAGTCCCCAGAGAGCAGAGATCCATGCCTTCCCCTCCGCTCTTCCTCCTGAGGAAGCTGTAGACCATGATGAGGTCTCTTTCAGTGTTCTCTTCTCCAGGCTGAACAAACCAAGTGACTCAATCTGTTCTTCATACGTATTCCCCTCCAGACCCGTCACCGTCTTTGTAGCCCTCTTTAGACACTTCGCAATTTTAGTAGCCCTAGATTGCCTGAGTGCTCAACAGCTCTTAAACATGAGGAGTATTTTCACTGTAATAGGCAAAGTTGTCGTTTGGTTTTAAGACTTGGTTGACATTCCCTTCCTCAGCTTTTACATTTCAAATGCTTTCTTGCATTTTTCCTCTGAATAGGGCATATGCCAGCTGTGAAAGTTTTGTATTTCCTTGCACAAGATTAGACATCTTTCTGAGTATTCTAATGGGACAGTCATGGCAAGGAGCTAGCTTTATCTGCATACCATAAAAGCTGCTGAGAGCAAATTTAAAGAATAGTCTTAGAAGAAGCTGTAGGATGAAAGGGTCTTTTACCCTGTCTGGGTATCTTATTCAGTCTGATTCTTCAAAGTGTGAGTCTTTAATTTCCAGTCCTGCTGTAAGCCACATGTCATGACCTTGCTAAGTAGGTGGAAATCACAGGGAGACAAGTAAGAAAAGGAGCTGAAGAAAGAAGGAGAAGGAAACCACAATTATAGTAGCAAGGACAATGGGTAGTTCAAAAGCAGAGCTTCTATTAATTCAATGGATAGGTTTCTTTTCTTTTACTTGAGTGTAGTCAGATTGGTGTATCCTGTATGAACCACCAAACAATTCAAATGATTCTACTGAGTAATTGAAATATGTGCTTATTAAAATTCTTTTATTTCTTTTTTTTCCCCTTTTTTTCCCAACACCGACTTTTCCACTATATCTATTATTAAATCCTAAGCTCTTAAATACTTCTGTTTTGATACTGTAAAAAGTTTCACATTCATTTGGGTACTGTAAAGCAGATAACACCTTTCTATAATATTCACATACCACAAAATATTGAAGGATCTATCACCATTTCCTCACCTTTCAGAGATAACATCCTTGGACATTGTGCCAGCTTGCTCAGTAAATGAAATAAATATAGACACAAAGATCTCAGTCCTGCAGGTGGATATGCAGACTTTTACCAAATTCTGCAATAGGGCTGGAATGGATCTGATTCTGCTGTTCTGAAACAAAGGACAATGTGAATTGCTGAGCTGATCCTAGCAACTCTCTGTCAAACATGCATACAAACCAAGATATTATCCTAACTAAATGAATTCTCTCATAAATATCTCCAAGCTGATATTTCATAGCCTTTTCTGAAATGAAAGAAGAACTTGCATTTAAAATAACACTATGACTATTTAAAAATATATAGGGGTCAATGTACAAGTAAAATTATGTCCACTAAAAAAGAAATGGTGCTCTTGCCATTATGCTAGTAAAAGGAGAGCATGAACTTCAGAACTGATGCTTTTTAGCATGGTTATTACAGAAGATATCACTGCATTCATTTACACTTTGAGTTACTTGCTCATCTACATCCATTGTGCATGACAGAGTAGCGATACTGCAGATTTTGCTTTTCTGTGCCATGTTTCTCTTATATTTTATCTACAACAATATCACATCCCTTAATATATTCCATGTAGTTTTTCACAGGTAGCTCTTTCAAGTGTGAAGTCTATGGGTGAGATGAAGATGGACAGAGATGTATTCATCAGGACGTCATATTCTTGGGATAGCAAGGAAAAAAAAAAAAAAAAAAAAAAAAAGTCACTCCAAATTGTGTTGCTTTAGCTCCAGATGTCCTGGCCCTCACACAAACTTTGTAAGTGATAATCTGCCCTCATTTATCTGATGGCAGTCCCATGACATTAATGACAGGTGGGGTTTAGTGGAAATTCCTGAAGTTTAGAGTGGCCTCAAGCTAGAAGGCTTGAAGCTATGTGTTTTTGTTGTTGTTGTTGTTGTTGTTTTGTTTGTTTTTGTGTGTGTGTGTGGTTTTGTTTGTTTGGTTGTTGTTGTTTTGTTTTTTCTTACACATGGATTTGCAATATTGTTTTTTTTCTTTGTTTCCTTTCCACATCCTTAAGCCTAAGCCAAAGAGGAAATTGTACATAACAGAAAGGGATTCGGGCTTTTTAGAAATTTGATTTAGATCAAAAAAAAAGGTGAGTATAAATTCTGATGATAACAAATCCTTCAAACTTTTAGACAATTAATGTATTTAGATACATAATATTTTATTATCCTTTGCACAAGCAGTATTAAAGGTGTTTTTGTTTGTTTGCTTGTTTGTTTTTTAATATGTCCATGTAAACCAGAGAAAGTTTGATATTGTTCTTTATATACTATGATTTATCAATAAAATAGAAATGTAATGGAAAGAAATACTCTGTATTCATTAAGAAAAAATATTTGATTTCCAGTGAACAACGGAAATACACTTCATATATATAGAGAGAGATATATTTGTATTTATTGATATGTAAAAATATTCATGTATGGATGAATACAGACATATATGTATTGAAAAAAATAATTTTCCCATATATTTTTAATAAGATTTTTATGCTAAAAATATGTTTATTCAACCAACTCTTTTTCATTACAAGAAGAATCTGCAAACAGACTCAATGGTGAACAAATTTAGACTACAGTAATAATAAATGATAATAATAAAAAAAAAATCCCTAGACAAGGGAAAATCTGAAGTACTAGAAGGGAATGAAACAATTGCAATATATGCCTCTAATGATCCTGTGTTCCTTTAAAAATCTCAAAGTTCTTTGAAAATAGAATTAGTGTAAGTGTCCCCAGTATTATTATTATTATTATTAAGAGACAGAGTGAGATGATGTGGCTTGTTTGAAACTGGCCACCAGTTGGGAATGTTCTTCACTTTCCCTGTCTTCATCTGCAGCTTTCATCATTACTTACCATGTTTCTTTGTCAGGGTTGAAGGCCGAGAGGAAAAATAATGTCTTTTTTTTTTTTTTTTTTTTTTTTCAGTTTGTAACAGCACTGTTTTTAATGCTCCATTTCTTCAGACAGAAGGATTATCCTTTGCTTGAAATTTCTGAGTCTGTAAAAAAAATATATATAAATGAATGAACCAAAACAACATTACTTTTCATTATTCTTTGCCCTTTATCACATACAAAAAGTCTCATAAATAAGTTACAGAGTGCAATCCTCATCAACACAGCCTCCAGCACTTCTCATTTGGAGTCTCACTCATCAAAGGGCATTCTACAATGGTGCTTGGGCTGAGGTCATGGTCCAGGGGAGAAAGGCTTTTCTTCACACAGACAGATGATAAAATTGTTATTTAGCTTTTGATTCACGGAGGAAATACATGAAGTTATATAGTTATTTTCATACTCTGAAAATCTATGATAAGAAATCTGATCTTTACAGTTGATATTTTTTTCTTTTTGCTGAATAAGATATTTGTGAAGATGACAAATTTTGATTTGCACTTTTTCCATGTCTGCATTAGAATAGAATTGAATAGAATAGAACAGAATAACAGGATTTTACCAGATATAAATCAGTGTAACTACACCAATATACATCAACCTTCCATAAAGTTATTTAAAGCAGATCTGTTAAAAAATATCTTTCTTCTCATAAATTTCTGTATGCATACATATATATACATATATACATATTTATATATAAATATTTATTTCCATTTAGCACACACTGACATTTCTACTTTTGAAATCTTTATAGTGGCAATTATATCCAACTGCTACTTGAAATATTTCAGGTGAAATCACCCTATTCATGAATAGAAAAAATAAAAAATAAATAAAAATAACAGGATCTAGCAGATGTGTTCATATGGACTCTGAGGCTAGACCCTTTGGCCCTATTGGTACATAGCATTTAACTTTCACTTTTCAGAAGGGGATTTGAACTTGGAAATGTTTGTTTTGTTTTGTTTTGTTTTTTCCTGAAAGACTTATATTACTACAAAAAAATTGCAGGACAGGATGCAATCATATCCCATAGGAATCTTCCATGGGGCTGGCTGCCGTAAGGAATGTACACACCATCGAAATGTGATAGTCTGACATTCAATCTACACTAGGGAAATTATTTATTTATTTATTTATTTAATTTACACTTGACTCTTCTGATTTAGATTCAGTTTTATAATTTATAATTCAGTTTTAACAATCTGGGAAACAATTTGATTTTTTGATTTTATTGAATATTCTAAGAACAAAATTACTCACTAACATTAAAAACTAGATGAGTTTACTGCTTTTCTTATGATGGCAATGTGTAAAACACTTCTTTTCTAGAAAGAGCATCTCACCACAACAACCCATCCTTTTGCACTGCATAAGTTCTTGAGATTTTGGGTCTTTATCTCAATATGTAAGGATGCATCATCATGCAACCCACCATACTCTTCTGTACTGATTTTTGGCTTGTGCTAATTTCCTATATATTCATCAATATATTTGTAGAATTCCAGCCTGGCTTCTCAGTTAAAACTTTTTCTTCATCTTGTGTTGTTACTTGTTTTGGTCTTCTTGCTTCCCTGGGCTGATGATTTGCATATTCTTTACAGTTTATTTACATGTTCCTTATGCCTTTTGGTGGTGGTGGTGTGGGGGATTATTTTGTTTTGTTTTGTTTTTAATATAGTGTTAGGGCTCAAATCTGTTTGATGGAATTTGTACACAAGCAGAATTAGTTAAAAGACACCTCTGAATCTAATAATTAGAGATGAATGAGTACACAAGTACCATGCTCACCTCAAGCTTTCTGAACCAGTAGAATAATTAACCAAGCACCCCAGGCATGCTGGCCTTGAGAAGGAGTGATCTCCAGAAACATAATGCTTCAGTTCTGGGAGGCATCAAGGATGTTTTCCTTAGCTTGAAAAATATATGAATATATTCCCTCTTCACTTTGAATGACACTCAGTTTCTATCTAATTGCTTCTCTTTCTCTTAGATCTTAATCATTTGCATCACACTGTACAGAGAAAAAAGATCAAAGATCAGAGGGTGAGAAGATATGAAATAGTTTTCTTAGCTAGCCTATTGTCATGTATAAAGATGAACATAAAATTTGAGGCCTATGGGGGTTTGTCTCTCCCTTAGCACTAGAAATACAAGGACAAGGATGAGACAGGAGGTTATGGGTTTTATCTCTTTCATGAATAAAAACAGTCTTCAGCCAGCAGAGCACATTTTACAAGCACTATATTGACTATAGAAACCCTATAACTTACTTAGCAATTACTTACTTACTTACTTCTTCGTGCACTATGTTCTTATATCAGGACAGGTAAATATATATATATATTTATATATTATGAAAATAAAATAAAAGATACAAAAAAAAAATCCTCCATCATATTTCTGAACTATCATATTGTACATATTGTACATATTGAACTATCATATTGTACATTAGACTTATTATTCTAGAGCTAAATCTTTAGCTGACCCTGCTTTAAGCTGGGAGGTAAGACAACACATTTTTCCACTTCATCCTTTCCATGGGGCTGTGAAAATGATTGCCAGATAATATATATGAACAAGTTAATTTGGTTTCAAGATGGGACAGGACAAGTACCTGGAAGATGAATCACTTAGGAGATGTTAAATTGACAAATCATATGAAGCTTAGGAAATCCTCACAAACAGAAACATAGTTGAAAGTTGGGAGAGTATTAGTGAGAACATGAGACAGATTAATAATTAAATATGCTTATCCTGTCCTAATTTTTCCCTAGAAATCCCCTGATGAAACCAGAATGCTGATCTAGACCTACCTAGGAGGTATGGTCTTACATATACCTTTTTTTTTTTTTTTTTTTTTTTTACTATTTTTGTCCTAACAATGGGTGTTATATTCTGGAAAGAGCTAAACAACAGGTAAAAGTTTTCAGTAGATAGGGGGGAAAAAACAAACAAACCCACATATATTGATTGTAGCCACCTTTGGAAAATGGGATATTTATTCAGCAATACTATTCATACAGATATATCTATTTATACTGTTCATGGGTTATAATTAAGTAGGGGTATATATATACATGCATACATATATATATGTCATATAAGTCCCTGCTTCAGTCAGCTTTGTAAAAATACTTTGGGGAAAAACAAAAAGAAGAAAACAGATGAGGCCAGTCATATTTTGATTTTTTTGTCATAATTAGTTATGGTGGAATTCATTTTAACTGGGTTCACTTTAGCTATCTAAATCCATTAGAAAAGATTCATTCTAAGAAAAACCCTTAGGACAACTCAGTTAAAAATGACCCAGAGAGGCAAGGTAATTAATTGAGGAGATTCTGGTCTAGTTTTGAAATATCTTCAGGCTCATATTTATGGAATTCCTTTACTCAGTCTTGGTGGACCACACTTTCTGTCTTACTTTTCCCAATTACAACAAATGTTAACAGCAGTATGCCAGAAGGTTCTGAAGCTGATAGGCTCAGGAGAATTTTAAACTGCTCAGAAGATGTCCAGATATGCCCAGAAACCTTCCTTTGTGTACCTTTTCAAAAACTGACATTGTCACAGTGGTGGCTTTTAGCCAAGAAGTGCAAAATTTTTGCAAAACACATGGCTTGAAGTTTCTTTGACAGCTGATTTTCTGTCTTTCAAAAGACTAAGACATATGTGTGAGTCAACATTAGATATTTAGGGACAGATTTCCAGCTGAAATAAATTGGCGTACTTCCAGTGACCACTATTGAATATAATTCAAATTTTACAGGCAATTTTATAGGAAATGAAATAACAAAACAATATGAAATGCCATTATTGAACTTGCAGTTGAATATCAAGCCAGTATTTACTGTAATATATCAACTTATAAACAATCTTCATTGCTAATTGCTCATCTTTGAGATTCTTAGTGGTAGTATTTGATTTCATTGTTTAATAAAATAAAATTATAGTAAATAAATGTTTTAGGAATAAACAAGCTTTTAAAAGCAACTAAAAGCCTGTGAACAGCTTAAAACCATTCATTTTGTTTTTATTTAAATGAAAGTCTGAAAACAAAGACTTCACACTACATAATAACAATAATAATAATAACAGCTAACACATGGCAATCACTATAATGCAAGTGGCATAGAGGAAGCTGCAATGTACTGCCTGTACCACCTGTGTTGTCTGTGAACTGTCTGTGCTGTATATGATAATCATCTCTATCCAATAGGATAGAATGTAGTCGGTCCATCCATTCAGAGAAGACAAACAAGGCAATTTCTTCAGTTCAGTATTGTGCAACTCTTCCAGAGTGTTTCCAGCATATGGTTCTCACTGGTTAGAAATATAACCCTCATGTTGAAATGTTCCCTAGTGCTGTGTCACTCTTCTAGACCAGGGTTCACTTCAGTCTGTAGATGGTTGCTTCTAATTTGGGGTAATGTCATATTGGTGGAATAAAATAAATAAAATAAAATAAAATACATTAAAAAATAATAATAAAAATAAAACAAAAAATAAAATAAAATAAAATAAAATAAAATAAAATAAGCTGTTCTTACAGTCATGCTCCCCTCTTTGATACCAAACACAAACAGAGAAATGATAAATACAGCACAACAACAGAAATTTGGTATGGGATAATTACACCCTGCAATGCATACACAGAGGGATTTTGGAAGTACACATTGAAGCAGCCGTAACATCCACTAAAGAAATCTCAGAGAAGTATTCTTTGTAGAACCACTGAGAAATATAATATTCAAAAAGGTATTAAATAACATTATTTTGGGATATTTTTCTTAAGAAACTGCAGGAAAATGTAGGTCATCCTGGATTAAAATATCACCATTTTGAAGTTCTAATCCCCTCTCTAAGCAATGCTCTCAACATAAATTTAGTTAGGACTTCATGAACAGTGTGAAGTGTTTTTAAATGCTGAATGAATAATGAAAAATGATCCTGATCACCAAGAAAATCATTTCTGCGAATCATATAATTTACTATATGAGATTATTTCAGCTTCCTACAATACAGCACTCTGTAGGTGTCAGTGCTTTTGTAAGTCACCTTCTGTATAAGAGCTTCATATATTCATCCCATACATGTATAATATAATGAAAAGGATATTCATTAATTTCAACACTTCCCTCAGACACATGTAGAGTTTCTGGTGAAAGTAAAAACAAAACAAAACAAAACAAAACAAAACAAAACACTTTTTTTTTTTTTTTTTTTTTTTTTTTTTTACTTACAGGTGACCGATAGATTTTGGCCAGGGTACTAAAGTAGCCAAGTAGGCTTGGCTGGCTTGCCTCCATTGAGAGTTCAAGCACTTGCCCCAGGGAAGATGTCATTAATAACAGCATAAAATAGCTACAAGTGGAAGCTTATGCAGTTCAGATTAGTCTGTCTGTCCAAGTACTGGATGTGGGATAATGCCAAACCAGGGATGTTGACTGGCTGTCATAGTGACAAACAAATCTTGAGTATGACTTTCTTGTCTTAATTTTCCTTCCTTTGAAGTTAAGAAAGTCATGTTTCATCCCAGGGAAGAATGAGTCTGTTCTGAAACCACTACTCTTTCTGCAGGGAAGGATAATTAGTTCCTTTCTAGTTGAAATATGTAGAATGGTTCCATCTTTGTGGATTACTATGAAAACGATTTTGTATGTGAGTGGATTTATTTAGAACAGGTAAAGTATTTACGTGTTCCTTCTTCGTTGCTAATTTAAGTAAGAATTGAGGCTTCTTTGGGATGCAGCTTCCAGTTAATTTTAGAACTCAGTTGATTCAAGCACCTTCTAACTTCAAGAAAAACAATCACTATGGCATAGATATCCTATCAATCATAACAAGGTTTCCATGCTTATTTAGCTAGCTTGTAATTAAAGGCAGCTAAAAATATCATGCATGAATGGCAAGTTTCTACTTTTTTTCTTAAGCTCATCTCTTTCAGAGAGAAGACACAAGTCCCATCAATCACACTGTTGGTAACTAAGTCATTATCACTAAAATTAAGGCAATTATATACAAATGAATATTAATGAATCTTCCAGTCAAAATCTGGGTCAGTTTCCACAAATTTTAATAAAAATACAGAAAACTCCTCTTTCCCGTTTAATCTTTTGTCATATAATCAGTACTAAATAGGACACACCTTCTGTATTAAGCTAACATCACAAATCTAGATTTTAATGAAATTAATAACACTATTTTTCCATCATGGTGCAAAGTGATGTGTTAATTAACATTGTTCTCACAAAAAGTGACACAATGTTACACTAACTTAACTTTGAAGTTGTCATTTCGAGTTGCCATTAGCTCTATTATAAGAAAAGAGATTGTCAGTGCATTGTGCATAACCAGATGAGAGAAACAAGACTGCATTGTTTCAAAGTCTAAAAAAATTGTATGATCTGAACTCATAGATCAAAGTCTGTCTCCCCTGAAGGAAAGACCATCAGGTAGTTTTTCCCCTCCTGTTTAACTCAAGTCACATTACAGCCAAGCTAAAAGGGAAGGAGAAAGGGAATCAGTCAGTGTAGCTTTCTTTCACTATGCTTCACCCCATTTCTTTTGCAGCTTTCTCAATAGCTTTAAGGTAGGTTGTGGCAACTTAATTGCTCATGGAGAGACAGCACAATAGATACAACGACACCTCTGAATGATTAAAGAAGGTAGAATGTAAGGTATTCCACACAGCTATGATCAGACTCAAAGGCCGATGTCTTTGGGAAAACTTCCCCATTGCAACTATCAGTGTTACAATTTTATTAGAAGATAATCCTTCAGAATACACTACAAAGATATTTTAATTTTCATGTATTTCTCTATTTACTGAACACCATGCTGGTGATAGCAATGATGGTGTACATTTATACACTTTAAGGTGTGCAATTATAATACTTTCTGCATAAGCTGAACCAAAAATGGAGGGAGTGAATCACCTGTCATTTAAATTCAGCTGGTTTTGATATTCTTTACAGAACATTTATTCTTCTGCCCAAGTACAGGAGCAGATGAAGTCACTGCTCTACTGATGTACTCTTTAATGAGCAAGATCAGATTCAAATTATTATTGCAAGTATAGGGTGAAATTAGGTAGGCAAAATACCAGACTCAGACTGGTGTTTTGTTAAAAACAGGAGAGAACAAAATAGTTGTTCAACCTATAACTCTACACTCCTTTGCTGTTATGCTCAGTCTTAGCGATAAACAGAAGTATATATTTCAGGGAAACAAGAATTTCATACCTACAAAAAACTCATGGATCACATTAAATCTTCAAATTAGCAAAACCAGCAGAAAAGCAATCCACCTTCATTTTGTAGAGCACAAAATGGAGATGGATTTTAGAGTTTTTTTTGTTTTGTTTTGTTTTGTTTTTGTTTTGTTTGTTTGTTTGTTTTGTTTGTTTGTTTTTTGTTTTCCTTGCTGGTTAAAGTACAGGAGTTATCTATCTTGTGTCTAACATTACCATGTCTAAAATGATTTCAATTGATCAAACAAAATCCATGGGCTGGGAAAAAATGCATTGATTTTAAGATTCTGAAGTCCCAAGAACAATTGCAAGTGACCCATATGTGTTTATGCATTGTGAAAACACTAACTGGGCAAATACTTTATTTCATTTAACCTGATAACAAAATAAATTGTAGGTAGATGTTTTGTTTTATAGTAATTGATTGTCTTATTCAGTGAAGGATGTGCTTTTTATAAATAGCAACTGTTCTTATACACAAGTATTCCCAGTTCATATTTTTTTTTCGCTCTAATGGAAAAAAAAAACTTGAAGGAAATTTTTATTTTAAGGAAAATATTGCATATGACTCACTTGCAAGCAAATAAGAAAGAAATAGATAAAAAACTCCAGGGATAGCAACTATATCAGAATAAGCCTGAGGTTCTAGTTTCAGAATTATTTATTTTGGTATGAGTGGTTGCTTGTGCATCCCTGCAACCTCGCTGATTATCATCATCTAATCCCACTCGCTTAGATGAAATCAGTGAAGTCACTGATTGGTCATTCTGTGAACAACATAAGGGAAGTTAATTCAGGTTAAAAACACCGTACTTTTATGATGTCATTGGAGGTTTTTGGTGTTAAGAGTCATGTTTTTTAATGTATGGGAGTTTTTGAGGGATCAGTTTTTTTTTTTCCCAATCCTGATTCAGAGTGAAAAAGTCCTGAAAAATCCAGTTAATATCAATTAATTCAATAAAATTGTTACTATCATTCATTTTGACAACATATTAATATATATTTTTAACATTCAGTTTTTAAAATTCTTAACCTGTTATACTACAAAATAAATCTCATAAATGAAATTTTAAAAGCCTTCCATTCTAAAATCTCAGAAGGAAAATGCAAAGAGTTCCAAAATGAGTACTTTGATTATTTATTTATTTTTAATTGGAGAGTTGTTAAAGCTGACATTTACATATAAACTATTTTAGTTCTGACATGCTATAGCTCCATCCACCTCTAAGTTATACAACTTATTCTTATGTTTTATAAAACTAGTATGTGTTTTTCACCACGTTTACTTCTGAGAAGTATTCTTACATCTAATGAATCAGTTGGTTTGACCAGCTGACAACAAAACGGCTTCACTTCCCAAGGAACACTTCATTTGCTGTTGGAAAAGGTCAGGGACACAGAGAATTACTGGAACCCATTGTCATGTGGCTACTTGTAAGTCTTTGATGATTTCCTTGTGTGTTTGGTCTCCAAGTCTCCTGCTCTTCAGCTTGTATTTCCATAATAGCAGTATTGGTAATGACTATTGGGAGTGACACTCTGATTTACTGAATTCAAGCTCTGTTAAGGTCAACAGCTACCAGAGATAATCTTTTTAGAAAGGATTTTTCTTGATCTTAAACTTTTTTGTTTTACTACTATATTTTTAGAAATATTCTAGTTTTGAACCTGCATTTGTTCATAACCAACTTCCACGCAATTGTTCCTGTTTATATAAAATTTTATTTCCAGTAGGTGTTCCTGTCTCTATTTTTTTGAAAGAAAGCACATAGTTTTTCAGACTCCACCTCAATAAGGTACGTAAAATAAGTTCTTTTACTTTTTATTTTAATGGACCCCTACACACTCTTTAAAATCTTAGAGGAGCATCAGTGCAGTTTCGGGCCTATTTCATCCTTCTTATGCACACACTGGTAAGTTTTTACAAGTGTGGTCTCAGCAGTGTCTTGTGCAAACATATGAATGCTGGAAATACTCCTCCAGATGTAATATGGGAGATCACTTGCTCTTTCCAAGGATATATGACACTAATGACTCACATTCACTTTGTCCACCTGAGAGTCTTTCCTCTCCCCTGACGTATCTAAAGACAAATTCCCAAAGAAGGGTAAGGGTTATTTTTCTTTTAGCTACCCAAAAGACTTTGCACTTTGTGCTTTTACTCTTTCCTTTTCTACTATAGCATTTGTTATAGCTTCCAGATTCTTTTAAATGGTATTTTGAGCATCTAATACATCTCCTCTGCGGCATCTCCTAGTTGTCTGACAATCCTAACAGTCACCAATCTGCTTCTCCTTTTGTGACAAATTCAAAAATGTTATAGTAATAATTTAAAAATTTAAAAATATAGTAATAAATATATTGTCTGGACCATTTAAGTGAACCTCACTGGAATATTTTATGGTATTTTAATATTTTGGTACTGTTGAATTTTAGACCCCAGAACTAGATGTTGTATTACAGTGGCAAGCCTACCAATTCTCTATATAGAAGCAAGATCCCCACTGTTCTTTTACTGGAAGTTTCCCTTGATATATGCCTCAACTCCATATTAGTCCTTTTGCTTTCTCCCCTGACAAGACTGTATGAACCACCTCTTGGGAGCCTGTGATAGAACAGTTCCACAGTATTATTTCTCAGCTGTTGCAGCAGAGGAAGGCACGATCAGCCTATGTGAATTCTTTCTATGCTTTCCCTTGCAGTGTTCTCTCTGGTTGAATTTCAGTGGTAGACATAGAGCTCCCTCTATGCATTTTGTCAATCAGATAAAACACTTTTGGATCCTGCTAGATGCTGCTAGATGAAAGGTACTAGACAAACATAAGTCATTATCATTAGCTCCTACAGTTCTCAACTACAGCTAAGAACCAAGAAACTAAACCAAGCTGTTAGGGACCATCTTAGTATTGATAAAAGAAAATAGTTGACATTTGCTGCTGGCAGTTTTACTTAGAGATATGTGTCTGCTAGTCTGAGAAAGATATCATCATCTGTGTGAAGTCTGAGAGATCTCAGAGGAAGCAGAAAGAAGAAAGGCCTGTAAAAGGCTGAGGTATTTTTTCTTCGTGCTCAGAAAGAGAGAGGGCTTCTGAAACACTAAAATAACTAATGGGACTTACTGGCAGACACTGGTGAAGGAACTGCAGGAAAATTTGATGTTCCCTGTTATGAGTCACAACCTTGAATTTTACAGCTTCTGCATAAGTAACAGCATAGTTGTAAATAGAAGTGCTTCAGATGCAACATGGGCATTGAATTCAGCATAGAGAGGGACACATATGGAAATGTATCAGAAATGACCTGATTTGTCCATGCTGTATTTCTTCTGAGAACACTGGTTATGAGCCACACGTGAAATCGACTTTCATTGTTTAAAATTATACATTAGATACAGCATGATATACATAAATGAAAATTGTTAGTGTTACACATGCAGAAAATATATAATTAAATAAATATTTGGAGAAAGAAGAAAATACTAAATATGAACTTTTTGTAAGAAAGTTACCTACTCATGCTCTCTATTTTCCTAATGTTCCATTGCCCATAATTTCAATTGTTGAAAGAATTCCCATAGTTTCACTTCAAAACTCTCAAGAGAGTTTAGATGAACCTCCACTAAAACTGCCTGGATTTCGGGGTGGCTCCACAGGAGCTCAAGGAGGCTCCTAGGGTTTTTGAGGGCAGGTGTGTCTCTGAGTTCTGCCTACATACCAGTCAGCTTATGCCACAGGTTGTTTTATGAGTTTTGGTGGTCTCTTCAATACAGACTGTAATTCTGTATCCCTGATCACAGTCCCTGAAGTCTTCTGGATTAAATATTATGCACCTTTCAGATATTCTTCCAGGTTGAATGTCAAAGATGATCTAGTAATTAAAGAAAGGAGATTTGACCTCAGTCCTGCTCTCAAATATTGCCTTTTCAAAAAGTATCAAAGTACCCACTCCCTGTACAATAAGGGTTTTTGTTTTATTTTATTTTTTGTTTGGGTTGTTTCTGTCTGTCTAGGACAGCAAAGACAGCTGGAGTAAATGACCATGAGGAGTAAATGGAGATCTCCGTTTCCATTTTTACATACAGAAAACTTCAGAGGTAAGCCTAAAGCAAGTTTTATCTGTACTGATTCCTTTATTTTTGCTTATTTTGAGGATATGGATAGCCACACTGATCCCAAATATCATTGTGAATTGGAGCAATAATCTTTGTATCACAGGGGCCCCCTACAATCAGTGGGAGTACTCGCATATGTAAAGACAAATGTAATGGTTTTCAGTATAAAAATCACATTGTGGAAATCATTGTTTTTTTGAAATACCGAAATAATATATAGCCCTCATTGCCTTTTCAGTAAAATGCACAATTAAATACAATTGTAAGAATTTGGATACCTAATTTTTTTCTCCTCAGCTTCTGTTAAAAATCCATCTTTTCCATTAAAACATCCATATGTAACACTCATTAAATGAGATCCATATAGGGACATATGGAACTAAACAGTGTCTACAGCTTTGAAGAAATATTACACTGAAGTAATATCTCATTACAACACCTTTGCAAGTATCTCGTAATTTGCTCAAGAACAAAATAGATATTTATGTTCATTGTACTTTAAAAATCATATTTGAAAAGATTCTTAATGAAAGACAGTCTGTGACATTTTAGCTGTTTCATTGCTATTGTGGGAACATTTTTTTCATTTCATTGCAATAATTACGTTAGCAACTTTTACTGTTTTTTTGTTTTGTTTTGTTTTGTTTTGTTTTGTTTTGTTTTGTTTTTTAAATGACAGTAAGTATGATTAGGAATACAATAGCACCACCTGAGGCACAGTTGCTGCCTAGATGGCTTGTCAGTTCATAAATATAGGGTCAAATTTAGCCTTGCTGTGAATGAGCATACTTTAATTATCTGTTATTTATTATAAGTTAAGTTCTGACAACGTGCTCCCTACTAATAAAAAACAAAACAAACAAACAAACAAAAAAAAAAAAAACAGTCCCACCAAAGATTTGTAATCCAAGAAGCTATTTATGCTAAAAGTATGTTCTTACATTCATAAATAAGTATCTCAGTACAACCCCCCACCAAATTTCAAACATGCTGAACACCCATGGTGGCAATCTGAAAACAGTAAAGGTGCTGAGTGCTGATGTATTGCCAAAACGGCTGGTAAGTAAGAGATTTATCACAGGAGCAGGTCTGATGGTGAGAGAGCTGTCTGTTCCACTGTGAATGTAGAGCCAAAGTGTTAAGTCAGAGTACAAACAAGTGGGCCAGATTCATTACACTTGTAATATCAGGTTGTTCTGCCTAGAACACTACTCCTTCAGTTTTAGCTGTGCAAGCTTAGATAAGGAGTTGATTGAGTACATAAGGTAAAAACCTCTGAGGTCAAATAAGAGATCAGCCCATTTTGGCTGCTGCACTTTCTGTCTTAAATGAGCATCCTGTTGTTTTGCAGGCTACCTCTTGGGCATTAGTCCTGATACATAATAGGGACATGCAAAACAAGCATGGTATGCCAAAACCTGAGGGTTTGTGTGACCTAGTAAAGATTTTTGACCATTCATGTTTTCAGGGAAAATTAAAAAAAAAAAAAAAAAGTAAAAACACATTTAATATAAAATCCCTACTAAATATACATAATAATCCCTATTTCAGAGATAGGAAAATAAAACCTGTGCCTGTTAAGTTCTGTGTGAAAACCAGTGATGAAATAGGTCATAGACTTCAGAAACATGCACTGCAGGTCAATATTTGAGTTGGGGTTTAAACTGGTGTGCAAGTTGTTGTAAATGAACATTAAAACTATTGGCAAATAAATATTAAGCAATGATTAAGTTATGTGGTGGTTTGTGTTTTTTTTTTTTTTTTTTCAGATATAAGATTTTAGAAACACAAAATTTTTTTGTTTTGGGATTTTTTTTTGATTATTTTTTTTTTTTTCTCTTTGCTGTTGTCCTTTGGATACCTCCTTGTTGTTGGCTGTCTCTTTGGATGCCACCAAATATTATCCCTTGTTAAACTGAACCATATTCTTAAACAGACCCTAACACTTCACTAAATAAAAGAGGAATGAATAGTTCTCAAATTGCAGATCCACTGTAATTTTGGTTCCCATGAACAGCACCGAACCATGGACGGGAAAGGTATTCTAGATGCCAAAGAGGTCTCCAGTTAAAATAATATTCTAATTAAACATTTTTAAATGAATTTTTTCCTACAGATTCATTCATCTAATTTTTACTCTATATGCAAGTGAAAACCAAACCAAAACAAACAAGAAACAAACAAACAAAAAAAAAATAAGCAGATTATGATAAAGCCAGACATTATTTTGTTATATCTGTATTGAATTCTGATGCAACACTTGCAGTTATGCAATGGTCAGGAGATAAATCCAGTCAAAATCCTTCCCTTTGTCTGCTCATTATGTTGCAACAGAAAAAGAGTCACTGATGTTCTTTGTCCTCATCAACATTTAAGTTATTATAAATACTAATCACAGAAAAAGACACCCTATACCACTTTGCTCAGAATCTGTGAAAAGTCATGGTGAACAAGTTCATAGTTCTATTGCTTCCTCCCTGCCTCCTTCCCTCCCTGTTTTTCTCCCTCCCTTCCTTTGTTCCTTTCTTCCTTGCTTCTTTTTGATCCCACTGAATTCCCCATCTTGGTCTGCTTAAACAACCTTAAAATAAGCATGAAATTTAAAAGAATAATGTTTAGGGTGATGCGGTATCTCTCTATGTCGAGAGATATATGGAGAAAAATATAATGTCTAGGTTAAACAGAAATACTACACTATGTCTGCACATATCATGCCTTTAACAGTGTTTATTTCATTGTCTTTTCTGTATCCTTCTGCATCTGTTAAATCACAGTAGCAGAAGAATTTACATCATTACTGATGTTGGTGATGGTTGGTGATCTTAAGCTCTCAACTGAGCACAGAACTTAACTGTAGCCTGTATAAATCCATACATCCATATGTACATCCATATCTTGAATAATATGTTCTGTTCTGGTATGCCTATCTGAAATAAGACATAGGAAAGTTCAGAGAAGTGGAAAAAAGATTATCAGAAATATGTAACAACTTTTATAAAAGGAGACAATTAATAGACTGATAAGTCCTCAGTATGCTAGGATTGTGAGAAAGACATTAATCATTGTGACATGCTGAATAGCAGTAAGAACAATTATTCACTATTTGACACAATGCAAGAACTAAGGATGACCCAATTTATTATTAGGTAGAGAGTTTAAAGCAAACAAAGGTAAGTGCTTCTCACACAGTGCATCATTCAGCTCTGGAATCCATTGCCATAGTTTGCTATAGGAACAAAAGCATAAATGAGTTTTAAAAGGTCAGTTTCATTGGGAATTGATCTGGCAGTGGTGGTAAAACATTGTTCAGATGCAATCTCTGTCCCAAACCACCAAGTAAGAGAAGCTTGTAGGCAGTATGTGAAAAGAAGGATTTATCTTAAATATATGTGGTTCTTTTTTATTGTTCAATCAGCCTCTCTCACTGAGGCATTCCCAAAGATGGAAAAGTTGGCTGGGCAGATATTTATTTCATGTTGTCTGTTATATTGCTGGTACAATAGTTATTATCATCTCCAGCTGTCCTATTTTATTAGAGAAATACATATATTGTTGAATGGCAGCTACATAAACTGAAGTTTGGTAAATTGGAAATGACAATATTGATAACATGAAATGTTTCAAAGAAGTAGCCCAACTGAAAGGCACCTTCCACCTGCAGAAATCTTCCCTTCTGCCAGACCTTTAGGCTACCAGAGAAGACAGAGTAAAAAGCAGAAGGGAATGAGGAAGACTCTAGGTAAATAGGTTAGATTAGTCTAGTTAAGGATTGGCTGGGAATTAATAATCTTTAATTAGGTAATAGAGAAGACACAGGCAGAGACCAAATTAAAGACACAAGAGGAAGACAGATAGGGACCATGTGAGAATCCAAGCTCCATTAGGCTGAACTCTGTAAGGGTTTAAAGCAGTGTATGGAAAAGCAAAGACCAGTTCAAACAGAAACACAAATAGCTTGTATTCAAGCCATAACATTTGCTCAATGAAGGAACGGTGCTAACTGATCTTTTTTGAAGAGCCTTATTCAAGGTTTGTATTGATAACACAAGTTCAACATCAAGATTATACAATAATTTTGTGAATATTTTTGAACAAGTTTGCCCCAAAACAAATTATTCTTCTGACTCTTGTCAACATACTAGCAAACAGTTGCCTTCTGAGGTAGAACTGATCACTGAATACAACCATCTGACAGACTCCAAGATGCTGAGGAATTTGTTCAGGCACTATGTCAGCTGATGACAGAATCCATATTTTTAATGACATTTTTCTGGTCCTGAGGTTAACCAGCTAATCTAGTTTCTCTTGGCCTCAGAAACAGAGGTCCCTGACCTATAATAAACTCTGGATTATGGCTGGGAAATCTCTGTAAAAGTGCTAAGCAGCTGAGGCCAAAGTTTGTCAACAGCTGTTACAAGAATTTATATGAATAGTCAAATCGCAGGAACATTTAGTTCACTGTAGGTGCTAGAATATTATCTTTGTATGTTTTGCAGTGAAATTTGTCTAACATAAGTAACATTAAAAGAAAACTTCCCAAAATGCATCTCTATTCCAGACTAAGAGGTAGAAGCATATTTTAATTTCACAACTGCTCAGATTTCTTGGAAAATTGAATTATTTTCCTATTAAAGTTCCTTTAAAGTCTGAGTTGAGTTATGTTTTTCATCCAGTGACCTTGCCTCCAAAAAGTATCTTTAGAAAACTGGTAATAAAAAAAATGCTTTTCCTTATTCAATAGATCATGGTATTATAGACTCATTACATTATTTATTTACAGAAATAATATGACCATCTGCCCCAGACAAGAGTATTTCCATCCAAATATTTTTTGCAGTCTAGGTTTAAAATGTCCCAAGAAACAATTTTTCCTTTAGAAAATCTTCTACAGCATGACATGTTGATAGACAGAGCATTTTCACTTGTTCAACCTTAATTTTATTATTTACATTTTCATATTACTATTAAATTTCTCTACTCATTACAAAATACTTCTGATAGTTACTTAAAATTGACTTATTTATAATATTTTGTTCAATTTCCTCACTCTCATTTGTTGTCCTCTATCAGTCATTTTAGTTCCCCTTTCATTCCCTGTCTGTCAATCTACTAGTTTGTTCAGAGCTGAGTGTATATTTTGCGATGTAGTATCTTTTTGAATAAGATCAAAAAATATACTTTTTTGTTTTTTCTCTAATATATTACATTGAATATTTATACAAGCACACCCATGAGGGAAGGAGAGATGCAGAAGATTGCTATAGCATAGAATTTTTATAATAGCAGCCTATTATTCCTTAAAAAGTTTAGGAGTCTTGGTAGACAATTTTTAATTTCCTAGAATTAAAGTGTTGTGGCAAGAAGATTCATTTACTCTAGTTATCAGGAGGACAGTGAACAAACAAATTATTGGTTTTTTATTCCTGTGTGTTTCTGAAACAGAAACTAGAATATTTTCTACAAGTTTGGTGACAATATTTTTTAAAATAGCGTAAAATTGGTAAAAATAAAGAAGAATCACAAAAGTGATTAAAAGACTGATAAAAATCCCATAAAATTCGAGTTTTAAAGATCTCAATCTGTTAACTCATCAAAAGAAAATCACTGCAATCTGATTTTCTCACAAAGCAGAAACATTGGTTTCCTTAATCAGAGAAAGAAAAATCATCAGGGGATCAAAGAAAAATCATCAGGGGATGAACAAAAAATTGAATTTTCAGTTTAGAACTTAAACTCGTATTTTTTAACACAGTGTGAATCACATTAAAATACAGTAGCATACCTGAATTTAGTTTCTCTCAAAGTATCTTCTCATATGAAGAATGCCACTTGTCTGACACTGACAGACCGTGCAGGAATAGCTGGATTAAACTCTGTGTTGTAGAGATGGACAGCCAAAGTGTTACAAACACCTACTGCCTTTGGTCACTGGCACATAGAGTATGTGGCATCAGGGCTTTCAAAGAGCTTTCCAAGACTTTCGATACTGTCTCCCATGACATCCTGCTAGCAAAGCTGAGAAAGTGTGGGACAGAGGAGTGGACAGCGACGTGGGTTGAGAACTGGCTGACTGGCCAAGCTCAGAGGGTGGTGATCGGCGGAACAGAGTCTGGCTGGAGGCCTGTGACTAGCGGTGTTCCCCAGTGGTCAGTGCTGGGTCCGGTCTTGTTCAACATCTTCATCAACGACCTTGATGAGGGAATAGTGTCTGCCCTCAGCAAGTACACTGACGACACAAAGCTGGGAGGAGTGGCTGACACACCAAAAGGCTGTGCTACCATTCAGCGAGACCTGGACGGGCTGGAGAGATGGACAGGAAGAAACCAAATGCAGTTTAATAAGGGCAAGTGTAGAGTCCTGCACCTGGGAAGGAACAACCGGAAGCATCAGTACAGGCTGGAGGATGACCTGCTAGAGAAGAGCTCTGCAGAGAAGGACCTGGGGGTCCTGGTGGATGACAGGCTGACCATGAGCCAGCAGTGTGCCCTCGTGGCCAAGATGGCTAATGGGATCCCGGCACGCATTAAAAGGAGCGTGGCCAGCAGGTCAAGGGAGGTTATCCTCCCACTCTGCTCTGTCCTGGTCAGGCCTCACCTGGAGTACTGTGTCCAGTTCTGGGCTCCCCAGTACAAAAAAGGCAGGGATCTCCTGGAAAGAGTGCAGCGGAGGGCCACAAAGATGATACGGAGCCTGGAGCATCTTTCCAATGAGGACAGGCTGAGATACCTGGGTCTGTTCAGCCTGGAAAAGAGGAGACTAAGGGGGGATCTTATCAATGTCTATAAATACCTGAGGGGTGGGAGACAGAGGGATCTAGCTAACCTCTTCTCAGTAGTTTGTGGGGATAGGACAAGGGGCAATGGCCGCGAGATAGAACACAGGAAGTTCCGCACCAACATGCGAAAGAACTTCACAGTGAGGGTGACGGAGCACTGGCACAGGCTGCCTAGAGAAGTTGTGGAGTTTCCTTCTTTAGAGATATTCAAGGCCCATCTGGACACCTACCTGGGCAGCCTGCTCTGAGGAACCTGCTTTGGCAGAGGGGTTGGACCCGATGATCTTTCGAGGTCCCTTCCAACCCCTGCAGTTCTGTGATTCTGTGATTCTGTAATTGACTTCACAGAGATACTGTTGACACTAGCAAGAAGTCTGAATTTGTGTATGGAGAAGGAACACATTTAGACCTCCATGTTTGTTCAAATACAAATTATACTTGAGACAGCAAGGTCATAAATGTGGCTACAACAGAGCTGTTTTTGTTTGTTTGTTTGTTTGTTTGTTTGTTTTTGTTTTGTTTTGTTTTGTTGCTGTTGGTAGAACATCACAGAGGTCCATTTGATGCATTGTCTTTGCTATTTAAACTCAAACTAGCTAGAGATGGCTCAGATAGGACTTTCCATCACTTCTATCTTCAGTCTAGGTACATCTTCTGCTTCAGTGATGACAGCTGTGGTAGAGAGCTGGATCCAGAACTCCTACATAGGGCTAATTACATCTATCAAAGTGCTTGAAGTATTTTAAATTGTAAACTTGACGAAAAGTGAAGGGAATGAACTGTCAATTGCTTGTTTATCTTCAGAGTAAGAAGGTAAGATTACATGAATACTAACTACAGGATAATTGGGAAAAGATTTGGGGCTCACACAAGATCAAAAGCAACAGAGTCTGAAGGTTATTTCTCTGTGCATGTTGCTCAGTCTCTGGAACTGGACTGTGGGCTCCAGGGTTTCTGTATTGAGAGCAGCTTTGAGGATAAGGACCTGGGGCTGTTGGTGGATGAGAAGGTCAACATGAGCTGGCAATGTGTGCTTGTTGCCCACAGAGTCAACAGTATCCTGGGATGCATCAAAAGAGGCACGGCCAGCAGGTCAGGGGAGGTGATTCCACCTGTCTGCTCTTGTGATACACCAGCTGGAGTACTGCATTTAGCTTTGGGGCCCCCGGTATAAGAAGGACATGAACCTATTAGAATGAATCCAGAGGAAGGCCACGAGGATGATCAAGGGGCTGGAACACCTCTCCTATGAAGACAAGCTGAGGAATTTGGGGTTGTTCAGCCTGGAGAAGAGAAGGCTCTGGGGAGACCTTATAGTGGCCTTCCAGTACCTAAAGGGGGGCTACAGAAAAGCTAGGGAGGGACTCTGTCAGGGAGTGTAGTGATAGGACAAGAATTAATGTCTTTGAACTAAAAGTAGGTAGGTTTAAATAAGATATAAGGAAGAAATTATTTATTCTGAGGGTGGTGAGACACACAAAGATGTTGCCCAAAGAAGCTGTTGATGCTCCTTCCCAGGAAGTGTTCAAGGCCAGGCTGGAATGGGTCTTTGAGCAACCTGGTCTAGTGAGAGGTGTCCCTACCCATGGCTGGAGGGTTAGAAATAGATCTTTTATGTCCCTTCCAACCCAAAACATTCTATGATGACACTGATAAGGAAGACAACTCTAAACTTAGCAATTACTTAAAATGTCTTTCTGAATATGACAGCTCTTAATCAGATTGCCGTGTTATACTACAACTGAATCTAGTTGTTTTTTTGTTTGTTTGTTTTTGATTTGGGTTTTTTTGATTATGAAATGCTGCATTTATAAGACAGAATTGAGTTGACTTCAAATGAGATAGGAAGAAACCAAAGGATTTTTGTTCTAGTCCTCTATTTCTTTTATTCGTAGTTGCCCCTGCATGAATCATAGTCACATATTCAGGCTTTGTCTAATAGGTAAATCTCTTTTCCCTAAATTTGACCTTGTTATTTTGAAGCACCATATATCACTACTACTCCTACTGTAAAGTTGTCTATTTTAGCAGGGGAGGTTCAGTCTGGATATCAGGAAAAGGTTCTTCACCAAGAGGGTGGTTGCGCACTGGAACATGCTCCCCAGGGACATAGTTAAGTCACAAAATCTGTCAGAATTTAAGAAGTGTTTGGACTCTGCTCTCAGTTACAGGGGTCTGAATTTTTGGGTAGACTTCTGTGGAGCCAGGAGTTGGACTAGATGATCCTTGTGGGTCCCTTCCAACTTGGGATATTCTATGATTCTATGATTTTGAGTCTATGATTCTATGATTCTACTCTTGGCTTCCAGATGCATGTCATCCCTGCTCTTTTGCTTGAAAAACACTTTGTATTAAATATGTATTTCAAAATTGCAAACTATTTTTAAATTATCCTAGTGTTTCAAGAATTGTCACAGGAAATACATGGCATGATTGTTGCTGCTATATATAGGATGCCCCAAGGAGCTCATTGGTTTATTTCACAGGCTCTGGTCTGGACTACATGGAATAAGAATAGATTTTTATTTATTTATTTTTTTTTAGTTCACTAAGTGAATCAAACTCCCTAGACAAATTAATTTATGAACTCTGTAAAAGTTGAATGCATTTCTGGTATATTAAAAGCAAGGAGAAAAGAAAATCCTTCTAGATAGCAAGAATCCAGAAAGTGATGGGATGAAAAACTGAAAAGGAATATGTATTCTTGAGTGTGTCCATCCTCCCGTCCCCCTTTCTTAAGGTTGCTGAATCTGTGATTCTGATTTGTTTTCTTCTACCTCTGTAAACCTGAAATACTTCATTGAGCCTAAGAGACTTGCATCTGAATACAGTTAACAACAATAATATTTAAAAGCAGAATAAATTCTGTGAAAACAAATTTGAATTTGTGCTGTACATAATTTAGTCAAAAAAGACATCTATATAGTGCATGTTAAAAATGTACATAGCTAATTTTGCCTGTTGAGGCAGTAAAGAAAATAAATGGCTTTTAGTAGTAATTTGAACTTAGAAAATTAGATTCCATTATGAAATTTCCCTATATACAATCATAATTTTCACTAAAAATAAATGTATTTTAGTGGGTGAAATTTTCTATTGTCTGAGTGATCTATTTAGTACTTAGTGTTCTTCAGTTCTCTGGAAGTCCTACAGCATACTGAAAGGCAAGGCAAATCAAGTTCCCTTTTTATTAAAATATCTTCAAGATCTGAATATTTTTTTTTATTCAACTTGTAATGAAAATGGATGTCCAAAATTAGGGCCATAAATATTTAAGTAACATGTTTCTCAAAACAGCAAAACAGGTCACCTGTATTGACTTGATTTTGTGTCTATGTATTAATTTAATTTCCATATCCCTATTGTTGGACTTAATGAAACATCTAAAAAATATATATTTTTGCTGACATCATACACTTTGAATCCCTACAGAGTTTGTGCTATAGTGTGACTTCTCTCTTCCACACATCCTCCACAGATTTGTATAACAAAATTGTAAGTACATTGATGGGAAAACAGGTATTCAATTTGTTAAAGGTTCAAATTTTTTATTCTTTAGGACTTACATGAAAATTCCTCAAAATCTTACTATGAATATATCCCCACTTCACTGATTACATGATTAAAGTCAAAATTCCAGGGTCTTATGCTGCAGATGAGGTAGTAGCTTAGTCACTATAATCTATTTTTATAAGATTCTTATTCTGTTTTTCTGAAATCATTACCACCTGAGAGTTTCACCATAAAGTGCTGTTTCCCCAAAGAATGTCTCTGATGAAAGTTCCTGACCTGAATTATTTTGCAGTGAGATGAGAGGTGTAAATCCAATTATTTCTTTTCAGTATCTTATCTAGAGTCCAAAAAATGTTGTGCTACAACAGTTCCTCTTCCTTCTAGTCACAAATACATGCTGCTTATTTTTATGTCACGAATATCTTTTTCTGCTTTATTAACCACCACAAGTTTACAAGTTTTTGTTTGTTTGTTTGTTTGTTTGTTGTTTGTTTTTGTCTGTAGTGGTGGTTTATTTCTAATTGATTATTATTATTATTACTATTATTATTATCAAGGTTGTTGTATTGGTTTGTTTTCTGAATGGTTTGAAGTATTCAGGAAAACATCTTCATGATTTTTGGAGAACAAACAACAAAAAAAAATCCATTAACCTTCAAAGTAATTGATGTGTTTTTCAGGTTACTGATTTATTAAGACACTTTGTGCACCTGTTCCAATCATTGGTGATATATTGTTCCACAGTAAGCACTCATTCCATCTTAGTTAAATAATTTTAGTTTGTTGGATTGATTATTATTTGTAAAAGCTTGCTGAGTTAGGATCTGTTACTTTTTTATTATGTATATTTTTTAATCACATTTATAACAATAAATTGTAAGTATAAATTTGTATGTAGATATTGAACAAAATAATTTTCATATGCAAACATCTACACTGAAGGTCTCCAGTGTAATACTGAAGATCTTAAGTCACTGTGGAAACCATCAGCCTGCAAATTCAATCTAGACATATGCAGTCCTCCCAGAAAAATCATGTATCATATTTTTTTTCTGGGATTACATACTGAAGTCTTACTCTTCACAGACCAGAAATCTAGGACTCTGGAAAGATAGCACAAGACAGTTTTTCAATAAGAGTTTCCTGGAAACTGGCAACCATGTTATCTGTGCAATTCTTTAACATACCCACTGAATTCAGTGAATCTGCTAATTATCTCTCAAGAGCAGACCATATGCAGATTTCCTCTTAACATGATGGTAGCTAAAATTAATTAGTTCTAAACTGTCATCTCTATAAAACAGGTACAAGCCATAGAGTGGAAAATACCCATTTCTTATTCTAAACAAACAAAATTTGAGTTTCCCTGATTATCTAAAGTCTGAAACTGCCCAGCTCATCAGAAATACCTGGATCCTACAGAGAAATTTAAAATTTAGATTTTTGGATGTAATTTTCAAAGTAAGTTAGAATTTAAGTGGTGAGAATGCACTGTGCAGAGCCTGATATAGCACTGACTGACCCCATGTATCTACATAATACAGGGTCACAGTGCTGAGATTAGTACAGGACCTAAAAGCAATATCACAGCGTCAGATACTTATTAAAGAAGACCCAATGTCACACTGATGCACTGTCCTGCATTTGGTCCCAGAGAAAGTTCATCAGTCATGAATGGAGCCTATGTAACAACAATGGTGTTATTTGTTTGAACTCCACAATTTTCTTTCTCTCCAGCCCAAAGAATAGATTTTGTAGTTTATAGAAAGAAAATGGTTTACTCTAATGTAGCTGTCAGTGCCTGGAGTGGTGTGCAGATTATATTTCCCAACTCTTGGGACTCTCCCAGTACATAAAGAGGCATTCCACTTCAGTCTGTCATATTTGTCAATCTGACAAGGAAAGAAGTTTGTCAAAATGTCCTAAAATCACTTTTATATCAGACATGATTTAAAAGAAGCATCTTTAATCTATCAAATCAGGATGAAATGATGGTTTGCAAAGGAAGAAGAGAAGAAAACTCAATTACAGATTATATTTACCAGATGACTCATTCCTTATCTTCTCATCTGCTGTACTCCTCTTGGAAATTTCTTAGAGCTCACATTTTGTGTTTGTTAAATATGTCTTCAGAATCCTACTTCTCTCCCAAATCAAGTCTGACTCATCTGCCTTTGAATGTATGCATCCTGCCATAAGAAACGGTTCCTGTTTGCCGTGCCTTGGAAACAAGAGCATCCATTCTGTGGCAGAATTACTACCAATCTCTCTCTTCTCATTCTTTCCTTATTTAAGAAACTGTTGCATTAGTTTACGTACCTGGCTTTGAACTCTCTGTTATCTATTCTCCCAGCCCCTCCTCTGACATCAGACCTCCTTGTGGTGGTTTTACTTGAGTGGGCAGCTGAGCTCCACCACAACCTCTCTCTCACTCCCCCTCTTCAGAGAGGAACAGGGAGAAAATACGATGGAAGGGGCTCAAGGGTTGAGATAAGGATGGGGAGATTGCGCAGTAATTATTGTGACGGGCAAAACAGACTCAGCATAGGGAGATAGTAAGATTTATTGCCTATTACTAACAAGCTAGAGAAGTGAGAAACAAAGGAAAGAAACTAAAAGCACCTTCCGCCCCCCCCCCCCCCATCCACCCTCTTCCACCTCCTCCCCTCGAGTGGCGCGGGGAACGGGGGAATGGGGGTTATGGTCAGTCTATAGCGCTTCTTCTCTGCCGCTCCTTCTTGGTCCCTCTCATCCCCTGTGCTGTGGGGTCCCTCCCATGGGATGCAGTCCTTGCTGAACTGATCCAATGTGGGCTGCCCACAGGCAGCAGCTCTTCAAGAACTGCTCCAGATATGGTCCGTACCACAGGGTCCATCCCTCGGGAGCAAACTGCTCCAACCTGGGTCCCCCACAGGCAGCAGCTCCTGCCAGGTCACCTTCTCCTGCGTGGGCTCCTCTCCACGGGCTGCAGGTCTGGCCCGGAATTTGCTCCGGCAGGGGTCTTCCACAAGCCACAGTCTCCGTCGGTGCAGGTCCACCTGCTCCACCGTGGTCTCCTCCACGGTCTGCAGAGTGGAACCCTGCTCCACCGTGGTATTCCATGGGCTGCAGGGGGACAGCCTGCTTCACCATGGTCCTCACTACAGGCTGCAGGGGACTTCTGCTCCGGCACCTGGAGCACCTCTCCCCCTCCTTCTTCACTGACCTTGGCGCCTGCAAGGCTGTTCCTCACTCCTCTCACTCTCCCAGCTGCTGTGTGGTGCAGTGTTGTTTTTTTCCCCATCTTAAATATGCTCTCACAGAGGTGCAAAACAACATCACTTATTGGCTCATCTCTGGTCAGCAGTGGGGCCCTTACCAAGCAGTGGGATGCTTCTAGATCCTTCTCACAGAAGCCACCCCTATGGCCTCCTTCTACCAAAACCTTGTCACGTAAACCCACTACACTCCTTCAAATTATAATGAAAATTAAGAGATTTCAACAGAATCTGGTTGGGGTTGTAAAAATGTCCCGGTTTTTCTCTAAAGCCCCCATGTCAAAGAAAACCAGGATGCTCTACATGTAAACATGGGTCATGTCAGAATACAAAATATTTAATTGCTGATTCTCTGGTAGATAATTATTAGTGTGATTTAAGTAGACAGTCTGAAAAAAGACAAAAAAAAAAAAAAAAGGCATGCAACACTTTGTCTATTGTGTCTTTCCAGAATGAGTCTGTCTTACTCTGAGACCAACAACTTTCAGTGTTTGTGAAGTTGCACAAATTCTGTGACACCATTCTGTCTTTGAGGGCTTGCTCATGGGTCTGCTCTTACCAAAAGACCACAACTTGCTTCTCCCAAGGCTGTTTCCTACAAGCTCTCCCTGCTTATTGGGTCTGTGCCTGCCTGCTCCATCCTGTATTATGAGATTATGTATTATCTCCATCCTCTCTTTTCTGCAGAGTTTCACCCCAGACAGTTCAGTAGGTATCTGTGCCTTGGCACAATCTTTTTCACAAAACTGATACATCCACATAGTAAATTAAGAACAAGAAGAACAGACATAAATATAAATATTTTTTGCTACTGTCACATGCAATAAGAAATTTTAAATGAATCCTTTTCTTCCTAGATTCATCATACTTATTTTGCTGTATTTGCAGAGTTCATTTACAATATTTAGCCTGAAGTCTTTCTTACTAGAAAGGACATTACTGTTCCCCATAATCCATGCTTTCTCTCAGTTTGGGGTGTTTTGCTTCACCGTCTTTGTGGGAATTAAATATGCCTAGTCTGTGAATCCCAAAAGGCCCAAGGCAAGCAATAACATCTCTGGGCATGTTCAATGACTGAGCTTCATTCAGCTAACTCTGTTTCTTTTACAATGAAAAGATCAAAGCCTTTTGGGTGTGAGTTATAAGCTTGATATCTGTCCCAGATTCAAAGATCACTGAATTCATCAGCATTCTAGCAGGTATATGAAGGGATTTTGGATCTCTGCTTTTGATGTATGTGCTTAATTTTTATTTAAGTTACATTTTAATATCCTAGGTGCTCTTTTGTAAATCATCTGAAGTCCTTTACCAAAACTAACAGAGTAAATCTGTGATAAGTCTTGGAAGTGTGTCCAAGTCTTGTGAATCTCAGTTTAAGGTCTTTTGCAAAAGCTTTTTTCCCACTCCAAAATCAAAACTATCCAAAGAAAGGTTTCTAGAAACTTTTCTAAGCAGTCATACAACTCCAAGGTCTTTGTGTATTCATTTTGCCTCCGCTGTCTCCTCTTTGCTGATGTTATTGTACAAGACCCTAATACTCTTCTGGCAGGAGTCTGCTTCCAATTTCAAGAAGGTAAACTTTTCAATCTCTCATGCCTGAAGGCAAAAACGAAAATCACTGAACAGCTTATCCAAGAGCTACTTTTTGCTGAGACAGCTCCTCTTGTTGTCTGTTTCAAGCAGGAACTCAGGAACTGGTATTGTAATCCATTTAAAATAACAATGAACTGTGGTTTTCTTGTCA
>CM021699.1:108309202-108339020 GCA_011074415.1 Stictonetta naevosa | reverse complement strand
GGGGGCACTGGGGGCTTTTTTTGTTAATCTCTTGGATTCATTTCCTTTACCAAAAATCTTCATCTGTGACCAAAGGCAAAAGCTGTGTTATATCTTAACTTTCAAAGCAAATTTTTGTGTGTTAGGTAACACATAAAAGGGCAATGTAAGTAGTGACTTATTAGTGACCTGAATTAGTGACCTATTCACTGTATTTGGTAAATTTACCAATGTAAATATAAAGTCCAGAATATAGATGGTTATATAAGTTATATATATTTTCACATATGTTATATATAAGTTATATAGTTATATATAAATTATATATAGTTATATAAGGCACTTTTGACTAACAGATGCTCATTTAAACAGCTGATACCGTTTCAGAGCATTTGCTGAGAAAGATTCTCCACAGGAATTATTTTATGAGCAGTTTCAATCTTAATTTTTTGATTGGGTGAGAATCTTTAAACTTTTCAGGCAATTAGGAGGGTCTGCAAATAGCAGTCAAAGCCTTTAATTAATCTGATAGTATTCTATCTGGTGCATGAAGGTTTTGTTGAGACAGAAACCATCTATCTTGTTAGTGCATTCTGTATTTTTTATACTGGGGTACTTAGATTTTAAGCCTCTCAAAAAAAAAAAAAAAAAAGAAGAAAAGCAAAACAGAAGAAAAACAGGTTTAGGCTGGAGTGTCCACAAGCACACTGAGAACAATGAAAAACAATTCAGCTACAAGGACTGACAGACATCCAGAATTCAGCTTTGACAGTTCATGTTTCTGAAACTCTAAAGGAAATTTTCACTTTGGGTGCTTTGCCTGGCAGATCAAGCACATGCATCTACCATGAACTGAGTCAATCAGAGCAGAAATATGTGAGGAAATTATAAATATAGGCATTAAGGATCACCTGGAGGACTCAGTGTCTTTCTTGAAGTGAGACTGAAATATTTGTTTTCTGTCCCAGTGCTGGTGCTGTATGGGCACAAATTTGCAGGTTGCTGCTTTCACCTAAATCTGAGGATCAGTCAGCTATTAACTCAATACCTGCTCTGCTGTTCACTGTGAAGGCTCCTTGCTGTTTGTTCACTGACAGGGTTGTTAGGCGTTTAAAAAAGGATTGAGAAGCTGCCACTCTTCAAGCTCTGTCAGCTCTAGGAGATACACCCTGCACATCGTGGTTATCCCTTAGATACTGAGAAACCACCACTGAAAGGAGATCAGACGTGAGATAGTATCATGGTTTTGACTGGGATAGAGTTAATTTTCTTCACAGAGGCTTGTATGATGCTGTGTTTTGAACTTTTGATGAAAGTAGTGGTGTTAACACACCAATGTTGTAGTTGTTGCGGAACAGTGCCTACACAGCCAAGGACTTTTCTGCTTCTTCTGCTGCCCTGCTAGTGAGGAGGCTGGGGGTGCACAAGGAACTGGGAAGGGTCACAGTCAGGGCAACTGAACCAAACTCACCAGAGAGATGTTCCATGCCCTATGGTGCCATGCTCAACAATAAAATCTGGGGAACAAGTTGGAAATGCAGTAGGGAAATATGATGTTTCTTTCTAGGAAAAAAAATATAGAGTGAAAAGTGCTTCTGAAAGTCCTTCCTCATTTTCATATCAGGACAACCAGGACCTTAGCCACTATCTTGCCAAACAGAGTAAGAAATAGAATCATGTGAGTTGGAAAAAACTTCTAAGATTATCTTGTCCAAACTTTCACCAACCCTGCCAAGTCTACCATTAAACCATGTTACTAAGCTCTACATCTACATATTTTTGAAGACCTCCAGGGATGGTGACTCCCTGGGCAGCCTTTTCCAGTACTTCACAACCCTTTCAGTGAAGAAATTTTTCTTAATATCAAACCCAAACCTCCCCGACTGAAACTTAAGATTATTTCCTCATCTTTTCACTTGGTGCTTAGGAGGAGAGAACAATACCCATCTTTCTGTAGCCTCCTGTAAGGTAATTGTACAGCATGATAAGGTCTCCCCTGAGCCTTCTTTTCTCTAGGCTAAACAACATAAGCTCCCTCAGCCGCTCCTCATAAGACTTATTCTCCAGACCCTTCACCAGCTTTGTTGCCCTTCTTTTGATATGCTCCAGAACCTTGATGTCCTTCTTGGATATTGAGGGCCCAAAACTGAACACAATATTTGAGGTGCAGCCTCACCAGAGCTGAGTACAGAGGGATAATCACTTCCCTAGTCCTTCTGGCCGCACTATTTCTCATACAAGCCAGGATGCTGTTGGCCTTCTTGGCCACTTGAGCACACTGCTGGTTCATATTCAGCTGGCTATCAACCAATAACACCAGGTCTTTTTCTGCCAGGAAGCTTTCAACCACTCTGCCTCCAGCCTGTAGAGTTGTATGAGGTTGCATGCCAGATCTAGCACTTAGCCTTGAACCTCATACAGTTGGCCTCAGCCCATCAGTCTAGCCTATCCAGATCCCTCTGCAGAGCCTTCCTACCGTCAAGCAGATCAACACTCGTGCCTAACTTGGTGTTGTATGCAAATTTATTGAATGTACACTCAATCCCCTTGTCCAGATCATTAATTAAGATATTAAAGAAAACTGGACCCAATACAAAGCCCTGGTGGACACCACTAGTGACTGGCCTCCAACTGGATTTAACCCAATTCACCACAACTCTTTGGGCCCTGCCACCTAGCCATTTTTTTTACCTAAAAAATCATAGACCCATCCAAGCCTTGAGCAGCCAGCTTCTTCAGGAGAATGCTGTGGGAAACAGTGTCAGCCTTCCAGTGCCTAAAGGGCACGTGTGAGAAAGCAGGAGAATGACTTTGTCAGGGACTGTAGTGATAGCACAAGGATTAATGGTTTTAAACTATAAAAGGGTAGATTTAGGTTAGATATAAGGAAGAAATTCTTTACTGTGAGAGCTGTAAGGCACTGGAAAAAGTTGTCCAGAAAAGTTGTGGATGCTCCATCCATGGAAGTGCTCAAGGCCAGGTTGAATGGGGCTTTGGGCTACCAGGTCTGGTGAAAGGTGTCCCTGTCCATGACAGGGAGTTGGATTTAGATGACCTTTAAGGTTCCTTCCATTCCAAATCATTATATGATCCTATAAATCTAATCAGAGGTTTCGGGAAGAAGAACATGCCAGCAGCAGGTGTAATTTTCTTTCTCCTTCCCATTCTACAGTTTCTTTTCTGCTGTGACATGTCAGGATGTACCTGGACCTGTACAGTCTGCAGGAAAAATTGTCAAGGTGCCATCTATGCAACTGAAGAAAAGAAGGAAGCAGAGGATGTGAGACCAGACAAATGTTTCTTCAGCAGTGCCCAGAGCAGAGTTTACTCAGAATGAATGAGTTTTAGGAACTCTAGCAGGGTTATTAGGATCAGCTGAGAGAAAAATGAATTAAATGCTTGGCTTGAATTGGGCAGGACTAAGAGGATTACTACTACTTTAGTTGAAGACACCTGATACATTTCTCCAGCCTGGAGAGGTGTCATATATTATAGTGCCAAAGTCCATTGTATCTGTATTTATTTCTTCACAGGTGGTAGCATCCCTCATTTGAATCACCATATGTATATCACATTTATGGGACGTATTTTTCACAGTGCCAAGGAACATAAAGAGTCCCTAAGAAACATTTGCAAGGTCACCTAAGTCCCTCAACATACAGATGGGGTGGAGACCATGCTATAACTGCATGTGGAATGAGGTTTCATAGATACCTCCTGCTGAAGTGTGGAAGGGGGCTTCACTGATATACCAGTTTCAGATCACTGAATAAAATTTCTATTAACTCCTGCTGAAAGAGTGTCACTCCATAAGACTGTCAATCTGCCAATCTTCTTTTTGCAGCAAGTAGTTATTTGCTTTCATAAGTGACATTTTTAGGTGCCACCAGATGTCACTATTGGTAGTTTTAGGTTTTCAATTGGATTAAAGAGAGTTACTTTCTTTGGAGACATGCTCTTCGCTAACAGTAATGCAGTCTACATTATAAACCCAGAGCAACCACCAAAAGAGACTGGCCTTTGAAAACCAGCTACCAGTCTTCCATACAGAACTACTGCTTTCAGTTGCACTTTTGCCAGCAAACAAAACTTTGAACAATGTTGGAATTTAGTTAAAATTATATCAAGCATCTGCCTCTCCTGCAAGTACTGTGCTAATTATCATCTGATCGATTTGCATGAAGAATAAAGCTTTGTACTCCCATGAAAAAGAATAGAGGTTGTTTCTCCTTTCCTCACCCAAACTTCTCCCACTCCAGAACAAAGTTTGGCTCAGCCACAGAGGGCTTAGCACTATTTACTGTTTCCCTGGCCACTTTTGTACAGGTGTCTGTTTTTCAAAATCTTTGAGTGCTACAAGCTCCAGATGAAGACAGTAAGAACTGAAGATATTTAGAATAGCCTTGAATTCTGACCTCCCTTTAATTTCAGAGCAGTTAGTTTCAATGTGATTTAGAACTTCCAGGGAAGAAGGACATAGAGAAAAAAGTAAAAAATAAAAATAATTTTTAAAATCAATCTTCCTGTAAATTATAAATAATATATACTAGATGATCTTCAGTCTTCTCTATACCTCTTCTCCTGCATTTCTTAAAATGGATATGCCATTTAAATAAAGATCCATTTTATTTGCTTTTTTGTTTGTTTGTTTTGTTTGTTTGCTTTTTGTTTCATATATATATGTATGGCACCTTGATAATTCAGAAGAATTAATTCTGAAAAGTCAGAAAAATACATACCACATGTAATTATACATATATTATTATGTGTCCTGGGAGGTTTATTGGACCTGTGGGTCTCTGTAGATGACTGGTTCATTGCAGCTGTTTTAGTGGTGACTGGTAGATACATGGGCATCACACCACACATACAGAAACCAACCTTCTGTTCTCTGCTTTTTAGGGTGAATAGAAATTTTGGAAGTGGCTGCAAATATGGCTGTGAATTGCCACTGAAATCTGAGATAAAATTTTCCACTGTTTTTCTGTTTTGTTTTGTTTTGGACACTGAAGCAGAACATAATCTGAATCCAAGAAAAGGAATCTGCAGGAATGTTTTTCCAATGGTAAGGTCAAGTGAGCTCTTGATCAGCTTCATTTGTACAACTTCATGTGAGACAACCTAAGGAGAATGTTCTGAAATTCAGTCTTACTGAGACTGGCCAGTACTGTCCATAGTATTTTTGCAGTTGTGAGGAGAAGCACAAAAGTTCATAAGTACATAGCTGTGAGAATGGCTTTTCCCAGTGTTATGCCACTTTGGGGTTCCTTGGATATCTCCAACCAACATTTCACCAGGCTTGGGCATAGCTGTACCTATTTCACATGGGCAGAACACAGTCATAGATCTGAGCTGGAATAGATTGTTCAGACTCCACTGAACAGATTTATGCCAGCTGAGATTTTGGATTTTACTGCTTAGGCACACCACCTAATTTCTCTTTATTTGTTTTTCTCTCAACTTATTTAATAACATTCATCCATTCTTGGAACAGAGTTAGCAGATTTCTTCTTTACTGAAATGGACTGAGTAGACAAAATTGAGTGCTTCGTCATAGCATATCAATTTTATCAAAATTAGACATGAACAATTGCTGATCCATTTCATTTATACTGAAATATTTCATTTCAATATTATAGTCATACACTGAGAGATAAACTTTAAAAGTTTTGTTGTTGTTGTTTTGTTTTGTGTTTTTTGTTTGTTTGTTGTTTTGTGTGTGTGTGTGTGTGTGTGTGTGTGTTATGGAAAAATGTTCTGATCAGGCCAATCTAATATTTACCAAAATACCATTTATTTCCCTGTAACTTAATCACAGGAAACATCTTATTGTATTCTCTGTTTCAAGTTAGGATGAAAGAAATTTCAAAATGTAACAAATTCTTATAGAATTAATCTTCTGGGATTTTCAGATGTTCTTCTTCGAAAAGTAAGTTTGTCAAATGAAAACACAACATAGGATATTAAAAATAGTTTTTATTCAGGTTTCATAAAACAGACAGGTTCACTTTCTTGTCCCCAAGCTCCATTTATGGACAGCATGAACCAATAAACTCACTAGAAAACACTCAGTGCTTGTTGAACATCTGAATTTTTTGCTGGAGAGTCTGGTCACTGTGAAAGTGATTACATGAAAATGCATGGAGTACACCATCACATAAACCTCCCTTGTTTGGTTGTGACTCAGTAACTATAAATTAGTATTCATCATGGACTCTCTGACAAATAGGGTTATTATCAACACATGCTGTAAACATAAATCAGGTGGATATCAATAAAATTGTATTTTTGTTCTAGTCTTGTTTACAGATCTTCCTCTGGAATGCCACATAAATACTCTGAATGCTCTCAGGAAGCTTGCCACTCATGTTATTAGTTTTCTCTGGCTTAGAGCACTGACACTGATCATTTTCTGACAATGTTTACCAACAACAAAGGTGTCCTATTGATCAAACTTTCTCTCTTTTACACTCCTTCATGCCCATGAATGCTTTACATCACTTTGCCTTGAGCCAAATAGAACTATAAAAACACAACACGCAGCAAATGGTGTAAATAACCATTAAGGTTATGGTTTGATGTTGTGAATGACAGCAACAAATCACTACAGGAATTTGAAAGAATCAGTGCTTCTATATTTCAGAAGAAAATATTAAAAGGAAAATACAAAACAAAAACAAAAGCAAAAACAAAACAAAACAAAAAAAACTGTAGCTTAACTTTGCACATTAAGAGACTCTTAAGTCTGGATTGTTCAGTTTTAGTAAGATGCATTCTGCCAACCTTCTTATGTGGACTTGCACTGTAATCTTAGGGTGTAGTTATCACAGTGAATTAACTTATCTGCAGAGGAATGCAGTTTATATCTGCAATGTGACTAGGAAAAGGACTAAATAGCAGAATCTGTCCCAGAGTGATTTGCAAACCCTCAGATTGATTTCTTTGAGAGAAGTGCATCAGTCAGTTTGTGAAAAGCATGTGTCTAAAACTACACTCTCAGATGGCTTGGAGTTTTTCCTTCTATTATACTGACAACATTATAGACTTTGATATTCTTCAATGATTCCTCTTTCTTGGCTAACCATACATTTATCACCTGGCCTTTCGATAGAGTTAGTCTAAGGGTATATTTGAAGAAATCTTAGTTTTTAGCAAGCAATACAAGAGGTTTGGATTTCCAGAATGGATTCCTCATTCAGGGAGTTTGTACATTTTTGAACCATTGTCATATGTGTGTGTGTATAAGACAGTGTGTGTGTATGTTGGTTGGTTGATTTTTTCCTTTAAATAACACACTAACCATTGGGGATTGGGTGGGTGAATAAAAAATCTTTTTGTTAGACCAACTGCTGAAGGACACTTAACTCTGGCACTGTCTACTTTTTACTTTTCACACTTTTTTTTTTTTTTCTTCAGTTCTGTGACTCAGCAGAGGTATACTAACAAGTAAGTGACCTTGCATAGATACCACATATGCTGTCATTTTAACTTAAGACTTTGATTTTCCCCTGGGATTTCTTCTGACACACACCAAAAAAAAAAAAAAAAATGAGACTATTATTTATGACTGTGACCTCATTTGCAAATGCCCCAACCGAGGACAGCATGCAGTAATGTTTATGGTTAGACACTTGGGAAAGTTCTTTCCAGAACAGGGACAGTTTTCTGAATTTTGATTTCAAACTGAAGTAATCTAACAAACAGTTAGTCTGTCTTCTTTCTAATTTAATCTATCACATCCTCAATTTGGAAAAATAACAAGTAAGTATAAAATATGGTCCAAATCTGATCAAGGTAAGGCATAATTGGCTGTAATATGCCTGACACTTCTCACTGAATGCATAAAGAGGAGCGTGTAGCAAGAACAAGAAGCCAAAGATATTTCTCATAATAATGTTATGCGTACAATACATTCTGGCCTTCTATGCACTGAGCCTCTGCATCTTATGAGACGTATATTGGTCTGTTGGTAAATGAGAAATATGGGACACTGTCTTAAAATATTTTACAATTTGGTCTGTTGGTAAATGAGAAATAAGAGACACTGTCTTTTTAAATTGTTTACACTTTGCCACTCAAAATACAGCAAGGAAGTGTAGTGTAGTGGTAGAATAGTAAAAGATCTATGATGCAATTCCATACGCATAAGCTAGTCTTTGGATTCATCCTCAAACTGTCCAAAAGGCTGAGCAATCCTACCTCGAGGAATGCTAGACTATCTCTATCATGTCCTTCCACACTTATGCCTATAGAAAATTAAATGACAACCAAAAGTCAAACAAACCTGGCTTCCAGGATTGAATGACTGGGCTGACTGTCTTTTCTGAAAGTTGAATCCACCTAGATTAGTAAAATATAAAACAAAAACAAAAACAAACAAAACAAAAATTTCAATTAAAAAAAAAAAAGCAAAAAGAGAACTGAAACGTGAAAACAGGAAATACATTTGTATCATACTGAAGTCCCTGAGACGCAATAATGCAAAAGTTCAGATTTCACTGGCAGAGCAGTGGAATTGGCATTTCTCTAGCTGCAAAACATGAAATTTGCTTGGTTTGTTGCTTCCAGTGAGAGATGCATGGGGTAGATCAATCAGTGCCAGCCATCAGTTTTTCCTTTTTCATGGTTGTCACTCTTTCTGCATCTGAAGAATGGCTAGCTTTTACACAAACTGCTAGTGAAGGAACTGGCTGCTACTTCTCACAGCCACTGAAAAATCTCATCATAAACAGATAGCATTCTGATGGCAGTCTGATGGCATTCTTTGCTGGAGGAGGGAGGTATTTATTAATGTTTTTAAAGATTTATCTAAGTTATGTAGAGCTAAACATAGGTAAAAAAAAAAAAAAAAAAAAAGGTGCATAAAGGAACAGATTAGCATCTAGTCAAATTTTCAAGAATACCTCAGTTAGATGTCCAGAAAAACATACCCAACAAACTGTTCACCAAAATCCACTTCTTCATGGTATGGACATGGGCAGATCAGAACCAGAGAATGATTCTAGATATATTTAATGTATTAATTCTGGCACAGTCTATTATATCATTTTTTGTATGGATGGATAGGTAGATGGATCCATTTTTTACTCTCTTCCCCTTACTTTTGTCTCTTTTTCATCTTACCAAAAATCATGCTTAAATAAAAAAATCCTACTTCCACTAAAAATGACGCTGACTTTCCCTGGAATAGAAGGGATCAAGTAAACTGGAGAATTGGATAAGAGAAACCTACGAAAACAACTAATCGAGAATTTATCTTAAGAAGACACAAAATGAATCAATATTAGACTGTATAAAATAAGATGATATTTCAGGAAAAAAATAAAAAATAAAAAATAAAAAAGCAGTCTCAGCAAAACAAGTCATTTTAAGCCTCAGAACTTTTTGCTGTCTCAGATATGAGAGGTCCAGATCTAGTGCTTCTATCTGAAATACTGAGAAATACAAGTAAATAAATAAATGTGTGGAGGTCAGCATTCATTTTGCAAAACTGTTAATAGACTGTTTACTGTAACGTCTGAGACAGCAATATGTTATGAAGCTTGAAATGTCTCAGAATGTGTTTCCTGACTGGACTGCACTTCCTGATCGGAAATCTGTTTTGCTTTGCCTTTACTTTGCTTAGTCTGTGGCACTGTGATTTCGTATCAGGCAGTTTTGGCTATGGATAGGCACCAAGATCCTGAATGCTTAACTGCTGCATTTTTTTTTAGGAAAATGGGGTTACATTGTCCTTTGGAGTACAGTCATATGGTCTCACTGTTATTCAATATGCAGGATAAGTCATTATCTAGATGTAACGTTTCTTAGTATTTTAAAGGTGTCTGTCTCCTATTATTCTTTAAAATTGTAGAATATTTTGTAATGTTTCAGAGAATGCTATTCCATCTCCACACTGCCAGTGGTAGGTTGGACCATTTGCATTAGAGTAGAAAAAACTAACAATGCAGAAAATACTGGGAAGAAAAGTCCAGAGATACATAGCTGCAGGGAATAATCATCACAGAGTCTTTCAGGTGATCCTGTTAGGAAGCTGGGAAGAGTGGTAAACACAGAGCCACCACCTTGATCCTTCCCATCCCAAGAATATTGTATCTGTGTCTTTTTTTTTACTCCTTTCAGGGCCACTAAACCCTTTGCTGTCATATCCAAAGCATCTGGCCCTGAGACAATTTCATAGCAAAGCTGGACCTGCATTGTCTTCACCATTTAATCACCCAGGGGTTTTAGCTGAAAATCCATCAGGACCTTTTTTCCAATAAAGTATTTTATTTTATTTTATTTTATTTTATTGGATCAAAGTAACCCTCAGACCACCAAAGACGTTTGCATGTGCAGTAGTCCCTGCTCTGAGCCAGGACACAGACAAGAATAAAGAAAGCTAAGAGACACACTGTGCAAACATGAAGAGGAAGGAGGGATGAAGCCTGAGAGGACTCCAGATCCTTCCTCGGGATGCTGTCATACTTGAACCCCCTATTCGTAATACTACAGCCACACATTGAACATAGTCCTTTACCATTCCAGTCTAGATTTAACTGCACAATATACTAAAGGGAACTTTACAAGATTTAATCATAAATCAGAGAGACAGAATTTATACCAACAGGCAGTGTCATATTTTAATACCAGCTTTCCAATTTTGTTGGGGTTACTACATGACCTAATTAGTATATGTCATATTCAAGGAGTGGCTCAAGAGCACAGAAGCAGCCTTAGAAAGTCTGTGTTCTTCTGGAGAAGAGCACCCTTCCATTGGCTTGGTTCAGGACGCTGATGAACTGAATGTGTGACAGTCTGCACGTGTGTGAAGACATGCTGTTGTCTCTGATTGGGGGATTAAGCTAAGCCATGCCTGTGTGTATCTGAGTTGTTAGCTTCAGTGTTCTGTCAAATCCCTTTATTTTTATGTGTCGGTACCCTCCCCCACCCCCCCCAAATAAATAAATAAATTTACCCATGCATTATCAATGTAGAAGTTCTTGCCAGTTCATGCTGCTTACACCCAGGATATAGTACTTTGAGTTATCGTATTTGGAAAGAAATTTTAAATGAAAGAACTCTTTTTTTTATTTTATTTTTTTATTATTTTTATTATATATATACTGGTTCACCTTTCTCTAGTTATTGTACTGTACAGATATTTTGTTGTATAATGAAATCAAATGTTATATTTCCTCAATAGTGATACTCAACTATTTAATCTTCACTGAGATGCGGAAATGACTCTGGTATTTTTCCTGTTAATTATAGTGTAGTAAATTTAGCTAAAAAACATTTCATTAACTCTTTGGAGAACCTTGTAAATCTTAAGGTAAGCCATGTATCCAATAAAAAAACATTGTTTTGATGTGACTGAAACTACAAATTCACTGCAAATTCTACAAATGGTTTGAATCCTAAAACAGGGACTATATCTGTACATTTACATTTACATTTTCAGATACATTATTCAAAAAAATGCAGAAATGTTGACCTAGAAGAGGCCTTGCATGCTCCATCCAGATTTTGCAGCTGCTATTTACTGCAAATATTATTTAAGGATCATCTATCTCAGACATTCCCTAAATACAGATCTTAAAATCCTGCATAGTGTCTTCTAACAGATTTGTCCAGACTGAGGGAGATCAAAAGCCACAACCAGAAACTCACACAGAAATATACAGAGAGCATTGCCAACGCCCCTGCTCCTTTCAAAAGCCGTTTCTTACATCTGGACTATCCTGGGAAAACCAAGTACTTGGCTACCTGGTGTGGTATTTTTACTTGGGTGAGAAGCCGAGTTCCACCATGGCAACTCTCTCACTCTCCCTCCTCAAAGGGAAAGGGGGAGAAAATATGGTGGAAAGGGCTCAAGGGCTGAGATAAGGATGAGGAGATCACTCAACAATTATCATGATGGGCAAAACAGAGTCAGCATAGGGAGATAGTAAGGTTTATTTCCTATAATTAACAAGCTAGAGAAGTGAGGAAAAAAAAAAAAAAAAAAGGAAAGAAACCAAAAATGCCTTCCCCCCATCCATCTGAAATGGTTTAGAAGGCCTGGAAAACAAACAGAAAAACAAAAACCACATAACCCTCATACAATCTCAGCTAAGTATCAAAAAGTGGAAAATACTTCTTCCTAGCTGCAGGAATTGCCTAGTAGAAACCCCAGTGCTTGAGATATACACAGTTTAAACAGAATGCACATTACAAACATCTGTTATGGTTTCAAAGTTCCTGTTATTTTGAAATTTGGCTGAAATAATGTATTAATAAGAATTTCAAGGAAGTTACAGTCTAAAACATTAAAAAATTGATTTAAATGTGTTAAGCCTATATTTTATAGAGGATGATTAAATATTCATTTTCCTGTGGGGGAGAAGTATTCTTCCATTAACTTATTGTTTATAAAAACAAAACAAAACAAAATAATAATAAAAAAACAACTAAACAAAAACAAAAAAACCACCCTCAGTTGATTTGTGATATGTTAACAGGATTAATGCTTACACAGAAATTAACGGTTTCTACAGTGAACTCTGATGAGAAGATTTTTGAAAGGCTGAAGAGTGGAGATTGGCACTCAGCTCTCATTACTTCCTTTAGAAAATCATCATCTTGGTCCAAAATTCAGAGAAAATATTGTAACAGCATTAGAAAAATGTAGAGCCATCAGCTCTTTTTGAGTTACATACAGGTTCACAACTATCTGTCTCTCCTTCTGTTCTGTTCAGCTTGGACAATGATCATGACAAAATTCAGAAATCTGATAGGCGGGATATTTCTTGAGCAGGCTGAAGTTTTTCATATTTTTGAGTAATAGGATCGTTAGGGATGTTATTCAAGGATATAGAGAGGCAAGGTTTAGGGAGAGGAAGGATCTTTTATTAACTCAACTTAGAAAACCAGACATGCTTCAGGCATACAAACCTTTTTCTTGTGCCCTGGAAACTGGTCTCTTTTTATAAGAGTATCAGCTAGTTTAATAAAAGATATTGCTTCTTCCTACAAACCTTGTCTTTTGGATTTTAAGACACATTAAAGCAAGTGAGTTTTGCCCTGCTATGAGCATTTCACAAAATTTTTATTTCAAAGCAACAGTCAGCAAAATGCTTGAACTTCAGCAAGTGATATAGACACACAAAAAATGTTGACTTTACATTCCTTTATATCTTTAGCCACCTCATTCCTACTTTAGCCTCCTCATGCTTACTTTCATCCTGCTTTTCTGCTGTCATTACAAAGTGGGAGTACTAATTACACCAGCCTTCCATCTTATTTATACAGATTAAAACCAGAAGCAGTATGTCTAGTGAACTCAGTGGGATTTTTCTTAGCAATTTCTGCAAATTAAATAATACTTGTTCCTGTACATGATATCAGTAGTTGCACTTCACACACATTTACCTATTTCCATATTTTTTATTTAGACATAAGACAGATATATATTTTCAAAGTTGCTGTCAAAAATATTTTAAAGTGCCACCTAAAAAATATCTTAAAATTAGAATAAATGTCATGAGAAAATGGACTTAATTTCTTTCTAAAGTAAAAATAATCCTATAATACTTTTCCTCTCTTCTTAACCTATCCAACTTTATCTCCTTTTCCTATCCAACTCATTGTACTATTCTTGTCCTGCAAGTCAAGTATGTGGTAAATTTTTAATTAATGTTAATTTTACATTTAGATTATGATCATGTACACATATATAAATAATTATATACAGTTGTCCAGAGTCCCAGTGTGAGAATAAAGCAAAGATGATAAACTGATATAGCACCATTTAGAAGACTATTCAACATATCTTTGGAAGGGGCAGAGGAGAGAGCAAAAATAGTGGTCTCATCTCCATCACAGGAGTTATTCATTTTGTTTCAAAATACTTTAGATAAGATTGTTAGAGAGGCAACAATATATATTTCTTTTCCTTTCTTTTCCTTTTAGGAGATCTGTTTAGTAAGGATGATTAGGCACTATTCTTTCCTGCAAGCTATTCCCTATGTCTGTCTCTCTCCTATCATGTACTCTCCATTATAGTCTCCATGATCCTCAAAATGCACTGGGAGCAGGGAGCATACCCCTCCTCCTCATGGCATGTCTATATTGATAATCCACAGAGTAGCCTTCGTGTTTTTTGCCTCAGTCTGATCTTTTTTTTTTTTTTTTTTTTTTTTTTTTTTTTCCCACGGTATTCAATGACCAAAGGTAGGATTCATCTGATCAGTTGTAGGCTTATACTATAGGACAGTTGTCCAGACTTTATGATCAGAGAAGAGGGCAAGACACTTCAAGGGTAAAATTAATCTCAATCTGAAGTTGGGTTTTGAAAGTGAAACCAACAAATCAAATCCTAAAAGTGCTTATTTCTCATTCGCACCTATTTTGGGAACCTAGGCTGACTAGTTTGTGAGTAGATCTAATCTATGAAAAGACATAGATTGCTGGTACATCTCAAATATCTAAGCAGGCTACGGGATATTTTCATCAAGTGTTCTCCTGAAAGTCACACTTCAATTCTGTCTAAGTAATATTTTAAGCTCATAAGAGGTTTTTTGTTGTTGTTGTTGTTGTTGTTTTTTGTCCTGGCTTCTAAACAACCTCCTTACATACTCCTGAAATTCTTCAGCACAAACTGAAGCACAGGAAATTCTGGCTGAATATGAGTGGGGCACTCTTTACTGTGAAGGTGACAGAGCACTGGAACAGGTTGCCCAGAGAGGTTGTGGAGTCGCCTTCGCTGGAGATATTCAAAACCTGCCTGGATACCATCCTGCGCAATGTGCTCTAGGTGATCCTCCTTGGCAGGGGGGTTGTACTAGGTGATCTTCAGAGGTCCCTTCCAACCTTGGCCATTCTGTGATTCTGTGATTAATTCTTAGTTCTGTTTAACAACACTTTCACCTTCTCTTTTTTAAGAAATCCTTATTTGCACAGATATCTTTCCTTTAAAAAGGCTTCAAAACCATTATTACAAATGAAATTATATTTATTCATCTATAATTAAAATACAGATATTCAAAAGGTACCACTGTAATTTTTATTTTTACATTTATTTAAACATTATCAAAATGTAAAATGCTGACATTCTGAGGTTGGATAATATACGGTAAATAAAAGGCCACAAGAATATTCTGGTATTTTGCTGTTAATTTTTGTTTGTTTTGTTGTTTTGTTTGTTCTTTGTTTTTCTAACTTACCCATTTAAAAAAAAAAAATGTAATAGATCTATTTTTTAAACTGTTTTTTCTGTAATTCTTGTACTTAAGGAAAATAAGCTGCAACTGAATGAAAAATATTTACTATTAAAAGTAATTATGTATATTCTTTTCTAACACTAATATACAGTAAGGTGAAAAAAAAAAAAAAAGTTTTTAGAATAACTCCCCAATTTAGAAACAAACAAACAAACAAATCTTACAAGACTGCAGAACTGATCTTATTGATATCAATTTTATTATTTTTGCTTGAAGGTTACTACTGTCATATGAACAAATTCTGTAGTCTGGCTTCACCATCCCAAAAGTTCCACAGATGAAGAATTAGACCTCAGGAATAAAAGAAGTTTCCTTTTCTCTTTCCTCCTACTGCTACACTGTAGTAACTTCCTCCCAGTGTATGCCTTCAGCATTGTTTGTATTGCAACAGCCCTGAAGTGGCTGAGCCAGTGTCAAGGGACAAGAGCTGGCCACTGTGCAATTCAGAGGTACCAGGATCTGTGATTTTTTCAGGCTGAGGAAAAGCATGTGCAAGACACTAAGGTATAGCAAAATATCAAGCACAAGTTGGAAATGCACGGAGCATCCTGCAAAAGACTGTCTGCATCTCCGTGTTGGTGCCAGGACTGGAACAAAAGGCTAAGACAGCAACTGGAGGTGAATCCAGACAGACCTGGAATACTTACTACAGAAACTGAATCACAAACTGAAATTTTGTTAGCTGTCACTGACTGTATCTCCCATCAATCAGTGGCAGAAATATCATATGAACCTGTGTGTATTTTCTGCTTGCATTTAAAAATAATGTATTTATCCTATTCCATTAGTGTATTTTAATAAGCATTGCTTTGGGACAGTATGCCTGCCAATTTATGTTTATGAGGCTGTCAACAGAATTTACATGCCTAAGAAAATATGATACAACATTGCCAAACCAGGCACTGCCTGTCAAATGAGGTTGTCATGGAGAAATGAGACATAGGAAAACTCATACATAAAGTGGCACACAGAGAATGCCAGGGATTTTTTATTCCCCCTGTTGAGCTCAATAAATATTGATTTCAGTAAAGGAAGGGGTTAGGAAATAATGAAATTATGAGCCATATTGTGCAGTCATTTTTATTTAACAGAACTTTCTATTGAAACCAGCCCAATATCAAATCACCACAACAAAGTTCTTGCATTCTATGCTGTGCTTTTAGAATCATTTTTTTAACAGTTTAAATTTTGGCTGGCAGTACCCTGGCTTGCCTTGCAAAAGAGCAAATCAGAAAGAAAAAAGCAGTACACACTAGAATACACCTTGGGTGTTTTTTGTTTGTTTGTTTATTATTATTATTATTATTATTATTTTATAGAAGACCACTGTGGTGGTTCTCAGGTGTCTTTGGGAGCTCATATTAATTAGGCATCTCTAAACAGTGCCAAGGTCTCAGACCTGTACTAAGGTGCCTCTATAATTAAGAGGTATTTAATGACCTTTTTGAACCCATGCTTATATCATAGCTGAAGAATTCAGGCTTCCAGAGACAAACAAAGAAGCAAATTCTTATCCAATCTCTCAAAGCAGCCAATATAGTTTCTGCAAGATACTTGCAGTGACACCAGCTTGACATGTGTCAAGGAGATAGGAAGTAGCCAAGTGCTCTGCAGTTATTTTCCTATCATAAGCTTAATTACTCCAGGGAGAAGATTAGATGCTGCTTATTATTTACAGTTGATTCATAAAATGGTGATTATATAATGAGGGAAAATATTGAAGGGAATGTCTTTTCAATTTTCAAAATCCCTAGGTAGAACTAATTCTCCCTAACTTTAACTTGCTAAAAGTTTTTTGTCAGACTGTAAGCTAGTCATTTGGGCTTCTTTAATGGAGAGATACAGGTTCCCTTAGACTATGATTTATCATGTTAGAAATTAGGTGAAATGACTCACCCTCCAAAAGCTCTTTTTTCTTCTGGTGGCACTGAAGGTGCCCGAGATGGAGGCCTGGCATTTAGAGGACTGAATTTCTGAGGCATGAAGTCCACTCTGAGTAAAGAAAGGTTCATGACTATCATGGACGTGGACTTGCAGACAAGGTGAAATAAATCTGCCACTGATGTTTGTGCTTAACTTGCTTTGTCTACAAAGAGATGAAAGACAAGTCTGCAGTTTCTTTCTCTTGTATCCAGGGCAACCTCAAATTTTTGATGTCCTCTAAGGGGAGCCTTGAACAACCAGCAAAAATGGCTGAATCAACACAGGGAATGGAATAATAATGTGCCACCTGGAGCACCCATAAATAATTAGCACCCATTCTTTGTAGACTTCCAAAGCTACACTTATTTCCAGGCACTTCTCCACACATCTAATGTCTGTTTTGTATCCAGCCCAAGAACCATCAACCAGTCAATTGGGTAATTGAATAGATGTGCATTTTCCTGCACCTACCTCCTGCACAGTTGTGCCAAATGCAATCAGTATGTGCAAAGTAGTAAAAACTAAGCAACATTTGTAGGCTGGCTAGATTAATATTTGCCTTATTTTGAAGCTGAGTACACCCCGAGTATGAATCTATGCATTTTTCATCATAGTTAGTTGCATTAAATAACTGACCAACAACTTACTCTGAACCATAAGAAATATATAACAGTTTATCCTGTAACTTTTGCAAGATGTAATGGTATGCTAGCACATTATAAATACTCTAGAATAATTTATTTATTATATTGCATTAGTGTATTTTAACAAGCACTGCCGTGGGACAGTATGCCTGCCAATTTATGTTTATGAGGCTGTCAAGATAATTTACATGCCTATGAAAATAAACAACATTGCCAATGCAGGGTCTGCTTGTCAAATAATCTTGTCAGGAAGAAATGAAACACTACCGAGCTGAAGAGTAAAGCATATTCATTATTGCCGGCTACACAGATTCTAGGTGACACAATGAAATACATTTAAGCCATTTTTCATGTATCATATGAATAAAAAAATGGGGAGTGGGGTACTTCAGGCTGTCATATATTGTACTGTACAAAACAGGTTTAGCACTCAATCACTCTCGTTTCTTAATAATAATAATAATAACAATAACAATAAATAGGAATATACAGACCCCAGGAACATTAGTGGGTAAAATAAAATGTATTATTCATCTGGAAAACTGAGAATGCTACACAAAATCATGAATACTTCACAATGGTTAAGCTGAAATAAAATAGCTGCAGAGCTGTCTAGGGCTGAAAAAATTACTAGGAAGAGTTCAGTCAGAAGTTCTGAGTAGATAATTATTGAGCTGCACTGACAAACTCCACACTTCCCTGCCAATTACTCCTTCCGGGCCATGGCTTTTAGAATAATTTAAAGCAGTAAGATTTAGAATCTTGTTCTCATAATTCCCAATAGACAGCTAGCCCTGCGTTCCCTTCTTCTGCTCCCAGTACTGAAACTGTACTCTTTTCCAAATTCTTCCTAAGCATGAAACTGCCCTTTGAAACAGCCTGAGAGAGAAAATGTATCCAGGATGAAAAAATCACCCCCAAATATTCCAAAGAAATAAGACTATTGTGAAAGTCTTCAGAATGATCACTGTTACTGGCTACCAGTAAGAATTATTTCAGAGGAAAATGGATAAGAGGCATGCAAAGGAGTGTCACTGTTTATCAAAAGGCTGTAAAGGCATTCTGATTTGTGTGGAGAAATTGACTGTACACAGAGCAAATAGTTCAGATGTGAATAATCTCTACAGTGCATAGCACAGAGCATGGTGACAGCTGACGATATCAGCAGAAGCAAGGATCCAGACAGTAAGAGCATGGATGATGAAAGAAGGATAGAAATACAGCAGAGAATCACAGGAGAGATGATAGTTCAGTACAAGTGAGATCAATTAGAGGGGTACAAGATGAAACAGTTGATTAGCATAGGTGCATATATGCATAGTGTCAGCAAGGTGCTGTAAGGAGAGTACTGCTCAGATGGGACCACACCGGCTGCAGCACTGGAAAGGGAAGGTCAGCTATCCATTGAGCTCACTTCACTTGCCTTTCCCATGAACAAGTACTATATCCTAAAAGTCTGAGCTCAAAGAAGTCTGAAACTGTTGCTTCAGGCTGGCCTGGTCTCTATACTGCAGTATCTACTTAAATATCTCTTATGTGAGGTAGGGACAAGGCTCAGTTAGCACCAGGAGAGGCCAGGGAGCAAGGTCAACAGTATAATCCACACTACTGTCTTCCTGTACTTATTGTAACAGATTACAGGAAAGACAGCAAAGATGTTTTAAGAGTCTTTCCAAAGTGAAGTTTGCTAGAGGTGATGTACAATCATTCTATAATAATGCTCTAGTAGATCTGTCATTGAGCCGTTTTTCAGATGGCAGCTGCATCCTTTCTTGACAGCTATATTATAAAGTTAATGTTTGAGCAAAAGCCTTGCCCCCAGAAACAGATGGCAAGACTTATGCAGACTAATGGAACTAGTTTGCTGTTCTTTACAGCCTCCTTGATAGAGGATTAAAGGTAACAAATTGTGTGTAGATGCATTTAGTTTATATGAGAGGAGCTAGTTACAAGTTAGAAAGCAAACCAAAATTTTTTTTCTCCCTCATTGATTTTTAAAGTTTTTTAGATCCCAAATTGAGAAATTTAGGTGAGTGAAAAATAAATAAATAAATAAATAAATAGTCTTACTCTTACCCATTTCTGATTCCTAATGGCAAGTTTCAAACCATATTTGGGAGCAAGCCTATCTTTGGAAACACAAGCACAGGTCTCAACATAGGAACAAAACACATGTAAAGGGGAATCTGGAGTGGGGTTGGAATAGTAGTAGTGGAGTAAGGTACAGTATGAAGGTGACACAACGCCTGCTCTGGACTCCTTACCACAGTAGAAGCAAAATATGGCAAGTAGAAGCAAGATATGTGTACAGAAAGGTGATGCTGTGATTAATGGAGGACATATTTTTACAAGAGAGAAAGGGAAAATTTAAGGTAGGCACAAAGTAAGATTTCTCCAAAATCCTTCCCAATACACATGACTCCTGCCCCATCATAACCTCTGCAACTCCAGCACTGGGCTTCTTGAGCAGGTGCTTCCAATTGTGTGTCAATTTCTGATTTGAGCTGTTATCTATAAGAAATTGAATCTGGCTTTCTTCATAGCACTCTATCACATCACCACATGTCTTTGTGATTGATTTAATTAACACTTTTCTCTTGCTCTCTCCCCTTTTTGTAAGCTTCCATTTATTTATATTTCCCCCCAGACTGTTGACTCTCAAGTTATGTAAAATATTTTTAGATACATTGCATCTAATGTAAAAGTAACACAAATTAAGCTGCCTTTAACTTTTCAGGCACATATATACCCTGTTTTAATGCACTCATTTATGCTGCTGTGTAATATATCTTCATAGGGTTGGCTTAATCACAAATGACAAGTGTTGAAAATGTAATAAAGACATGGACACATTAATCCATTTTATACAAAAATATGAAAAGGTAATCAGATTCTGAATGGCTGTATGCTTTAAAAATATACTGGCTGAGATTTCTTTTTTCATTCTGGATACTCACCAGAGATTCTGATTAGAAAGATTTCAGTATAAAATTGCCTTAAAATATTACAATTGTGCCAAAAAATGCACTGAGGAAGTTTTGTAAAATGAGAGATGAATCTCAATCAGTGATGTGATGACCCCGAAGCTTCTGAAACACCTTAAATTATCAGGGAGGTCTGTATTTCTTTTCTTTTTGCAGAATCTTATACAGCTTTGCCCATGAGTAGAGATGCAGGGTCTATCATTATAAATCCTGTTTCTGAATATCCAAAGCTAATTAAATAATTATTGTTAATAATTATTCCAGTCTCTACAGGCAGCCAAGAATACCTATGTAACAAAATATGTATAGAGAAATGTCATCTCTATTCTTTCCCTGCAAAAACAAGGAATAGGTGGTAAGTAGTACTGTTTAAAGAATGCTCTTGCCCATCCAACACTGAGTAATATACATTTCCCATTCCCTAGAGGATCCTTACAGCTTGACATAATGGTTTTTGTCATTGGAGGTGGTGGCGGTGTTGTCTTTTTTTTAGGAAGGGGAACCAATTCTTTGCATCTTTCTCACTTTTCCTCATCAACCTACTAGGGGAGTAAGGTAGTAGCTTTGAGATCATTTAATCACACCAACTTGTCTCTTCAAATAACCATCCAACCTAGGCCACAATCCAGTCTTTTGTAACACTTTAAGATTCACTTCATCAAATTTGGTAGCTCAAAGGCTGTCACTTAATCCATTCAGTGGTTGTATTTAAAAGGTATCTTCCCACAGGTAACTTTCCTGGTTCCACAGCTATTTCCCATTGTGTGTAAAAGGGAACATCTCTCAGACTAAGGTTATATTCAAAATGAAAGAACTTTTTAATTGTGATCATTCTGTTGAGGCTCTAAATTAAATGATGAAATCCACAGAAGTCCTGATGAACCAGAAAATATTTCTTTAGTTATTTAACTTTGAGTAGTTATAGCTCAATGTCATCTTAACTCAAGCAAGAAATGGTGATCCAATTGCACCACTGAAAATGTAGCTTCTTACAGCGCAGTATCACCAGTGTAGTTTATGTGGCATATTTATCTCTTTGTACTTTTTTATCAGTTTGAAGTATTTTAGCTGCCAAACGTCAAGGTCAATTTTTCAGATGCTTAACACAGTTTACTATAGGGCTTCAAGCAGAGCTCATGACTTTAGACACTCTCTCTGTGAATTATAGCGATTTAATAATTTCAGCAATCTTGTACTTACTGCTTCATTATTATTTCCAAAATAACTGAAAGAGTTCAGCACATGTCTTAGAAACTTCTGTTCCTGCATGAAACCTAGTAAAATGTAAAGTCTTTTCAGCATATGAAAAGCTTTTGCAACATATAAACAAGCTGTACACCTAAAAGTGATGTGGGAAGGAAAAGTATTAGAACATTTTCCACAAGCCTGTGCAAATTATACAAAATCAAGAATTGGCCCTGTCAATCATTTTTCATTTAACACTTTCAATTAACTTGAGATGCAGTAGGATGCCACTTTAAATTATCTACTTAATAGAGTAGGAAGGGGAAGGATTGGCTTCCTGCTGTGTCTAAGACAGTCCGCAACCAAAGTGGATTCAGATCCACCTGCAGAGCTCCTCTGTGACCTAAAGCTGTTCGTCTTGCAGCAAAGCCACAAAGGAAGGATGATAGTGGATCATCTTATAGAGAGATAAGTCATGGCACTGCTTCAGTGGGTATGTCCAGGGTTTTCCTGTAGTATTAGTAACTTTTTATGCCAAGCGCAACTGAATCCATTTCAATCTCTGCTGGCAGTATAGGTAGTGATATTTTCTCTAAACCACAGTTCTGTCTTAACCTCTATCTTGTTTCTTGTTAACCAATCTTTCAATGATAACACCAAGACTGTGTCCATATTTCTGAACAATGGTAATGGCATTCCAAGATTAACAGAGCCCAGGTTGTTATAGATCTTTCCACAACAATTCACAGGGACCTGGACAATCGGAGCTACCAGCATGTCAAGGTACTTTGAATACAGTTCCATCATGATAAGAATATTTGGTATAGGGTTAAAGGAAGAGTTTTGAACCTTCATTTAGGTTAGGGATGAAAAATATGGCTGTGAAATTTGTATGTCATATGTGTACCCTTCTTTTAGATTAAGACATAGATGCTTTCCACATGAAATGCTTTAGGCTTGTTGCTCATGTTACAACTACATGTCTAAGTAGGTATAAATTGGTAGGTACAGGTATAAGTTTGCTTTAACTGTGCTAGTCAAGTGAGTCAGCTGTCTTTGAAATACTTTTTCCTTCCCATGGACATCAATGAACATAGGTGACACAGAGATCATTTAGGGAGGTTTGTATTTATAATATAGGGTTTTTCATAATCTACATTAGAAGTGCAAAAAGTTACTCTCCTTCCCACGCTGAAACAAGCTACTTGATTATATAAGACCATTTCCATGCAAAATGGAACAAGATGACCATTAATCACTGTTTGGGTAGTTTAAAAAGATTTCTTCTGCTTTACATCCAGGTGGTTAAAGCCAATCACTGTGGACTAGATTAATTACTAAGTGTGTGTGTCTGCTTCTGAGTCTGTTCTCTGGCTGCTGTCCAAGGGAGAAAGAAATAGGCACTTCTGTACAATATCTGTTTCATCTTAAAGCAAGCATCTGAAACAAGGCAGATGAAGCTTAACTGAGTGAGACTTTCTCTCCATTAACATAGAGGGAGCACAAGGTGATTAACATACATGCAAGCATCTACACAGACCTAAATTTAGGGGAGATTAAGGTTCCTCTGTGCCTAGCTGAGGAAGTGTTAATTAACAAATAGTATCCCAATAAAAGGAAGTTGAAGTAGATACTTAACATGAATAAGTCCCTTTCATTGTACCCGAGTGCATTGTAAACTGGTAGTGATACAACGCAGTTTATGAAATCTGCTGTCACAAGTATACAGTTATAAGTTTAAAAGGAGTATAGATGTGTAGACACTTATACAGACTATAACCACATCTACAGCTGCAATGTTTTCATACTGTATACAGTAGTTATTATATATCATTCTACGATCTTCAGGCAGATTCTGAGGAAGGAAAACACAAGGGTGCAAGAACAATCTGTCCTCTCCAGTATCTGCTGATTCTTCTAATAATTTTCAATGCCTCCATATTTCCTGTGGGAAGGACAGATGAGCCAAAAAGAACAAATATATTTTGACTAGAAGTAAAAATGTGAAAGAAAACTGGGGTTGTGAGCCTGCCTGTTTGAACTGGGGCTATCTGGTAGGTGGCATTTTATAAAACAGAATGGGGTTTACTGTGATATAATCTCAATCTGGAATTCACAATATATTTCCAGCATTCTCTCTAAATGAAAACGTCTCTAACTTTAGACGCTTGCTATGTAAAAATGTATTCCAGCTGCCAGCGCAAGTGGATGCAAGCCACTTACCAGCCTATGCATGTCTTGGACAACACAGTGGTTTGCAAACAGCACAAGAGCTTAATATTTAAACTGAACAAATCTCCTAACAAAAGAATTCTTCTTTCATTTTTAGTTATCTAGATGTTGGTATTTAAATAACAGCAAGGTGTTTAAAACAGCACTTATATAGCACTTGATTCGCGTGCCAAAACATTTGCCTCTAGTGCCGTTTGAGACACTCTGTGCCGTCTAGGGTTCAGACCTACATGAAGCTTGTAGATATGGCACAGTGTTGCAGTTTCACTTGGGTAGACAGCTAAGCCCTACACAGCCACTCATTCACACACACTCACAGTGGGATGGGGAAGAGAACTGGAAAGGCAAAAGTGAGAAAACTCCTAGATTGAGATAAAGACAGTCTAATAGGTAAAGTTAAAGCTGCATGCACAAGCAAAACAGAATAAAGAATTCATCCAGTAATTCCCATTAACAGTCAGATATTTAGCCATTTCCAGGAAAGCAGGGCTTCATTGTATGTTACAGGTACTTGGGAGGACAAATGCCATAACCGCAAGTGTCCCTGTTCTTCCTCCTTTCCCCCATCTTTTATTGCTGAGCATGACATCATGTGGCATCGAATATCCTCAGGATCAGTTGGGGTCAGTTGGCCTGACTGCGTCCCCTCACAGTTTCTTATATATCCCCAGCTTATTTGCTGGCAGTGCAGCATGAGAAACAGAGAAGACCATAACTCCATAAGCACTGCTCAGTAATAACTAATACATTATTGTGTTATCAACATTGTTTTCATCACAAATCCAAAACACGGCACCATATGAGCTGCATGAAGAAAACTGATTCAATCTCAGCCAAAACCAGTACACACAAGAATTACAAAAGACCTATAGCCACTTGGACAGGCAGCTGGTAACTAACAGAGGTAATCTAGAGCATCTTCCATGGTATTAGATACATATCTATTATCCATAGAATCAAGCCCTAAGTAATATATTTAGTGAACTTAAGAGAATTATTCAGATAGCTGCAAAGTCCTTTCACGGATGGACAGCTGAAATACAGCTTAACTTAGCTGAAAAACAGCTTAGTTCTGACACTTATATTTTGGAAATCCAAAGTTAATTGAGAGTGATGTTAACAGTTTTCTTTCAGCTGGAGAATGACCATGTGTTAAAGATGATCTTGGCTACATACCATAGCTAACGTGTAGTATAAACATCCATTGACCATAATAATGGACCTAAGTAGATAAAAAATGAATAAATAAGCAACTGCAATTTGGTTGATAAAGGTCTGCCACCCTCTGACACTGTTTTGTACTAGATGTGTACATTTCGTATGCTGCTCCCTATTGTATAAAGCAACTATCAGCCTAGTCTCTTTATCAAGCTTTGGGGAATCACTAGTTGCTTTTAAATTAAATTACATTAACATCAAGTTAGATTAAAAAACAAACCAAAAAATCCAAAATACTACCACCACCAACAACAAAAACAAAATTTTAAATTGGGAATATTAAAGTTAACAATTTTAAATTCATTAAAGTAGGCAAAGCTGAGTAGACAAAACAAATTAGATTAAAATGATCCATAAATGATTAACACATTTTTTGTTTGGACCAGTCACCATGTTGTCTTTAAAACCACATCTGCAATCTGTACAGCATTTGGCTGCACATGACAAAACAAGATGTCTTCTGCTCTGACTAGAGCTACTTGCAATCTTGAAGGCTTTTATAGAAAACACTGGAAAAGCACTAATTCTTATTTTCAAAACGTGTCACCTAGAAGTAGATATTTCAGTATCAATAATTACATCTCATAATTTAATAAATAGCAGCTCTTCTAGATGAGGTCTAATTAAAGTATAAAATTTAAATTCTATTTCTGTTTACTTGAATCACTTAGGACTAAAGGGTTATAGTCTTCCTGTAGTACCTTATTCTACAAATCATTCCACTGATTACTTGTATATCTGTATTCTACTGAGTACGCTCATCAACATTTTTACTGAATCAGAGGAAATAAGATCAGAAGGGACTTAGAGGTCATTTAGTCCATTTTCTTTTCTCAAGCCGTGATCAACTATATTTAGAACAGCCCTGACTGATGCCTAAGATTTTACACTCTGCAAAATCTTGTTGATATTACTTATTATTATTATTATTATTAATAGTTGGAGATGTTTCCTTCATGCTTAAACTAGTTCTCCTTTACTTAAGTCCACTGCTCCTTGTTCTACAATGAACATAGAGAAATCTCATTTGTCTCTTTTCCTCTACTCATCTGCCCACGTTAGATTGTTGAAAACAAGCTATCACCCCTCCTTTAAGACTTCCTTTTCCTAAACAAAGCAACCAGAGTACCTTCAGTAAGTCAGGTTCTCTAGATTTCTTTCCAAAACTTAAGTGCATTAATAGGTCTGTGTAGACTCATCAGACCTCCATCCATTGGCCCAGGAGCATCATACAAGCACTGACCCCAATACTTACCCAGCATGGTGTAGGCAGGTCTGCATCTGGCCCTGTCTCCTGCTCATCCTGACTTATTCACTTCACTTTATTGATTGACCTCAGACATTTTGCAACTATTTGATGCTTGTGAGTGGAGACTGCTACTGCCTTGATCTGACCCTGCTTGAGTATTGCAGGACTATTCCTGGGGTCACCATCCTCGGTCACCCTCAGTCCCCAGCTTGGCTTTCCATGTGGTGCAGTCCTGTTCCTGTTACTCCCTGATTGAATCATTTTGCTTCCTCTCTGTTGGAACCATCTTGAATTTGGGGAGTTTCTTTATCTCTTTTTCTGATTTGTCAAGATAATTTTGTATTCTAATCCTTCCCTCAAATCTTATTGCAGCCCCTCCTAGCTTGGTGCTGATTAGTAATTAAATAAGTATACACTTCATGCTTTTGAAATAATTAAGGGAAATATAGAGTGGTGGCAGACTGAAGACAGACCCTGTGAAATTCCACTTATGGCATCCTTCCAATCTGGCAGTGAACCTTAATAGCTACTCCCCCAGTATGATATTCTCCCCTTCTAGCAGTGATATATTTCCTCAGTTCTTTAAGAAAGTCCTACTGAAATTTAGCCACATGACCTCTGTCCCCCCCCCCCCCTCCCCCCACCTCTCCCCCCGGAAAGCTCTTAACTTCTCACAGAAGGAAGCTGAATAGAAACAACATGATTTGTTCTTGGCTGCTCTTCATCTCCTTATAAGCAGGTAGCTGTTGTATACAAGTAGTTCAATTATTTATTCCAGTATTTTCACAGGAACTGAAGGTCAGCTGCTAGGTTACTCCTTACACCCATTAAAACTAGACAATATATTTTCCTTTTCCAGGCTTCTGAAGCCTCTCTAGTCCTTATGAGTTCACAAAGTTACTGACCCTGAGACTGTTTGAGTCAGTACCGTAAAGTGAATTTCATCAAGCTTAGACAGTTCAAAGTATCCAACTTATCTAGCTGCTCTCTAATTGGCTTCTCTAACTGCTCTTCTGGCCTAAGATTTTACCCCTCATCGTTGATGGTGACGTAATGAGCTGCCTGATGAACACTGTTACTGTCAGTGAGGGCTGAAGCAAAAAAATGCAGTAAATGCTTTGGCTTTTCTTTGCATCACCTGTCAATAGCTCTCTCTCCTTGTTAAGTACCAGATCAACTCTGTGCTTGATCTCCCTTTCCCTCAGTAACATATTGCATTTACAGAGGATTTTTTTTTTTTTTTTTTTGCTGTCCTTGCTGGAACACTTGGTACTTTTTCCTTTCTAAATGTAGGTTACTAAATCTGCTTTTAGGCATCTAATAGGAGCAGGCTGTTTTTTCAAGGGTGCTAACTCAGCTGAGTATCTGAAGATTTTGTTCAGGTGCTTAAATGCAGATTTACATCTCCAACTTAAAACTTTGAAGTCTAAAAATGTTGGTTTCTGTAAAGAAGTATCATATTCCACTTAACTGCTTTCAAAAACAAAATAGGACAGGGAAAAAAAAAAAAAAAAAAAAAAAAAAAGACAATTACATCTAATTTATCAGAGCTTTGATCTTTTTTAAGGTTGTTGTTTTCTTAATTTATTTTAAAAAGAACAAGCTTTTTTATTTTAGTGCTTTTTCTAATTCTTCCAATAAAATACTAATTTCTTTTCCTTTTGCACATGTAATGGTCAGAACCTTATTTCTTGATTTAAAACTAAAGCAATTACTTACTGCATTATTTCCTTAATAGAAAAGCCTTAAATTACCTCCCAGTTTGGAGTGCCTCAGTGGTTTCTACCAAGTGGTAATCTATGGTGTCTAGCTTTACTTCCACTGCAAAAGAGAAGAATCTTGTTAATATTAACTCATCTTCCTCTTTCCGGCATTCTGAAGAGTTCTAAATGACTTTCTCCCATTAATAGAACAGGGAGGGAGAAAGAATCATCTCATGCTTAGGGCTACAAACTAAGATTCCAAAAGAAATAACTCCACATGGTTCCTGTATAGTAGTGTTTCATGACCATTAACAAAATACTTACAGCTTTCCCACACGCACTATGTCTCTGAGCTACATAGATGCAATAGTATTGTTACAAGAATTACTTAAGAGAATTCTGATTCCATAGACTGCAAACTCCATGTGCATACATTACCTTATTCATCTGTGGAAACGTGTTAGGACACATTTTATGAACAGAGATTCTCATTATTTGCCAGAGTAGGATCATACCTAATGATGATACCTTATTTCAGCTGATTTTTATACCACTTACCAGGAAATCTTACAAGTATGTTTATATTCATTATTATTAAACATAATATATTCCACTGGATCAAACTTTTCCCATGGCTAGATAATGCCAGATTGTTTTCTTCATCCTCCATATCAATCAGCCTGCACTCCTGTGCCACATCGTGCTGGAGAGTTTCACGGGAGCTATAGAGGAGTCTGTGACAGTCAGGCTATAATCACCAGAAGTTTTGAAATGTCTTAAAGGTTGAATGTTGTTTTTCTCCCTTCAGTACATGCTTAGCTGAAGAAAAATTCTGATTTGTGTTCCAAACACACTGAGATAAAAAGGTACCCAGACTGTTTAACTTGTCTGAATCATTAATTAAAATTATAGGCAACTGATAAGAGGAATCTTTAAGGAATGGCAATGGGCTCAGCTCCACATCCAATTCTGATTCCTGCATAAGCTAATCATCAGGCATTAGGCACAAACTGGAACACAGTTCCATCTGGACATCAGGAAACATTTCTTTACTGTCCATGTGATGGAGCAGTAGCACAGATTGCCCAGAGAGGATCTCCTTGGAGATCTTCAGTTTGCCTGGGCATGGTCCTGGGCTCTCTGTTCTGTGTGTCTCTGCTTGAACAGGCGGTTGAACCCAGAGGTGCCTTCCAACTTCAGCCATTCTGTCATTCTGTGATCATATGCAAACTTATTCTTTTATTCTAGGAAAAAAAGAAAGAAGGAAAGAAGGGGGGGGGGGGGGGGGCGGAGCGGGGGAGGGATGGAGGGAGGGAAGGAGGGAAGCAAGGAATGGAGGAAGGAAGGAAGGAATGGAGGAAGGAAGGAAGGAATGGAGGAAGGAAGGAAGGAAGGAAGGAAGGAAGGAAGGAAGGAAGGAAGGAAGGAAGGAAGGAAGGAAGGAAGGAAGGAAGGAAGG
>CM021699.1:108271561-108309102 GCA_011074415.1 Stictonetta naevosa | reverse complement strand
AAGGAAGGAAGGAAGGAAGGAAGGAAGGAAGGAAGGAAGGAAGGAAGGAAGGAAGGAAGGAAGGAAGGAAGGAAGGAAGGAAGTGTAAGAAAAGACTATAAAATAAATCAAATTATGGCTAGCCTAGATATAGGTAGTGAAACTGATATAAATTGGATATAATCAAGGAACTGAAGTCTCTCAAATACACTTTAATGTACTAAAAATAACCAAATATTAAATCACAAAAGCAAAGAATTATTCATTAAAAAGATTTTTGAAGATTTGAAATGCCATTTCCCATAAGTAAGAATAGGACTGAAAGAATAATTTTAACTCTGTGTGTTCATCTCTCTCAAATCAAAATTTTCAGTTCTGGGCTGTAGGTCTTTTTTGGTTGGTTGGTTGGTTCTGGTTTGGTTGGTTTAGTTTGGTTTGGTTGGTAGCTGGTGGAAGGTACAAAAGTATTGTATTTGGTATTTTAGTTTTAAATTTATTGCTGGAAAAGTTGTCAATATTGACAATTACCAGCATTGTTCAGTAGGGTTTTTGTACATAGATAAAGGTGTGGCATTGTTCTTATTTCAGTCACATTGTTTTTTCGTAACAGATGACAACCATAACTCAGTGCTCATCAGCAAGCACTCAAACAGCCAAGCTCAGGTAGAGGAAGTGAACAGCTATTGGACAACAAATGTGACCCATTTCTTACTCTGTTTGAGCGTGATCCTATAAAGACATGCTCAAGAGATGCATCATGTTTTTCTACTTATTCATCAGTGTTACCTTCCACCCACACTCCCAGTAAAATCACTCAACCACTAATTCTACCTGTTGGTTCTTCCTTACTTAATCTGACACATATATTTGGAGATATATTTGGAGTTCAGGAGATAACTGTTTTTAGAGAGGAGAGGCCAGAGACTGAACTTCAGTCAGTGTGAAAAAGCAAGTCTACAGTCATTTTAATATAACTTTATTGATAGGATTATCATTAAATGCATTAAATATTTACAGAAGCTTCAATTTCTACCATTTCAATGGCAATGGAGCCAAAATATGTACGAGTGCTCCTATGCAAGATGTGGTTCACAATTTATAGCACTCTATATCCTTCAGTAGAACTCAAAAGACGAAATGCTTTTGATTTATGATCATTGCAGAACATGTCTCTGATAGATAGATACCAACTTGTAAAGCTTTTTCAACAGGAAATTGCCTGGAAATCAATAAATTCATCTGTGATGAAAACTAATAGTTATTGATAACAACTTTGTTCCACTTATCTGGATATAAACTGCACATCCATATCCAACATCACCCCATGTTAAGTATTTGTGACTTGGGAACTGCACTTACGTATCAAGAGATGCATTCAGCTCAAGATTATGTACTGGATATCTCTGTTCTGCCCAAGCTTCATAAGTTTCATGCTAGACTCAGTACTCCAGACATGCTATCACAAGTGCCAGGTAGAGGTGAATAATCATTTCCTTTGACTTGAAAACTGTACTCTTACTACTGCTGACATTATGCAAGACCATTTCAAAATCCCAAATAATGTCAAGGCATTAACTATTTACTGCTTCTTACTTACTCTTCGCTTATCCTATCAGACATTGTTAAATGCACATATTTCCCCAGAATCATTGATCCTGTATGTGTGGCTCCCCAGTTGAACTGCACCTAGTCCTGTGGCTGATCTTGCATACAAGCTTTCAGATTTCTCCATCCCTTAAGGACAAAGTTAAGTTTCTAGGCCATTATGTCCTAGCAGCAGCTATATGTGCTCTACCAATTATAGTCACTTCTTAACTACTTGCTGGAGAACTGGAAGTAAGAAGGTAGGTGGCATTTTCTGTCAATTTGGAATGTAAACAAATCTTTGCAAAAGTGAAAAGAGAAACATTTCCAGTTTGATCCTCTGTCCCATCTCTTAGGAACGGTGCTACTTTTCAGAGCAGGAGCAGGACACCACACATCTATATGTATACTCCTGAAATAACTTCTTTAGCAGCCGATCTATGCATAAAGAACTTGTCAGAGATTAGGCAAAGTCAGAGATGTTCTCCATCCATGCAGTTCTAAGGATTCAAACCTATGAGTATCTTGATATCTTTTCTATGTGTTTCAACATTATGCCACTTGCTCTGTCTCATACTGTCATTTTGCTTATCTTTCCTGATGTCACAGACCTGTTCCCCTTTTTCTATTTCTTGTTCTTCAGCCCCTTTAACAGAACAAATTCTGTTGTTAACAGTGCACAGTGCAAGATGACATTGATTAAGTAACAAACCATGTCCATCAATGTCTGCTGCTATGTTTCTGAAATTTTGGATACTGCTATAGGCAGCATGAAGTTGGCCAGACAGACTTTCCTGGCTCTGTCAAGCCAGTGATCAGATCATATATCTCCTTTATGGGCACATAGTTTCAGTGTTTCAAACATCTTCTGGGTACATCCCTCTTCGAACTGATTGCAAAGTGGATTACATCTGAGTGTGGTGTATAAAGATTGATGATGTAAATATTACATAAAAAAACTTATGATGGGATTTTCTGGAGGACTGGAAGTGAGTTCTGACCAGATATAAATACTTTTCTAGATTTCTGGCACAGATTCATGTGCACTAAACTGGGGATAGATGTTTTTCTCAAATATTAAGTGGAAAGTGCAGACCCTAAAAGTGCATTCATATTTTGCCCTCTTCAAAAAGAGGAAAATAGGAAGATAGAATTTAAAAGCAATGCCATTGATTCTTCATTATAGTGTAGGATTATGAGATACTAGCCATGAAAAGTCAAGGCTCATTTCAGCATGTATTGGATTTATAATCAATAAAATAATTACTTTAATCAATCTTAGGTACTGGGTCAATTAATTATATTTTAAAAAATATTTCTCTCTTTGAGGATTGTTTTACCTATATTGCATAGCAAAGTAATGATATAATTAGGAAGAAATTAATCACTCTAGAAAGGTAGTTTTCCATTTGCATTGAGCAGATAAAACAGTAGAATGAACATGTATTTTAGTCAGGATCAGTTATATACATTTAGCACACACAGCTAAACTAATCAAGACTAATCACCATTATGCCCATGTCACAGAGAAAAATTGCTCCATTCACATTGTTTAAATCAGATCAGGATCGAAGTGGTGTTTTTGTTGTTGTTGTTGTTGATGTTGTTGTTGTTGTTTGTTTTATTTATTTATTTATTTATTAATGGTGTGTAGTTAATTGACAGTCAGTGAATCCAGGATCAATATCAACAATTCACCACATAAATCATAATACTTTACACCTACAAAATGTTAATATATGTGGAATAATTTCTAAATGTTCTTCTATAAATAATGCCAAAATTTCTAACCACATATCATAGAATCATAGAATGGCTCGGGTTGGAAGGGTCCTCAAGGATAATCTAGTTCCAAGCCCCCTGCCATAGGCAGGGACACCACCAACTAGATCAGGGTGCCCAGGGCCTCATCCAACCTGGTCTTGAACACCTGCCGGGACGGGGCAGCCACAACCTCTCTGGGCAACCTGTGCCAGTGCCTCACTACCCTCCAAGTGAAAAACTTCCTTCTAACCTCTAATCTAAATCTACCCTCTTTTAGTTTAAAACCATTCCCCCTTGTCCTATCATTATTTACCCGAGTAAAGAGTCCTTCTCCTTCCTTTTTATAAGCCCTCTTTAAGCACTGAAAGGTTGTAATGAGGTTACCTCAGAGCCTTCTCTTCTCCAGGTTGAACAGCCCCACCTCTCTCAGCCTTTCTTCATAGGAGAGGTGCTCCAGCCCCTTGATCATCTTTGTGGCCCTCCTCTGGACTCACTCTAATATTCCTTATCCTTCCTGTGCTGGGAGCTCCAGACTTGGACGCAGTGCTCCAAGTGGGGCCTCACAAGGGCTGAGTAGAGGGGGACAGTCACCTCCCTTGACCTTCTGGCCACTCATTTTTTAATGGAGCCCAGGATTATCTATGCAGCTGTGCTATGCAAGCTCATGTCAAGCTTTCCATCCATCATAACCCCCAAGTCCTTCTCTGCAGGGCTGGTCTCAATGAGTTCTCCCAGTCTGTACTCATGTCTGGGATTGCCCCAGACCAGCTGCAGCACCATTCATTTAGATTTGTTGAACCTCATTAGGTTCCCATGGGCCCACTTCTTTAGGCTCTTTAGGTCCCTTTGGATGGCATCACTCCCTTCTATCGTATCAACCACACCACTCAGCTTGGTGTCATCTGAAAACTTGCTGAGGGTGCACTTGATCACACTGTCATTGATGAAGAAATTAAACAGTACTGGTCCAAGAACAGACCCCTGTGGTACACCACTTGTCAATGGCCTCCACCTGGACATAGATCCATTGATAACCACTCTCTGGGTGTGACCTTCAAGCCAATTCCTTATCCACTGAATAGTCCACCCATCAAATCCATGTCTTGCCAATTTGTAGACCAGGATGTCGTGTGCAACCATGTCAAAGGCCTTACAGAAGTCTAGGTAGATGACATCAATTGGTCTTCCTTTGACAACTGATGCAGTCATTCCATTGTAGAAAGCCACCAGATTGGTCAGGCATGATTTACTCTTGGTGAAGCCATCCTGGCTGTCATGGATCACCTCTTTGTCTTGCATGTGCCTCGACACTGCTTCCAGGACGATCTTCTCCATAATCTCACCAAGCACAGAGGTGAATCTCACTGGTCTGTAGTTCCCCGGGTCCTCCTTTCTATCCTTTTTAAAAGATGGTGTGATGTTTCCCTTTTTCCAGTCACCAAGGACTTCACCTGACTGCCAGGACTTTTCAAATATGATGGAGAGAGGTTTGACGACTACATCAGCCAATTCCTTCAGGACCCTGGGATGCATATCATCAGGCCCCCTAGACTTGTTCTTGTTTAGTTTCATGAGGTGGTCTCAAATCTGCTCTTCACTTACAGTGGGTGGGACTTTGCTCCCCCAGCCTCCATCTACAGGTTCAGGAAAATGAAAGACTTGGGAAGCCTGACTATCAGTGAAGACAGAGCAAAGAATTTGTTGACTACCTCAGCCTTCTCCATGTCTGTCATTACCAGTTCACCCTTCTGATCCATCAGAGTGTGTACACCCTCCTTGGCCTTTCTTTTCTGAGCAGTGCATCTATAGAATCCCTTCCTGTTATTCTTTGCATCCCTTGCCAAGCTCAGTTCCATCCTCGCCTTGGCTTTCCTTATTACATCCCTGCACATCCGGACTGCATCCCTGTACTCTTGCACACATCCATTCACAGTTAGTTATACAGACTCCCCACACCATGTGGGTTACCAGCACTGCTGTCTTTGGGAGGTTAGGTCCCTACTTACTTCCCCATCCCATGGGTGATCTGGGTGCTCCAGTTCTGCATATATTCATGCTGCTCCCTTCAACCCCCCCCCCCCCCCCCCACCCCCATGCCCACTCAGGGCAGAAAGTCCCTGTGAGCTCACAAATGCATCCCTGGGTGTCTCCGCTTGCAACTCCTGGCTGCCCCTCTCTGGCTGGGTGTTGTCCGGCCATGGCATCCCTGGTGTTTAAAGAGTCAATCCCTTGTTCCAAAATTTCTTATAGCCCCTTTTCCCCCCATTTTTTTTTAAGGTATTTATGTCTATTTTATGGGTTTTTCTTAATAAAGTAAGTAACAGCTGCATTATTGTCTTTGTTCAGTGTTGACGAACTGCTCTCTAGTCCCAGCACTAGTCTGCATGATGTAGATTGAGTCACTGGTTTTATCTTTGCAGACTGGTTGCAGGCTCCTATTACCAGTCTCTGTAGCACAGCCAGCTGACAGCACTGAATGGTAGAAACAGGAGAATTGTGTGGTAAGAAGTGAGGAGGAAGCTGAAAACCTGCTTGTCTTGCCCAACAGCTTGAAGCATGTTTACCTTGACCTGAGGTTTTCAGAAAAACTTAAAATCTGAAAAAACTTGCAAAGCTGTTAGGATTCCCCCTTCATCAGGGCACACTGGGATAACAAAATCAGGCAAAAGAGACTCCTAGTACTAGGAGTGTGAGAATTAAGAAAATGTTAGCCTGCAATTTTGCATCTCATGTGATTGACTTTGATACTTAAGACTATGGGCTTTGAATTAAGGTTTTTCACAATTGAAGGCACTGCTAGTGACTGCATTTGACTGTATATTTGCCTACTGTCTAAGAAGAAACAAGTGTATCCTTAAATGTTTTTTTCTGAGTGGCAGCATGTGAGAGATTGCTCTGCTCTACCTAGCTGCTGTATTTAATTAAACTTGGAGGAACTTCACAGATCTGAGATGTTTACCTTTCTTGTAGAACTTGACCAGCAGGATTAAACTTTATAAAGGAACAGACGAGACAGACAGGCAGATACACACAAACTATAATGATATATAAGAAGTTAGGCTAACAAAGAGATAAAGGGGAAAATGCTTAGAGAATTTTGCAAATAGACACATCTTTTCTCATCACTGAAGCAACAACAACAACAAAAAAATGCACATAGGAAACTGGAGTGAAAAAAATGTTTTATTCTTCTTGGTATTTTTATCAAGAAACAGATATACAGCTCTAGTTTCTAATGATATTCAGAGCAAAAAATATTGGAGGATTTAAAGCTTTCTAACTTTCATTTAAAAATGTCCTGCAGGGACTTCTACTACTGCCAGCATTTTCATTACAGTCAGTCTCCCATCATGTTGGAAAAATCCTCTGGAATTGGAAAGAAATAAAATTAAGATAGTTCTGCAATACATAAATAGAAGTTTTGATTAATTAACCCAAAATAACCTAAAAAAAAATATGAATATGGCACTTAAATCAACCAGTAGAAAATCATACAATATTGTATCATTAGTACTTGTTGAAAAAAGTCATTATTAAAAATTGTTATTAAAAATTCAAAAAGTCTGTATATATTCTTTGGAAAGAAAAGCTGTTCTTTTTCTTTGGAATCTCACAGAAGTAGGGGGTGACACCCAGAAAACACAAAGCTGTTTTTAAATAAAGCATCTGATTTCTCAAGTTTTTTTTTTTATTTTCTCTCTTTTCTCCTCCAAGTTGGCAGCAATATTGTTCTTAAGAACCAGGAGTCTTCAAGGTTGTAACAACCCTCCCAGTGAGTCAGTGGCTACTCAGCAGCAGCTTGTATGGTCTGTTCAAGAAAGAAGCCAGTCATCGACCCATCTGAAATAATCAAGCAAACAGTTCAGTGTTGCATCCTTGTATTATGCAGTGTTACTACATAGAAATCATTGGAAAAGCAATCTTTTCTGTAGAGACAATAGAGGTTGATTCTTTAGCATAGAGAGCAGTCTCCCTTAATTCCTTATGACATACTTCAGTCCTTGGATCATTGTGTGCTCTCCATGTTTTGTTTCTCATCCTCTGAATTGCTTATGCCCTTAAATGGTGTTAACTCATTTTATTAACATATTCTTATGGTAAGGTCATTAAAGCAGACACCAGCTGGGTTTGGTCCCAAGACTGGTATTTTTTGAAAAAAAAGAAAAAAAAAAGTCACAAAAGTCACCTCCGTCTGTTCCTGAACAACCTCTTATCCTTGTTAATCAGTTCCTAGTCAACATTTCAATTTTTACTACTCTAATTCAGTTTAACATGTAGTCTATTATACAGCATCAATTTCCTATGCTTCACTGAAAATATAATCTTCATTTTCTTTGTCTAGAAAATCAATTATTTTAATAAGCAAAGGCTATCATGTTAGTCCGTCATGTTCTTCTACGTTGCATTTTCTCATTTTCTATATATATCAATGTTTTTAATTATTCTTTCCCATGAAACCTGATAGTTTTGCATATGGCTGAAGGTAGGTTAGCAGATTAGTGCCTATCTTGATAAAAAATGTATTATAAATGCATTTACCAATTCATGATTTTATATCTTCAGTATGAGAGATATTTATAAGAATTTACAATTAAGTTAATGTGCTACATATTTTGTCATTCAGCAATGGTGTTTATCTGTTTTACAATTTGAAATTCAGGTTTAGTTCTGTCTTGGGTGCAGTCATTCCTATTTTATTTTTCTTCTTAACCTATTTGCCTCCATTATCCATCTTCTCTGTGTTTTCCTTTGTTCCACATCTCTCTTTTCACTGAAAGCTAAAGTATTTTTTTTACGGTTTGGACCATATATATTCTTCCTCTTCTCTTGTTTTGTGTTGACAGCTTGCATTTTATTCTTACTTTATCTCAGTCATTTTGTGATTTGCAGGAATTCCTTTACGTTGTTTTTCCTTTTCTGTTCATTGTAGATGCTCGGTTTCTGAATAACATCTTTGTTGATGTTTCTATTTATCCAGTTCAGAGTGCACTCCTTCTCACTTTTCCCTCCCAGTCTGCAATTTGCAGATAATTTTATTCACTTTTTGCTCAAGATATTTGAAGCTTCCAGTAAATTCAACTCTGACCTTGTTTTACTAACTGATTTTCATGACTTTTTTAGAGCTTACTGCTTTGAAATCAGAGAGGGAGAAGACAGAAGATATATCTACCAATTAAGAAGTTAACAGAAATTTAAATCCAAGTGTGAGATTGTTTCAAAAGAGTGAATGTTACTGCAATGAAAATCCAACAAACTTAAGGCTCAGTTAAACATCATTTTCCTCTTCATGTGTGTAAGGCTTTATGGCTGTTACTGTTTGTTGCAGTTTGCAAAATTAGTTGATTGAAAGCCATAATCCTCCGCAAGGTAGACAATTATTATTCTCATTTACAGATGGGTAAACAAACATTCAGGTTAAGTGACTCGTCCAAAGTTAATCAGTGGTGGAAGTGACACTTCATGCACCTGAGTGACAGCCCTATAGATTACACCAATCTAATATTGTCTATGCAAACTGCAGATATGAGGGCAGGTTTGCATGTGATTTTTCTACTACCCACCTCTACCTAACTTGTGTTTAAATTTACCTGTTCCATATAAATCCTGATAAATAATTATTATCGCAATGATAGCATGAACATTTAACAGAGGCCTTTGGAAAGTCAACAAAGAGAGCTCCATGGTGACTGAAAATCAATAGGGCAGAGAGAAGAATAAAAATGATTTTTGTAATGATTCCTTTTGAAACAAGTATTCAAGTTGCATGAGAACTCATGGCTCAAATAGTGTTGCACAGTCTTATGAATAGTAATGAAATCAAATCCTAAACAGAGGTATTAGATTTTAATTGAGCTATTTTTTAAAAGACTTTTTTTTTTTTTTTTTCATTGTGTCAAGGTCATATTCTCACAGATAAGAAGTTTATTATACAAGACGAACAGCGATAATAGGCACTGGAGACATATTGAGTACATGTGGCATGCTACATGAAAGAAGAGAGAGAATATACTAAAAGCAATAATTGAAGTATACACAGAAGACATTCCCATTGATAAGTAGTTTAAATTATTAAAGCATATAAGAGGTTATTAAGTAGAGGGTGTATAAATTTTTTGCTGAATATAACTTTTGTTACTCTACTAAACTTATTCTTCTTTTTAAATAAAGTTTAAATGCAATTCATTTTTTTTTTTAATATCTTTTAAAAATACTTTTAAAATAGATATGTGATTAAAACTGTAATCCTGATGCATTTGTGATCAGGTTACATATACAAGATGTTAATGTTTTTAACTGTGAGTCTGAATAGCACTGATTTGAGCAGACCAGACATCTTGGCTCTGAGGACCTCCTAAGGCCTCCCTAGACTCAGCAAAGCCTTTAAGCATGAGCCAAACTTTAAATACAGAAGTAATACCATCTTCCTTAAGCAGAGTTTAGTCATTTACTACCAAAGCCAATGAGATTTAAGCAAGTGCATAACAGTATGGTAAATCAGCTCCTTTGCTTTTCTAGTTGTCTGTATTATACCATACTGAGATTCTTGCTGGCTTATATCTCTCTATGGAGTCGCTAGCACTTAGTGTCTGTCTCTGCCAAAATTTGAGCTGCTTATAACCAATATTTGCAAAATTATATCTGGATCCTGTTTATGTTTCAGAACATACCCTTTCTTTGCAAAGTTGTTTTTTTTTTGTTTACGTAGTTCAGGATGGTCCATTCTAAAGAGAAAATAAAAAGTCATATGGGTTTGTGGCAGTGAGTTTCCAATCAAGCTATGGGACATGGAGAACAGTGCACAAAATTGGGTTCTCCATGTTAAACTGGCTGTGTCAAAGGAGCAGGTATATTTTACTGAAATGGAGAACAGTTATTCCTTCCACCTGAATGCACACCAAACCATCTACCTTCTGATATGCCATGCTTCACAGCTAATATATTTTTTTAAAAATGTGGGTGTCACAGCTCCTTCTGATTCATTAGTATAATTTCCATTGCAGAAAGAGTGACATTGTCTTTTTTTTTTATTTTTATTTTTATTTTTTTTTTCCATTTAACCTTCCAATCATCATATTTGGTTTATTTCAGCCAGTAGCAGTACTAATAATTATAACACAATAACACAATGTGCTCATACAAAAAGGAATAGATAACATTCATGAAACAATATTAGAAAATATTCATGTGAACATATGGCACACAGAAATTACTATCCCATTAGCTGTTAGCTTTCTGTTAATAAAAATTGGAGTCAATTTACTATTGACATGTCCATGCAAACAACCTAACTTCTGTAATAGCATATTCATATTTTTTTTTTAGTCAGGAATCATTTCAAGCATAGCAAGAGTGTTACAAAAACTATGTCGGAGATTTCACTTCTTGCAGTCTCACGTCTTCACTGTTGACATACATTGGTAATCATAACTGGCAACAACATTTGCAGAAAAACTAGTCTTATTTTTTGTCTCATGCCCACTACTTGCAGAATTTCAACGTCTTATTTTGTTTAGTTTAATATTAGATTGAAAACTGTCTCAACGTCCATTCTTCATGAAAGGTTGCAACACAGCCACTTATACTTAGAAACTAGGTATATTTCTACCATTCAGGTAAAAATCTCTTTCACTGAATTTAGGGATTTTCTCCAGTATTTTCCTGGAAGTATCAGAAAAAGAAAAAGAAAAAAAAAAAAAGTTATACTTTCAGAATAGTTTTATAGTTTTTCATCTTATATCTCACATTTAGCACTTTTTTTTTTTTTTAATGCAGGCATTGAATGAAATCATATATACACAGAATTTAGTTCCAAATTTGTAAATATTATGACCTTTGTTTTTTACTTATTTGTTTTGCTTTCACAGGCAATCTAAACACTAATTCTATTTTTCTTAATGGAGTACACTAGAATTAGATTTTTTTCTTTTTCTTTTTCTTTTTTTTCTTTCTTACCTACATACATCATTTTCTTTTTGACACCCTCAAAAGTTTATTAAATTCCAAAGTAATATAAATGCTGTCATAGCATGCTAAAGAACCTATTTATTTTCCAAGAAACTCTAATTGATTTTTTCATGTTTATGTAGGAATTTTCTGAACCCTGAGACAAGGGAGCTCTCCCAGGAGTTCCTCAAAACATCACAGAATTCTAGGTGGCAGTCAAAAGTATTCCCATGGCCACGGTCTCCACTGCTCTGAAAATATCTGATATTTATTTCAGAATGCAATTTTCATCTATGATTTTCCAGTAAACACTCTTCCTGCAGACATTTTCAAGCTAGTCATAAGTTTTAAATTCTCTTCCTTTACCTCTCATATTCTATTACAGCAGATTCAATTATCACAGGAATGAGAAAATCTTACAGAAGTTTTACAGTGACATATTCAGTATTTGCTTTAAAATTAACCAGAATTTGCAGCAGTTTTGAAGTACTGGTATCTGAAATGCCACCACTTCCACTGAGCTTAGAAATGAATGTATATCCACAATGCCTTATATACTCTCTGGTCTAAGCATTAATTCTGAGCAAATACCAATTATTAAAGGTGATTTCTTTTTTCCTACCTCTTAGCCTGGAAAATTTTGTACATTTATTGGTTGCATAAGAACAGAGCTATCTCTGTGGAGTTATTTATTCATGACTGATTTCCTCCTCTCCATCCCCTCCATCCCCTCTTTGTACTTATCAGTAATGGTATGTTTAAGAACACTGGAGTTTGAACGGGCAGATTTTATAGGAGCTGATAACTGATTTTTTCTGCAATGAAGAATTTAAGGCCTGCAGCAGACTACATGGCAAAGGCAATGTGACTAAAAGCATTTCTATTTACACTAAATAGAGACAAAAAATCCTGATATTAGATAAGGATGTGTTCATCTAAGTAAGCTGTTCAGCATCATATCCAAAAGGTGGGCCAACATCATACATTTCAATGAAAGGTTTTAGTATTGAAATAGTTATCTAATGATGATTATGTCCTTACACATTTTCTGCTAAGACTGAGTGGTTGAAAACCACTCAGTATAGCCTTGATGAAACAGGGTTTATATTCTTTCTTTATTGTTTTCTTATAACTTTTTAAAATTCATTAAAGGTATATTAGATGTATGAAAAACTTTGACTAATTTGATTTTCAAGAAGCATCATGATTTGCACTTGAGCTTAAAAAACAAATAAATGAAACAATGGGATAGGATTGGAGGGGTGGTGATATGCATCTTTCAAATAAAACTCCAAAATTTCTGCCGAACACAGTGTTTTCTTCTTATGTTCCAAGAAAGGACTATGTCTTTCAAGATCTATTAAGAGAAACAATTGGAAACTTTGAGCAACTCTTTTTTTTTTTCTTTTTCTTTTTTTTTCTTTTTTTTTTTTTTCCTACAGTTATTAAAATTAAAAAGGTTGCTTTCTGAAGTTAACAAAGATTCAATCAGTTTCAGGTGTGCTAATGAGGAAACATTTCTAAGGGGTAATTCTCTGACTTTTAATGGTGTTTTCACACATCCAGTTTTAAGAAGTTATTATAGCTGGGCAAGTTGTCCAGCTCCTAATTGCTCCCTGTAGTACACGGAGAGTGACAGACTCTTCCAAAGAACAGGTTGGGAACATAAAGTGCATGCTTGTGCAGCTGTACCATGTCAGAGACAGCCCTGAATGCCAACAGATGGACCCCAAGGAGTGTGAAAAGAGGTTGCAGGGCTGCCCCTGCACTCAGGGCCCCAGAAACATCTCCCCATGGTTACCTGGAGTACAACCCTCATGATATTACTGAAATGGGAATGAGATATAATGGGATGCATTGCAAAGATCAAATCTTCTGTTCAGTCTTCTGCTTCTGATGAAATCTTCAAAGATCTGCTTCTCCCTTCCCTCTGAGGCCAGAGGTAATTTGTGCTCACACATATATGATATAAAGTCTCCTTCATATGATGTGTTAAGATTATACCTACAGGTCTTTCATCTTGCCAGTTGAAGAATAGCAGGCAAATTAACCTTCAATCAATATGCACATTTTACTCTGTTCTAAATTATAGAAAAAATAGACTAAAAATGAAACTGTTTTTTATAATTTTCATTCCTTTCATTTTTATCTTTTTTTTTTCCTTTTAATCAATTGTCTATAGAGAAGGTATTATTCATTAACTTGTTTGCCATAAACTAACATCAGATGAACCTGAAGAATAAGGGTTTTCTGAAAGCTTTTCATGGCAACCAGTCACCACTTGCTTTGTGTGATTGATTAACTCTAGGATTTTCAAAAATTTTCAGGACTTCATGCTCAACAAGCAGAAATGGGAATGAATTTTGACAACCTAGATGAGTAAAACAGAAGAATAGTAAGTAAAAGGCTTTCTAAAACACTCTTTTGTCTTTGTTCTTAATTCAGGATTTTTAACATCTGTGCCCACTCAGGCACCAGTTAAAGGCCATTTTTTCCAGTTTTCAGCATACACTTGCTAACTATATGAACCATTTTTTGAACAAAAGATTGAAGGTGTATTCACACCTTACCAAAAAAGTGGCAGTTCATTTAGGTACCTAGAAATGCCACAGGTACCTTGAAACAGTGGCCTTAAATATGGCATTCAGTGGAAAGGTACTGAAGTTCCAGGCAAAGCTTATTTTATTCTCTCACTTCTTGACTGATATAAATTTGATAAGAAAGTACTTTTTAATATATAATTATATAAGGTTTTATTAATTAATATAGCGGGGTCTAAGGAGCAGAGGGGAGATGGAGAGTATAACAAATGATAACCAATTCCTCTTCCTCTTTTTTCCTCCTCTCTTTTTATCTGTTTTTTGATGACATATACAAGAGTGTTATAAAACAGTGTATTCCTTTCTTTGTGTGGATCAGAAAGCGTTTAGCTCCTTTTACATTTTGTATTTTTCTTGATGCATTCTCTCAAAGTAATTGCATTGGACTGCACTATGTTTTCTAAAGTTCTCTCTGTCACAACATTTTTCTTATATTAACATTAATGGTAGGGAAATAAAAATGGATATTACTGAAGCATATTTATTTGTTTTGTTGCATAAAAAAAATACAGATACTATATCCTTTTATGGTCTTCATATCAACATCAGTATCAGTGGATTTATCTGATGAAAGCAGCAGGCAAGGTCTCCAAACCTCTCATTCATCACTTTTATGTCAGGCCTGGGGAAGGACTGGAAACTCTTGTCTACTAAAAGGTCATAGCACTTCAAGTCCTTTTTTTGTGTATTTTGTGTGTACCTTAGTATTTCATGTAGCTTCTGGAACAGTACTTAATCTGCCCTCAGGTTCCCTTTCAGAATTCTACTTGTATAGTGATTGAATGTATGTAAATGTATGCAACTCTTTGCAGCTCTATTAATAACTGATGGCAATGAGCATTTCCCTTCACTGAGTGTTCTTTCCTGAGAAAGTAAAGCAGTTCCAAGAAAGACATGAGCATTCCTACAGTTTCCCACCATAGTCACCAAATGACACTGTTTGAACAGAATTTTAACTCCACCACTTTGCAGATCAGTTAGAGGGATATATGGTTAAAGACACAAACACAGGACAATGCTGTAAATACAAAATCTTTATATACTCAGAAGAATAATTTTATCCTTTGCCTAACAGATATCTTCTGCTCTTCTGCTTCTGTTTGAATCCTAATTACTTTACCATGCTTCTAACACTACAGTTACTTTTCAGATATCATCTTCCAGGGTGTGCGTTGTCTTGAAGATACTTCTATCATCAGAACGGTGCATAAAGCTAATACTTCTTTGCTACTGTATTGTCTTCTCCCTCCACCTCTCTCCTCTACTAATCTGCTTCCTCTGTGTCATAAGATTTCTCCACAAAATATCGTTGTCAAGTACCTCATCAGTTCTCTTCACGTGGTCAGTACAGCCAATGTCACTAAGTTTGTGATATCCTAGTATTGGTACTGGTCAAAGACACTTCTGCTATAAGAAAAAAGCATGAAATACTTGAGTGTATCCAAAGGTCTTTGCATATGTCTATGGATTTTGTTGAGAATATACTGATGCTGTTAGAAACATACTGAAGAACTACAACCTCTCTTTCCTTCTCATCTGATGATGTAAGAACAGGGAACAACGGTTTAAATGCTCTTTCTCGTTCCTGGCTAAATTCCAGGTACACAGACGAATAAGCAGGTTTATCCTCTGTTTTGAAGAAGTACCACATGGTGAACATCCATGTTCATGTTGATGGTTCTTTTGCATATTGTCCTTTACTTCCTCCACAACAGCTGCTCATTTTCCTGTAGGCTTCATGGAGAAAGTCATACTTGCTATTTCTCTGCCAAAAGCCTCCTTCCTTCTTCTTCCAGTTCTCAGCCCACAGAGAGCTTTCATAAAGGTCATGAAAGCGCATGTGATATCAATGTTTGTGTGAATACAGGCTTGCATGCATATTCATGGCACTTTCACATTTGACAAATGTTGCAACAAACAGAATTTCTCTCATAGAAGTGTTTTTTTTTAAAAAGCAAATAAATGGGGTCATAGCTACCACAGAAATATTTTTATTTCATTTGGGAGAAAATGCTTGCAGGTATGATAGCATTTTGCTGGGCAGCAATCACTATGTATGAATTTATCATGTGGCAAAAACTGAAGGCAATGAGAAAATTAAATCCATGAAGCTATGCCAGCATATACACCAGCCAGACATTCTTAGAAAAGGCTACTAAGGATGTACGGTACTCAGACAAAGCTCAAGAGGAACATAATTTGCCTGCATAGCGGCTCAGATATTTCAAACCTGTAGCACTTCAGTTTTTTCTTCTTTTTTTTTTTTTTTCCTGAGAACCAAATCTGTAGCAAAATGTCATAAATCAAACTCCTTTTAAAAACTGATCCCTCTACCCTTTTCCATGTTTTCATAAGGTTGCAAAGAGGAATGTAGTAGAAAAAATGATGCTTATGGCATACAAAATATCTGTTTCAAATACAGTGTCCAGAAGAAATGTAGATTAGCAGAAGGCAAATAGGACAAAAAAAAAAAAAAAAAAAAAAAAAAAAAAAAAAAAAAAGTTTAAGAGACTTTCATTTCTTCTCTACAGGTGTGTAAGATCCAGCAGTTTTAGGTGAGTTTCTCCGTAGGGTTTTGTAGCCCTATACAAACTTTAGAAAGAGACCCAATGTGAATCCCTACAATTTTTCTTAGTTTGTCATACTTTTCCACTTCTAAAGTCAGGGGACAGATACTGAGCGCTACTTTTGCAGAAAATAAAGCTAACTAGCATCATACTTATGCTAGCATAGTTTCGTATATGTGATCTTGAAAAATATTAATTGCAATTTTATCAAAAGAAATTTAACATAATAGAGATTGAAAGAACTATTGATACATAGGACAACAGCAGGTATCACAGAAAAGGCACAGACTAAAAGGCAGGAGAAAGGTTTGACCATTTAGAAGTATTATCAAAGTATAAAGCAATAGCTTCTCTGTTATCTTTTTTCCTCCTGCAATTTGCCTACAATAGCTGCCTAGAGGGAAGGCTGGCTGAAGTACTGTCTGGCATATTAGGGTCTGAGACTAATTATGTATGTATTACGCAGATTTCTAAAGAACCAGGTGCATCTGCAAAGTTGAGAGAAAGAATATACAGATAAAAGACTGCTTTCACATTATGGAACTTAGCATATATAAATCTCTGTGTGGTGATTTTAACAGGGTGGCAGTTGAATTCATTAAGTTTTTCTCTTCCGAGTATATGGCTACCAATTGTTATGTGACAGACAGAAAATATATTTATTAATTATTATTTTTTCCCCAGTACCATTCTATACCATTTCATATTATTTACTGCTATTGGTTTCCTTTGACTCTTCCTTCCACTCATTATAATCTCATCTGATTTGTAATTCTTTATCATGTATTCTTTTCAAATATGACTGACACGCATTCTATTTCTAAGAATGTATTCAGTATTTTTTTACAACCACAAAATACAAGATGATCTGTCGTATTTCAGCAATTTAAATCAAGAGCACACGAGTCTTTACTGTGCTCTTCTCTTGGATTAGAAAGCTAAGTGTTTCCCAAGTTTCTCAGAAACTTTCTCACAGGTGATTGTATTCTAGGAAAAGATACTTAAAGTCTAGTCTAAGTCTAAAAGAGAAGGATCTTAAGATTTGGAATTATTACACATGTAAGAAGATGAAACAAAAATTTATCTTCCAGTGCAATGGTTCAAGCAAGGAAAAATGGTCTCTGTATTCAGGAAGCCCATTTTACACTAATGTGGTAGTATGTTACAAATGGCTACTCCTGTTTCAGAAAAAAAAAAAAAAAATAGGTCTCATGTCGTAAGTCTATGCAGGTGCCAAATAAGAGGGGCAGTAGTATCTTTTTTAATTCAGCTTTGTTGCAGGAAGCAATAAAGCAGCTCTCTAAAAAAATAGTAATAATAAAATAAAATATAAAAATGCAGAGATCCTATTATATCTTTTAACTATCTCTGTCTCAAAACTAAGACAACTAAGAGTTGAGCAACCTTCTGGACTGCATACAAGCTTCAATTTTTTTTTTTTTCCAAGGCAAGTCTGACTTGTTTTTGTCAGTATTTCTTTTGTTATCACATGTGACATTTTCATGCTCCTTTCCCCAGGTGAAGTCTTCACCTTGGGTTTGTGACAGCATTTATATCTTATAAAAAACGAGGCTGAAGCCACCAACAGGAATGGCATTCCCAGCAATTAGTAAGTAGTTTGCAATGGTGTGAGGGAGAGAAGGAAGGAGCTGAAGAAACCAACATATCTATGCATGCAGTCTGTACTAGCAATGATATTTAGAAGAAAAATAATGTGTCCCTTAGTACTGTGGTGGTTTTACTCAGATGAGCTCCACCACAACCACTCTCTGACTCCCCCTCTACAAAGGAAAAGGGGGAGAAAATATGTCAAAAAGGGCTCAAGTGTTGAGATAAGGATAGGGAGATCACTCAACAATTATTGTCACGGTCAAAACAGACTCAGCATAGGGAGATTAAAGAAATTTATTACCTATTACTAACAAGCTAGAGAAGTGAGAAACAGAGAAAAACTAAAAACAGCTTCCCCTCATTACCATCTTTACCTCCTACCCCCAAGCAGCGCAGGGGAATGAGGAATGGGGGCTGCAGTCAGTCTGCAGCACTTTGTCTCTGCGGCCCCCTCACGGTCCCTCTCTGCCCCTGCTCCACGTGGGGTCCCGCCCATGGGATGCCGTCCTTCCCGAACTGAGCCTGTGGGGGCTGCCCACAGGCAGCAGCTCTTCAAGAACTGCTCCCACACGGCTCCGTACCACGGGGTCCATCCCCCAGGAGCAAACTGCTCCAGCACGGGGCCCCCACGGGCAGCAGCTCCCCCCAGACCCCCTGCTCCTGCGTGGGCTCCTCTTCACGGGCTGCAGCTCCGGCCCGGGGCCTGCTCCTGCGGGGGCTCTCCATGGGCCGCGGCCTCCTCCAGGCCACCTCCACCTGCTCCACCGGGGGCTCCTCCACGGGCTGCAGCGTGGAGATCTGCTCCATGCGGGACCCATGGGCTGCAGGGGGACAGCCTGCTCCACCAGGGGCCTCTCCACAGGCCGCAGGGGAACTGCTGCAGCGTGCCTGGAGCCCCTCCTGCCCTCCTGCTGCACTGACCTGGGGGGCTGCAGGGCTGGTTCTCTCACACTTTCTCACTCCTCTCTTCCAGCTCCAGTTGTACAGCATTTTTTTTTTCTCCTTTCTTAAATCTGCTCTCACAGAGGTACAGCCAACGTTGTTTATCGGCTCAGCTCTTGGCAGGGGTGGGTCCCTTTTGGAGCTGGCTGAAAATAGCCCTTATCTAACATGGGGCAGCTTCTGGACTCTTCTCACAGAAGCCACCCCTGCAGCCCCCCGCTACCAAAACCTTGCCATGTAAACCCACTACAAGTATACAGAAATAGTTTTACAAATGAGAATATAAATTTATAAACTGTAATTTCTGTAAAATCAGTAATTTCAGTAAAATTACAGTTGATTTTTTAGGACTCTAGTAAAAGTGAGTGTTTAAATCCAACCCAAACTGAGCACATTTTTTGATCACATGCTCTTTTTAAGGAAATGTTAATTTAAGCACATTTATGTTAGCTTGACTGATTTTAGACCATCTTTAATAAGGTGGTGAGCACCTTTCACAGACACCAAAGGAAAATGATGTGGGGGGTAGCTGTATTTCTGACTGAAGAAATAATCAAAGGGAATAAATTTTTGTGCTTGGTATCCACAAACTCATGCACCCGCTGAGCACGTTTTAACACATTTCACAGCATGAGCTCTATGTATTAAGATAATCTGTAGTGTATGGTGGCAGGAAAGCCTCAATGAGATGTGAATTATTGCATGACTATGGAAATATTGTTTAAAACTTTGTGTAAGTATCAATAAATCCTGAATGGTCAATGCAGGATCCACGGAATCCCTTCCATCTTCACTTTGCTCTAGTTTCTAGGTAACTGTTAAAGGTGGGGTATCTGGCATTTTTATTGACCATATTTGATCGGCCCAATGCTTTGTTCATGTAGATGTTTGCTTGTACTTTATTCAAGAAAGGAAGAGAACATGTCTGCATATCAGAACATCCAGAGATTCCTTTGCATAAATTGAGGGGTTAAGTATCCCTCTGCCATTAGGATGTCACTCCTTTGTTGCCTCAATGAATGTTAGCTATGAGGCAATTTTATACCTTTTTCACATATAGTTGTTCCTTTTTAACATACCTCCCATCCTCATGAAAGAAGCTTGAACTGAATTGCTAGAGCTTTTCTATTAAGATCATATTTGTCATTATGCAAGTGGGTATTAAATGGCTGCCATCTCTTAGCTCTACTCAACATGAATATATTGTGTGTCCACATTTTTTATTCAGGCCAGAATTCCTGGTTCATAGATTTCTTCAATGAAACTGCTTAGTGCTGAAAGTTGGGCTTTGCTGTTCAGGTAAAATGGTTCTGTGCTACCTTTAAATAAGAATGTGTATTTTTCAGTAGTGCTGTGTTTTGTTCCCTCAGTGAAGAATGTGATTCCAGCAAGTATGCAAAGTGAGTGAAATAGTCAAATATGTAGAACATACAAACTCTTATACTGAATAAGCAGAACTTAAGCTTCTTGTACAAACACTAGAGACTGTTTACTAGAATGCTTCCAGGTAGCAATAAAATAAGTTTTCTTCAGGGAAGAAATATTGTATTTTTTTGGTGTCTGGAAATCAATGTGTAGCATATGATTGTTTAGTTGTCAATGTATTATTCTCAAGACCTGTTGTACGGCTTAAGCACAATACAAACCTAAAGACATACTCTTTGTCAGAAAACAAAGTAAGTTTTTTGTTCTCTAATGCTCCATTTTTATTAAAATACAGTTAGCTTAGGTCAAATGCTATTCCACAAATGCAAGTCATTGATTTTGCTGCTTTGTAATATAATTTATTCTCCTCATTCTTGTAGTATTCAGACACCATGAACATAATACATTATTCAACAAATACCAACAATTACTCCTTGAATAATTTAGTTGATTAATATTTTATTCCTGTGTTAAGACCAGCTCCATGTGAGGGATCTAATACTTGTGCCACAGCCTTTTTTTCTGCTGGACCTGTTTCAAAAGTTTAAGCAAATGCAGCAGCTGATATAGAACTTCTTTGGTAGTGTTGGGGTATAGAGCGAGGTAAGATACTTTAGGGTAGTTAGTGTATCTTGTAGAAAAAATAAGTGATTATATCCCTAGATTTTTATTTTATTTTATTTTTTAATTACTGCCTATGTTTGATTGTAGTAGGTAATGAACAAACACAAAGTACAGAATGACTTACATCAAATGGCTGTTATATATGGTAGGTAACTGAGGGAGAAACTTGAATAAAATTTCAGCCTATTTGGAAATGAAAAACAGATGAACTGAGGAAAACAGAACTGAATCAACAATCCCTAAACCTGAAAATGTCAAATCGACTTCAGTTTGGGGATTTGTTCATCAATTAAAACACATAAACATATGACATGATTGCAGTCACAGCTTCATCTCTCAAATCAAAATATTCTGTGTGAGACTAGGTCTTCTTGCCTCTCCCTAGACAGACCCTTGCAGGCGTCAGGTAATTCATACTTACTCAATACAGAAGCCTCCACATCTCAAAAAAACATTTGCTAGTTATAGGTGAATGGCATCATCTGCTGATCAGTTGCATTTTGCCAGTCCCAGGTAAAAAAAACATTGTTCAGGGCAAGCAAAAAATTGGGTTACACAGCAGTGGGAGCACAGAATGTAACCTCACTGGAAATGTATTCCCAGCTATAAGGATCTGATATGTCTGGGATCATGCCTCCCAGATGCCAAGGCATATATACACACGGCAATCGTAATCTGACACATCAGATGCCTGTCAACAGCATTTCCCAGTGTTGTAATACCCACTAGCTAGAGTCACACACACGGGGTCTTTATGACAGGAAAGGGCCTGCACAGAAAATCTGAAAATGAATTTTCACCGCAGATATTTGTGAATTCCACTCCTATGGTTTCATCACATCAGTCTTTTTCTCCATATACTAGTATATGCATTGTTTCAGTCCTTGCAGCACCTACTATATACTACTGCCTTGGTATCTTCTGATGGATAGTTTATCAGATATCTTCCTTGAAAGTGCAGTGACTGTTGTTTTAAAATGTTCACTAAATGTAGACCTTCATCAAGGTGAGGCTGTCTTCTGTTTAGATAAAATTATTATAAGTGTTTGCTTTCGAGACTGTAATATCCTCTGTATCAGTTTGCCTGAAAGTACATAATTAACCTGTCAGCCCACCCTGCAGTAATAAGTGTGATAGACGGGAAATATATTACGAAAGAACCTGTGTGTGATATGCTTGTGAGCCCTACTTTATCCTTCAAGTATCTATCCTTCTAATTAGCACTGAGGTAACTGCAGACCTTAATGAATTAGCATATACATTATTATCAATATACATTATTTATTTTTGTTCTGAACTACTCATGCAGATGAGATGTAAAAGACCTGAACTGAGTACTCGGGGACAGAAAATATAAACAAAATAAAATGGACATATACTTTGAAAAACCCAGGACCTCCAGTATTTGCAAATGTTTTGTGATAAATAAGATGTAGCGTGAACTATAGAGTAAAAATCCTGAAGGAGGAAGACTGACAAAAACATTGTCTCAAAAATATTTAACATCAAAAATAAAGTGTTTATGAGTCATATTGTATGACTCATATGTACATTGTATGACGAATATGTACAAAATCTAACTTTGAAATTAAACACTGTCACAATTACTGGAGGGCAAAACAGATGTTTGGTGGAACTGATGGGCTGAAGGTATCTCAGTGATGTAAGAGTTTGTACCTGCTGCTTTTCAGTGCAGTTCACTACTGAATGTCAAATGGATATACTCATTTAATGAGAACTTTTCCACTAGATAATATTTTAGAGGGTTGATATTGGAGAATCATTTTTTAACAATCATAAGAAATGGCAGTATATGCAAAACTGGGGGGTGAGGAGTGGCTATAGCCTCTAAACCTTAGTGGCTACCTCTCCACACTGATAATCACAGAATCACAGAATTACAGAATTGTAGGTGTTGGAAGGGACCTCAAGAGATCATTGGGTCCAATCGTTGGGTCCAACCCCCCTGTCAACCCCCCCTAGAGAAAGATTAGCAGAAACAATTAAACGAGCCAACTGATTTCAGTGTATATATATATATTCAGATGATGGAAAACAAGTCTTATGATGTGAAACTTAAAGAGCTCAATTTATTGAATAGAAAGGTTGAGAGTTGTGTCTTGATTGTTGTGAATAGGTACTGACACAAAGAAGAAATACTTGATAGTGGATGTCTTTCAGTATGGCAGACAAAGACCTAACAAGATCGAATGTCTGGAAATTAAAGGTAGACAAATTCAGCCTTGAAATAACAAAATAACTGCATTTTCCTAGCAGTAAAGGCAATTAAACATTGGAGCACCTTAGCAGATCTTGGAGTCTCTAAAAGAAGAATAGATTTCTTTCTGAAAGGGATGCTCTCATCCGATTTCTGGGGAAAATATATATATATATATATATGGTCTGAATATGAAATCAAACAAAAGATCATAGTTTGTGAGTGAGAGGTCTATATATGCCAGCGTATGCAATGTCTTCTAGTGACAACAAATATAGCAGACATAAATTATGAGAAGTAGGGTCAATTCACATGGGTTGAGAGCCACATTAGGGTAATTACACTACCATAGAAATAGTTCAGATAAATATAGACAGTGCTACACTGTGCATACAACCATATGGATTTCTGTATCATTAAAAGTCTTTTCAATTTTTTTCTGGTGACGGTGAAGGTCCTTCAATATGCCATGTGCTGCTGGCATCATCAGCTTTACTTCCAGCAAGCACTGCCTCTGCCACTTGCAGAGCAGTTATTGAAATTCTTGCCCTTTTACATGAAATGATTGTCAGTCATCTGGGATGCTGCACACAACCACACTTGCGTACAGTAGATGGACTGATGGACTGACCATTCTTTACGTTTTTTTGTTGTTGTTTTTTTCTTCATTCCAGTCCAGTTTACTCTTCATTCTCCCATCAAAGTTTCTAAAAAGGCTTACTTAGACTTACTCTGTAATATAGGTAAAATTAAACTCTCTTTTTCAAGAGAGATGTTCCAGTTATTTCTGACAATATTTTCCTGATTAAGCAAAAATAAATAAATAATGTCACATTTTGTAGTGCTTACTGCCACATTTCTTCAAATGAGTTTATATCATGCATAATACAAATGTGATACCTCATCCTCTTTAAATTTGTGCTGGATGAATATGACATTCTTAAAACTTTCATCTTCATCTTTGTAAAAGTTATTGCCATCTCTTTGTTTTTACCTTTCTAGAGATCAAAACACTGAGAAGTTTACATTAAACTGGGAAGAAACTGGTCAGTAAGCTCTCCATTCCACAGACTGTCAAAATGAATTTTGTTGTGCATCAGGAGGAACACGTTTATATCACACAGAGACTGAAAAACATGAGAGACTGGAATTCATGGCCAGGATCGGGCTGGGCAAAGGAGCTGCAGTCTAGCAGTATTTTTAGAGTATTTTTAAAAAGTATTTTTAAAATGACCTCTCTAAATCTCAACTGTGCCGTTATTACAAGAAAAAGAGTAGTCTGAGAAAGGCAGAAAGTAGAAGGATGTCGGACAGAGACTTTTCTGATGTTCCCTTCAATATATAATAAGACACATTTTGTATTGGAGTGACCCTTTACTTAATGTATTTCTGCAACAGATCTTCTTGAGTTCGGAGAGCTGTAAGAAATATTTTCTGTTAACTTGAACCAATTCCCTCAGTCAGCTTGTCAAGTGCTCAGCTGGGACAAGAACTATGAACAAGAGATGAGCAGCTCATGTACATACATCACAATTAAAAATATTTGAATTACAGGAAATATAAATTTGGAGTATTCTAATCACAACTAAAAGACGGAGGAGGAAGAAAATAATGGATTACTTTTAGCCATTCTTGTTGTTAAAATTTGCATTTGAAATTGCATGACGAGCAGTCAAGAGGTTGTCTTTTGAAATCTTTTCCAGATGTGACAAGCTACAGCAAAACAATAGATAACTCATGTGCTTTCATATGACACCTATTATTTTACATATAATGTTTGTCCTCCAAGGTGATTTTATTTTTTTCCTTTTATTAATCCTTATTAATATTAAAGAGAGAATAGTAAAATACATTTTTTCTGGAATGCATAAATGCTATAGCTAATCATTTCCCAACAATTATCGTAAAACAGCAGTGACATTTTCAGCTCTTCAAAGTTATGCAAATTATTGAGTGGGTAAGTACAGCAGCTCTTTTCTCTATTAGAGCACTGCTGTTTAAAGTGGTATTGCATGTCAAGGAGGGCAAGGTGTGAGTAGTTTGATTAGAATAATCCACCCTCCACCACCATCTCTTTGCTTCGTGCAACTACATGGCACTGACACCCACTGTCCTTTATTAAAGCACATTTGCATTTATAAATTGAGATGAGTTTAAAAAAAATAATAATAATTAAAAAAAAAATGTTTTGTTTTACAAAACCCAAAGGAAAGTAGGCAATTCAGAACTAAACTGTCTTTTATTCTACAAAACCATCATTCAGTGTACAAATAGTTTGTCTCCCCGTGGACTTTTATGGTATTAGAAAAAAAAAAAAAGAAGATGAAGATTTTCAATATTAAATCTAGACTGAATTTTGAACCCAGAAGGTCATTCTGCTCTTCATAAGCCAGACTCTTCTGTTGCCGTAAAGTCATGTGGATCTACTCAGCTGAGAGATCATAGAGCCAAATGACAAAACCAGAAAGAGCAGAATGGGAATAGTCTCTTCCCATTCAGTGTAGTTTTGGAATAATAGAAAATCATTTCCATTTATCAGGAGGTCAGTTTCAGAGATGACTGATAAAAAGCACATCTACTGTTGTCCAGCTTAGCAGATTTGATGCAGTAGTTCCTTCCAAATCCCCAAAAGAGACAGTAACTTCTTTCACACCTTTCCTTTCTGTGATGCCTCAGTTACACTGCCTATGAACACTCAAAGTGAAACTGCTCCTCTAGGATGTTACACATTGTCCTACTCATACTCATCCTACTTGGGTTTCTTCTGTCTGCTTTTTGGGGAGTTTTTGTTTGTTTGTTTTGAAATCGTCTGCTGTTTCATATCTTCCTCTTCAGTTCCAGCTCTGCTCATGTACTGGAGGAACAGTCTAACTATTAAGCTCACAGAATGGCATCATCAGTGCTTCAGGCAATAGCGGTGGAACCTGATGCTCAGAGTCCTTCATGCACCGATGTGCCTGTGGCTTGCAGTGCAGCTTTCCTCAGAAGTACCAGCACAGGGAATGAAAGTGATGCCATCATAAGGCCATGCCTGAGGGGACAAGGCCTGCTACTTTTTGGTTCAAGCAGATCCTGTTCCTGGCTTTGGAGTTAGCTCTGCATAAACACATCTGAGGGTACCTCACTAACATGTATTATGCAGAATGGACTTGCCTTTGTATTGTATACTATCTGAGATGACATTTCTGTTGTGATCTTTATATAGAATTCAGTACTTTCAAGAGACCTGTTGATTGACTATAAAAATCTACATAATATTAACAGCATGAAAAAATGAAATTCAAACGTGAAAGCCAGTTTCTCATTCTTTGAAAGCTAACTACTGGCCGCTTTGCCTGTCCTTCTAAGCCAGTTAAGTGGAAACATTGCTCTCTTGAACAAACTACATGTGAAAGCTATTAACATTGCTATTAACAATTCTAATAGCTAAAAGGTCTAATATCCGTTCTCGCATTTGGATGGATGGATTTTTAGAGTTTTTTTGTTTGTTTTGTTTTGTGTTGTGGTTTTTGTTTGTTTGTTTGTTTTTGTTTTTTTCAGTAGAAATAAAGCCAAGTCTACTCTTATCTTTTATTTTCAATTTAGCTTCAGAAATTAAATCTCTACCATATAATTGAACCAAAATTATCTACAACTTTCCAGTTCTTTTAATTCTGTATTGCCATACTGCGAATAGAAATCCAAGGCAATGATCAAGTACAAGTCACCTATTATCAGTGAATAGAACATTATACTATGCTGAAGAATTTTCCTTCATTTTAGCTGCTGTTCCAAACAATTTCATGGTCACAATGGACTTTCTTTAGGAATAAATAAATAAATAAATAAAAAAGCAACTTCTTTCCTTCCAAAGTAACGTTGTAGTATTCATTGCAAATTCACACAAGCAAAAAGCAAGCTATAACATAGATTTCTCTACACATGAAAAATTATTAGTTCATCCAAGAAAAGTGAATATAAATGGAATATTTGTTTGCACATTTTTACAGAAACAGTATGTTTGAAGAGTTTTGGGGTGCTCTTTTTCTTCATTCTTCTGTCCTCCATGTTGAAAACTAGATTTTGTAACAGATGCTCTAGCCTAAACATTAATATGTTATATGCTTTGGGCAGAGCAAGCTTTATGTGCAACTTCTTTTACATCTTTCATGTTATCCATAGTTTTATGACTCCTGATCTCTGACTTTGCAGCTATTTCCTGCCCCCACCCAATTTTAAACCCTTCACTGCAGAACTTCAACTGGATAGTGAGATACAAAGACAACATATAGTAACATTTTAAACCCACAAAAGAGCATCAAGGTAAGCCTATGTTAATGAACAAAACAGTGTCATGGGCCTGACACCAGTGATACATCATCCATTAAATTTGTTAATTTTTTGAACATTTCTTGGTGCACTTTTTCCTGGACCAGATTAGCATTCACTCAAGCAATTCCCAGGGATATTCAGGGGGCCAGAATCAAGGAAGGACAATTCCTGTTAGGCAGTTCAGACACAGCCTCCTAGTTTTGGAATGTGAGTGTTTAGTAGGATGAATGTGGCTAGATGGTCCAGCTGTCCTCAGAGCCAAAAAAGCATTAACCCACTATTAAATTTATTGGTATAGATGCTCTCTCAGACTACTGCCTATTTCCAGAGACAAAAATAAATTCTATACAGGTTTGCCTTTTCCCTCTCATAAGGACACAACGTTGCTGATGATGACACTTGTGTTATATGTGAAATTGGCATGATGTAAACAAATAGGAAAACAACAGAAGGTATCATCCAGGCTCCATCACTTGAACAGCTGTGAAAAATTACACTGTGAATAAAAAACTTTTGAAAGCAGTTCTATAACAGCTTGTCTACCCCTTGCAGACAGTCTTTTGAGCCCCATGCAGACAGAACTGTCATTTTAGAGCAATGAATACAAAGTGCTTTTCTTCTATCCCATGTCCCTACCAGGGGTATTCACTCCATGTTGCAGTACAGATAAGAGATGCTTGTGCTTTCTCCAGACCTTGATGCTGTGGCTGTCTCTGTCCATTAGTTGCAATGGAATCAATGTTATGGCAGCCCTCTGTGTTGGCACCACAAAAGATAAAATAAATAGTACTGTCAATGATACAAAACCTACATAGAGACATCATAATACAGCTACAAGAATCTTCAGGTACTTTCATGCAGTGAGAGTGAGAAAGGCCTGAAAATCTATACATATCAAAACATGGAGCTGAGGAAGAAATGTTCAAGAGAAGGTCAACACATAAATCCCACACATTAAAAGAGTAGGTACCTAATTCAGAGTGCAGAAGGGAGGACCTCTCCCTCTACACCTATGCTGTGTTATGAATACCCTCTGTGCTTATGCACACAGCTTTTTTCTCCTCCCCCTTTTTCCCCATTAAAGGCTATAATTGTTCTGACAGACTTGATTGCTCACTCTATAAAAGTCCAAAACTGATGCAAAGATTCCAAACAATAAAAGCTTTTTTTTTTTTTTTTTTTTTTTTTTTAAATTTTTTTAAGGAAATATAAAAATAAAAAAAAAAGAAAGGGGAAAGGGGAAAAAAGAAAAAAAAAAGGAAGAAAAGGAGGGAGAAAAAGAAAGAGCTCCATTCATTTAAACTTGTTCAAGTTGCTTTTAGGAACTTAGATTCTCAGCAATCCTCTAACAGGAAACCTGTCCACCTGCTCTTCAATAATGTCTGCCTCTGCAAGCACTTAAAACTCACCACATATTAGCCATGCTCTGAAATGTGCTTGCATACACGCAAGTACAGAAATACCATTTTGGGAAATTAACCCACTTAACTCTTACAGTGGATCTGAGGCTGGATGTTAACTCTTAAAGTGGATCTCAGGCTGGATCTGCCTCAGAAAACCTGGAAAGTTAAACAGAACCAAGGTACAGGTCTGAGCCCTTGCTTGTGGTCGTCCATAACAAGGAATCAGGCAGTTTTGCTCCAAATAACACATCTGAGAGAAGACCTCGCAGCATATATCTACTGCTTTCAGTGGAAAGTCATGTCACGCAATCAATGAATCACACAGAATGGTTAAAGTTGGAAGGGACTTCTGGATGTCACCTCATCCAACCTCCCTGCTTAAGCAGAGTCACCTAGAGCAGGTTGACCAATGCCTGTGAACGCAAGGCTACTCTCACTTGTCTGCAGATAAATCATCTACATGCTCTTCCTGATCAGGTAGCCTGTAGCAGGCCCCCACTGTAATCTCACCTTTACCTGTCCTCTCTTTAAATGTATCCCATAAACTCTCAGTTTGTTCTTCATCCATTCCCAGGCACAGCTCTATGCACTCCATCTACTCTCTCACATAAAGGGCAGCTCACCCTCATTGTCTTCCCAGACTGTCTTTCCTAAAGAGCCTGTATCCCTTTACTGCAACACTCCAGTCATGTAAGCCATCCCTGTATGTCTCTGTGGTCCCAACAAGAACATAGCCTTGCAACTGCACACAGCTCTCTAACATCATGTTTAATCCCCATACTGGGTACATTAGTATGCAGGCACTTTGGAGAGGCACCCCAGCATGCTGAGTTTCTAGAAAGAGTTTGGAAGATTTCTCCACAATGATGTTTTATAGGCACTTTCTAGCTTAAGTGCATGTGCTGGAGGTGATCCCACTTAACGCCCATTTTGTTGATTTTGTGATTCCTCACTATCACATCAACCCATGGACTTTGTTCAGCAACTCTGCACTCCCTCATAGGGCATGTGGTAACTCTCTTCTCCCTTGTCATTCTAATTTAAAGTCTTCCTTGTTCCTTCTCTCAACTCTAGCTTGATGGTCCAAGCACTCTGCCAGGTGTGGGAGATACGGCTGAGCTCAAGGGGCTGAAAAGACTAACCCTCCTCAGGCAAAAGGCTGTGATTGGGGTGATGAACAGCACTGCCTTCATATTTTAAGAGAACCTTCCTCTTAGGGGCTATCAGTAAAAGGTATCTCACATTTCTTATTGTTTCCCTGCACAGTGAAAAGAAAACTTGAGTTTACTTTATGCAGACTGTATCATCCCATAGCTTTCTTCACCTTGATGGGAATGTAGATTCCCACTGACTTGCTGAAGATGAAGCACCCACCACCTTACCTAGATGCCTAGGTAATATACAGAACAAGGCTCTCCATTCACTGGAGACTATATGGCAAAATTCAATTTCTTTGGAACTGTGTTACTTTCAACTAGCTCTGCTCTTAACCCCACTGATGTTATGATTTTATCTTGAAAGCTAACCCTCCCTCTTTTCTCCCAAAAGAACAGAAAAAAAAAAAAAAAAAAGTACTTCATGAGGTCACCTTTTCACTAAATTCCTTTAGTCTGTTTTAGTTTCTGTCTGTCAGAAGCACATAAGCTTCATGTACCAAAAAGCAGAAAAGCTAGGAACTCCCTTCAGCATTTTTCTAAAATGCTTTTAAAAGCTTCATTCTTGAAGCTCGTTCTTGAATTCAATTCACTTATGACTGGGATGTTATATTACTATTTTTTTAAATCAATTTCTCCCTGAACTCAGTGTATTAGTGACTGAAATCTGAAAGCTTTGGAGGAAAATGTCTAAAATAGTATTAAATAAATGTTTATCTCATTTCCTGTAAGTTCAGGATCTGTTTTGGCAACTTTTCCTCCATCCTTAATCCTTTAAGCATCAGCAAAGTGTTGTTTTTTTAAAAAACAGTATTACCTTAATATAACATTGACATAGAACATCAGGTTTACAAATTACCGGGCTTTTGTCTTTCTAATGACAACCTGAATGATTATAAACTTCAGACATGCTCAGGCATGTCATTATTGGTCAAACTTTCTTCACAGTTTTGTAAGCAGTTAAAACACCATGTGTAGACATTTACCTCTGTAATGTGCATATGAAACACTGACCACCTGAATTTTTTTACACACAAGGTGCAATGGCATTAACACAACCCAAAATGTAAAGCAGGCATAGTTGTTCTTTCTAACAATGCAACAGAGAGTGATCTTACTCATGTTAGCACTGTGTCTTTTCAACTCAGTGGGCTTTAGTGGAGATCCTCCTAAATTACTTCAGATAAATTAAAATCAAGTCTGTAAATGTACTATTTTCCTAATGTCACCCATCCAGCAATCTCAATGTACTTTAAGAACATCACTTAAGCTTCAGAATCTCTCCTCCCATGGTTTCCCAAGTGGAAAATAAAATGATAAATTTATGGGCATTTAAATCAACACCCAGAAAAGTTCCCCAAATTTGTGCAAGATCACACAGCAAATCACCAGCAGGGCCAGATATAATACTGTCCCAGCTGCTCTACTTCGGCTCTGGTACTAGACATTATTTTCTATTTTGGAATAATAACTTTAAATGCTTACAGATTATTACTTTTGTTTTAAACTCTCTCTTACCCTGACTAGCTGCTGAGTTCTCAGTTGGACCATTTAGCATAAGTGCCTGTTCTAGTTATTCAGTCCATTAAAACAGAAATCAGACTACATTACCCAGAACTCACTTAAGCCTCCCACAGCCCTTCTCAGTCAGAGTGGTAGCCTGCCAATGCTCTCTCTACAGAGCTCGCTACTAAAATCAGCTGGGAGTTCTGTGTTAAAATGTACAAATGCATATTTTTATACAAACCCAACAGTCAATATCAGGATTATCAGGTAATTTAGTTAGGCAAGCACTTGCTTGTGCATATTGAGTTAGAGAGTTCATTACCCAGGGCTAATTCCTGGGATGCTGTTAGCAAGCTGCTTAACTTCTTTCTCTGCCTGCACAGTCCTCTGCTGTAAAAATACAGGCTTTCATTTTTTTTAGTTGTAGGACATCCTCGCTATTTGAATTAATCTGGCCATGCAGAATACAGGTTGCTTTGTATGTATGTGGTTCTTGGTCATATAAAGATAACTAAGCTACACGAGTAAGGTAAGTAATTTCCTTGGTTAGCAGATAGGAAAAATAAATACATAAATAACTTTTAAAAATCACAGTATAGTCCTAATGCATTTTTTCTAAAGTCCTAAGAAGCCACAATTGTTTTTATCATTTATGCCACCGAAGAAAGTTTGGACCTGTGAGAATGCTTCCAGTAAATGTGTAAATGCTTCCAGTAAGCAAAGTGTTTAAAGAAGTTGCATAGGTGACTCCTCAACACAAAAGTCACAGTTCTACCTTCCCTGTGGTGGCAGTGGAACTAGAAGTAATGATTTTGGAGGATTCTTCCCCAGCTCTTTCTTCCACTATTTCTGCTTCACCTATGCCATAGCATGAATATGACTCGTCTGTCCTGAGAGCAGCAAAAATCAATTTTCCCTACACTGCCTTGAACTGGCTGTGAGCACAAACCTTTGCTTTGTAAGCTCAGCAGTCAGTCAAGGAACATATATGCTTTAGTGACATTACTAGACCACAAGTCTAAAGATGTTTGAATGCTTTGAACACTCATGTACATGTGTGTCTTTGCAAGACCTGTTCTCTGTAAGAATAAACACAATCAAATTCAGACATTTGCTTGCCTATTACTGGCAGATTTGCACCACTTGTGGTCAGTCCATTATTACACAGCAACTACAAATTGAATTTGTTACAGAAAATGTTAAGAAGGAAGGATCTTTGGCTTCAATTTATCCAGAACAAATGGGCAAATGGAAAAAATCAAACCTGAATTTGTTACAAGGCAATTTGGCTAAATGTTAGGCTATGCTGTCCTATCTGTGGAGCAAATATGGTTCAAACTATCTCACTGCACTGAGATTATAGAATTTGATGATAGCTTCTAGCACTTCTGCAGCACAAACAGCCTGGTGTACAGCCCATTCCTGAATTTTGATTAAAACTTTTTTTTTTTTTTTTCTTTTTCTTCTTCTTTAGTTCATCTAATCTGATTAGTATGTTTTCTTCCTCAAGGATATGATATTTTGAAAGATGGTGTAAACAGACAGATAGGCAAACACATAGACACACAAACACAGCCAAGTTAATCTGTGTTTAGAAATATAGGGATTAAAAGTACTCACTGAAAAATGTGGCATTTGCACTAAAATACATGCAAGTAATTTAAATAGTGAGAAATGATGTAGGTTTATCATTTCTCATATCTAGGCTAAACAGTTGCATGTCGCTCAGCCTTTCTCCCTTTGAGAGGTGCTCTAGGCCCTTAATCATTTTCATGGTCCTTTGTTGGACTGTATCCAGTATTTCCATATCTCTACATTGCTGTTAGAGAAGAAGAAATCCAAAGGGCAAAAACACTGGGGATACCTGTGAAGATGGCATATCCCATTGCAGAACTGACATGGGTCTTCAGATCTCTTGTATGGGGTTCGTACGAGAAGTCGTGGATAAAGGTCCTCTATAAACTTTAAAAGGCTAAATTAAAGTCCACATGGAGCAGTCTAAATTGTGCACGGAGGTTAAATTCGAGAGTTTAAACACAGTTTTCTACAGAGATGTTCTAGGAGAGCCCACCTACATCTATCTGTTACTCAAGAAGGGGACATTTCCCCTAATTCCCTTGTCATAACTGTCAGTCTGGTGTGGATGCCTAGAATTTTTCAGGGTTACATTACATGATGTAGCTGTGTGGCTATCTGAAGGAAATCTTAATGATGATTAAATCATCATATCTTAATGATGTAAAAACAGGATAAAAGAAGATCACTCAAAGTAATGGAGATAACAATAGACTGGAAACCAGAAGCAGTATAACCCTGTTTTAACTCACAGTGTTGTCTGTGAGTTGAAGAGCTGTAGTGAGAAAAAGGTATTATTGACTTTCATGTCTTAAAATGAAAGCTAAGTTTTTGTCTCTGAATTTATGGTATCCACATGTCACAGCATAGAACAAAAAAAATACTGGCTCAGTGTGGTGCTAAATATAATCTCTCCTTACTATTCACTTTGCCTAAATGTTGAGTGAAAAGTGGACAAGAACAGAGTGCTTCTAGCTGGAATGAGCACAGAGTAAAGCCCTCATTAACCCTTTGTGCCTATTGTCATGACTTACAGCAATGGACAAGTACAGCAAAAATTCCATGGACAAATTATAGTCTGTAAGAAAATTGTAGAAGATATTCATTAGAATTTTGGGACTGGTTACAAAAATATTTAAGTTCTCTGAAGTTGACCCTGAAAATTTCCATCTCCCCTCTCCTTCTCTTCCTCTGATCAAACATACTCAGTCATTGCAAATTGTGCACATCATGTGCATATTCTCATAACAACTCAAACAAAACACAGTCACCGTGTAATTTTAACCTCATACCAAAAAAATAAAAAATAAAAAATAAAAACAAACAACAACAACAAAACCACATATTCCTATTGCTCATTGCTATCAAATTTAATTCTGAAAGGAGAAACTGGCAGAATAGGAAGATCCGTTAGCCCTCTTGTTATTCTCTTCTTTCAGATTTCTTCCAGCTCTGTTTACTTTCCACTTCCCTTTATACATTTCCAATCCCTTACCATATCATTTTGTATCTGTCTTGTGCTCTTATTAGTGGAGTGCCATTTTAACTAAGCTTTCCATCTGCGAGAGAAGGAATCCTTGCTAAAGACCTGCCCAAAGTTCACCTGCCTAATGTTATAAAGCCATGGAAGAGATGCAAATTTTTGTTTCCTAAAAACACTAATTTTAATCATATTTTTATTTGTTTCTCATGGCATTTTCTAACTTCTTTATTAACTTGACCCAATAGGATTCAAGAAGTGATCTTTCTGAGCCAAGTTTTCAGAAGAGACCAGCTCACAGCTTTGCTTTCAGTTGTAGCCACTGGTCCTTATCACATTTGAGTTCCAAGGTCCTGCTTATTACGTCACTTGCCAATCCAGGAAGAGAGAAAGGATATGAGTACTGTTTGCTTTCCCAGATAAATATAAAATAGACTTCAGTGGAGCACACATCTGAGAAGAAACTACAGGCTTTAGCTTAGGTGGAGACAGAATCACACTAGACATCAGAATGCATTGTCAAGACTGGTCATTTGTTAACAACTAAAGGGAAGCATGTTAGAGTTGTGGATATGTTTAGACATAAAAGGTGGCAAAGATGGGTGTGAAGGTTGCCTTTACTTGTTTTCCAGTGACAGCACTGGTCACAAAGTCATTTTAGCAGCCTTCCTAAGTTTATCACAAGTTCTGGTGTGCTGCAGTGAGTGTTACATGACACACTCCATGCTCAATCTCTATCAGCTGAGAATCTGTTATTCTCTTTTCTCCTCCCCCAAATTCATCACACAAAGAATCATATTTAAAACTTAAGCTAGTTTTTTTTTCACATTATTATAACATAAAAATTCAAAAGCTGGATGTACTCAGAGATATTGAGGAAGTTATTGTCTTTGTGACATTGGTACTCTTGGACAGATACAGAAAATGCAAACTACAAAAAATGTGTAAATGAATTTGAGATTCTCAGGTTCAAAATTAATATCCTCAAAACTTCTATTCCTGTACTTCCTGACCGCTGAAGGTACCTGAAATTTTGCAGAACAAGTCCTGCCTCTGTGCATGCACAAACACCCCGCAGACTGGTTCATCTTATCTAAAGATATCCCTTGTGAATCACCCTGTGACAATATCTGTCCTCTTTTGACTGGAGAGAGAAATTAGAATGGTGAATTTAAGGAGTAGTTTTCTGCAATGTTATGTTTGGCATAATGATGTCAGAAGGTATGCTAATATATTTGAGATCCTATCCTGTGCCCTGTACTTCTCCACATACACTGAAAGAACTAACATATTTTTTAATGTTATATTTTTAAGTCCATGCTTTAAATCCATGTTGCTAATAAACTAAAAGTCGTATCAAACCATACCCTTGGACTTTGACAATGAGATTCTAATTATTTGCATTAGATAACTCTTACTGATGTGTACACGTTGGTCTAATGATCAGAACATTTGGCAAGAAGTCTGGAAATCCTAAGAACCATATTTTTGTCCAATGGGTTATCTCCTGACATCTTTACCTCCCAATGGTCAAAACTCAAATGACAATGTTTTTTTTTTGTTGGTCTGGAGTGGCGACATTCTCTCAATTTCCTCTTGAAGCACTTCCACTGTAAATAAAACAATTCCTTTTTTTGAAGTCTAGTGATTCTTTCTTGGAAAGGAAGGACAAGGTTTCTAGTTGCTGATTAGTTTTACATGGCTTCTTCTCCAGTATTCAGTCTTCCTGTTTGGCTCACCCACTTTCCACAAAGGAAAATAAATGTGTCTAATTTATGCTCCATTCTCTGAGTCAGGCACCTCAAAGTTAAATTTGCAACAGCAAACTTTACAGTACTGTGATTGATCTCTTTGTACTTATCCCTGCTTAAATAAATTCCATTTACAAAATACTAGTGCAGAGCCAACCTTTCAAACATTCTGAAATGTTGGGGCACATCAGCAGGAGGATGAATAAGATCTTAATCAGGCCCAGTATAACTCCCTAGTTTGAAAATAAATAAATAAATAAATAAATAAGATTTGAATGAACACTATAATTGAGGAAAGATAATCTGTGGATTCAACAGAGGGGAAAAAGGCTAATGCTTTTAAAATGTAGACTGATTAATCAGGCTGTCATAGAATTTATTTATAGGTACACTATACAAAGTATCATAATCTCTGGGCAGATTTACAAATTAAATCCATCATAGTTTAGAAATCATGAAGCTGATTTGACTCAAAAGAAAAATTCACACAAGCCAATCAGAGGATTGTAAGTGAGGCAAAGAAGTTGCAAAGAGCAAGTGTTCTGAAACTTTTCCGATGTGTGGGTCATATTTTCCTTGACTCCCCCTTTCTCCTACTGGTCAACATACAGAAAATTTCACAGCTAAGTATCAATCTTTTGTAATAGCAGCAATTGCCTACTTTAAATAGTGGCATTTGGAAAGTATTTAATGTAATTTTGGCTGTTTTTAATATAAGATAGCAGCTGTAAATGTAGAGGAACCCATACTTTACTAGGCAGTTCTCTGTGGACCTCCAGCAAGTGCTCCATGAATCACTAATGGTGCATGGTCTACAGTTGGGAGCTATTGATTTGGAGAAAGCCCAAATAAGTAAACACATAGACCTTGTAATACATGATGAAGGTCACTAAACATACAAAATGAAATTTCCCCTACAGCAATGTGTGTGGTGCATTTCATATACTGAAAAATCCAAAAATAAAAATAAAATAAAATAAAAATAAAATAATATTGGGAATTTTGGATATTATAAATATACTAAAGAAAGAACATTGACAGAAAAGACTCAGGGGAAAGACACAGACGATCTGACAAATGACAATGGAAGTACTCCAGACTCT
>CM021699.1:108240828-108271461 GCA_011074415.1 Stictonetta naevosa | reverse complement strand
AAGACACAGACGATCTGACAAATGACAATGGAAGTACTCCAGACTCTTTCTGAAAGAATGACAAGCCTGATAATGTAACCAGTCTTTAAATCCTTATTCCTAGGGATCTGAAAGGCTATCCAGACTAAGCCAAAAGGAGTGGGAGAGAGATGAGCCTTTTGTGATTTTCCTGTCTCAAGAAGATAGCAGCCAACAAGTGGGAAAGCATGCTTATAATCTTCTAAGGGCCAGAGTTTAAAAAAAAAAAAAAAAAAAAAAAAAAAAAGTAGTCTGGCAGAGCAGTTTGTGAAGTTGAGTGTCTGGATATGCTACCAGACTTGAAAAAGATGAAAGAAGAAAAAAACAAAACAAAAAAACAAACAAACAAAACTATTGTTACAATCATTCAGAATATAACACAACATTAAAAGGGAAAAAGCTTAGAAATGAAATGATTAATTTCCAAGCCTACCCTTATTTTTTTGGATATCAATATAACATTTGATGATACCAGTGTTTGCCTCTTGTTCCTTTCATAACTCAGCCTCACTAGCACAAGAACATAATAGCGTATAGGATTTTGGTTATATTGAGCACTGGATAATTTTGTTGACTAAAACCCTTCAGCCTAGAATTGCTTTATTTTCAGGCTCCACTATAATTAGTTACAAAGGTTATTTGAGTGAGACGTGAGGCAAGGCTGGAAGGTTATTGTTAAATGAAATCAATTTCACCTCCTTTTTTTCTTGCTCTAACATTTACTTTAAAATCTATAGTGAAGAAATAGACTATCAGACAGTCATTTACCAACAATGACTTGTGTGGTAGTTTCAACAATATGTTGAGAAACAATGAAGGGATTCAGCTGATGCCAACCTTTGATTTAATAGTTCTCTGCCTCTGTCAGGAATTACATATTCCAAGCATGGTCAACTTCTTCAGCCTTAAGGAAGACAGTGCTGACCTACATAAACTTCTCACACTTGAACTGAAGCTTGAGCAGAGGCAGCACGTCCCACCAGCTCTGTTCAATCTCCCAGATTTGAGCAGCCTCATACATTACTGATGCTCCATAGTTTGCAAGATCAAAAGAAAAAGGATGTAACTCCAGAAAACCTGGTCTAGTTTTATAGTACATGAATTCTAAAACAAAGATCTCAAGGAACCATAGTGCATCCCATGTTCTTAAGTGGGCTGGATGGAAGAAACATTCCAGCACAAGCAAAGTAATAAAGTCTTGGTTTAAGAACCATGTTAGGGAATTGAAACTTGCCCAGGTATGTCACAGAATTGAGAGCTACTAACAGTGAAAAGTCATCATCCCCTTCTCTTATTCCCCTCTATTACACAATACATCAATGTTGCAATTATTCACATTTCAGGTTCTGAAATGGTTATGTTTTCGTGTTCATTTTCTTGAGCAAAACTTGGCAGACACAAAAAGAACCAACTTGAGATAGATTTGCGAGTACACACATACCTCTATACAGACAATGAAAAAAAAAAAAAAAAAAAAAGATATATTTTATTTTAAAGCTGAAAAAACATGCCTTTAATGACTACTTAAGTCCTGAGTAGAAAAGATAGTTGCTGAAAGCATACCAGTGATTAGTCTCTTGACCTTTCTTCAACTTGAAGTCATCAGCTATTTTTCACTACTGATAATAATAATAACCTTTATTTTATGAGGTGAGTGACAGACAATCTGTAGAGACCACAGTCTTTCACAAGAGCAACAAGCTTGAAAAAGAAATTATATTTAGTAGGCTTGATACAGTGAAATTAATTCAGAACTTTTACATCAAACACTAGAAGCATTAAACACTATGTAAAATAATAATAGTAATAATAATAATGTAAAATGACTTTTAAAGGAAAAAGCTGTAGCAGAAGGTTGTGCAGCAGAGTAGTAAGTTATTTTCCCTTTGCTTTTTTTTTCCTTCTCTCTCTGAGAAGGAAGAAAGTTTCTGAAAGTTTTCTTTTCCTTTGCTGTATTTTGAAGGGAAGAGGAAGAAAATCTGAGAGTGTATGAAAAGTTACACTGAATATCTTATCTTTAACAATGGCCAGTGCTGAATCCTTAGGTATGAACACTATTATACTTCATTTAAGAGGAGGGGATTTCTTCCTAATCACAGCCAGCAATCATCTCATGACCTGAAGCTGCAGTGGCTGCCCCCTTCACATTTGATTCTTCCTAGTGTAATTGCATATGTTACTCTAGACCAGACTTGAATGGCAGTCCCTTTAAGAAAAACCCCAGGAGGTAGAGTTGATAATACGGTAGGTGGCCCTCATTCCTCAGAGTCATTATTGAACCAATCACACAATATAGTGCTAGGGGTCAGAATGCAAGTAGCAGTGCACTGTTCTGAGTGAAATGTAAAGCCAAAACCCTGAATAACTGGCCATTAGAGAGAATTTTTACGAGTGAAGGAGCTTGCTCCAGCAAGACCTAACCTGAGGTATTGTACTTTACCTTCCTGTCAGTTCAGTCAGTCCCTTAGCCTGTATTAACAGTATATAGGAGGTCTATGTATGCTTAAATAATATTCCTCTACCGCAGTGGAAGGAGCTGCAATTCACCAGTGGGATTTTCAGTTTGACAGAACAATATAGTTTAACCTGTTAAACTATTACGATGATCACTTTTCATGGAGGACTTTAGAGTAACTGTCCTTAAACACAATGTGCTTCCCATTATCCAATACATATGTATTACTCCTATTACCTCCTTAGCAAGCTGCAGAACAGAATATCCAGCATAAATACTGGGAAGATCAGTGATTGGTTGGAGATTTATTTGAAGGAATGTCTCTTTTACCCAACAATACTCATACCCCAGGTTAAAGGCTTTGAAGTAAGAACAGTAAGCAACTAAACTGAATTTATTAGCTCTCAAGAGATTCTTAGGTATTAGAAAACTATAGTATAATGTTCATCAATAAAATCTGAGTTCTTAAATGGCTTCAAGAACCTGAATAACTAAATCACACTAAAATAAAATAAGATAAAATAAGATAAAATAAGATAAATAAAATAAAATAAAATAAAAAATAAAATAAAAATAAACTTGATTAGGTAGTTTTGAAAATCTCTGCCTAATTTTGTAATTTGGTTTGGGGTCAGGGCCAAAGGTTTCTGCCAGCTGAAAAGTCTCAACATGAGGTAACTATCTCTGAGTTGTGTGAAGCATCTTAATATGTAAGAGTACTATAAAGATGTCATCATCGTAATCTTCAACCCACCTAGCCAGAGAAGGATTCAAAAGTCAAATGATACTACATTTCATATCAGTCTATCATAGACATATCATAGACTATGGCAGGTAGATCAGGTGATCACTGGACCAGAAACACTCAAGGAACTCCGACACTGGCTTTCTGTAAGCCTATTCTTCGTGCTTCACTTTAGTCATGTACAAAAATTGAGATATTTTTATTTTAAATCTATTGTGGGAGCTAGTAATGAAAGTATTGGACAAAAATTATATTTTTGTAGTTTTTTATTATTATTATTTATTACTGTCTAAACAGTACCATATTTCATTCATATGCAACTTTCTTTGAAGAGGAAGCATCTGTTTCTGGGTATGGATGACATCAAAATTTCAGGCAATCAGCTTAACACATTTTTCTATGTAGAGAAGATCTATTTTAAACAATTTTTAATGTTGCTAAAATATAGTACCCATATTTTTTCCACTTCCTAACGTTTAAGTACATTTGTAACCTGAGAGGTCAGATCTAAATTGAATGGATCAGCGAAGTGTACTACTGTCAATGAAGTTATGCAGGTTTACATTATCTAACAGTATGGACCAAAGTGATAAGGATTGGCAGGAGAAAAGCAGCAAAAAATCTTGAAACACACATTTTTAAAAACACTGTAAAATATTGCTATTTCTGCTAAACATGTAACATATAAAGGATATACAACATATTCATGCTTTTGTAAAGATTATGCAGTTTTTAATGGCTTTGCCAGTCAAGCATAATCTACTCAGCCAAAAGACAAACTGCTCCAATTGTATACTGTACTGCACATTTGTGTGTGTTTGTGTGTAATTGCATGCATGTGAACAAGACAGAGAAAGGCATTTACATCCATAGAAAGTTACTAATTAAGCAAACTACACACTTTTTTTTTTTTTTTTAATCAAAACCTCAGATATTTTCTTTTGCTATTTATTGTTCATTGAAAACTGTTCTTTCTCTAACACTATGCACAAAGGATTTTGTGAATTTTGTGGCTTATGTTGACTGTTTTGTAATTTATACTAGTGTAAAATAGTAAAATATTCCCAGCACATACACTTAATCAAAACAAGCCCAATTAAGCTCAGTACTCCAGATTCCACCTCATTAGCTTTCTGTTCCTAAAATATAACAGATGTGATTGCTGCGGGCCATGAGTTAAAGACGAATTTTTCAGCTAAGCACTTACAATACAACCTAAAGTTATATGAAGATTTAATTATTACTTTCATTTTCATGGCTTCCTGTAAAAGCTCATTTTTCACTTAATAGCTATAGCATTCTACTACTGCACTTTACCACTGTTACAGAGTAAAGTATTGAAATATGGAAGAAGATAAAGGTCAGGGTCCTATTTTCACTCTTGGCCTTATATATTGGATGGGTGACTTCATAAACTTGTCGGGCTTTTATCCTTTTTTTTTTTTTTTTTTTTTAAACAAACAAATAAACAAAAACCAACACTAGAATTGAGAAAAGAACTGGAATTTCAGCTTGCAGAATCTAATTTCTGCCTAAAAACTCACACTGTGTGAATGATTGTGCAGCATATTTACTTGGCATTCTTCAAAAAGATCTTATAGGTTAAGGTACAAGCAATAGCTGACTACTACTCCCCTCACATAATTCCTGGAGCTTCTTAGCTGTATTTTAATGGTTTAGAACTACCATCTTTGGTATAACATCCAGTATAAAGGAAAATATTATCCCTTTTCTGTAGACAAAATGCCAAGGAGGATTGTCATAAAACTAAAAGGGAAACAAAAGCACTGCCAATTTTCAGTAGCTGATTTTCTTTGTCAACATCCCAGTGTCAAGCTGGTGACCCTCTTCCACACTTTGTCCTTGTTACTCAAGTCTCTGGTGGGTCATGAAGAATCTCTGTCCAAAGCATAGCAATTCCAAGAATAATACGTATGAAATGGTCTGACATGTCTGCATGGAGATTTCCAAATGAGCTTGCTCTCCCAGTGAATGAAACTTCTTTACAGATTTAGTGCTGATCATTAGTCACATCATCCTCTCTTCTTATTTCCCAGAAGACTGATGGTCATCCTCTCATACTTGGGAACCACATTCTCACACTCTTTACCCAGTGGGGTTTTTGGCTGCATTGTGTGAAACAAAAAGACGACATTTTGTCTGTCTCAGGACCTGTGCAGTGCAAGATCTGTCCCAATGCCTCAACATCGTGGTTCAGTAAAGACAACTCTGCATAGACCTGTGCACATAATACACATCTAATCCTGTATAAGTGGGCATAAAATAGTCCTATTAATATTAGTAGCAATAGTAGGGACCCTAAAAAGGCCTTCCTTGAATAAATTCTTGCATAAGGTACAAGGCAGGAATAGCAATAAAAATTACACAAACAGCCTGATTCAACATTCTTGCTGCATTTTTTATGCTGGATGACTTTTTAAAAGTCTGTAGTTGCTCTCTCAGTGGGGTGGGTATCTGAGATAGCTTAATTGAAGTCAATGGAGCTACATATTGACATAAACCTAGTGTACTTAATAGGAGGTTAATGCTCAGGAACTCAGGAAAAAAAAAAAAAAAAGATTTATTTTTTTTTTAAAAAAAGGAGAAGACAAGATTTTCCCGGAAACATTTTCTCATGGTTGAGATATTCTCTTATTTGTACTTTGCTGCTACATTATCTTTTTTTTTTTTTTTTTTTTTTTTTTTCTCCTCCCCAAAAGATTCATCCAAAAAATGATCATGTTTCCTTTGAGGTTTGCACTGAAAAGGAGACATAGCTTTTCTGTTTGTTAAAATGTTCAAGGAGATAAATAATGAAAATTTCTAGTGATTAGTCCCTCAGGTCTTTATTTATGGAGCCCTGGCACAGACACACTTCAGATAATAGTCCAATTTAATATTTATGATGTGCTAGGTTTCTCTAAATATATAATTTTGGCAATTATCATAGGAGTTATCCCTTATTTATCTACTTTTGACTTTTAATTAGTAGGACTGCCATTTAATTGTTAACAATCTCCCCTTCCAAAAAACACCATACCTGCTACTCCTTTGGTGAATGTACCCCATTGTGTCACTATCCCTGTTAGAAAATCCGTCTTAGTTATTCCAATGACAAGCTCTCATATAATAATACTACATCTACAGAAACAGCCTCTTGAAAGGACATCTCACATTGACTGGGCACCTTGCAACTTCTACACTGTTATGGACCCACCAGCCTTCAACAGACCGACCATTAGGGGACTCACAAGGTGACCAGTGACCCTTCAAATCTTAGAAAAAATATTGCATTTGTGTGAGTGGACAGGGGAGGAGGAAGCCTAGCACAGTGTGTTTAATTAAGCATAATAATATTCAATGTAAAGATTATCTTATCTCTTTCCTGAAAATATAAAATAGTGTCACAGAAATGATACCTTTGTTAAAAAAGTTCTTTCTAACATTAATCAAGTCATTTCCATAGAGAGATGAAACTACGAGCTCTAACATGCTAACATTCAGCATTGTGTTACTAATAGCATCATTAAGATATACCATATATAGCTGCATGGAGTGTCTTATACTGAGCTAGTGCCAAGTCCCAGTTTGTCAAGTTGGGACACGGGAATGGCAAAATAATTTCATTGGCTCCACCAGCTAATTAAAATGGAGCTTAAAGCATGGAATTTGAGAACCTTAGCAAGTCTACTGTGCTATTCTTCCAGGGTGACTTTGTAGGGAATAGTGAAAATGCTTAATATAGTCACTGTTGCATGTTAAATGATTGTAAGGGAAGTGTAAGTGGTACAGGTAAAATTAATTAAGGATGAACACTGCCATCATTGTGCAGTATTCACTCCTCCCTCTCCACTCATCCCTGCTTTCATGTTTGCCCATACTGTTATAAGAATATATATATATATATTTCTAACATAGGGACTCTTGACATTTACTTTAAAATCAAACTATCTTCCTTCAATGTGATGTTACCCAGTGTGTATTATAGAACTTTGCCCTGAGAATGTGATGGGGGTAATTTAGGACCCTTTCATCTATTTATGTTTCCTAGCAATTTCCATTATGAAGGAATCTTGTCGCTTTCTCATTTGAGGTACTCTCTCACCACCCAGCTTTGCAGCAAATGAATGAATGCAGTATCCAGTTTCTCATGTACTTGTTCACTGAGTTGTTTTTCACCTTACACTGATGTAATTATTCTTTCTCTAAATCTGCCCTGTAGAATCAAACAATAGTACACTTCAGCAAACTAAGTGTTTCTCTAATACCTGCAGCAAGCTCGTCAAAACAACAGCACTATCTAAATAGGTCCCAGCCCTGCGTGCAAGACCTCAGAGTGCAGATGTGAGTGACCATCTGCAAACTCCCATACATTCAACTATGAAGGGAGAGAAGCAGGTCTGCATAGTGATACAGCAATTCTCTCTCTATCAGACATGTCTTAATCCCTTTGATAAATCCATACCCAGTTGCTGCTCAGCACGCTACTTCGCAGTTAAGAACTTATTTAAGGTACATTGTTTTCTGATGTTTCCCCCTTTGTGGTCGCTTACTTCTGAAGATGCTAAATTATTTTGATTTTACAAACTGAGGTGTATACATATTGTCAACCAAATAAATAAATAAATAAATAAATTACTCAATTGACTCACTGTTAACATTCTTCTTTTTATTTTTCCTTTACACTGGATATTTCCCTTTGTTCTAAAATTTTTGACTCTGTTTTTCTGATGTATTCTTTAAACTGTTAGTACATCTTCACATGACTGCCTGCCTTTTGCTGAGGTAGGTTTTTTTTTTCTTGTTTGTTTTATGAAAAGCTTTGTTAACTATGACATAACCAACAATTTTTAAGGATACCTCATTCTGCTGATATGATTCTTTTAAAACGACTCTTGCTGATTTTAGTTTATCATACCTTCCATCAATGGGGGGACCTGGCTCTATATCTTTGATGTTGTTTTTCTCATTTTGTCATTTGATTAATTTTTGTTGCTTGTCTGTCATTTTTCTGTTTGTTCCCACACTTCTACTTATGCTTTATTCTAGTTTAAATCCAATAAGATTAGAACAACAGCAACAACAAAAGCAAACCTGGTGTATAATATTTTATAAGCTAAACTTAAGAAGAAGACAGGCTACATGCTCAGTACCTACTTTGATGCTCTGGCTCCCACACCATTTTCTTTTGAGTTTTGATTTTATATTATCTCAGTGAAATAACTGAGTTAGAATCACTTGTAGCATAATTTTCTGGAGGCAGAAAACTGGAAAGTTTACAACAGAGTCCTGTGCATTTTGAAACACAAACCTTTAATGCCACAGTTGGAGCTACTTTTGCTCTCCTAACCATTCTCATGGACATAAAAAAGATTAAAAAAAAAAAAAAATCCAGTCCTAATTTGTGATGACTGTCATCAAACAACATATGTCCAGATCAACAGCAATAGGACCCAAGGGAAAGGAAAGAAGCTGCATCAGAGGAGGCTCAGGTTAGACGTTAGGAAAAAGTTCTTTACCAAGAGAGCGGTCGAGCACTGGACAAGGATCCCTTGGGAAGTGGTCATGGCACCAAGTCTGCCAGAGCTCAAGAAGCATTTGGACAATGATCTCAAACATATGATCTGATTTTGGGGGGTCCTGTGTGGAGCCAAGAGTTTGACTCAATGATCCTTCTGGGTCCCTTGCAACTCAGGATATTCTCTGATTATATGATTATATGATTCTAACATAACACATTCTCAACTAGTGCAAACAGGCCAAGCAGCACTGACAGCATGGATAGTGGATTTATAACATCTGAGTATTCAGCCCATTTTTAGTCCAGAATAATAGTTGTCTGGCTGAGGGTAAATAAGTTATAACGAAAGGTCCCAGGGCATAGTTTTTCAGAGAGTTATCATACATTTTTTGGATCCTGAAAATTCATGCATTTGTTAACATTTTTGGACTGGTTCCCATTTTAGTTCAGATTTTGTATTACCTATACTTTAGTTCTTTATAAAAATGAAATGTGCTTCATCTCAGTCTGTACATTCAATAAAATAAATCTAAAACCCAGAGCTGTCTTAGAGTCAAAGAGAGTTATTCTGCTATAAAACTGTAATCTATCTCTCACTTGTTTGGATTTAAGTAGAATGAAATGAAGCTGCATTTAAAAATGGGACAGATGATGTTAAAGATATATTTTTGAGAACAATCTGGTGGTAGGAAAAGAGTGAATAGCCTGCCCAATCAACTTTCCTTCCACCTCCAACTGTTGTGATTCTCAAAGTGTTCAGAACACGACAGTAGCTTCAGAGATTAAACTGATTGCTTTTTTTTTTTTTTTTTTGACACATCTGTAATGCAGCAAAATACACATATTTGTATGTAGGAGATTTACATTACAGACAGAAAAAGGAACTGGAGGGTAGATTCTTACTATCAATTAGAGGTACTATTTGCACAAAGGGAGGTAACGTGTTGGATGTGCATTGATGTGAAATAAAAAGATTGCATGAAGAAAATGCAGATTATATGATTGTGATTTAACAGAAAAGAAGAAAAGACTCAAAATGAAATTATAGGAATGGAGTACAGAGGTGCTTTTGGTATTGCAAAGGACAAGCAGGTGTTTAGATTCAGGAAGTGTCATTATCATGACATTGTGGAAGTTGAATAGGAAAAGTGACTCATCCTATCAACTTCTGAATATCTTGATCATGTAGGAGCCATAATTATTGCTAGAAAAGTACTGTTAAAGAAAAAAAAAAAAAAGAAAAAAAAAAGAAAAAAAAAAAGAAGACTTGAAAATATTAATTTACTGTAGGATGGGGAAAGCAAACTGAGTACAACATTGTCACAAATTAGACCATCTTCAGCAAAGACTGAAACAGCAAAAAATAAAAGGTCAGATGTTGAAAGACATCACAGACTGCATGCAACTTACTGCTTAAATGCTTAAAGCTTCGGTATTGCAACAGCCAGCACTAAAGACATGGTTCTGTGTCATCCAACACTGGATGCAGGTATGCAGGTACCCACTGCAGTGAACAGGACATTCAAAAAACTCAGAATAATGTCCACAACCTGGCTCATATATTTAATGACTGAATGCTTTAAAAATACTAAGCTAGTACGTAGAAACAGATAGAGATTGATCTGATTTCAGGGGATGGCTGGCAGTGTGGATACTTAAACAGAAACCTGGCTGAACATTCTACAAGCACTGAAAAAATCCTGTCATGAGTTAAAGTGGTAGTTCAGAAATACACATTGACTTTACCTTTCCTTCCCAGCGTGAAACTTTCCCTGTGTTTCTTGTTTTCAGAAACTTACTTGTTCTATGCAAGAACAGCAAGAACAACTGTACACCTAGAATAACACTGACATCCTCTTTTCACTTTTTTTCAAGAGGTTCTAGTAGTTGTGCTCCCTCTGTACAACACTATTCCATACAAATGACTTGCATGAAACCAAAGCCACAGATCAAAGCAATGAATTGAACATCTGAACAAAATGATCAAATTGTACACAATCCATAAAAATAAAAGAGAGTTTTGCTTCCCATAAATGTTATTTTATGTGTAAAGACTTTTCACTATGAATATAGCTAAAAGATCTCTAGTAAAAATATAAAGCTCATCAATGAGAATAATTCAATATTCTACTATGTGTTAAGGTCGCTGCCACTTTATGAATAACCTTCTTGGCTTTTCATCAATGGATGTTGCTTCCTCTTCTACTTTAGTGAACACCATTGAATGGTCTCACAACTTTAGCTACAACTATTATATGTTCCAACTTATTACAGCAAATAAAAAAAACTCACTCTAAATCTTGATGACTTTCCATCACATCAGATTAACCTAGAAACCCTGGTTCCTTGTCTTTATTTGTTTTCTGCAGAATTCTCTTATCTCTTTTGGTTAAAGTTCAACTGGTAAAAAGAGCTTTCCACTGGTCAGTACACTTAGCTGGTATACTTTTTTTTTTTTTTTTTTTAAGATAACCATTTTCATATTTTTCAATAGAATGTTTTTATAGATGTGCCATGACCTATTATGTAAAGTATAGAAAACAGACAAAAGGAAAGGAAAGGAAAGGAAAGGAAAGGGAAGGGAAGGAAAGGGAAGGAAAGGAAAGGAAAGGAAAGGAAAGGAAAGGAAAGGAAAGATGCTTAGTCCTTTAAAATACAATACTTTAAATACTTACACTAAAGAAAATATATTCACCAAAGGCTGCATCTATATTTGATGCTGGGATGAAGCAATAATGTAGTTTTGCAATAAAACTCCAATAATCACATTTACTCCATACAACTGCATTTTCAGAGAGGATTAGTGGTACATGAATGAATGTTCTCTCTAAAGAAACAGAAATTAAAGATCTGTTTCATGTGCAAGGTAAATGTACTGCAACCCCTAAACGGAATATAAAAACCCAAACTAATCACGGGTTCTTCGGATAGATTTGAATCGTAGTTTGCAGACATTTTTGTCCAATGGCTCCAAATAAATCTAGTCCGAAGCTCATATATGCTGGAACCACATGATGAATATGTAAGGCCTTTAGCCTTATCTGCTTTGATCTACTGATCTTCTCCAATTGTACTATGTTAATTGTTACTATACCTCCAAGGGAACAGAACATAATTTGGATAAAATCACAATCTAGAAAGAGCTCCAGCAGAAACATGGGTCTTTCCTCACTACCATAGAAGGTGAAGCAGCCGCAGGACCACTTCATTCATTCACAGAGCACCAATACAAATTTTCATTGTTGTAATATTCACTTGCAAAACTACATTATTGCTCCATCCCAACATCTAATATAGATTCAGCCTTTGATGAACAGACTTTCTTTAGTGTTCTAATAAAAGTCATTGCTTATTAAGTTTAACTGCCTTAAAAAAAAAATAATAATATTAGGTCTGTACAATTTGCAGCACAGTGGTTTACCCATATATTATCAAGGGGTCTGTCTGGAACAGTACTAGTTGGTAATAGTTTTGTTTCAGATATATTTCACATATGCCCATTGCCTACCACAGTAACAGAAGAAATTGCATATTAACTGTTCTAGATGTCCAACACGCAATTTTAATTCTTCTTGAAGTTAGGGGTCCCAACAATCCAAACCACATGCCCAGCCTCTCAGTAGAATGCATGAGCAGAGGGGCTATCTGAAACACCAGTATAGACTAGGTGACAAAGACATTGAAAGCAGCCTTGTGGAGAAGGACTTGGGGGTACTGGTTGATGAGAAGCTCACCATGAGCCAGCAATATGTGCTTGCAACCCAGAAATCCAACTGCATCCTGGGCTGCATCAAAATCAGTGTGGCCAGCAGGGTGAGGAAGGTTATTCTCCCCCTCTACTCCACCCTCAAGAGTCCAGGGTATGGAGTACCAGGGCTCCCATTATAAGAGAGGCCGTTGGTCCAGAGTAGAGTCACAAAAATGATCATCAGAGGTATGACATACCTCTCCTATGAAGACAGGCTGAGGACAGACTTAGATAAGGAATAAATTTTTACTATTAGGGTGAGGAGACACTGGAAGAGGTTGCCCAAAGAAGCTGTGAATGCCCCATTCTTGGAAGTGTTCAAGGCTAGGTTGGATGGGGCTTTGAGCAACCTGGTCTGGAGGGAGGTGTTCCTGCCCATGTCAGGTGGGTTGGAACTTGATGATCTTTAAGATTCCTTCCATCCTAAACCATTCTATGATTCAATATATTATGGAATGTACCTTTGGCCAGTTTGGGTCAGATGTCCTGGCTGTGTTGCCTCCCAGCTTTTTTTGCAACCACAGCCTCCTCATTGGCAGGGCAATATGAAAATAAATAAATAAATAAATGGAAAATATCTTAACACTGTGCAAGCCCTTCTTAGCAATAACTAAAGCATTGGAGTGAAGCCAGGATTGCTCTGATCGCATTCTTCATGATCCAGCACAACTGACTGCTCTCACAATATCAGGTTCATTTCTTCTGAACCAATCCTTATTTTGGAGTCTCCTGTTTCCTCAAAAATCTCCAAATTCTAACAAAATACATCATTCATGCTTCTGTCAAGTACACATGGATTTCTTCTGTTTTATTATGGACAGTGAGCTTAGGTAGACTGAATCTATACCTCAGTAATGGTCATTACAGCCACAAGGTAATATGGAGTTCAGAACCACTTTCAGCTGAGGAAACAGTTTTATCACACATGCAAGAATCAGTTTTGTTGTTTCAGAGTTTCCTTATTGTCTTTGTGAAGACCTCATTTCTTCAGCTTCTCCTACTTTAGACAAATTACTGAGTAGGAAAGCAATTAGTACTTAATGCTATAATATATCAACTGTTCCAAATCCAACAATTATGATTTTCTCAGACATTGAGAAATAACATAAAGAAAACCAATGTAGTATGAGCAGTAGTTTGCATTGCTGTGGTTGTTATTATTACCATTATTATTGTAACTATATGTAAAAAACTAAAATAAATAAGGAAGATTATGTACGTATACTGTTAAGACTTTTTTTTTTTTTTTTTTAACTTGCTAAAATGTATTTCAGGTGTAATGCAGTGAGATGTGAAATTTTCTGTTATTATATTTGAATGACATTCTTTTCCACCCTCAAAAATGAAAATTGTTATTGTGGAACATGTGGTCAAGAAGTGTGACCAAGAAGGCCAACAGCATCCTGGCTTGTATCAGAAATAGAGTGGCCATCGGGACTAGGGAAGTGATTGTCCCTCTGTGCTCTGCTCTAGTGAGGCCGCATCTCCACTACTGTGTTCATTGAAGACATTGAGGTGCTGGAGCGTGTCCAGAGAAGGTCTATGAAGCTTGCCAAGGATTTAGAGAACAAGTCTTAAGAAGAGCAGCTGAAGGAGCTGGGGTTGTTTAGCTTGGAGAAAAGGAGGTTCAAGGGAGACTTTATTGTGCTCTAAAGTTACCCTAAAGGAGGCTACAGAGAGGTGGGGATCGTTCTCTTCTCCCAGGTGATAAGACATGAGGAAATAACTTTAAGTTGCACCAGGGGAAGTTTAGGTTGGTTATTAGGAAAAATTTCTTCACTGAAAGGGTTGCTGTAGTGGGTTTATGTGGCAAAGTTTTGGTAGGAGGAGGCCATAGGTGTGGCTTCTGTGAGAAGAATCTAGAAGCTGCCCCATGTTAGATAAGGGCCCTGCTGCTGACCAGAGCAGAGACAATAAGCAATGTTATTTACACCTCTGTGAGAGCATATTTAAGAAAGGGAGGAAAAAACAAACTAACAAACAAAAACAAAACAAACAAACAAAAAAACACTGCTTCACAGCAGCTGGGAGAGAGAGAGGAGTGAGAAACAGCTTAGCAGGTGCAAAGTTCAGTGCAGCAGGAGGGCAGGAGGTGCTCCAGGCACCTGAGCAGAAATCCCCTGCGGCCTGTGGAGAGGCCCCTGGTGGAACAGGCTGTCCCTCTGCAGCCCATGGAGTACCACAGGGAAGCAGGATTCCACGCTACAGCCCATGGAAACCACAGTGGAGCAGGTGGATGTGGCCTGGAGGAGGCTGCGGCCTGTGGACGAGGCCACAGTGGAGCAGGTGGACCTACACTGACCATGGAGAGCCCCCGCAGGAGCAGGCCCCTGGCCAGAGCTGCAGCCCGTGGAGAGGAGCCCACGCAGGAGCAGGTGACCTGGCAGGAGCTGCTGCCCATGGGGGACCCAGGTTGGAGTAGTTTGCTCCTGATGGATGGACCCCATGGTACGGAGCCATGTGGGAGCAGCTCTTAAAGAGCTGCTGCCTGTGGGCAGCCCCCTCAGGCTCAGTTCAGGAAGGACAGCATCCCGTGGGAGGGACCCTATAGCGCAGGGGAAGATGGTGATCAAGGAGCGGTGTAGACAAAGCATTAGGGACTGACCACAGCCCCCATTTCCCTGTTCTCCTGTGCTGCCCTGGGGGAGGAGGTGGAAGAAGGTGGCTGGGAGGAAGGCATTTTTAGTTTCTTTCCTTTATTTCTCACTTCTCTAGCTTGTTAGTAATAGGCAAGAAATCTTACTATCTCCCTATGCTGAGTCTGTTTTGCCCGTCATGATAATTGTTGAGTGATCTCCTCATCCTTATCTCAACCCTTGAAACCTTTGCACTGTATTTTATACCTCTTTCCCTTTGAGGAGGGGGAGTGAGAGAGCGGCCGTGGTGGAACTCGGCTGCCTACCCGATTAAAACCACCACATTTGCAAAGTACTGGAAAAGGCTGTTCAGGAAAGTAGTTGATTCACTATCCCTGGAGGTCTTCAAAAAACATGTAGATGTAGAGCTTAGTGACATGGTTTAATGGTGGACATCCTATAGTGTATTCCCATGTTAGTAATAAGTACTAGAATACAAGGAGAAAATAATATAATAATTACAGCAAGAACCTAAAAGCCTCTAGATCTATCTGAACATTTAAAATTTTTCAGAAGAAACAAGGTGTTTAAGAAGGAAATACATAGTTTCCTTTTAAGGCTTTCTGGTTAATTGTGGTTATTTCATATTCCCAACTCGGAGAAAGAGAATTGTTGATTTCACCTTCTTTTTCCTTACATGGAAATAAAAGGTCAACAGCTATAAAAGTAAGGGGAATGTATCAGAATCAAGCTATTTTTGTCTGTAATCATTTATTAAGGAAAAGATTTATCACACACCTTCCACAGATGTATGATAGTAGAGAATAATTTTTTTAACTAATCTAATTAAAGTCAATTTGGGGATAGTGGTACTTCTCTAATTGTTTCTGAGACATACACATTAGCAACAGAGAGTGTTGTGTTGTCATAGCAACGGGCCTACGGTAATGACTTCAGAAATAGAATTGAATTATGTCACAATGGCAATTTGGGAACAGCTGCCTCTGTGCAAGTTTAGTTAGGAGGGACAGAGAAGTGTGCTGGATATGATGAAACCATGTGAGGATTTGAACAGCTGCCTCTGTGCAAGTTTAGTTAGGAGGGACAGAGAAGTGTGCTGGATATGATGAAACCATGTGAGGATTTGTGGGTCCCACCTTTAGGTGCACAGAGAGAGCCCATGCCTTTCTGTAAGTGTTTTAATGCTTGGCTGAGGAAAAAAAAATGTGTTTTTATTGTGAATGTTTTGTTTTAGTATTCTGTAGTTCCTGTAAAGTCCTTTCTCAAGCATTAAGTTTGGTACTTTGCTCAATGATGTAGCTGCACAGAGTAACAGATCCAATGTATGGGTGAGGGCCTCTGCATGTTTTCTTCTTCCTACACATGATCAACAAATAAGGGTAGATAAATAAGAGTGTGCTGTGGTCCTGCCATAGCCCTCAAGTACTAAAGTATAAACAAGAGACTTAAAAGTACACCTGTCACATTAAAATTCAGGACAGCAGTGAGCAATGTACTTCATCAGATGGGCTGGCCTGTTTCGTTATGTGTCTCAGGATGTTGTGTATGAAGATGCACTCCATCTGCTTTCAGATTAGCATTTACAGTGAGCAAGGTGCCTGACCTTATGATTTTTCATTTCATTTCTCACCTGAGTTTTGCTGGTTCTCCATGGTCTAAAAAAAATTAAAATAAAATAAAAAGAACTCAGAAACTCAGATTAAAAAAGTAGAATTTCCTTTTCATTAATTAACTTGAAAAATTATTTTGTTATTGACTTAGATGGCAAATATCTGGCCAGATTGCAACACTTATGCTCACAGCGTGGCACAGCTCTCGTAAAGGTGATTCAGGGTGGTTTATGGAAAACAAGACATCTCCAAAACAGCTTTCTTTGCGCTAATGTAGGAAAGGCAGTTAAGAGTAAAGGTAAGAGTCCAGATATTGTATGAAGCAGAAACTGTGAAGGAAACTTCCTTCTGCTTCATACGGCTCCATATCTAGTTGTCAGGTATGAAGAGAGTAGTTCTAAGTTTCTTGGAGAGAGAAAAAGAACAGACTGTGAGACTGTAAAAAGAAAAAAGTAGGATTAGATATTTCAGGAAATATTACTAACTGGAAATATAGATTGGAAGAGTGTTTTAAACAAAAAACAGAAACTTCTTAAAACTAAAACCTAATAGTTTAATGAACCAAAAAATTAATAAATTTTGATTATGGAGTTGTGTCCTGTGTTATCTTGCAAGATATGATTTCCACATAAAATTTATCTGGTGCTTGAAGTTTTCACAGTGCACTTCTATATGTATTCCCTACTGTTCAGTAAGGGCTGAGGTCATACTGCAGACAGCAGCATGTTCTCTCCCAAATACTTACCTGTCTGTTTTCACAACATGTCTAGGAACAGAACGTCTTTGAAACAGCTGTGCCTATGACAAAGTTCATTCAACCTGGTGGACAAGGTAAAAGCTATGGACAAGCAAAGGGGAGGGATGGATAGGCATACAATATGATCACTTAAATCTTATTTCTCCAAGAAAACTTATTGAGAAAACAAAACAAACAAAACAAAACAAATCAGAACAAAACAAATGAAAGAAACAGCTAGCTTGCTGGAGACGTTGTCTGGGAAACACTGAAAACACTTCCAAAAAAAATATATCAAAGGACTAATACTTTGAGCTTAATTCTAAACAAATGTCATAAATTCAAACTCTTGTTTATGTTCATTCATTCCAGAAAGCAGCAGGCTGGTATAATAGCATGTCACATTTGATGACTTTGCATAATAGGTGTCAGGAATGCACTACTGGGATCAACTACTTAGAGTTCAGTTTGAAGGGATGAGCAAGTAATTTTTCCTGGGTTGATGGAAATCTGTCCTAAAGTCTGTGTTCTAACACTTTTACAGATACTTCTCTGTTCATCAGTCTGTCCTGCCAACTCTGGCGTGAGTGTGAAGTTGTGGCAAAAGGGATTTCCTATTCATAATTTGACCTGATGGACAACAACTTTCCTAGTAAATTGCTGATGTTGCTGAGGAGACAGCAGTATCAAAGTCCTTGTGGATGAAGATACAAGTTTTGGGAGGCTTTGGCATTTCTATACAATGCTGCTCCCTGAATGAAGCAAAGCAAGCTAGAGGAAAACTGTATGTCCTGGTAATTTTTTTTGAATTTATTTATTTTTCATTCTTCACTGTAAGAAAATCTAAATCTTTAAACCATTTGTTTGAAAATACAGTGTTATGGAAATGATTATGGGTGTGCTCCTTAACCTTGTTTGGAACCTGTTTAACCTCTTTTCAGTTATAGGAGACCTATGCTCAAATTTATGCTTACTGTGATAAAGCGATATTCTTTTAGCATTCTTTTCTTTGATGATTGCAAGTGAGGTAAAAAAGAGTTTTCAGTATGATTCTTCTTTTCCTTAGCAGTATCCCAAACTCCATATTACAGCTGATCTTCACCTCTGATCTTAAAAGCTTCACAGGCCAAAAGAGAAATGAGATGAGGAAGGAAACAGAGAATGCTGATGAATATTTCCAGTTACCACCCATAAGTTTTGTGAAATAATCAGGTGCATTTCTGTAGTGGTAGAAAGTTTAGTTGGAAACACTTCATAAGTACGTCAAGTACAATTTATTTTTCTCAGTTAGAGCAATCACGTTATTTAGACTACTGATAAGGTATTTGTTCGTAGGCAGCTGCCAACTTATACAGCTAATCAAATTAAGTCCCGACCAAAAAAAAAAAAAAAAAAAGTTATACAGAAACATGTAGTTTATTGAGTCTAACTGTCTCATTTCAAATATCATGGGTTTAAACAAGTTTTGGGTGACTCCAGGGCTGGGTTCCCAGGGAGCCTTTCTTTAACTCGTGGCAGATCAGCCATAAGGACAAGGATTCCACAAACTGTCAAATATCCAAACCAGATTCATACAGTGGATCAAGAGCCAGGACCTCTGCAACCACCCAGTGGAAATGGCAGTAACATCAGTCTAATAGCTAGGATTATTTGAGAAACTGACAAGAACACTAATTTCCCTAAATTCCTACAAATGTAAACCCCTACTTTTCAGCAAGTTCTGCACGTAGACTTTAACTCATTCTGTTCCCTGCCCTTTACCATGCCTGAGGGAATCCATTACCATGCCTGAGACAACCATCCACACAAAGTATTCATGCAGGGATGTCCAACCGAGCCAGTGAACTAAGCTGCTTTCTGTAATGATCATTTCTTTAAGGTAGATTGTCTTTCCTTCAAGCTGACTCACTGGTTCCTTATCCTTCCTCCCTTTGAGCGCAAGCATACTGAGGATCACACAGTCCATCCTCATGACAGTTTACAAAGTGTGCTCTGTACAGAATTCAGAGCACTGAAATGCACTGAAATGCCAGATAATGGCATTTGTGAATTCTATCACAGATCTGAGCAAAACATCACGGCTAAGTTTTACAAACACAGGTATAGTCCCAGAATAATTGTTGCTTATCTGTTTATCCTTCCTCTATAAAACGGTAGCTTGTACAAGTGGTAAACTGTATTATTGTTGCTGATGACTCAGCTGCACTGTCTGATGAAATAAGAACACAAATTCAAAATTCATCAGCTGTCAGAGCTATCTGTTCTCAAAGGGCATTGTACAAATCTAGCCTCTAATAATAATGGGTCCAAGAGTACAAATCTAGAGAGCATATGCAGAACTGGAATTAGCATTCTAGAAGTGAAATATATTGCTCCTTCAAATTAAGATAATGTTATGATAAAAGAGGCCTAAGGGATATCCAACTAAAATAATACTGTGAAATACAGTAAGATTAAAATGATGGTAACCTTGCAAATAAGCCAGTTCAAAATGCAGTGTACTAATTTGGTATGGATTATAGACCAAAATTTGGGTTATTCCTGGCTCCACAGAATGGTAAAGACCCTCAAGTCATTAGATGGAGACAGGAGTAAAATTCAGCAAACACCAACACTGTCCAGCCTCTCCTATCAAGTTTCAGCGATGACAATGTCCTCTTAATGCCAAAAGCTATTCTTTTGGTACTTCAGTTGTCATACTGAAAATCTCAAGCAACAAGACACTAGCACCAAGTCATAAAACAGGACACAAGCAACAAAACAAAACACAAAACCACAGGCACAAGGTGTTTGTTTTTTTTTTTTCCTTCTTTTTTCTTTTTGTTTGTTGTTGTTGTTGTGTTTTTTTTTTTTAAATGTAAAACCAATTTAGTTTTAAAAATATCTATTTATTTCTCAGACACAAGTGAGCTCAAATGAAAATATGCACACATTGAAATATATTCGAGTTGGGGCATACTCCTAAGACAGGGAAAATAAGTCTTGTCTCATTTTTGTCCCATCTGTCTGCATCCATCTGTTGTCTCTCATCTTATTGTTATACTTTTTATAGTAGAGACAGGTTTGCTTCATTATTGATCTGTATTTACTCAGCACCAAGCACAATGGGGTTCCAGTCAACAATCAAAATTTTGAGACACTGTGGTTAGACAGATACATGTATAATAATACATGGAAAGGTATCATTTATGGAAATGAAGTGAGCTCATAATGCAAAAGAAAATTACATAATTGAAAAGCGCCGGGGAAGGATGGAATTTACAATTATTGGTTAATGAGCTTAACAAATTAGAAACCTCGGCTCAGATTACATCCACAAAACATTCTAAGTGAAGGTGTAGCTAGAAGAACAGTGGAAGTAAGGACTATGTTCTTCAATTTTTTTCAGTTACACTCTAAGATTAAAAATTGTGATCAGGTGTGGCAGGACTAAAAAGAGAAGAAATAGACATTAAAAAAAAAATATGCTGCTAGCCTTTATGTCATAAGAGTGTTGAAAATAATTGGAATCCTTCAAGAATAAAAAGGAAGTGAGAAAAAAAGAACATCCAGCCCTGCATATTTTCAGTAGGCCATGCAAAGACTATATGATAATATGCTACCCAAGTAAATTATAAGATTATTTTGAATTATGCTTTGGTAAAATTAATGCAAATTTGCATGGACTAGTATCTACTGTATCTAAAATACTAAATAAAATACTGGACAAGCTAGGTATATTGCTTTTCAACAGCAACTTTTCAACCACTCCTTGTTATCCTTCCTCTTTCTTATATCCCCATTTCCACTGAGTGAAGAGCATACATCCAGCAGAAAGACTATTTAATGACTAAAGAAAGGAGACTTATTTAACTTTTTTTTTTTTTGAGAGAGAGTGACATGACATTTTTATTAATGTGTTAAAAGGATTAAATATATGTTTAAAATTATAAGGTATTTAAAAACTGTGTAAATATATAAGATAAAAATGTATATTGATATGATATCAGATCACCAGAATATTGAATATTAAAAGCTTTTGAAATTCCTTGCAAACATATTATTTTAATAAATAAATTAAGGAAGCATAGAATGAATAATCTTGAAGTACAACTAGATAGATCAGGAGACTGGTTTGACTATATAGGGAATTCAGGATTAAGTCTCAGTGCAAAAATGATGTATCAGAAGGTGGAAGTGAGTATAAGCTGTAGAGGAGGAATACAGAAATCTTGACAAATCATGAGGGATGTTGTTAGGAATGCCGAAACCTAACTCATGTTGAACCTGACAAGGGAATTGGAGAGCAAGAAGAGCTTCTACTGTTATATAATGCTAAAAGAAAGTAAAATTATAGGGCAGGTGATTCAATGACAGAGGATGCTGAGAAGGTTGGGTAGTCAATATCTACTTTGCTTCAGCTTCACAGACATGGTCTCAGGTTTTTTGTGTCTAGAAACAAGGTTCCAGGAAGAAGGTAACTATCAGCACTGGAAGAAGATCAAGCCATGCATCTCTTGAGAAACCAAACCCTTCTCAAGTCCATAGAACTCACAAGAACGCATCCAAGGGTAGAGATAGCTGGCTGATTTCACTGCAAGGCTACTGTCTGTCAACTTCAAAAGGCCCTCAGATACTAGGAGAAAGGCAGATGTTGCATCCATTTTCAAAAAGGTCAAGAAAAACAGTCAAGAAAGCTGCAAGCCAGTCAGTCCAAGGCAGTCAGTTCTAGGGAAAATCATGGAATGTGTCCTCTAGGAAGCCATTTCTGAACATGTGAAGCAGAAGGTGACTAGGAAGAGACAGAACCGATTCACAAAGGACTAAATACCTGCTAGTTACCTACTTAGACCTAATTGATTGCCTCCTGTAAGAAACAAAAAACAAACAAATAATAATAAAAAAAAAAAAAAACAGGCCTATGGTTGAGAGTAGAACAGTAACTGTTGTGTATCTTGACTTTAGCGAAGTTGTTTTTGACAAGGCTTTTTGTTGCTTCCTCAACATAATCTATGTATTTAAGCTGGCATGTTATGATCTAGATACATGAACTACTAGATGGGTGAAATACTGCTTAAATATTAAATACTGTGGCACAAAGATAGCAGATAATGGTTCATATTCTACCTAGTGCCAGGTCACACAGAGTTTCTCAAGGATCTACCCTGGGGCTCATTTAATGCTTTTATGAGTGATGTACAGAAAGAGGCAGAAGGCCATTCTTCAAGTTTTCAAATTATACTAATTTTAGGTGGACAGTAAAGGACAGGGCTGCCATTCAGACATATAGACAGGCTGGAGAAACAATCCTAGAACAAATTTATGAAATTCAATAAGGACAAATGCAAAGGCCTGCAATGGGGAAGGAATAATCATCTGCATTAATTCAGGCTGGACACTGAGTAAGGATAGATCTGCAGAAAATGGGTTGGGGGTGCTAACTGAGAGTAGGCTATACATGAGTCAACATTGCACTGCCACAGTGAAGAAGGATCATAACATAAGAAAAAATAAATTCTGTATGAACAAAATAATGCCTGATCAAGGAAGCTCTTAGCAGCCTTTAGACCACACCTGGAGTATTGTATGCAGTTTTGAACTTCCCAATATAAGAATGGTGCTGTTACAAGAGAGTTTACCTGATGGCCCCAGGATGGTCAGGGCCTGAGCACTTACCCTGTGAGGAGAGGCTGAGGGACTGGCTTTTTCAGCACCAAGAATGGGTGGGATCTAACTGCAGCCTGACAGTACTTTCGGGTAGCTTACCAAAATGAAGCCAGGCTCTGTACTTAGGTGCATAGTGAAATAAGGAAAGACAATAGTCATGAACTGAAATAAAGTTCTGGTTTGATATGAAGTAAAGAATGTTACCTATGAAAATAATTAAGCCTTGACACAGAGGATCTGTTATTTTTCAGTATTTGGAGGTTTTCAAACCAGACAGGACAAAGTACAATGCAACCCAGTCTGTATTTAGGATTGAACCTGCTCTGAGCAGAGGATCAGACTAGAAACCTTCCAATCTGAATTATTCCATGACTTTTAAGAATATGGTGATACTGAAGACTGAGCTCTTCATAAAATAAATAAATGAATAGAAAAAATAAAAATGAAATGAAATAAACCAATAGATATAAAAATTATTGTTCAATATGACATTCTTCTGTAACAAAATGTTCAAAGAGACAACTAAAATTGGAGAAGCTGGAAGATGTTAGTACTGTGATAGATAATAACAAGTTTCTATGTGAAAGGCTTCAGGTTGAAAAGAAGAGTGAAAGAAATGTTCTGAGAGAGCACTCTAGATGTTCTGAAAGAGAAACATATAATGGAAGTAAATTATATGGAAATAGAAGATGAACTGAGAGGATCTAGGGTAATGTTCTGAAGAGCAAATGCTATGCAAAGTGTAAAAACTACAAAAAGGAGAAAAATATAATTTTAGATTAGATAAAGCCTTAAGAAAACAAGACCATTGAAAGATTATAGTATTTTTCAGTCATTACTTTGAAATATATAAATAAATATATATATAAATAAAAATGAAGGGAAGAATGTTTTATCTTAAATTTGATTTTTCTGTTTGATAAGAATACTGAATTTAAAACACAAGACTAAAAAAAATATAATCAGTTAAGCCAGGAACTTAAAAAATCATTTGAAATTGAAAGGGTATAAGTGTAATACCAATTCTTCATGATGCTTTGGAACTATGCACCATGAAAAGCTGGCTCTGTCATAAGCCTTGTGTCCTTTCCTCAAGCAGCAGTACTGGGCACTTGAAAATACTGAAGAATTAATTAATTTTCCAAATTCATCAATGCTTTGGTCCAAGTTGGATTCACATTAAGATACTTTTTCTTATGAAAATCTGTGTGGTGAAGATTCCAACTCTAACAGTAGTCCTCCTACTGCTTCTAATCACAGTAGTGATTAAGAAAAATCTTAGCTGGGTGTAACAGTGAGTGCAAGGACTTAATATAAATTTTTGCAAAACCTAGTAAGGTTTTCTGATAGCACAAACAAATAACCATAGATAGTGCACAAATGTTTTTCAGCAGTAAATATCCAGCTTCCGATTTTTGTATCTGCTAATCATGAGAATGCCACATAATGCTTTCTTTGTCAGCTTTGTTCACATGCACTACCCCACTGAGTATTTTATCCAGTCTTTATATACTCAGAGCCAGTCAGGAAGTGGTGTGGTTTTGTCCAGTTTGGTAGAAGAGTGATTAAAATCACAAACCTTATCAAAGCTGTAAAACTTATCTCCAGATCTTTCAATTTCCTGGGGCTGCTGGCTCCCACTCTTACCTTCTGCAGAAAACTGTCTCCCTCTAATTGCAGAACTAATAGTTAAAATTTGGAAACATATCCTTGAATGCCAAGTGAGTCCTTAGCTGCTCAAGCCACAGCTTAGCTGCTAAAGTCAGAGTCTGACTTTTTCATAAAAAGGGTGATAGAAAATCGGCATAATAAGATATAGAAAGGATATTTCCAGCAACATTACAGTTCAAATGAAAACAAATACAGCAAAATGTTGCAGACCGTACAAAACAAAACAATGGCAGCAACAACAACAACAACTACCTTAGGTAATTAGGAATGAAACAAGATATTCTGACCGTAGGAGCAGTTTACCAACTCAAATTCAGAATCAGCAGAATGTTGCCACCCAGTTATAAAATATTTTTGTTCTATTTATCCTCAAAATGTCACCATGCAGATTCTTTGGAAGGATGGAACAGGAAGAATATGAGTAATGTGTAAGAAACACAACCTATCTCCCAATCTCTTCCTATATACTATTTCTAGAAATGTCACTACCATGCTGAGTCTACTAATAGGATCATTAGCTCATCAAATCAGATTCAGAATCTAAAACTGAGAAATGAGACACGCTTACAAAATATCTCTGAAGAAATAGCTAATTAGGTGGAAGATGGCATGGTCTTGGCTCTGAAAAAGGTCAAACTAAAAGTAAGGTTTATAGGGTAGAATCTTAACAACCAAAACATAGTTTTGAAATACCAGGGAATAAGAATGCAAAGGACATTAGCATCCTATAGTCTCTTATATGTAAAGTGGTATGTGGAGAACCAAACATGAGACACAATTGAATTTCTGTCCCTTGCTCAGACAATAATATAGATCTCCAGGGATGCTGTTTTCCATGTTGGGGGTATATGCCTGGCATACAACAAGCAACATCCACTCCCACTAAGGCCCCTTCTCAAGTTTTACAACTTTGTGATAGCTATAGTTGTTGTCAAGTGGAATTAAGAATACAAACTGTATACTTTTGTAAGAACTCATTTTTGTATACATATTTAATTTTGTATTCATTTCTTTTTTGTATACAAATTTACTACTTATTAAAAAAGATAAAACTAAAGTAAATTGAATAAAATAAAATAAAATAATAAAATAAAATAAAATACATTAAATTAAAGGATAGTTTACATGGAAATAGGCATTACACAGTGGGACTGAGAATGTGCATGATATATTCAGAGTTATTATTATAGGCTATAAGTCCACTGTCTACCTTAGTAAATTCACGTTTGTTTCCAGTCACAAATTATTTCATATTTATGTGTACCAGTCTATATATATATATATATATATATAAAATATACATAAGAAAAAATTATATGGTCGTATATAAATTTCAAAATATTAGGTAATGATGAATGAAATAAAGTATTTCAAACAATATGAGTTATTTCCATACATATGAGGTGGTAAAGGGCTGTCATAAGAGATTTGAGGAGGCCTATTTTTACTCATTATAAAATGGGAAGGTGGGAAGAGGAACACAGCATAAAGAAGCACATAAAGAAGCACTACTTTTTTTTTTTTTTTTTTTTTTTTTTTTTCGAGAGCAAAAATGCAAAAAGAGTACAGGTAGCCCAGGATTTTAATCTGCTCCACAAAGCTGAGATGAGGAACTGGAGTGAACAGGATCATTATGGTTCCTGAACTTGTCAATTTGTGGAGAATTCAGATGGAAAAAAGACAAAGAAAGATACAAAGAAAAGAAAGGTAGGTTACTAATACCAGTTTCCAAGGAGCATTCAAATATAAGCTAGAGATGTGTGAGAGGTTGAGGCCAAAGCATGAAAGAAAAAGTTCTTAACAGACTTCTCCAAAGTGACAACATTTAAAGAAGATGTCTTTAAATAAAAATGTCTTCCATTCATCTCTTGGCTACTGAAGACTTGAGCATATTATGAACAAGAATCCTGGAAGCTACGTTTACACAATAGAAAGGATGGACAAAGAAGTCCTTGAAGTGTTAACTGAATGGAGAAAAAAGAAGTCAAAGCCTCATATGTTTGAGATTAATTTCCCCATAAGATAGTAAAGAAATCGAGTTAAATTTAAAATAAATAGGACTTGAAAACAGCTGTAGAGAGCGTAGTGCAACCTAACATGTTTCCTCACTTACATGAAGAGACAGGTACATTATTGTATATAAAAGCACCAGAAACTGCCAGAAATCTTCCAATTCAATCCCACACTGACATTAGCAAAAAAAATGTCAAACCCAAGTAGACAATATAACAACAAGTTTATGATTACACCTCTGTTAGAGCAGCTGGCCACATAGCCATTTGAGTTAGAAGAGAAGCTGGAAAATGTCCAGGATTGAGAGAAGTACAAGTACAATGCTCACATGCTGTTACACGAGTGGAAAGCTGCAGGTAAATATTAAAAAAGAAAGAAAGGAAAAAAAAAAAAGAGGAATAGGAAAAAGTAAGACTTGCAAACAAGGATTGACTTATTGACTTTGTCATCAGAGATAGTCATGAGGACTGTGGTAGGTCAGCTGAACTCTTAGAGCAAAGGGGAGATCTACATGTATAACAATAGCATCTGGCTACATAAATATGATTCAAGGTGATATGATACACCAGCAAAACAGCTTAATAATGTTGTTTTTACAACCCTGGAAGATAATGTTGTAGGAGAAAAGAAAGAGAAATGGAAAGAGAAATGGAAAGAGAAGTCATTCATAATGCAAAGCATTAGTGGAGACTAAGAACTTTGAATATCCACAATATATTAAATATAACTCTAGAACAGATTGCCCAGAGAACTTGTGGATGCCCCAGCCCTGGAAGTGTTCAAGGCCAGGCTGGATGGGGCTTTGAGCAACCATGTCTAGTGGAAGATGTCCCTGCCCATGGCAGAGGGTTAGAATTAAATGATCCTGAATATCCCTTACAACTCAAATCATTCTATAAATCTATAATACGGACAATTATGTCTGAATTATTTGCACAGATTTTATTTGTACTTAATGGACAGGAAGAGTACTTACAGAATGTAAGTCATCTCGTCCCAAACCAGGCATTTCAAAATGGTCCTAATAGTACCTTTCAATATATACTCCTTTCCTGAAAAGGAGGCTTCAAATATGGACCTTCATAAACTGATATATACTGTATCAAAGTCTGAGGTGAAAATATATAAGATTCCTACAACAACAAAAAAAAAGTTGACTAAACATGGCAGCCTGCTGCCATATGCAAATCTGACGATACAGTTAATAGAACCCTGACAGCATCTCAGTTTACCCCAAAGCAGACACATGGGGCTCGACTCAGTTGACCTCATATCTAGTGTCATTTGTGGTATGTTAAGATATTTGAAACATCTATAGAGTCTCACAGATACAACAGAAAACTTTAGGGAGATCCATGTACTTTTAGAGAGGCCAACTGGGGGCTATGCCAGGGCTCACTAGGGCATCTCAGATGGCAATAAACTTTTATCTGTGGGTAACAGAAGCAAACCCTTAGGCATATCTATACTAGCAATCTGTGCTATGCAGGTTAAAGACAGTTCAAAGAAGGGCCATGAAGATGATGAAGGGACTGGAGTATCTCTCCTATCAGGAAAGGCTGAGAGACCTGGAGCTGTTTAGACTGGAGAAGACGAGGCTCAGGGGGGAACTTATCAATCTTCTCTTGTCAATAAATATTTGAAGGGAGGGTGCAAAGAAGCTGAAACTAGCTCTTTTCAGTGATATGCAGTGACAGGACAAGTCATAGTGGGCAGAAACTGAAACAGAATATTCCTCCTGAACATCAGGAAATAATTCTTTAATGTGTGGGTGCACAGAGTGATTATGGAGTCTCCTTCCTTGGACATATTCAGAAGCTCTAGGTGTTTCTGCTTGAGCAACGTGGGGGGTTGGACCAGGTGACATCCAGAGATCCCTTCTAACCTCAGCCATTCTGTGATTCTCTGAGTCAAAAAGAGGCTAAGAATAACAATTACCTTTTCTAGGTCTACACTTAAACAATTAGAGTCAAAGGAATAATAGGAGTTCATAAAACAACTTCAGCTGCCCATTGACTCTGACATAGATCACAGGAAAATCAGTCTCCCTGATACAACAAATACGGACAGTTTCCACAGCATTGCCTTGTGACTTGGAGCCTAAAAAAAAACAACAACAACAACAAAAAAAAAAACCAAACCACTGTGATGATATAGAAGACAAACTTCCTTCTAAATGACTCCTTATCAACTATCTTGCCACTGTGTTAGAAATGCTGATGTTACAACATTGCAGATTAAAATCATAGGTTTTGTAAACTGAAACATCTGGACTGTTTAGCCAGCACAGTGAATCACAGTTAAATCACAGTTAAAACATACCATAGGACTAATATATGATAAAAGCCACAAGATCAACAGAGAGAATTGAGACCCCTGAAGACTCATTTGTTTGAGAGGCAGAACACAAACCTCCTTCTGCCAATTATGTGTGTATACAGATAGCCTCTATGAAAACAACAAATTCTTATTATTCAGGGAATCCAATTTGCCTTGATCACCAATTAAGATGAAAAATATTGAATACATGACAGTAGTCTCATGCAGTCTGCAGTAGCTTCCAAGTGACCATAAACTTCATCTGCTCCAGACTGTACTATGTCTTGAAATCATAAGGAAAAGGGAAAATTACAAAAATTACAAAAAAAAAAAAAAAAAAACACCTTGTACATTATGAAAACCTCTTAAATGATTTAATTTTATATCACCTCAACCCGTCAGTACCCAGTAAAGTACATATTCACATTATCCATTCAGTCACTGTAAAATGAGACTCATCTTTCTTAACTTTGGGTGTCTGAAGGCTAGTTGTAAAATTAAAGTTAATTGTCTAGGTTATATCTTTGAGAGAGATAAAAATTTACAGTGGATCATTCATTCCATCTATTTTAACCTCCTATTTTAAGATGGGATGGGCTGAGTTCTGAAAGTATTTAACTCTCTTTGCTCACTATAAAGAGAAGTCTGATGACTTCCTTACTCTTAATGCCTAATTTATAGGTGGCCAGAAGCTGAATTTCATACCCACATACATCTGTAAAAGATTCAAAACCTGAAAATATTTAATGCATTTTCTTGTCATTATATGCACAGAGAGCAAGAACACTTTTCTTAAAAGGGCTGCTCATGACCAAGCTTCCATATACCCCCAAAGCATGGATGGCAGGAACACTTGCCAAGGAACTGGGGAACCTGAGCTTAGCCAGGCATTCTTGGGATAGTGTTTAAACCATCAGCTGTTCTGGGCAATTAAACCCTTCCCCTCACTTGTTAAATGAAGTCCGAAAGTACAGAATTCATGGGCCCTGAAGGACCAACCATTTCTGATTTTTTAATGGAAAAGATTTCTAAAGTGAAAATGTACATCAGACCAGAATCCTCTTTATTTCTCTATTTGATCTCACTAGTTGATGGGCCACAAAAATTAGAAATTTGCATTTCTGTTGTGCTTTTAAATATAATAATAATAATAGTAATAATAATAATAATAATAGACTGCTGCAGACGTTTCAGTATAAGATTTAACTGAGCAGTGCTACTATCTCAGGAAATGTGTATATGTCTAAGACAATAATAAACAGCACACTCAAGTAGCAAACTACTCTTCGGGTAGGTAGAGTGCATAGGTGTTCCACCAGGCTTTTGAGAAGCTTTCTGTTTGATGTAATATTTTCACATGAATGACAAAGAGAAAGGTAATAAGGTGTGAAATCCGAAGGTGTGAAATGAAGTTTGATAGCAATATGTGCACACTGCAGAAAGAAACAGGAGAAACATATCTCTTTAAGTGTAGAACACACTCGGTTTAACTTCATATATGTGAAGTACACCAGAAAAAGTAAATTTGGCCAAGGTTCACCAGCTTAAAATCAA
>CM021699.1:108176238-108234256 GCA_011074415.1 Stictonetta naevosa | reverse complement strand
GAGAGGAGAGGAGAGGAGAGGAGAGGAGAGGAGAGGAGAGGAGAGAACAAGGGAGGGAGGGGAGGGGAGGGAAGGGGAGGGGAGGGGAGGGGAGGGGAGGGGACTATAGTGTAGTGTAGGGGAGTGTAAGTGTAGGGGAGTGTAGTGTAGGGGAGTGAAGTGTAAAGGAGTGTATTGTAGAGGAGTGTGGAGGAGTGTAGGGGAGTGAAGTGTAGGGGAGTGTAGAGGAGCATAGGGGACTGTAGAGGAGTGTTGAAGATTGTAGAGGAGTGTAGAGGAGTGAAATGTAGGGGAGTGTAGGGGAGTGTAGTGTAGGGGAGTGTAGTGTAGGGGAATGTAGTGTAGGGGAGTGTAGTGTAGGGGAGTGTAGTGTAGGGGAGTGTAGAGGAGTGTAGTGTAGGGGAATGTAGTGTAGGGGAGTGTAGGGGAGTGTAGGGGAGTGTAATGTAGGGGAGTGGAGTGTAGGGGAGTGGAGTGTAGGGGAGTGTAGAAGAGGAGAGAGGAGAGGAGACGAGATGAGAGAGGGGTAGAAAAGAAGAAAAGAAGAAAAAGAAGAACCTCTTCTACAATAAAGTGTATATTTGTATGAATTATCTACCCTTGCTTCTTCTCTCCCTAATCTTTATTTACTATCTGTCTGTACTAGACTCCAAGTCCTTTGGATAGGAGTCCTTCCTGAAAGCAAAGCACTTAACACGTTCTGTGTGCTACCATAAATAAAATGACAAAATAGATGATATTTTGAATCTGGAGCCAAATATATATGTTGCCATTCATTCCACAACCTGATTTATCACTGCAATCTTTGTATTACACAGTGCCACTGATGGTTTGGCATGCACAGAGGTGGCTGAGTATTTTCAGAAATAACTTTCATTAATAACTGAATCAAGACTTTGCTGTAATGCAAAAGGTCAGATGATTGATTAACATATGGATTGCAGCTGAGCAGGGGAAACATTTTCAAAACTTTCACATATCTTTTTTATAAATAATTACAACTCCTTGTTTTCTGCTCTCCAGTTATGGAAGTTTCTGTCATCTACTTAGTAAGCAGAAGCAGTAAAATAGGATTTAGAGGATCCAGCTATAGTATAAATACCAGTTAGAGGAAGCAATCAATTTATAGTTAGTCCAGTGTTTGAAGATAGTTTATCCGACTTTCCAATGAACATATACTAGTGCAAAGCAACCAATTTAACGGATTCTCCAATGAAAGAAAAGGAAGTGCAAAGCAGCAAATGCTTGACAGAGGGAAAAAGAGATGCATCTCAGCTGTATGGGGGGAAGAATGCAGTCAGCTCTTAACATATTATTTGCCATCTAATTTGTTTCTCAAAGACGTAACATTTATTTAACACAGTAGCATTTTACTACATATGGTGCTAATGGAGGTTAAATAAAAGACACAAGGGCAGTAAAATCTCTCACTTACTTCTCACACAAGGACAAAACTGTTATGTGAGAGAAATGCAGATTAATTTCTCAAATCTCACAGCATTTTTTGACACCACTAGCTACGGGTTACCTCTTAAGTATTTTAAGATTTCAGTAGGGCTGACTGATTTAGATTTGGATAGGTTTAAATCACACTTGTCAATGTGCTATTAATTTTTAACCACAGTCATTTTTTTCCCTAGACCTGTTAATATGCTAGGCAGTCCCAGGAAGCATAAAACTTTGACCTGTGCTCTCCAACATTTGCATACTGCACTTTCTGTAGGTTCTTTATTCTGTAATCAGAATTATAACAATCCCCTCAACATCATACAGATACAAAATCCACAGACCCAGATAAAACAGCCTCCCATCTGGTTATAAGATTGTCAGACATGCATTCTTTTATATTAACTGGTCTTTTCTTACTCAGTTCAGATGAGACATAAATAACTTCAGCTAACTCCTAGACTCTACAGACAGCTCTGGTGTTGCTGTGTGATGGAATGTGATTTTCCCTTACAACCCACCAATTATTTCCATGTCTTTTCTGGACCTTGAGATCTCCTTTGGGAGCTACATTACTCAGAGAAATACAATAAGGCTGAGATCACCATTGCCTCAACACAATGCAAAGTTTAAGGCCTTTGTGACAGCCAGTTTGGAAATGAATACAGCCCCATCTTCTCAGCATTTTATGACAGGTGACTACATAGCACTGAACTGTCTCAAATTTTCAAACTGAGACAACATTGTAGAAATAATAGAAAAATTTCATTACAATTGGTCTAGCATGGATTTTTTTCCTTAAAAACTTTGGTAGAATATACTTGTAGACTTCAAAACTAGTACATCATCATATGAAAGCTCCTTCATCTACATGATATTCTCCAGACATACCAAACTTTTAGTCCTGGTAGTTATAGCTAATCAGTCATATTAGCTAATCAAATTAGCTGAACTGTCACTTGAAGTCTGTTTATGACATCTGTTCTGAGCTCTACAGTGTTGGTAAGCTACAGAGCTCACTCTAACATCCCTGTTGGAAGGAGAATGCTTTATCACCTGAGAGGACTACTGGGCGTGGCTGTCCTGTGTCTCCATTGGTCAGACTCACAGGAAAGTAAACCAAATGATGATGAAAAAGGTTTAACTCTGGACGTATCATAGTATGTATTGAAATGAGGCCTGTAAGAACAAACTGCATTCTCGAGTCCTTTTCCCATTTATTTTCTTAGTCACTGGGAAACTCTTACAGAAAATTCAGGCAAACAATTTCCCTGCATGGAAACTTCATTGCATCTGTAGAACTAAGCATTTATCCTGGGATATTCAGTTTTTCGACATGGTATAAGCCTTCCTGCTCTCACTTCCCTCACTTTTTCTTTTATTCCTGAAGTTCATTTCTCTGGCAAAGAAATGAAATCTGAGAATTAAGACACCTGTGAAAAACTTAAGAAACATCCTGGTCAATAATTTTATTCAGGTAGCATCAATGATATCACAACAATCCAGACTTATTTAACTTTTTCTTTAAAATATCTAACACAGATTCTGTATCATTCTCATGCAGACAAATCCCCAGCTTGATCATCGAAATTGAATTTGTTGTATATTAAACAGATTTTTTTCCCTCTCCTTGGCATTTGGAAAACAAGCAGTTATTCTCCTTATAAAAAACATTTATTTTGTTTGTTCATTTTTTTTTTCTGTTTTGTTTGTTTTTTTAATTGAAACACTGCCAATCCATTAATCTTCTCTTTTCCAGACTAAACAAAGTGCATTTTGTAAATCATTTGTGATATCCTCCACACTGTTCAGGCATCTTGTGAATAAAAAAAAATACAGGAACTGGATTCAAAAAGTGTTTTTTTCCTTTAGCTTATGTGATTTCTTTTCTATCTGCTGTCATTACCTCTTTTGTTCTTTCTCTTTTTCTGTGTCATTTATTCTTTTTCTGCATCCCTATTCAAATCAGGCTTGAATCTTCCACTATATCTGGTATCTCATAGATCTAAGAAAAAATATCCCCCCCCACCCCAAAAAAAAAAAAAAAGTAAGATTTTCCTTATTGCTTCTCTAAGCACCAAACACATCCAAATAATTAAGTAAGTAATAATGACTATTTTTAGTACAAGTTATTACTTCACCCTTGAAAATTCACTCTTAAATATTAGGTACCACTATTATAAGATTCCATCTTAATATCTTTACTAATATCTAATATCTAAATTAAATATTTTACCACCTAAATCTGTATTATTCATCATTGAAATTTTTATCATTTTAAAAATTTCAGTCAAATTTGATTTTTCTGTCAAAAATCTCTTTGTTAAAATTAGAGTGTCTTGCTTTCCTATGTTTCATCTGTTGCCCTATTTTTTCAGACTGGAAACTCTTTGGTAAAAGAACTGTGTCTTTCATTGTTTGCAAAGTACCTAGCAGAATGAGGTGTCAATCCCACCTAGGGTTCTCCTGTTGTGTTGCCAGGCAAAATATTTAGCTCTAAAATATCCAAGAAAAATATTTCTCTTACTACAGGCAGTAATAGCTGTTTTGAGATTGGGTGTGGAGGTGGGAACAACCTAAAAATCCAACAGAAAGTAAAAGTAACTGTTGCTAATATATTCAGTCTTTTATCTCAGTGGTCAAAAAATCAAAAGATTTAATGTGATAGAAGACAATAGTTTGGGGAAATAGCAAATGCATGTTAAATACAGCTTGAAAGCTCTCGTGTGAGAGACTAGAGAGGACACAAAGCTCTTTAAGTGTGTGGGGGGAGCACTTTCTGTGTCATTAGTGTTTGATTAGATAGTATAACAGATAATGTAAGAGAAAATTAGACTCTGACAAGAAGCAATTGAACCTTGAGTTTTGACAGTCATACGTTTTGCACCTTATCACTTTTATCCTTAGGGCCTCTTAGATGACACATAAGGACTTTGTTCCAGTGGATAATTATTGTAAGTGCATAGTGAAATGTTGTGCCTTTTTCCAAAGATGCATTGGTTAGCCCCAAGTGCCACTGCAGTGGAAGGCAGGGTATGGCCTGATTATGACCTGATTTTGCATGCTTTATGAAACAGCAACTGTGGGCCTTTGAATAATACAAAGGTCATGAAATCAAGAGTGCAAAAGGTAGAAGAGCCTTAAAGTCTTGACCTGTTTGATTGGTAGACAGTTTAAAATTCCTAGAACAGATTAGAAAGTAAAGCTACTGGGTTAGTCTTTTCTTCTACATACAATTATTTTTTAAGTTAGAGTAATGTCATGAGTCAAGTAGTGTCTCACTATCATGAAGTGCTTAAAAAAAAAAAAAAGGAGTTACCCCAATTTTTTTTTTTTTTTAAATATATATTCTTAGGTAAAACTAAATGTGACAATATGTCTTCTTTCTTAAAAATAATTATATATATATATAAAAAAAAAAAAAGAAAAAAAAGAAAAAGACTAGACTACTAAGAGCAGGTGAAGTCTGTGGGCAGTCTCAAGCTAATCATCCATTCAGGTGGAAGACTGGAATTTTATGTATAAATGGAGGTAGTTGCACTTACATCTGTTAACATTCTGCCTGCAACAATCACTTCCAAATATTTAAGTGAAATTGTGGGAGGCTCTTTCTCACATGATATATTAAAATATCAAGTTTTATGTAACAAATGGATCCAAGAACAATGGACTTATGTGGTAGAGGAGTCAATGAAGATAGGTGCTTTTCTCAGTCTCAGTGGGCACAAACTGTATTGCAGGAGGTTCCATCTAAACATCAGAAAGCACTTCTTTACTGTGCAGGTGATGGATCACTGGCACAGGTTGCCCAGAGATGTTGTGGAGTTTCCCTTCTTGGAGAACTTCAAAAGCCATATGGACATGGTCCTAGGCACCCTGCTCTCAGTGGCTCTGCTTGAGCAGGTGGATTGGGCCAGATGACCTCCAGACATCTCTTCCAACCCCAATCACTCTGTGAGTCTGTGAAAAGGATGTGTTAATCATAATTTCATACATGGTTGTCCATTAGTCTTCATACTTTCAGTTTCAAGAGGAGTTCAAAGGGGTCTATAGGCATAGCTCTACATAGAATGTTAGTAGCATCTATCTAAAATATGTTTCAGAAAAACAACTGACTTTGTGATATTGCAGCTATTTGGGAGATTTAAATGTCATTGATACCATTGTATTAAATCTAAATCCTAAGAAAATTTCAGTTTCATTTAGTGAATTTAAGGCAAAATTTAATATGTATATACAGATGATGCTGTTTTTTGTTGTTGTTGTTGTTGTTGTTGTTGTTTCTGTCATCATTAAAACAAAGCATAACTATATCAAAATTGATACAGTCATAATTTTTTTCTAAATTTGGCATGTCCCAGGGAAGTGCTGGAGTCATTGTTCCTGGGGGTGTTTATAAAGAGGTTGGACCTGGTGTTTAGGGACATGGTTAGTGGGTTACGTTGGAAGTAGGGCAATGGAGATCTTTTCCAACCTTAATGATTCTATGATTCTATGTTCCAAGGAAAAAGGCTGTTCAGACTGTTGTGCTTTTCACTGCTAATAGACAAAATAAATAGTTACAAATACTGTAAATTACGTACCCAGTAAATTATTATTATAAACTATATTATCTTAGAAATTATTCAGAATAACTGTGGGTTCTTTCCTTCCTTCCTTCCTTCCTTCCTTCCTTCCTTCCTTCCTTCCTTCGTTCTTTCATTCTTTCATTTGTTCTTTCATTCTTTCATTCTTTTGTTCTTCCTTTCTTTCCTTTTTTGCTCTTTCTCTCTCTTTCCTTCCTTCTCCCCTTCGTTCCTTTTTGTTTCTAAGTATCTACAAAGCAGATACTGCAGGATGGACTGCAGAAATGGATATTTATTTTCTGGCATGGGAGGAGGAATATACACACAAATTAGGATGCAACTTGCTGATGTCATATTTCACTCAAATGTGATCCATATGGAGTTGCCTACAAATGCAGATTTGGCCAGTTCACCAAGTTCCTGGAAAAGCCTATGGACTTAACTTAGGTATTTAATCCTCCATTTCACATGTTGATAAAATAAAACACCCTAGAACAGAGTACGAGTCTTTCACCAAGGTCATATTAGTGATCTGTGTAGATAGAAGTAACACTTTAATTATTTCTGTCTGAACTTTTATTTTGTATTCAGCCCAACCTAGCTATTTAGTAAGACAATAGGCAAATTCATACAACAAAAAATAATTGCAACATGATTTTACAAGGTCAGAGTAACTGGAAAACTACTAGAGGTGAATTCATTGTTATTCATTTCACTTCAAAGTTTAATGTCAGTTCCCATGACCCAGTAAATTGAGTGTAATTACTGAAAGTATATAAATGATATAACTGGAGAAAAATCTGACTCCTGTAGATGTTCTTGAGGAAGGTGGTTTTTTTTTTGTTTGTTTGTTTGTTTTTTCCCATGCATCTGGGTGATTAAAAATTGAACTCCTGGACAGCAAGATCAGTCAAATTACTTCCCCATCTCCTGACAGAAAAAATGTACTTTGAGGGGCCTTATTAAGCAATCTATCTCTATTGAGCTCATTAGGTTCTGGACAGTTAATAAGAATATAATAGAATCTTGGATGTCCTTTATAACATAATCTGACAAGTTGAAGCTCCACTCCAACTTCATTTGGATGGGCAAACAATGAACCATATGCTAGTTTCAAATTCAGCTTAGCTTCTTTCTTGTTTTAGTGGTATTCATGCATTTATAAAGATAGCTTGAATAAAAATCAGAACAGCCAATTCAGCATCATTTCAATCTTTTTTTTTTTTTCACATTGAATGCCAATTGCCACATATCATCTCATGTTTTACTCTATAGAAGATAAATATAGCTACTTCTTAAAACATCCTTGTAAACATCTATGCACAAAAGCCATTTTAGTGTATGACAAGAATTTGTTTTCAGTCTGACAAAACAGTGCTTTACTTTGGATACAAAACAGTGTATCCATGAACAACATCTGCTGGCTCCTGACATATGAAGTATTTCTACACATACATGCATATCTTTCATATACAAAGTCCCTTTAAAAGTTATGTATAGACTTAATCTGTTCTTCTGCTCATTTTCTTCACCTTTTTTGAACATATGTTTTGACCTCTTGTACCTTTCTTCCTCCTATTGGTTCAGAGATCAGTCCTGCTATAGTTAGCTCTTTATTTCAGTATCAACCTACTTCATAATAATCCTGTCACAACCCCAACATGTAAGTCACCAGCCAGTCCACTTAAGTAGCTAATAGGGTGTTTTAAGCACAGAAGCCAGCAGTCTTAATAGCTGGTGGCAGTCAAGGGAGTGAGGTGAACAGTGGTAACACCCGTTCACCTGTAAATCCTTAGTCCAAATGATCATATACTCATTCACAGCCATAAAAGCTTATCAGTCTGTAACTCAAGTCTGAAGAAGGCTCCAAATCCCTGCCTCTGAAGCGGGTGATAATTTCCCTTTTGTAACAGCAAAGCCCTCATGCTTTTCCTGAAGAGAAAGAGCTCGCTGTTCTGCAAGTGTCCATTGTACTGTGGAGATGACCTTTATGGACTCTGTTAAAACTATGCTTCTCTTCCCCTTTTCTTATCACCAACACAAAGACTGAGGACTAGAAAACTTTCCTGGTACATATCTAGTTCGAACTGAAATTTGGGTTTCATTAAAGCTAATTCTTCTTCTCATCCAAACCTGCCATTTCTTGAGGGAAGTGCCACAGGGAGTTCCAATATGACTGACTCAGAAAGTGCTGCAAGTAGGATACAGCCCTTGTAACATTGCAAGCCCTCCACTAATTCATTCACTCTGCTAATCAGACACCTTGTATTGCTTGTAAGATCATCTGAATGTATCGTTCTGAGTTATGTTTTTAACCCATGATAAAGCCTTTTAACTAAAAGCATGAAAGTCTGGAATTGCCTATGAGGTACGTGGAGAGAAACTATCTATAAAAGCAGTCTAAATAACCTGGTCATTCAAAGAAAGAAAACTGTCATCAAAGGTCATCCAAGCACCTGGTCCAGAGTTGGCACAATAATGAGCTGAAAGGAGGATTGGGAGGAAATTTTTACAGCTAAAAATATTTTTATTATTATTATTATTATTTTTATTTTAATAAGGTGAGACTAGTATCCTGCATTGGACCAGTTCTGAGAGTTACTGGAAGTGAATCAAGCTGGAAGAATCAACTTTTATTATTATTGCTGATATGTTTGTCTCTCAGAACTCTGGGATCTCCCACAACACCTCTCTGACTTCATCAGGCAGTTATGAGATGCGCCCTGACTGGAAAATCAGAGGAAGGGAACTACTGCATATGAAGATGCTGAACACTTCCATTGTCTGTGCTGACACTGAACATCGCCTGTAACATAAGACTTTCCCTTTCACACAGTCTTCCTTCAGCCATACATTGCTACTTATATACTCCTTCAGTTAATATTCTTTGTTTTCCTAAAATTGAGTTCACCTTTTTCAGTACTGCTAATGTGTGATCGAAGTAGGAAGAAGCATCTGTTTATACAGCCTGCCAAGCAAGCAGACATTGATGTGAATGGGTCTGGTTCTCCCACAGCAAAGTCACAGGTGAAAATCAGCCCCAGAGACAGAATCTGCTTTTTTTTTCTTTTTTTCTTTTTTTTTTTTTTTTTCATTATTTTGTCTCACTGTTTATGTTCATTTAATTTGCTTTTTCTAACAAAAGATAGGATAAGAATACAACTGAAAGATCTGAAGTAGTCATAAACTCTCTCTTCTCCTTTCAAAGAGGAAAGAAAACAATAACAAACAAACAAACAAAAAGAGAGCAACTGTGACCTTTGAATCCTTTTAGCCATATGTGGTCATTCCAGAGGTAATATGAATTGCTTGTGTTCAGGCTTGAACAGCCAAGTTAGTCTCTGCTGTATGTGAGTATCTATACTACAAGACCATATATGGTCAATTAGTTTGGCTAGTGATGCCCTTTTTTGTTCAGTCCCTTGGTATTCTGGGGACGTACTCTGTTTATCAATTGTACATTGAAAATGCTTTGTGGATGAATTCTATGAATTTATATTTCATTGCTGGTGTTTGTTGAGATGCACCTGCAGGATACTAGCCTCATCTTGATTACTGGAGCAAACCTTGGTTCCTGTCTAAAACACACGTGTATTCTGTTTTTGTGGAAATCAGACTACATGAAAATCTGGTATGAACAAGACTGGTTCACTGTCATCAGTGTCTGGGTGCAACTAGGACATGAGCATGGGCACTCACCAACTTGAAGTGCCTGAGGTCTGCTCTACACAGACGTCACCTACCATTCTTTCCCAATTAATTGTGAAAGATTCCATCTGTCCTGCTGGAAGCTATTAGGCCTGTGTCTTCTTGGCAGGCTGTCAGCTCAAGAGAGAACAGAACCAAGCCTATCCAGTTAGTCTGGACTGATCCATCAAGGAGCTCATGTGAAAGAAGTTAGTATGTCAATGAGAGGAAATTAAAAGAGTAATTTAATAGAAGCTATGCAACTATGGGAATATAATCTTTAGCTATGTTAAGCAGGGATGCTTAAAAGAAGAGAAACAGGAAATGTAAAAATAAGGAGAAAGGAAATTTTGAATTCCTTTTGCTATCAGTTTTTGTTGTTGTTTGGTTGGTTTGGCTGTTTTTGTTTATTGTCTTTTGTAAGAAAATGACAGATAACAATAATTTGACTTGAAACCCTAGACCACAAGTGACTGTTTAAGGTTATAGCAGTAAGACTTTTGTTAATGTTCTACTCATTAGGGCCAGGAGATCACCTCTTATTAGAGCATCAGTCATCTGTGCTTTTGCAAAGTAGTCATAAAATACTACCGACTCCAAAACGTAAATAACAAGATGAGGCCTTTAATGCACAATAGAGGTTCAGACATTTTGAGTCCAGTCTTAGAACGTTCTTGGTTCTTAATAAATCACAGAGTGAGATACAGAGTGATTGAGGTTGGAAGGGAAATCTGGAGATCATGTAGTCCAACCTTCCTGCTTAAACAGAGTCACCTATAGCGGGTTGCACAAGATTGCATCCAGGTGGCTTTTGAATATCTCCAGAGAAGGAGACTCCACAACCTCTCTGGGCAACCTATTCCAGTGCTCTGTCACCCTCAAAGTAAAGTTTTTTTTTACATATTTGTCTGGAATGTCCTGTGTTTCAGTTTGTGCTCATTGGCTCTTATCCAGTCGCTGGGCACCACTGAAAAGTCTGGCCCCATCCTCTTGACACCCTCATTTAAGATATTTGTATACATTGATAAGATTGATAAATGACTCCTCAAGAGTAGAAATATAACCTTCTATTTAAAATAAAGAAATAAATAAAGCAAAATAAAATAAAAGCCACAAATAGAACAAAATAAACCACACATAGAACAAAAGCCTCAGATACACCATTTGTGTTTTTTTGTTTGTTTGTTTGTTTTGTTCTTTTGACTATGCGGAGTTCTATTTCACTGATACCTTTGTAAAAAAACAAACAAACAAACAAACAAACAAAAAACTCTTACAAAAGTACATTCCACAGTTGAGCATTCATGAGGAGTATCACTGACTTAAGCCAGATTATCTTCTTTTTCCAGTCTATCTGATATCCATTCTATGTGGTTCTTGCAGAAAGTGAAGAATGCAGTACACTCGTATCTCTTGGTTAACTCTCCAGCTCAGTAGTATGAATTTCTTATTTTGTTTGTTTTGTCGTTTGTTTCCTCTCTAGTTTCCTCTCATTAGAAGGGAAAAATTGCTTCTCCAAACAGCTGTTCTTTCAATAAACTACATCAGCTGAATCCTGCAACTCTACTTATTCATGTATACATATAATGATAGATATATAATTTGCCATACAATATCTCCTCTTCCTAAGTACGCTGTACACAGTGAGGTGTGACTGGACATCATAAACAACCCCATAAGATTTTGTGTGATGTACTACCCTAGCTCTGCTGCCTGCACTTTAAACCCCACATGATTTAGGTGGCATAAAAAAAAAAAAAAAAAAAAATTAAAAAAGACAAAAATTGACAGAAACAAAACAAAGTGTTTTTATTTGTCACTACCTACACTTGAGAGAATGATTTTCTGAGAAATATGAATGCACCTTTTTTTTTCTGTTTGAAATGAAACCATGCAATAAATCATGCAGCGGTTTGTATTACATGAAATAGTCTCTCATGGTCTCCTGGGAATGTCAGTGAGCTGTAATAGGCACTGGAATTGTTCACTGGATACTTGCACTTCTGAAGAAACAGAGCTTTACATCTGTTATATCCATAGCCCTCAACAGAGTTACTTGATCCTTGGTGCTGTGGATGCACAGTGTAGCTAGCAGCGTTCCTCTAACTCACAGTTCAGAAAAAAAAAAAAAAAAAAAAGAGAAAAAAAAAAAAAAAAACATGTCTTGCCTTCCCTCTCTCTCTCTTTTTTTTTTTTTCTTTTTTTTTTTCCTTACATACTTCTGGAAGAAGATAACAACTTTCAAAACCTGTACCTTGCAACAGGGAAGAAAACAAATGCCTGCTTTTGAAATAAGAGCTGTTGTATCTTGTGTGAGTTTGAGGAACATGTGCAGATTTTTAGGTTTACACAGTATACAAAGCAGAGCCATATTTTCAAGATCACCACTGTGTAAACAAGAAAAAAAAATGCAGACCAAGATTTCAAAAGGGTTTAACCACATCACCATGTTATTATTAGCATGAATTATGCTGATCTACAAACTGAGATTTCTGATTGGTACCCTGAACTTCAACTTCAACAAATTAAAAGGTTTAAAAATAATGGAAAAAAAAAATAAATAAATATAACCATCAAATGATTTCAGAGAAAACATGCTCTCTGCTTGCAAGAGTTGAATAATTTCATTATATGAAGGCAATAGCCTTCTGATCAACAACATTCTAATTTTTTAGTGCTGTTGTATAGATCTATATCAGACAAATTAAAACCTTTCTGCATTACAAAGTTATGCTAGTATTGTCAAAGAAGGTACCTGATCTAGGTGACTAGTGCTTATTGAATCTTTTGACAATTCCAAGTTAAATGTCTGTTTATTAATTACTTACATTTCAAACCATGTTATGATTCTGGGTGATATATATCTAATTATTGCTGCCCCCAGTAATTCTAGAGGAGCCTATCTTTTGTAGTATAATAGTCTTACAACACATTTATGGATATTTATATTTTAATTCAACATGGGGGGGGGGGGAGAGGGGGGGGAATTCAGCCTGAGATGACAACTTATACATCCAAGTAACTTTATCAGAAACTAAATTCCACCCTTTGGGTTTGATGCAACCTCATCATGTGCTGTCAGGAACTGTTCAACAGTTCATACTATTCAGAAATAATACATTACGAGATCAAAAGGTGAACGTTATGTTAGAACTGTCTTCCAAGTGGAACTTCTTTGCCTACAAAATTCAGACTTTAAATGTGTCTTCATTTCTAAAAGGGAACAAAAGTCAAAATAAGCTTTTACTGTAAGGCACAATGTTCCAAAAAAACTTTGTTTAAAGTGCTCTGAAGCATTACATTTTGATAAGGTAGAAATCTGCTGTTCTGATAAAGCTGGAAAAATTGCATCTTTTTTTTTTTTTTTTTTTTTATTTTTATTTATTAAATGATAATACAAAGTAAATGTCAAAATGAAATGTTTTGACCTTATCAAAATGTTTCGTTTTGGTAATTTTCCCATCAAGATTTTAAATGAAATTGGTACATTATTGAAAAACATTTAGGTGTTGTTAAATTGGCATTTTCTTCTGGCAACCTCTTTCATTCGAAAAATCTTGACACTGCCAAATATGGCATTTTTCTCCAGTAGATTTGTTTGTTCTGTTTCAGTCTACCTTTGTGGGGTAGATTTGCCTTCAATTCAAGCTGAACTGAAATTACTTCTTCTAAACCATGAGTGTGGGGAGGGGAACTGACTTATGCTACCTGTGGTTTCTTTATAGTTCCCAAGATGGTGCTATTTATAGTGATCAATAATGTATCATTGTCACACTGTGGTTTTCTGGGTACTCAGTTTTGGGTATAAAAATCTAGTAAGAACTGTAGCTCTTAGCCAGCTATCTATCTAGCCCAGTCACACTGTGATGGGGTGGATAGTTTTTGCCTCTCTCCTCTCTCCCTTGTCCTTTACTCGAGCTCTCTGAGCACATGTATATGGCTCTTGACCACATGGAGACTCTGGTGTGCATCTCCTAGTATGACTATTGATGGCCTATGGGCACTTCAAGTTATTTTTCTCTCCTCCCTGTAGAATGCTGGGATGATTAAATCATTTATTTAGCTGTATTTAATGGACTCTTAAAAGGCACATTAATGGTTATAGAAAAAGATAATGTCAAAGCACCCAGCACTGAAATTCCCTCAAGTGATTCTGCAGCCTCGACAGTGAGAATTTCTTCATAAGAGTTCAGTAATTTGATTTCAGCCTTTCCTGTGGGGCCCAGAAATAAATGCCATAAAGTTGTCTACTGGGAAAGACATGCAAATCATAGACAAGTACAGAAAACAATGACATTAAATAAAATTATTGGCAATGACTGACTCATCCCTCAGTGTTGGTAGGAAGTTCAAATTCTGTCACCAGCTAACATTTACTACATATGACGCTTTTACTATATTCCTATTCATTTCTAACTTTACTCTGCTTCCCATCTTGATTAAAAGACTGTCTTCCATCTTCAGACATGATTCAGTTGGAAAGTTGAAAACTTCTCTTCCTGGACAGGATTTACAGTTGAACTGACTTGTCTCTAAATAGCAGAGCAGTAAAAATGGTAAATAATGGGCTGATTGTAAAAAAAAAAAAAAAAAAAAAAAAAAACCAAAAAAAAAACCAAAAACCTCTGAGTAACTTATGTCCTATTCTGCATCATGTAGAACATTCAGGAGGTGCATTTTGAGTAATTTTGTTGTTGTTGTTGTTGTGTGCAGAACGGATTCCAATCATATACATTTATTTTACCTAACTTTTAACAGAAAATAGTATATTACAGAGTGGAAATAATTCTAGTTCCAGTAAAGAACTAAATACTAAAAACAGTTCATGACTCCCTCAAATTCTTGTTTGACTGTAACACGACAAACATGTATTTGGATTTCAACACTGGCAGAGGGGATGGGAGTGGATGACAATCAATTTCATTCATAAACATACATTAGAGACAAATAGTGCATAATTTAGATTCTCTGGAGTCTTGCTGAATCTGCAGGCAGCAATGCTTTATGTTGCATTAACATTTTGATTGAATGAGCAGGGTCAAAATCATCACTTTTCTCATCTAGAAAAGGAAAACTATTCTGAAGCCAATCATCAATCAATGTAATCAGCCTTTTTAAAGTACCTTGGGCTTAAACATAACTGTCTCTCTCTTGCAATAAAATCAAAATATCAACTTTTTTTTTTTTTTTCATTCAATAGGACTAGCACATATACAGTAAAGTGTTAAAAGACTAATAAGGACTTTAAATGTGTTTTTCTATTAACAAGATTATTGCAATGGATTTATTCCAAAGGTTGCACCATTTCAACTCCATGACCTTTGGTATGTGAATTAATTTGCATGTAATTGTTTGTACATTATTGTAAGGCATAATATAGCCTTGCTACTTCATTCATTTTATTGAAGTTAATGGCTTTTAAAATAAATCCAATAAAGTCAAAGAAAATGTCACTAATATCAACCAAGTATGATTTTCAATATACTTTAATAGTCACTAACACTGTATAAGCAATAAAGCACCAAGAACTGTCTTTTAACAAGATACTGGTTTTCAACAATGTACTGAAGCCATCCAGAATTATGTTGGTGGCAAGTATCAGAGGAGTAAAGGTGGTTAGTAATTACATGGCAAGTTTCATTTTTAGCGCTTCTCCAATGATATCCAATTTGACATATGGGAAATAGAGACAGTAAAGGTTAAACAACTTGCCCAGGTTTATTTAGTGAATCAATGGCTGCGCCATTTCCAGAGGGAGAAGTTCATATAGCAGCTTATCTTTGCATCCTCATCACTTCATTTTTACCACACTTTGTGTGTGATACTTTTAGGATACTTGTTCTACAGACTGAAAATTGACTGGGACAGAGTTTGGTTGGTGGCTAGGACTATTTCTGCCAAATATGTCAAGATCTGCCTTGTAAGAAGTACAGAGTCATTAGTTCCCTTACTTTCTGAAGAGGAAGAGTAAGGTTTATACACCCTAAAAAAAAAAAAAAAAAAAAAAAAAAAAAAAAACACTATCATTAACAGATTGTTTCTATTGTTAACATAGATATCATAGAATCATAGAATCCTGGCTCCACACAGGTCTACCCAAAAATTCAGAGCATATGATTAAGAGCACAGTCCAAACACTTCTTAAACTCCAGCAGGCTTGGTGCCACGACTACATCCTTAAGGAGCCTGTTCCAGTGTATGACAACCCTCTCAATAAAGAACCTCTTCCTGATATCCAACCTGAACCTCCCCTGTCACAGCTTGACACTGTTCCCTTGGGTCCTATCACTGGTATCAGTCTAGGACAATTTTACCTTTTCACAACTGTGTGCTCAAGCAGTAGTGAAAGAAACACTCAGTACTCTGTGTACTCAACCTCAGTACACCTAGATGCTGTGTGCCTAATTTCAGATTGAGGTTTTCTTGACAATTAAGATATCTCCATTGGCCCAAATCACTGCTTCCTCTGTTAACTTAAACATCAAATAACATCTCACAGATACAGAAACCAGTGGAAAACTAACTTATGAATGCTTAAGACACATATGCAAAATATATGTCCAAGGGTGTATTGTCTTTCACAGTAAGATCTAAATATCAACCTGAAGTAAATCTGTGGAGAGTATAACAGCCCAAACCAATAATTTTACAGTCTTTTGAGCTCATAAAGCATTACATCTTTTCTTTGAATGCACTGTAGAAAATGGTCCTAAAAAACTCCAGGAACATGCTGTTCTTTGCCACTAATAACCTGATTGCTGAATGGTATGTCACTAGAACTCTCTTTGTAATTGCAAATCAGAGAATTTGCCTGTCATAGTTTCTGAACCTCTTGGACTTGCTCCAGGATCAAGGTCAGAAATTGGATGCCTGATGGTAACTCTGCAGATCTTGGACCCACATCTGAAAGTCTACTTTTTATAGCTCAGAGACGTATGACGTACATTTTAATTAAAGTTTTTAAACATGTAATAGTCAATGCTAAATGTAAGACCCTACCTTATTAACATTTTCAGGTGAATATCTATATCCTTGGAAAGTTGACAGAGCCATTACTTGGCTATTCAAGACAGTAATCAGATTTTCTGAGCATCAATCAGCAATCATGATGTCAGGAACATTTTATCATGAAGTCAGGAATACAGAGGGTTTTCATAAGCTAATCAGCAGGCATCAAATAGACAATCAATCTAATTAGTGGCTCACATTTGCGTGGCAATCACAGCTGCCAAACCTAGACGACAAATTTCATTAGTAATGAAATCTGAGAACTATGATTTGTGAAACCTATCATCAGATTGGAACTGTGGTTATTTAAATAGAAGAGTTGTTATGGTAGTTTGGGACATTTGGGGAATTTAATCTGCATGGTGGGGTTCTCATACTGGTGTCTGTTTTGTCTTCAGGGTAGATCAATATCCAGTCTCACAATTTTCAAAGAGCTCATCTCTCAATGTTGATCATAGATTCAAATCTAACACTCAACATTTGGGTACTTCTTTTGTTTCCAAAATGTAACTGGAGCTTTTGAAGCTCTAAATTTCCTACCATGATCTTTGAAAAATGCTAGGCCAGAGATAGCTACATGTACAGTTCTACTGCAGCAAATTTCTAGAGCTGAAAATTTAAGATCCATATGTGCATAATCATGCATAAATTAACCATCTACAAAGGAAAAAATAACCAACTAAATCACAAGAAGAAAATGTTCCTGAGATGCAATATGCCACTTATTGACAAGAAGAAGAAAGAGTAAATCAATTAAGATTTTTTTTATTTTTTTATTTTTTTTAGGAAACAAAGTCTCTTGTCCATGAAAAGCTAATATTTTCGTTGCTTTCTTTGGCTATATACCATGTCCAAATCTGCACTACCTTGTAAAATGACAGGTGTCGCTGCTTTTGCCTGGAAGTAAGGGGATTGACACGAGTTCCTTTTAAATTGTATTATGCTAAGATTCTATAACATACCTATGTGTTGTCATTCTAGGTTTTAGTCTCCACAGCTAAAATGTACCAATTCCTTTAACTGAGCAGGTGAAAATATCCTCTTTTACTGTGCGTGTAGCATGAGTAATGGAAAGAAACACCTGGAATTTCAGATCAGTAATGTCCCAGTTATTGCACCTGTAGAATCTTAAAAACGAGAGTGAGCTACAAAAGTACTCAATTAAGTATCTAGGGTCTACTAGCCCAGTTTGATACACTATCACCTTGCAGCCAGACTCACGATTAATTATAGAGCCTGTTTTAACAGTGGTACATCTTTTGACATTATCCTCACAGAGTAATGGAAGTACTTGATACACATGGAAAAGACAGACACATATTTAGGCTACTCTGTAAAATGCACTTGAAGCATACTTATGAATCAGTTTTGAATATTGGATCACTACCTTATTTGAAACTTTTGCTGATTTTGGTTGGAACAGTCCTGAAATTCTTAACACAAGTAATCCAGCTGCTTCTGACTACCACCAGGATTAACACTGCTCATTGAGTACTATTCTCACTGTCATCTTTAGATACAGCTTTATATTTTGATGTAATCACTTTGTAAAAATTATAAATATATTGAAAAAAAAAAAAGGACATATTTCTGCGTTAGAAATATCTAGGCATTAAAATGAGACCTATATTTAAATCAAATTTAAATTTAAATGGAAGGAGACTGCTGGGAGGCTCCAAGGATTTGAGCTTATACAAGCTTTCCTAGGAAAATTCAAGATAAATCTTGAATTTTCTCATTTTGCAGTTTAATCCTTTGTGACATCAGGTTGCGATCCTGATTTTTGAAACCCTTTCCTTACAAATGCACAATGTGAACGAAATGGCAGAAATACAAAATATTAAGTGAAAGTTGCAGTAGAAAGGAATATATAAGCAGCTTGGATTCTTTTTCTTTCAAACTAAGAATCACAGTGTGAATTGGACTAAATGCCAAGAATAAAGTTAACAGCTTAAAAAGAACAGTTGAAATTAACAGGTGCTATAGCATATGCTAGATTTAACTGCCAAGTATTTCACACCTTCATTAAAACCTTTCATGTCAATTTTAAGGCAACGTAAAAATAAAGAAGAAAAGTATAGCTTAAAAATGAACACCTAATTGTTAAGTCTCAGAATCAGAATATACAGTGGCAGAGAAACTCTCAGTTTGTTTTTTGTGGGAATATAATTTAATTGGCAAGATACTCAACTAGAATGTATCACACTCCATTCTAATTCTCAAAACTTTGTTTTTGACTTTTAAAAGGTAATGTGACCTACAAAGCATTTCATTAGGAGAGTCAATGGAAAAAGAAGGCATTCCCGTTTCATGAGGGTATGGCAAAGGCAAAAAGGACCAAGAGCAGTGAGGTGCACAGAGCAAGTGCTGAAAGACCTGAAAACCTGTAGCCCAGAAAGCCACTGTTGCTTTTGTTAATAACAGGCCACAGACTTTCTGCTGAGATTACAAAGTCTCAGGACTAGTCTGGCTAATTTGTGTTAATTTATCACTGTAAGAGACAGTTTTTCTTCTGGCCAAATGGGTATGGTTATTTTTTTTATTTTTTTATTTTTTTGGTATAATCATATTTTTGTACAGATATGAGTAACAAGTAGTTATTCTGTGCAGACAATATTTCTGACTCTGACAATGTCATACAGGAGAACATAGTCTTCTAAAGAAAACAGAGGCCTTCACAGAATCACAGAAGAATCTAGGTTGGAAGAGACCTCCAAGATCACCAAGTCCAACCTCTGACCTAACACTAACAAGTCCTCCACTAAACCATATCACTAAGCTCTACATCTAAATGTCTTTTAAAGACCTCCAGGGATGGTGACTCAACCACTTCCCTCAGCAGCCCATTCCAATGGCTAACAACCCTTTCAGTAAAGAACTCCTTCCTAATATCCAACCTAAACTTCCCCTGACACAACTTTAGCCCATTCCCCCTTGTCCTATCACTGGGCATATGGGAGAATAGACAAATCCCCACCTCGCTACAGCCTCCTTTAAGGTACCTATAGAGAGCAATAAGGTCAGCCCTGAGCCTCCTCTTCTCCAGGTTAAACAACCCAGCTCCCTCAGCCACACTCTGTAAGATTGTTCTCCAGACCCCTCACCAGCCTCATTACCCTTCTCTGGACTCACTCAAGAACCTCAATATCCTTATAGTGAGGGGCCCAAACATGAACACAGTACTTGAGGTGTGGCCTCACCAGAGCTGAGTACAGGGGGACAATCACTTCCTTAGTCCTGCTGGCCACACTCTTTCCTATACAAGCTAGGATGCTGTTGGCCTTCTTGGCCACCTGAGCACACCGCTGGTTCATATTCAGCCAACTGTCAACCAACTGTCCTTCTCTGCCAGGCAGCTTTCTAACCACTCATCTCCCAGCCTGTAGCTCTGCTTGGGGTTGTTGTGCCCCAGGTGCAGGACCTGGCACTAGGCCTTGTTGAACATCATACAGTTGGCCTCGGCCCATCGGTGCAGCCTATCCAGATCTTCCTGCAGAGCCTTCCTACCCTCAAGCAGATCGACACACACACCTAACTTGGTGTCATCTGCAAACTTACTGAGGGTGCACTCGATCCCCTCATTCAGATCATTGATAAAGATATTAAAGTGAACTGGTCCTAATACTGAGCCCTGGGGAACTCCACTAGTGACTGGCCTCCAACTGGGTTTAACTCCATTCATCACAACTCTTTGGGCCTGGCCATCCAGCCAGTTTCTAACCCAACAAAGCATATGCCAGTCCAAGCCAAGAGCAGCCAGTTTCTTCAGGAGAATGCTGTGGGAAAGTGTCGAAAGCCTTACTGAAGTCAAGGTAGACCACATCCACAGCCTTTCCCTCATCCACTAAGCATGTCACTTTGTCATAGAAGGAGATCAGGTTCATCAAGCAGGACCTGCCTTTGATAAACCCATGTTGACTGGGCCTGATTGCTTGCTTGCCCTGCAAGTGCCGCATGATGACTCTCAAGATAATCTGCTCCATGAGCTTTGCTGGCACTGAAGTCAAACTAACAGGCCTATAGTTTCCCAGATCTACTCTCCAGCCTTTCTTGTAGATGGGCATCACATTTGCTAGCCGCCAGTTGCCTGGGACCTCCCCCAATAGCCAAGACTGCTGAAAAATGACGGAAAGCAGCTTGGCCAGTTCTTCCGCCAGTTCTCAGTACCCTCGGGTGGATCCCATCCGGCCCCATCGATTTGCATACATCTAAGTGCTGTAGCAGTTCACCAACTATGTCCTTGTGGATTATGAGGGCCACATTCTGCTCCCTGTCCCCTTCCACCAGCTAAGGGTACTGAGTATCCAGAGAACAACTGGTCTTGCCGCTGAAGACTGAAGCAAAGAAGGAATTAAGCACCTCAGCCTTTTCCTCATCTCTTGTCACTAAGTTTCCCCCCGCATCCAGTAAAAGATGGAGATTCTCCTTAGTCCTCTTTTTTGGTGTTTATATATTTATAAAAACATTTTTTTTTATCTTTAATAGCAGTAGACAGATTGAGTTCCAGATAAGCTTTGGCCTTTCTAATTTTGCCCCTGCACAGCCTTACAATACCCTTATAGTCCTCCAGAGTGGCCCACCCTCTTTTCCAAAGGTCATAAACCCTCTTTTTTTTCCTTAGCTCTAGCCACAACTCTCTGTTCAGCCAGGCCAGTCTTCTTCTGTGCTGGCTTGTCCTTGGGCACGTGGGGACAGACCGCTCCTGCGCCTTTAAGATTTCCTTCTTGAGGAGTGCCTAGCCTTCCTGGAATCCTCTGCCCTTCAGAACTGCCTCCCAAGGGATTCTACCAACCAGTGTCCTGAACACCTCAAAGTCTGCCCTCTGGAAGTCCAAGACACCAATTTTACTGATCCCCCTCCTGACTTCGCCAAGAATAGAGAACTCTACCATTTCATGATCACTCTGCCCAAGACTGCTCCTGACCACCACATCTCCCACCAGTCCTTCTCTGTTTGTGAACAGGAGGTCAAGCGGGCACCTTCCCTGGTAGGCTCACTAACCAGCTGCATCAGGAAGCCATCTTCCACACTCTCCAGAAACCTCCTAGACTGCTTCCTCTGAGCTGTATTGTACTTCCAGGATATGTCTGGGAAGTTGAAATCCCTCATGAGAACAGGTTCAGGTGATTGTGCAGCTTCTGCCAGCTACTTGTAGAACTGGCTGTAAAATGGCAGCAACGCCTGATTTAAATGGCCTGCCGCTCATGCTGCTGACTCCTCTTATGCCTCATCAGCCTCCCACGCGAGGGCTGCTGGGTCTTGGCAGCTCCCTTGGCAGCTTCAAGTGGCCTCAATGCCGGAAAGAAAGCCCTGTACAACTTCAGTTCTCTGCTCCGCTGCAGAACACGTCTGCTCCGTAGCTGATCGCCTCAGCAAGAGTGGTGGAGACAGAGGTTATGGTGTGGAAGAGTACTGGCTCATATGGGGTGGTAAAGCTTGGCACAGGTTTGGCACTAGAAATTGCACTGCTATGAACAGCTCACTAATAGTCAATTAAAGTGTAGGCCTGGAGCTGGTTCAGACTGGTCTTGGGGGGATAACAAAGAGAACAAAAAGAAAAATACTATCTATCATACATAAAAGCCACCATACATAGTAAAATCAGTTTCAAGTTGGAGTTGCAGAATGATGAAGAACAAGGTGCATTACCAAAGATATAAAAATGACACCAAGTGGATCCTAGCCACAGAAATAAGGACCCACTGGGGAATGGGAGAGTGAGCATGATTCCATGAAAGGGGGATAGAAACTGAGAAACGTGTATAGCGATATTAGTTTTATTATTACTGTTGAGACTTTTTTAGGATAAAAGTGTTCCTTTTTTTTGTATAATAATTAGATCTGGATTAAGGCTGGTTCTCTGAGTAGGTTGTTAAGATTTCTTTAATACAATACAAAACATTCTTGGCTTTATTTATAAGGAATATTTCTTCTTTACCCCCACACAAGATTTTGAGCATAACAGATGCCATGCAGAAACAGAATCAGCTGAGTTTCTTATAATTTTCCCACCCATAGCAAGATCTATTTGAAAATTCCACGTGTTTTGTACCTGGTGAAATCAACACCAATGAATTTTTAAGAAAACATTTCCTGTACAGAAATGTTGCTTTCTCCCAAGGTGTTTTTGTTTACCTGTTTTTCCAGTAAAACCTGTGTTTAAAATGTATAAATCAATGGACAGTGCATGCCTACATTATTTATGTTCTTTTATATGCAGCTTGGAATCACAGTTAAAGCATGCTACAAACCAATTCCCTGGGTCACTGAGACTGCAGTTGTTTTTATTCAGTGGTTATTATTTTGAAAGAGAAATGTAAACTTTATATTATATCATACAACATGGCTCTTTTCTTCCTTGGATACTCATAATAAGGAGTATTATAATTTATTTGTAGTCTGGTAATACCTGGAAGACCGAAGCTGCGCTATTACTGGTATTGTACAAGCATACAATAAAAATATGCCCCCAGAAGACTATAATCTCAATTTAAGGAAAGAGACAATTTTGTCTATTCAATACAAATGAGATATGCACATGGGAGAAGTGAGGTGGTCACAAATATGGGAACACGTATCACCAGTGCACATTAGTTGCTTAATCAGTCAAAGTATTTCAAAATTTCAGTAGTGTTTAATTTTGTGAGGCAATAAATAAATATTTGAAGTATGAATTTCATGTCAAAAAGCTTTAAATGGAATAGGGATGTTTGAATGTAGTACAAACTTAAAGAAAATCTTACTGTTTATTGTACTAATTTTCTGTCTTGTGCAGCTATAACAAAGGATAAATCAGCAATACTTTATCAAGCTTCTTCTAAAAAAAAAATATACATATATATATATATATAGTTAATTCAGGGGGCTTTTCTTCCCACTTTGGAAGCTGCTCTAGAACTCAGTTCCTCTGGTAGCTTTATGCATGCATTACAATAATGCAATTCTAAAATATTTATTTTAGCTAATAGCTATTTCCTTAGGTGAACACATACTGTGCTGAAGAGTGCCATAAAGAAGAGACTAGAAATGGAATCAGAAGGAAGTATGCTAGCCATTTTGGATTTTTAAAGCAAGCAAAGTAATTTTTTAGTGCAGATGGATATTTCTAAAATACATGATCCTTAACCATGGATGAATTGTGACGAGAATGTTTAAATATGTAGCTAAGTGTGAATACATATCTCTACTGCTAATAGAGTAGCTTATTATTTTTCAACTTTTTATGAAATCATAACATTGTTTTAAAACATAACAAGTTTTAAAAGATGACTGGGCAAAATATTCCCTTTTCTCATTTTTCTTTTTGAATTATCTATTAAAATAAGTATTTTTATGATGTACTTTTTCTGTTCCAAGGTGTTTACTTAAATGCTTTCCTCCCCCTTTTACCCTCCTTTCTCCCTTCCATTCCCTGAATTCCTGAAACTGTAGCAATGGACAGCAATTTTAGCCAGTGGAGCATGGCAATCTCTGAATAAAATCCAGTAACAATATAGATGAATGTATTTCTTGAGTTAGTGATTTGTTAGCTGCATTCTTTTTGTTGAGAAATGACCAACTTTTGAGGTTGCAAACACTTTCCATTTCATTTTCCTTTCTTCAATGGAAATGGCAAACAAAAACTTTTATTTATTTATTTATTTATATTTTTCCCTTCGGTTTTTCAGCTTCTAAATGGGAGGAAAAAGGAAAAGAAAAACATTGGAAATAATAATGTTTTAAAAAAGACAATTATTAAAGTAAAATATGAATGCCTTGGATAATATCTTACATCTTTTCCATTCCCATTTTTGCCTCAGATCCTCTTTGAAAACATATTGTTCAAGTAGGCTGTTTATCTACTGGATTTAAAAATTAAAACAGGAACTGGATCAAAGTATAATTAATAATACAGGTATTTTTAATATTCATTCAGTACTCTAAATCTTTGAGCACTGACTGGAAGTCTGTTATGCTATATGTGTGTAACAATCTAAATAAAACAAATGTTTTGTTTCTGCTTACTTTGTAGCAAATAAGGCATACATCAAATCAACACCTTAATAAACAGTACTCAGCTGGTACAGGAACACAGCTAAAATGCTAGAGAGGCCCATGATAGAGAGGGTTCCTCATGGTCAGGTTTACATGAAGTTTGGAAGTTTGAATTACCATCTCTCAGGTACTACATGTGACTAAAAAATAAACTTAATTCCACCTTCATGCCTACCGATATTTTTCTTATTGCCAGCACTAAATATACAATGAAATTATTAATGATAGAAGGATTATTTTCTCTTGCTGGCTTGTTTGTAGCTTCTGCTCTAAAAGTGAAAGACGTTTATGAAAAATAATTGGAAAACCAAATCAAGTTTGTATATTCTAGCACCATGCTTTGACCTGCAATAATCCTGGATGATCACAATATATATTGCGTTCTGAATGGAAAACATACCAGACAAACATCCTCCGTGTGACTGAAATGAGTCACAGGCTACTCACAGCTGGGTAGCTTGATGCTGCCAATTTTTTTTTAGGATAATTAGATTCTACTTAGATACTGGAAACATCACAATTTTTTAACCCAGCTTTTGTGTATAAATTATAGATTTTCCAAAATATCAACATTTTCTGTTTTGAGTTTGAATGGACAACCTGTGTTTAGCTCAGTGGGCAGGCCTTGTGCTGTAAAGAGCCAAAACATGTTTAGTTCACATTTTATATGGCTTTCAGAAAGAAGCCTTCACCATAAGGCCTCTAAGGAGCTTTAATATTTCTGAAGGGCCCAGGACATCAGAGCCCAGTGATATAAGATCACTTCTTTCGTAATTCCTGAAAAAGTTTCTTTGTTCCAGAGTGACTCTGAAATGAGACAGGCGAACTTTCTGAATGGTCCCTGATACCCCCGGGTTGGAGGTCCATGAAAGATGGACCTGGACATGGAACTGCCATGCCACTTTGTTCAACTGAGTATTGCAGAAGGGAACTTCCTGTCAAGTGACTGAAGAACCCAAGAAAATACAAATTGTGACATAATTGGGTGGTTTCCTTTTTAATATGTTGTAGATGAAAATAGTTAACAGCCCATGAAAAAGGGATGCCTGTCTTCATGTCCAAATTGTGGCCAGGGGAGAGTTGCATCCTGCAAGGGCCATTCATGCAATCTGGAGGACATTAAATTAGGAAATGAAAGATTTGCTCTGCACATCTTTACCTTCCATGAAATCCCACAACCTCTGTTCCTTTGCTTTAGGCTTCACTTGTTTTGCTAAATCCTTGTCCTCCCAAGGTACGGAGGCTGAGCAGGTTCCTACTCCCATGTTAGCTCAGTCAGCTGAGTCCCTGCTACTCTCCCATGTCATTACAGAACTCACCCTGCCACTTGCAGTGCATCCTGTGAACAGGTGTGACTGTGGACTGGCAGAAGCAAAGATACCACAGCTGGTAGCCCCTGCATCCTGCTAAGCAACTTAAGTAGACTACTCACCTTGAAAGCTGATGTCTCACAGTCATGATTACACGTACACAGATTTAAATATAAATATATGCAAAGAAAAGCAACAGGGCACTCCTCCCTTAAAAGCAAACCTAAAGACCCCGTTTAAAGCATATTTTCCATTCTGTTACTTAGTGGGATGTTAATTATTCAATTCAATTCAATAGGAGAAGCCACATGCTGGCTACTTGTTTTATTTGCTTATTCTAAATATGCTAAAATCAGACAGATTTTTTAGTGTAAACAAAAGTATTTCTCTTGCTATTTTGCCTTCTCAAGAACCCTGATGATGAGAAGGGAGGCAATCCTGGACCAACTAGCATCCTGGGCAGACTTGCAACCTGCTTCCAAAATCCTGACTGTTGCTGTAAACAGATGAGATGGCATTTCATGTGAATTGAGTCCTTTACAGCTCCTGCTTACAGAAGTGCAGTTTGACTCAGAAATAGCCCTGTGAGTATGGAAAGAAATGAGTTCATCTTCACATCTTATGCTTTAAGCTTTGTTTTGGGGCTCAGAGCAATTTCTCTGCTGTAGATTACATGGCTGGGTACCTCTGGGATCCCTTCCCAATTTAAAAAGGCCAAGGGATCAGCATATAAAAAATGAACTCTTCCTGGCATCTGCTTCTAGACATTTCTCAGTCACATGTTCTTCCATCTTCCTCTCCAGTACAGAATAACAGAAAAACACAGTTCAGTAGTCTGTGAACGTCCATGCCATCAGCTGGAAATTTTCTATTTCCTACAATGAAGAATTTCTGGATGGTATTGGTTGTCTACCAGCTCCATGAGAAAGTGTCCTGCAAATAAATTTCCTTCCACAACCATACTATGATTTTATTATAGTTCCTCTTTACTCGTTTTCTGATTTTCCTATATGAGACACCAGCATTGCCTTTTGTCTCTACTGATCATATCATTTGTATGCAGTAACTGGCATTGTGACAGTCAAACACTTTGGTGAAAAAATATCATTCTGGCTGTGGAAGGCTTTAAGCTGCAGATCATCACGCATGGGTGCCACACATATACTTGTGCTTGTACGTAAATCATATTTTATTTTCAGTATTCAGTTTTGGTCACTCCCTGTACCTGACTGGTTTGACTCAGTAAAAGAGTTTTTATTCATTTTTAGACAAGTATGTCAAAATGTTGAATTACTGCTTTTCCATTTATGTTTTTGACTTATGTACTGTTGATTTCTATTTGTCCTTGTGAAAGGGACAAAGTAGTGTCTTCTATGAGAAAAGCATCTCGGTAGGGTTTCAGCACTGAAAACTTTTTCAAAGATGAGTCACAGTTCTGTAGGTTTCTATTGCCCTTTGGGAAAAAGAAGAAGAAAAGAAAGAAAAAAAAAAAAGATGAAGAAAAGAAATGTCATTATACTCTACATCACTTAGACAAGAGAAAAGCAGAGCTGTTCTTTTTCTTTCTTACTTTCTTTCTCCCCCCAACCTCTCTCCATTTCTCCAGCAGCTTCTGTGCATAAATTATACATTTTCTTAAATATCTGCATTTTCTATTTCAGGTTTGAACTGATAACCTGTGTTTTTGCACAGTAGGCAAACCTCATGCTGTCACAAGCCATGGTGATACAGCCTCACATTTCACTTCCCTTCATCCTAAGGAGCCCTTTGCTATTATGTCATTAGAGATAATGCAAAGCTTTGAATTGAAACACCATAGACACCGGTGATGCATGACAACCTTTCTAGCCAATGAAATGCCACTGTACAATGGAAACCGCTCAGTCTCACCAGTCCTTGTTAAGAGGAGATAAGAGGAGGCAAAGGACTTTCTCTTGGTAGAGCTCAGAGTAGCTATACACTGATCGGGGCTGGGTGTGAAGATACGTGGTCCACTAAGTCTTACAGCAAATGATCACCATTAAAATCTTTTAAATATTTTATGAAAGATAGAGAAGACAAGCAGACAAAGTATTTGTTATGTAAAGTATTCAAGGAGACTTTCATTTTAACAGCATCCTTTATTCCCCTTTCTTTTAGCTGCAGAACATTTTTATGAGGAAAATTCCCCAGCTGATAGTGTCTTTTTATGCGGTATTAAGATGATATTAACTCCCCCTTTGGGATAGAAAGAGAAAATAAAAGTAGCTGGAGCTTCTTTTTTTGTCTTTTTATTGGAATCCTGGCCTGTTCCCTCAGAAAATAAAACAGGACAGGCACACACACAAAGGGAGCAGGGAAAATAGCCAAGAGAGAAAAAAAAAAAAAAAAAAAAAAAAGAAAAAGAAAAAGAAAAAAAAGCTTCTGTTTGTACTGCTGACTCTGATTTGTAGCCTTGCTGCTGGAGAAAGACATACACAGCCCATAGTCTTATCAGCCACTCCAAGACCTAGCAAGCTTGAAACAATATCAAGCTGTTTAAGAAATTACTGTTAGTCACAGGGTTAACAAGAGAGAGAGAGAGAGAACAAGACAGAGAGAGAGGGAGAGATTTGCCAAGCTAAGCCAGATTCTATTTAATCAGAGAATGTTGGGGGTAGGAGGGGGAAAGATGAGGAAGAACAAGGCTGAGAGTTACACCAAGGGAACAAGACTCTTGTAACCAATACTCGGGAATCAGTCAGGGCTGGTGGAGAATAAGCTGTCATTGTGTTCTTTCTGTGTCTCTCTTGTCTACTCAGCCCATCTCTTCTTCTCTGATCTCTCAGAATCAGAATCACCAAAATATAAAAGTGTCATTGCAAATTCTGAGTTCATAAAATATGGTGGACTTGGCAGCTGAAATGAAAAATGATATTCCTTTCTGTTTTGTTGTCCTCCTAGAAGTACTGTCAAACTATAGCCAAGTATGGTGTATGGCATAATATCCATTTTCATCTTTTTATTCTTCTGTTAAAGTTGATTTCTGACATGCTGCTGTTGTTCCATTGTTTTCTTATCTTTGTTATTCTAATTTACTAGAAAATCAGTACCATCTTCCAAGGAATCAGAAGGCCTCTTTTTTTTATTACTATTTTTTTTTGGACTGATTTCATTATTTACATGGAAGTTTTCTTTACTTTCAAAACCAATGATTTATAAAAAGTCATGTTGGTCTTTTGCTGCCTTGAATGATGCAGACCATAGATTTCTGTCCTGCAGCTTGAGTGAGAGATCATTTCCAATGTTTTGTCCATGCAGGTCTGTTAAGTTATGCCTAAGATCAATTTCTCATCCCAGCCACACCACACTGTACTTATGCATCCTCTGGAGTACCCTAGCAGTGCGATGGGGAGAAATTGCCAGAGCATTTCACACTTCTTTCACTTAAAAAAAGCTGTCAAGAAAAATCTGATAATTGTATTTGATCCACACCTATAAGAACTGTGCCAGCTCTGCCAGGACCTCTCTACAAGCAGATGGGTTGACTGCTGTGCTTGTTCAAGCATGTCCTCAGCACATTGAGCATGCTAGTCCTAGCAGCAATGAAGAGGCAGAACATCCCTGAATGGCAGCTGAGCCATCTCAGTCCATCTCAACCAGTTGCAGATTGTTATGTGTTATGTGTTATTTGAGAACAGGAATTTATTTTACATTCAGCACCAGCAAAGAATTTCTATGTTACAGCAAGTCTATTTTCTTGATTTATTGCCCCTATCTTTATTATTACCACCTCCTATTTTTCTGTTTTCACCATAATCCATTTGAGACCTGTCTGACAGACACTGAAGGTAAGTAAGAATCTAAGATGTGGAAGTAAGATCTGGCTCCAGGCTCAGGTAAGCCAAGGAAAGGTATAGAGGTAAAGAAAAACATTGACAGTATGTTTTGTATTGGCCTTGGGAATGACCAAGTGAGTGGGGTAGATGTCTGCTTCACCTTATGCTGGGCACCTATCTTAGCTTTGCCTATGGCATGACTTAATATGCTGACAGGGAGATCAAGAGGTGGGGAGAGGGCAACAGGAGTCACAAGAGGGTCTCTCTCTCTCTTGATTTATATCATCCTGCAGCAGAGCTGTGGGGAGGATATGGCCAAGTTTAATTTGCATAGCTGGAGAATGTATTTCTGTGAAAGAAAAACTTGGTTGACAGGCACAAAATCCTTGGGGCTCTAAAACCTGTTCTGTACAGTGCTAATGAAATCCACAGTATCAGTTTTAAAATAACAATAAAATAAACAAAAAGAATCAGTTTTATACTAAATGAAGAGAGAAAAATGAACAGCAATGTGTCTATCTCAGCTGATGAGTTTCAGATAACTTAATGCGTGGGATTTATGCACCCTTCTTCATCTACTGTGCCACTCTTTGTCTACTGACTTCAAAGATAGCCTTAAGCAGCTCAGACACCTTGTTGGGAACTACATGGCTGATTTCTAGGGCAGCTGGAAATCTAAAGCAGATCTCATTCTTCTTCTCAGCAGATCTCTAAAGAGCCATCAACTAGTCTTCAACTTTCTCAGGGACGTATGTCCTTCACTTAGTCAATATTTATGTGGAAGTGCAATCCCACTATATTCAAAAACAAACCTGTCAGAAGATTCAGATGGCTATAATTTTCTTTCTTTGCCTCTAATACAACAAAAAGCACATTCTATTTCAGCTATTATGTTTAAAAAATACATTTCCACCTTTATGCCAACCTGTGAATAATTGTTTAAGTTTTCCATTCAAGTGCTTCAGGTACTGAATCTTTATCCTAGCTTTTATAGATTTAGACTTAGAGCAATAGTATTATATTTAATCACTTTGTAGTGTGCTATCTCATTTAGGAATTTCTGACAAGTAAGACACTTAATATCTTTACCTTTCTTGATGTTCCTTCCTTGTTCAAAAGAGAGCAATCATGATTCAAAATGAGACTGTAGTCACATAAAAATAGTGTGTTTTTCTTAGGACATTTAGGAGTTGTTTTCTCTCTTTTGTAGACCTGCTTGAACATATAACGAGAAATTAAGTGACACCAAGAAAGCACTTCCAGGAGTGGGTCTGATGATGTAGTAACTTATATTTGATTATTTCCAGCTACTGAAAATAATTTCATGTTTCTACAAATGAAAGGTATAAAAGTGGGCATTGCTTGAATTTACCTCAGTATCTATTTTAGAATAGAGAAAGAGTCTGTAAAAGTCCATGGGTCAAACACACTTTTATATCTTTAAGGATTTTAAAATAAGATAAAATAAATAAATAAATAAATCACGTAGTAACTTTTTAATAATTTCTAATTTACCTTGGTTGTCAGTCTAAGAATCAGTTGTAGATGGTACCTGTAGAAAGAAAGGAGTCATAAAGTCATAAGAAACAGTCACATAAGAAAGGGACAGTCAGCAAAGGGAAAAAAGACCTGCGTGACACCCCCAGAAGATATAAACTATGACTATTCCTCTCTCATTTCTGTCTTAAGGCATGAAGGTTTTGCTTGGCTTCTTCCTGTCATCCTGTTTCTAAACTGATAATCATTGTTCAGTAGGTGTTTTCAGTTTCTACATTTTCTTCCCAGATCTAGAAACCATGTGTTATGTAAAAGAGCAAAGCAAAATCAAATTAGCAATATACCTTGTTCCACTGCGTATTTCAATATTTACCTTTTTGTCCTTCTTTAGCTGTCTACCCTGACTGACTAAATTTGGGGACTTTGTTCAGGAAAGGATCATACAGTCAGGCTCCTGACTTATTTACAGTCATTCAGAAGGCTTTCTTTCTTAACAAATCTTCAGCTGTTGGGACTTTAACATGCTTTAAGAACCTCCCTTTAATCTGTGCAAGTTTGCTGAACTGAAATTACTGGCAGGGGGCCATGATCCAAGTTCTGTTGAAATTAATGGAAGTCAGTCCAATTATTTCCATGGAGCTGGATCTGTTCCATAAGGCAGTGACCGCTTGAAGTTGGTTTGCAAAAGCTGAGTTTCTTCTTTTTCAGAGCAGAGTTACTAATGAGGAACAGGCTGTAATGTGACTTTATGCATACAGCATCTAATTAAACACATCATTCTACACTGTCATAAAGCATTTTGCACACTAAGTATTGTTCACATTACTCATAGGAGATTTAGGCTTTCCAAATCCCCCACAAAACATCCCAGCTGTTCTATGTACTATATCTTATAGCACTTTCCACTGTGTGTAGAAAGGATAATTAACCTAAAGAACACTATATTTCACTGCCAAATGCTAAATGTTAGGATTATAAATTTCTTAATACAAACAACATATTTAGAAACAGTAGAGGAGATAGAAATGGAATATTCTTTGAAAAGGTATTTCACTAAGGGACTGGATAGCCCTGGCAATTGTTGCAAGGTACCTTAAAGTCATCTTTTCAAATTCTGTACTGTCTAACAAATCAGTAGTATCCAGCTGTGATGGGAGGTACTTGAGGACTTAATGCGGTAGATCTGACTACACACAGAAGTAGTTCTGTCTTTTCTTAGTCACACACTATTATTCATAAAGAGACTAACTCCTTTGTGAATTCTATGTTCTTGAAATGCTTGAAATATGGAATTTCTGTCCGGTGAGACATTTCAATTAAAAAAAAATATATATATATCCCACATAATAATGGAAAAAAAAAATACTATCTAGTTTCCTGTATGTTTTTTTAAAAAAAAAAAAAAAATATTATTAATATTTTTATTTTTTAAACAGGCTTCATTGGTTTTGTTCACTAAAATTAACTTTGAACTTACAGTTTTCAGGTATTCCCAGTCTCTCTCTTGTTTCAGAAATGTTAACTTGTCCTTCATAGTTGTAAGAGCTTTTGGCAAGTTAGAGTTTAATATTTCAGAGTCAGGAAACACTCCAGCTACAGGAAACCCACACTTCAAATACAGACACTTTGGACTCCAGAGATTGCTACTGCAGAATCAGGAAAGTAACTCCGGAACATCTGCTTGAGCAAAGACACCTGAGATTTAAAGGCTCCTGACTCTGTGGATGGCTGAAGGGAAGCTCTGGACTGTTTGAGTCCACTGTTGTCAGTTTGGTGACCCTCTCCACAGAAGTGGATTCTGAAATCCACTGTTCAAAAGGAGCTAAACTGGACCTTTTTGACTTTGGCAAATGAGTTCTCTGAAAATGAAATAAACCAGAAAATCTTTTCAATGAGAAAATGAACAGCCAACCCTAATATGTTTATCCTTTCCTATTTGTGGTCCTTGCTATTTTTATATGATTTAAGAAAGTTGATTCCAGGTAGTACTATCAGAATAGAGTCTAAAGTAATTCTGTGGACAAAAAAAAATGGCCTTTGCACTTGGTCAGACCTTGCCTTATTTTCCAATAAAAATCCTAATCTAAATTCAATGTTGTAAGGATAGCTTTTCTGAACAGACTTTTCATTCTGATTGAGCAATTCTAACTGTTTGTCCAGTACCACATAGTGCTTTACCTAGAGGGCAAAGAACTCAGGAAAGAAGAACACTAAGAAGGAATGAAGGAAAGAACAAAAGAAAGATAAGCATGGAAGAAGAAGCAAGGTAATGAAATAATTGGATATACATTTTAACAATCTGACTGCTACTGTAGGGACATCTACAAAGAAGGCATTTCAAACTTATTCTGGAAATTTTTGATTGAAGATTAGTATTCTTTCCCAAGTTTGATACTTTAATTACATCCTCTGCCTCCTGACTTTGAACAGTTCAAGCTGAAAAAGAACAACAAATAAAACCACCCACTATGATGGGGACTGACTATGCCCCACTGCACTTGATGTACTTTTTGCCAATGTCTCTTACAGGAGTAGTTCTGGACTTGTGATTGCTTGCTCTACAACCTCTCATTCCTATATTTCCACGCAATTTTCAAGAAACTGTCTAAAGCCACAAGTCATCACAATTTCCCTTCAACAGCAACACAGCACAGAAAGCAATAAGCCTGTCTGAGCAGTGATCACTCCAAAAGGAGGTAGTCAAAGGCTTTATTTTACTTTTATTTATTTATTTTGCATTTCTTTCTTTATTTCCTTGTTTTATTAAAATTCTCACTGCAGTAAGGATTTTGAGAATGAGTATCCCCACTATTGACAACACACAAAATTACTACTATGATTTTTTTCCGGGGAAAAATGCAGATGCATTGTGTTGTACTTACTCATCTGAAGAAGCTTTTCTCAGCATCATGGCAATTATATAAAAGTTTAAAATTACTAAGTAGTTCATCTAATTTTTCCAACTGTCAGTTTTCTGCACTTTTTGTCCTTGCAGAAAGTGAAAGCATCCAATATGGTTTCCTGTTCTGTCCTTAAAATAAGTATGGAAGAAACAGACTAAAAAACTGTCCTCTCTCCAGGCTTGGAAAATATATTAAATTGTTGGCACAAACTTATCACATGAGTTTTTGTTACAAAATCTTCATATGAAAGTACATAACACTACTGTAAGCAAATAATTTTGAGGTATTATTAACTCATTTACAAAAGTTTTAAAAAGGTGTTCCTGAAAATAGATGTTTTAATTGAAGAGCCAATAGAGAAGCATATGTATGCCATAATGAAGAGACAGAGCTTTCCAATTTTATTACTTGCAAAGTATCGACAGCTAGAACTGTACAGTTATAATGGATTTTAAAGTATAATACAAAAAGAAAAAAAAAATCAAGTAATGAACTTGAACTCTTTCATTTAAATGTTAGCTGAATATCCATGAAAAAGCTCTTTAATTCTGAATAATGCATTCTGAATAAATTTTAACCGTTGAAAGCTAAGCAATTTCTACACAGTGATAAAACTGTCTAGTTCAACCTACAGTGCTGTATTGCAAAGGTTCCTATTGGCAAACCTTCTTGCCTAGGCTATCTTTATTTACTCACTGATAATACTGCATCAAACATTTACAATGAAGCAAAAACTGACTGCAAAAGCTTTATATATATATATACACATCAGGAACAGTAAGAAAAGACTTAATTTTGATTCAGGAAAGTTCTAAATTATTCTGGGGGATTTGAGGATGACAAATATGCATAAGTGTAGAAACACCCACATATTTAATGTCTCCAAGTATTTTCTGGTGATGCTATTAAAATGGAACTCCTGCTTGACAAAGAAACAGAAAACTTTTGTATAGCTACATAGAAGATTTTTGTTATTCTATAACTAATGCTTGTTATCTTCAAAATATGCATCTTGTTTAAGAAAACGGTAACGTATTTCAGGACAGATTCAATTCTTCTTTTTTAGTAGTATATCCTTTGACTGGCTGCGTGAAAATTGCCAACTGGATCACACATTTCTGATCCTGCTAATGATCAGAATGGTTGTCTCTGGAAATCACACAGGAGTTTGCTCACAGATTTACATTTCATTCTCATGGTCTATGAGAAGAACTGGATGCCCACAATGTATAGCACAGACATAACCAAGAAGCAGCATGTAGCTCCTGATGTGTTATATTGTCCTCTGAGGAAGTAAATAGGCAAGAGATTTTGAAAGGTATGTTGTGAAAATACATCTGAAAACATGTCTACCATAAAATTTTGATGGCACTTTGAGCCCATAACTGTAGTACTGAATTTTGGGAAATAATCCATTATAAAATATGACAATCGTTTTTTATTATTATTTTCAATATATATAGATGACTTAATTCCTAAGTAGCTTTTAAACTTCCCTCTTGTAAGTGAAACCTCTGGATTTTTTTTGTGGGCCTGTAGTGTTTTTACTCTGCTGGGCAAGCAAATTCCACTACAACCACTCTCGCACACCCCCTCCTCAAAAGAGAGGAAAAAAAAATAATAATAAAAAAAATCTTATCTTACAGGTTGAGATAAGGGTAATATATTAAAGGAAAAAGAAGGAGGTTAAAAAAATGGAAAATAAAATATTCTCTACTTTCCATCAATGAACTATGTTTGGCCACATCCTAGGAAGCAGGGCCTCAATGCACCTAGCAGTTGTTTGGAAGGATAAACATCTTCATAAGAAGAGCCCTCCATCTCCTTCCCCTTTCCCACATTTTATTGCTGAGTGTGACACCACACGGTATGGAATATCCCTTTGGTTGGTTTAGGGCAGCTGCCCCGGTGATGTTCCCTCTTGCCTACCCCCAGCTGACTGGCTTTGGGAATTTAGAGGGAGTCCTGGTGCTGTGCCAGCACTGCTCAGCAATAGGCAAAACACTGGCATGACACCAGTGCTGGTCTAGCTACAAGTGCAGAGCACAGAACTGTATGGGCCACTGCACTGAAAGTTAGATCCTAGCCAGACCCAGTACAGGGCTTAAGTTACCAACATAATGAACTAAAAGCAAAGAGAATGGGTATTAATACATTTCTGTCCTGATAGTGACCCATTTATGAAAGTTAGAGAAAGAGTTCTGTCTTATAAGTTGTTGTGAGATCCCTTGCATTTCACTTCCTCTATATATCAAAATTTCTCTCCATCATAGGCAGACTTAATAAGAACTACTTAAATGTCTAGCGAGACTGAGGGCCTCTGCACTCCCTCTTTAACCTGAAAATAATTCAAGCAAATCTGAAACACTTAGAAAAAGAAAAGCTGGAATCAACAGGGTTCTTTGCTTTCGCACTGTATAAATTTATGCTGGAACATGGGCACTGACATTTCATTCTTTGCTGTTGTCACACAATACTGCATAGCAGATCAAATGTAGCAATTAAAAATGTTTTGAAACTGCAACTCCCACTCCATAAATTACCTCAGCCTTTTGTTATAGAACAACCAAGTCAACTTCCTGTTTGTGCTTAAACTATTCACAGCTTCAGCTGATGTCCTGCAGTGTCTTTTCCAAAGGTCACACCACAGTTTTCGATTCACACATTTGATTAAAAATATAAGAATCACAGTGTCCTGGGAAATGATCTGCAGTAAAAATAGATCAAACTACCTGCTGTTTCCAGGATAAACCAGGTTACTGCCTCTTTTCCCCATTCAGTTAGCACTGCAAATAGAGAAGGAAATATGCATATCTGCAGAAATCATGTTGCTAAACTGGGGAATTATATAATTTGAGGTGTTTGCTTTATGACAAAAAAAAAAAAAAAAAAAAACACGAGGCTTCTGTAGCTATTAGCAAAAATGCTCAAGTTAAAATATGGTCAAGGAAAAATAAGGGACAGAAAACTAAGAGTACTTAGATTTTACAAGGGCTAAGCTCTCATTCTTCTTTAACTGCTGCAACATACCTTTGCACAATTGCTTTCAGAGCATATTGTCATAACTTTCCTTACACTGATTAGCATCCTCCCTGAAGTCCCATTTGCATTTAATGAAGCTGCTATGGAAGAGACTCTTCAGAGAGAGCCTATATGTCGTCCTTTCTTTCTTTCAAGATCATGTCCCTGAATATGTGTGGTAGGATAATTAAATGTCTGCTTCTATTATCAATAATCCTGATACTTTTGTGTCCAACATCCAGAAACTTTGAAACAATACCTGCAGCATATGCTACAAAATCCCTGTCCAAAATGAGTGAAATACAGGAAGCAATGCAGCAGTGAAATACATCTCTGTCAAATTACAAATTCCTTTGAGGTATACAATTATCTCAATTTTTTAATTCAGCAACTTCATTTTATGTCATGAGCTCTATTTATCTGATCTCATCTATCTAATGCAAGATTATGACATTGTCCAGGAAAAATATTCATGCTGAACCAGATGACAGTAATTACAGTTTCATCCCTTTGCTGTATTTTTAGCTTTTCTGCTACATTGTCCAAGGAGAGATTAGTGCAGAATCTCTTAAATAGGAGATAACCAAATGCTAGAGAGAGCATGTGGGTTGAGGGTTCATTTTGAAAGCTCAAATGCTGAACTGGGAAATCTTCCCTGGAGCCCTTGCTTCCCAAAGGAAGACTTGGATAGATTCACAACTGGAAAATTCTGACCAGACTTTACCCAGACCCAGCAGTTACACAAAGAAAAACAGGGAATGTGATGTTGAGACAATCTATAACAGACTGGTGAGCATTTTGAGAGGGAATGGGCCAAGTTTTAAGAGCAGACCTAACACTTGTTCTCTCAAATGTAAATTGGATTAAAAACTGTTCCATTTTACTTACTCTACTGTGAAATGACATTCTGGTTTATTAGCACTGCAGGTCCTGACTAAAATTTAGTAGGATTTTTATCTTAAGAGTGACTCTACGATGAACTTCCGATTTATTTCCATGATTTTTGTTATGGTTTAGCTAAATTTAAACTGAATTTTCATGCACATAGAACATCATGTTTTTCTTTTAAGCACAAAGAAAAGCTGTCAGAAGAGACTGAAATAACTCTTTGTGAGCCCTCATTTTATCTATATGCTTGGCCCATTGGAAAATAACGTAGATAGATGTCCAGGTAAACCACTAGTCAGCCCCACATTCATAAACACATATTCCTGGCCAATTTCTGCTTCCAGTGACATCTGATCCCTTCATTTACAGGTAGCAGTCCTGCTATGGGATCTGCCAGAATGGAGCTCCACTAAATTGCCGTCACCTGGTCTCCTTGTAGCAGGATTGGAGCTGAAACCCAAAGTTTCATAACAAATGTTATTAACTTGATAGACTAGATGATAATCATTTACATGGCTATTTGGTGAAATAAATGCAGTGACTGAATTAAATGGCTCCAATACCATGCAGAACATTGGCAAAATATGCACTGTCCCTTTCAAGATCTTTGCCTTAGAAGAAAAATAACTCCAGATATTGATATTCTTGTTTAAATAACATTTCTTATACATTTTTTCTTCTATAAATAAATAAATAAACATTTAGATTTCCATACCAAATAAATATATATTTCCCTGGTCAACATAAAATCTCAAACTGCAATATTGGAAAAAAGAAGCTTTGCAAGTTCCCACTTTTATTCTGTCACAATTTTAAAATAGCCACAGCAATCTTTTTTGCCACTATATTTTCTGAAACTATACTGTATAACATCACTACATCGTTTTGATAGCTCACAATTGCAAGTCTGCTTTCCTGATCCAATTTCAACTTGATATTTTTGCAATAGATCATATCACAAAAGCGTAGCAGTCAGAACAAAAATTTAGCATAATTTCCATATTTAGGGCTCCGTCAATAGATGTTGAAAATACAAAGAAACTATTTTGAAAATAAAAGTCATGGTAAATGGGCATTTGCCTATCAAGTCTGAAAGCATGGCTGGCTACCTGGGTTGCCAGCAATTGCATACATTTTTGTCCTTGAACTGTAGCTGTAAATGCACTAGCATACAGTGATGCTGCCCAGAGAAATAAATCAGTTTGAAAGTAACCTACTTCTTTCTTTCAAATTACTGTTAATAACATTTTGCTTTTGCAAGATTAATGTACTTTAGCAAAGATACAATGAAACCAATTGTCTTGCTTGTGTTCCAGCTTTCAGTCATGTTGTTGCTTTTTCCAGCATTACTTATGTATCAATTTCTAAGAAAATTTAGAGTGAGGATGTACAGTACAGAAGATACAACAGATACAGATGAAACAGTAGTAGCAAAGTAGCTTTCCTAATACATTTCTTCTAAGACAAAGGAAAATTTTCTTAATAAGAAAATGCCCCTCTCCCCATGAAAACTAAAGCTATTTTTTTTCCACTGATACAGAACACAAAAATACCAAATAGTACACAGAATGTCATCCCAAAACTTCATGGATTCAGCGGTTCTTTGATGAATAGCAGATTTTTTTCCAACTGCTCTGGTTTCCAGGGGTTCAGTCCTATGGCACACAGGCTTGTTACGGAAGAACCAGATCTCTGCCACTGGGGAAGTCCGTTTACTGAAATAAAACTCCACGTGTCACTCTTCACTCTTAGGAGGAATCATAGAAATGTTTTCTTGCCCCAGTTTTCTGCCTTAATGCCACTGTAACCTTTGTAGGAGTTTCTCCATCTTTTTTAGGCTCTGCCTGCTCACCTTCTTGAAGAGCAAAATCCTATTTAAATGAGCACACCACTGCCTGAGGTCTAGGTCAGCATAGCCAGCAGTGAGGTGTTATCTGTGTCTTCACATAACTCTGCTGGCTCTAAAGCTTTTAGCCCTAAAGCTGGAGTTGAGAGAGACTTACAGGTTTTCAGCTCTACTGAAGCATTGCAAGACTTCCAGACTGCTTTCTGTGAAGCCAAGACTTGGGGGCAATGTTTCTGGGACAAGCTTGCATGATGGGATTCAGCTGAGCAAGCATAAAGCAAGGATTCATTTCAAGGTTAGGACACCTAAATGAAGGTGCCTACAGGTGCATTTGGGGTCTCACCTCCCATTGTGGTTTGTGGAGAACTAAACAGATTTCAGCCTAACAGCCACTGGGGATACAGCTCAGTTGCGTAAAAACTGGCACCAGGTACTATTTGAGATGTCCCATGGTGTCTGAGACACCCTTATACTGTTGACAGATACAACACAAGACCTGCAAATGCAGGTGAGGTGGAATGTACCAGCTCAGACTGCAGCATCTGAACCATACCAACTTCAGAGTGAGCTGAGCTTGCCACTGAGCTCCAGTGACTGTAATAACTAGACTTCTATTGACTGTAACAGGAGGATTGTCCCCACTGCATGCCTGTATTCACCTAGTCATAGACACCTATGTTTTGGTGTTCCAGTGCTGAACTACGCATCCACATATAAATTCCTAAATTTGTGAGCTGAACACCATCCCTATATGTAAAATTATCACCTGAAGCTCCCTTTTAGGTGACTCAGGAGAGAGATGCATCTCTAAAGTGCAATTCCTCCTGTCTTAGTGTGATAATTAAGTGTTTAGATGGGCCTACTTATATCCGTTGACATGTTGGGATCTTTGGGTAAATTCAGGGCTAAGTGTTTGCATGGGGGACATATTAAAGAAGGGATTCCATTCTGGAAACGTGCCTTTTGGATTCCTCCCTTATTTCCAGCTGTTGGCCTGGAATTGTAACAGCCTTCTGTGCTCGGTGCCTAGTCTAGAAGCCATATGTGAACAACTTGAATACATTAGGACACCTCCCTGATCACAGAAATTTATGCTTAGTTAACTGAATCAATTCCATAAAGTTAGTTTAAATTAATTCTGTTCTCAGTACCCACAGCTGGGCAGAATGTATTAGCTTACCTAAGCTATAACTCAAATTATAAAGGAAGGACAGAACTGTCTCACTTTTTCCCCACCAAATGCCTTTTTTATTTTTAATTTTTTCTTTCCTGTATAGAACGCTCTCTGCCCATTATCTTAGATAGAATGGATGGTGTTTCTCTTCTCTAGGTGAGTAAATGGCTTTTGGTTGTCCTAGGTGCCATCTCTTTTGCATTTAATTTATATATCATTTTTTCCAATAAGATGGAAAAGTATGCACCCTTATATCTAGTAGCCATTAAGCATTGCCAATTGAGGAATGAATCTTTCAATGAACCCTAAAATTATGTCTTGGTCTATACATTAAAAATATATGTGACATATCTGAACAATCTAGCTGTTTAATGAACTTTATGTTTCTGGTTCTTAACTGAGACTAGACACAATATCATATTTTAGAATGACAGCCCATTTGGGATAATTCCTAACCTCTTCAGAAACCATAGCATATGACAACAATGGAAATAATTCTGACATACTAGACTCACACATACTGTGGAAATGCTTACCTTTCAGCTTGCCCTGAAGGATAATGCAGGGCTAAGCTTTTTGTATTCCCGTGTTGACAAGTTTGCTCATTGTCCACTCATGGTCACAGACTCATCCTGAGAGTTTCAAAACAAAGTTAGAATGCGGGCTTGCAAGAGCTCTGTGTTTAAAACATAGTAGAGACCTAGATTTACTCTCTTACCTCAATGTTTCATTAATAAAATACGTATAAAAATGCTTCTTTGTCTGCCTTCCTTCATTTAGATTTTATCACTAACTCTTTTACTAATGCATATCTGGAATCCTGACCTCATTCACACCTTGAGGATTACAGTTGTATTTGCAACCATATCACTAGTCATGAATGTGTTAACCTTAAGGGCAATCAGAGAGATACTAGAGAGACAATGCAGACAGCTAGTGCTGAGTGGGAGTACTGTGCCTAAAGCACCCAAATACAGAACAGCTGTGTTTTTCAGCAAATCACCAGAACTCACCTGAGATGTTCAATGACTCATGAATTTCATTTACAGCCCTAGACTATTCAGACTGTTGGCACCACAACCATTTCAGCATACTCCCTGCACACATAGATTTTCCTCCCTTGAAACTCTTCAGTTAACCAGATTATTTCAAAACTCTTGCTGCTGTCAGTTCAAATGCTGATCTTCTGTTTGACTTCAGAACCTCATTGGCTTCCATGCCTACACATCTTGTCACTTCTTCCTGTCAACATGAGCACCACTGCAGCTGCAGAAGGGCAGCAGATAGTAAAAGCTCTAAGGCTAAGTGGGTAAGTGAGAACGAACAGGAAAGGACATTTAACTCAGCTTGACGTTGTAGGTGACATTTCTAATTTCCAAAAGCCTTTCAACCCTTGCAAAATGCAGAATGACAAAGTTTCTATGAAAGACTGGCAGACCCATCTGCCTTGCTATAAATGTTAACAAATTACATCTGTGATGAAGGTCAGAGAAAGACTGGGTAATATTTGTTAGCGATGAAAGAACTGAAATAAAAAGGAAAGATTTTCTTTTATTGGGAACAAGTCTCTGTGAGTTCATCATCTCACAGGATTTTGTAGTTAGGGTCCTCACTTTTGGACTACCTTTATTCCAGTTATTTCAGAAATCTTGCATTTAATGCAGCATAAGAGCCTTATCTACTGAGATTAGGATTGTCTCCTAGAAAAGTAAGATGTGGGTCTGTATCAGCTCAGCCTGAGGTGAGACTGAAATGTGGGATTTCCTAAATCTAAATAGTGACTGTCTTCTGTACAGGGGAAAATAATAATAATAATAAACTAGACTGTTCTGCTTAGGTTTAGTATGATATTTCTTGGGAGTTTTGGTGGAGCCTCCCTTTCCTCAACTCCTGATTACTGATGGCTTTTAAGTCTCAGATAAATATCTGGCTGTTATTTAGTTTATTCATGAGCATATGCATCTGACTGGGTTTAGGTTGTTGGAGAAATAGACAGCCTTAGATTATGGCTCGTCTGGACATCTAAATCAATTTGGGTGGTCCCAATACATAGTTTTCCCTGAAAGTAATGGAAGAACTTAGAGAAATTGTATTTTGTTGAGGGATGTTATATGGAGAATATTGTACCTTGTAGAGATGTGTGAAATCTAATTAAATAGTAAAAGAGATATTCTCCTATTTTTTAATTGTGCTTTTCCCCAATACCTTCTCTATCTTGCCTAAATTTGCATATTTTTCTTTTTAAGTATTTCAGGGAAAATACATCTTTCCAATCCAAACATCTATATGAATATGCGTTTTCACATCCTTTCAATATAAAATACTTATCTATAAAATGTGATCACTTTTCACTTAGCAAGGCAGACAGACGTGATGTTTCTCCCACCTTCTTGGGATATAATGTCTAATTTTACTTGAAAGTATGTGTACTTACTCCACTCAGATAAGCTCGTATTGATGTCTGTAATAAAATACCCCCAAAATTGAATTGCTACCAGCTTTGCATTTCATTATGAATGTTTTGTATGCCTCTGATAAGTATTTGCCAGTTTGGATTTTACCCAGACTGCTAGAGTCAATGCCTCTGATATCTCAAAGAAATGGCTGTTGGTCTTTATTAATAACAGGTCTCCAGGCACCTGGTTTACATTTCATGTAAGAGTTTCATGTTTCCAACAATATCATACACTATAGAACAATGCTGCACCACTGATTTAGTGCCTGCTTCCCCCTAACCTCAGCAGTGGTGTGTTGCTTTTCAGATCCTCTATCTACCAGTGTGATTTGGAGTTCCTTGTAAATACAAAGATTGCCACTGTCTTCCTCTTTTATAATTATAATATTTATACTTACAACACATAAAGGCCGCAACCAAGACTGTCACTAGCTCTGCACCTCATCATGAATTCTTTGTGTGCTGCTAGTAATTGTTCTCAGTTAACCCAGAGCCTGACAATACATCTAGTATAAAGCATCTTTTCTCTAAAAAATTATGATGCTGGTAGGTACACCATTAAAATGGTCTCTATTTCAAACTTTTCCTGGGTGACTTTCATACATGCCAGTCTGATGACTGTTTTACTCTCATTTTCACTTAATCTTCATGTTAACAACGTTGTCTTTCCACTCCCATGCCCAGTGAGTCAGGTGCTGCACAAATATACTTGTACCAGTACCAGGAAGTTTAGAAACTTGTATTTTGGATTAAAGATCTCAGCTGACAAAGGGTGAATTCTGTTCCACTTACTAAACAGCAGTAGATTGTAATCTAAAGCAGATAAATGACTTTACAAATAATAATAAAATGATGTTACTGTCATAGCAATGCATTTTAATAACAATACCAGGTAGGTAGATATTCTTGTGTGTGAATGTAAAAATAAAAACATCACAAACGTGACTCTGCTCATGATCTGATAGGCATTCCTAACTACAGATATATTCTGACCCTCACAGATGCTTTCATATATCTCAGCTTTGGACATATATAGCAGTTACAGGTAAAACACCTTAATTTGAATGAACTGAAATCTGGTAATTTGGGAAAAAAAAAAAAAATGGAGAAAAAAAAAAAAAAGGTAATGATTTCAATTCATTTTCTGACTTAGACAACTTCAAATTTTTGGCATTAATGTAGCTTTTAGGTGAGGACAGTGAAGTTCTTTTCCATTGCCTCATCAGTTTTGGAAATGTTATTTTAACTTAAACCTGAAACATTTCCAGAACCTGTTCAGAATAAGAATGAGAAAAACTGGATACACAACTTCTCATAATAGTGACACTGGTTTTTAACTAATGCTGTCTTACAATTTAACTGCTCTGTGATAGAAGCAAAGAATCTTTTATATCCATATCATTTGAGTGAATGTTATTGCAGTCAGCAATAACGGAATTCCTAACAACAGAATAACAATTGTTGAGTGCACATAAAATCTCAATTGATAGATACAGATTGAGAAACAGTAAAAGCTTCAGGCAAAACCCATCATTATTTATTTGAAAGATGCATAATCAGATTTATAAGGCTGATTAGAGTGATACATAACCTAAGACTTAGTAAGGTACCCTTAAATTTTCAAAGATTTAGGTGAGGATTTAGCTCTTTGCAGTTGATAGGAGTCACGCAGACTAAATTACATGCATTGCTCTGAAAATGTAGGGAAATGGCCATTGAAGGGGAAATGGCTCAGAGAATGCTGTATAAGTTAACTTGTTGTTTGCATACTATTATATGGAATTGCAGGCTCTGCAGTAACTCTTAATGGGGGAAATTTATCACTGCAGAGAGGACCTGTCAAAGCAGAGGTCAGGACTGACAAACTGACAGAGAGAAGAGAAGTGGCCAACCAAAGCCTTTTCTACAAATGGAGGAAAATATTGGAAGAACAGCACAGGGATATTTGTGGAGAGATACGGTCATCCGAGGTCACTGAACAGGAACCACTGTAACAGTGTGCAGGGGGTAGGAGTAATACACCCAAAATCTGTAGATGGACTGATGAGAGTGCCTCTGACAGTATGGTGACTGTACAGTGTCTGACTGTATCATACAGTACCTCTAGCTGGATATTACCGCCCGCTAAACAAGAAACTACTTGACAAGAAAAGCTGTGTTTTAGGGAGGTGTGTTTGTTAACTCTGACATGACTTGCCTTCTTCTGCCATCATCCCATCACACTACATTCCTGTTGCACTGAATTCTGCTTTAGAAAAGTCAGTGAGGAGGTTGTGCTACTCAAAACTCAACTTGATGTAAGTTTTTGTATTGGTTCAGAGAGGAAACAAGAACAACCAAAAATGAGGAGGGAAGGAAATAAAAAAGTCCAACTTTCTCACTTCTATCAAATGTGTGAAGGAAGCATGATGACATTGAGAACTAGAGGCAAAAAATAACTTTGCATTTAATTTGGACAGTGTTAAGTTTCATGTAGTGGGAAGAGAGTTAGGAGAAGATGAGAAAGTCATAGATGTACATATATTTCGAATATTTACTGGATTTGAACAGAGAGCCTGACTAGAAACTGGAAAATAAATTTGTGAGACAGTGTCAAAAAGATGACAACAGAATGGTGTGACCTGGTGACATTAGCCAAAGCAAAAGTGTAAAGAGAGTTATATATTCTTTTCTCTTTTTACAAAAAGGGTTCTGACTTGATATACTGTCTGCGAGAGTGCCATCTGGTGATCCACAATTACATTACAAAAATGACCTTCCTAAGCAAGCTGCAGTTAGAGCTACCGTACAGATATTTCAGCTCAACCCTCTGCTGGTTTCATTAGACCAAGACACTATTATATGCACTGTACTGAGAAAATAAAAATCATTAGAACTCACAGGGGAAAAAGCAGAAACAAACACACTTAACATTCAAATAGCAAATCTTTAGCAAAGCAAGCACAGAAGGTATGCATGTAAAATCTTGTTTATGCTATGAGGATGGAAAGGTGCTTTATATAAAAAGGAGAGTTTGGGGGAGTATTTATATAGGTTTTTAACACTCTAGTTAAATCTTCAGTCGAGAGTACATAAAAATGTTAGATAGTAAGTAGTAAAGGCAGATTCAGTAAGGCTAGCTTTTTGTCTTCAGAGCTCTTTCTAAATTTACTTATTGATGTTTATTTGTCTGACAGTCCTTATAACTAAAAGTTGCTGGCACTTCTCCCTATGACCTCCTCAAAAAAATCTCACAGACAAAACATGTACCTTTGTTGTTTTTGTCTTCTTCAAACCTTCATAAGAAACTATGAATTTGAATTATTGTCAGTGATTTTTTTCATTATCATAGTTGAAGGTTCCTGTTTTGTCAATTTAGGATTTATAGGACCTACAGGAATTGCTTCATATAAGAAGAAATGTTTTATTCAGCAATCTGAAACAGAGTTAATACATTAAGAAATGATGTTGAGGGGAAAATTTTCATATAAATTATACAAATGAAATCCTTGTTCATCTCCAATATCTAGAAAGTAATGATTCCATGTTTACACTAATGTGAAAGTCTAGATTAGGTTTGTACTGAACTCATAAAATACCAGTATAAGTAAGATATGGTACAGTTCAAACTCTCCTCTCTTGCTGGAACAGCCACTCTGAGCACCAATAAGCCATCCAGAAGAAAGAAACACAGGGTCCATGTTAACACATCTAATCAAAGAGTCTGCAAGTGTATTATTCAATAAGGTAATTATGATACTTGTAAGGGAAAGGAGACATGGGAAGATAAAGTGACTTGCCAGATATCATATAGAAAGTGCTAGTAATAGAGTCCACCTAAGCCTCTGGGTCTGAGCCTGGATTTAGACACTAGATCATACTGTTTTACCACAGAGACCTTTGACATCTTAAAGCAGAACCAGAATTTGGGTTAGGAACTACAAACACTTGAAAAATAATTTCTATAAACAACATTAATTGCCAATTTAATCAGTCACATTTATCTTCATTTAGATGTAAGTGAAGATTAAGTCTCTCCAGGGAGTAGAAAATAGCTGAAATAAACACAAAGCATTGTCTTGTGAGACACTAACCACAAACTCAATAAGATTAGCTATTTTGTAGAAGATTGAGAAGTAGTAAATGAGATACCTGGTTTGAGAAAGGAACAGATTCTAGGAAAAGCAGTCAGAATAGATTTGCTTCAGTACCAGGTAAAATAGCTGAAAAGCTAATTAAAGATAGAGGAACTAAACTGCACACATGAACAGCAGTTAGCAGGGATTAAGCAGAATAATTTGGGGAAAAGTAAGTCTTGTCCTAGATATGCTAGAATTCTTTTATTGTAATAACAAAAGAGTGAATAAAAGAGAACCAGTTAAAATAGTTTATGGGGACCTCCTGGAAGCCTTTGATACAGTTTCCTACAACAGCCTATTAAAAAGGCCAAAAACTGACTCCACTGGGAGCAGGATTTTGCTCCAAGCAGCTACAGTGTGCAGTATTTTTAGAAAAAGGCAAGGTCACAGAAAGCAAACTGAATGGAGGAAGGAATGATTTGACTCATGGAAAAATATCAGTGGGATGCTCTGAGCTTCCAAGTTAGGCCTAACACTGTAAAAGTGATCTATGTGAAAGGACCACTGAGTCATCTATCAGTAACAGACATATCTATAAGTATCTGGAAAAGATTTGGGGAAAAACTTGAAGATATTGGGTAATCATACAAAGAAAGAAATATTAGGTAATCTAGCTTGTAAAATGGATTCTTGAACCTTCTACTATGTCTTAAATAACTGTAATAACTAACAGAAGGAACCACATGACAAGGATTACTTCAGCTCCCTAAAATAAACTGTACTTCAGTTGAAAATTCTACTCCTTTTCTGTTGTCTTTCGCTGATGAGTAGTTTTTTTTGTTATATTAATAAAGATAATTCCTGGTTCCTACTTCTGTATGGTTCCAGAATCCATTTTACAATGACAAAAAGAGCCTATAGGCTCACAATTTTGCATAAATTTAATGGATTGGCACACAAATATCCAGCATTGAATATCTGTGCATAGAAGTTCAGAACATGCAAATCTGAGTGCAGTGATGCATGGTTAGGACTGTGAATCTGATTTTTTTTTTTTTTCTATATGAGTTTACAACAAAGCCTAGCTTGAAGACAGGAAGGGCAGGGGTTTAAAGCTACAAACTCTAAGTACAATTGAAGAGATATCAACACTTTATCTGTGGAACAACATCTATGCTATCAACAAAAATCTCTTTTTAACACCTCAGAAACACTGTTAGGGATTCTCATTTTTGCCTCTATGAGATCTCGATTGTCTGCTTCACAACTTAGTGTTCACACATCTGAGTTATTGGAATGGACTAGTATACAGTCATATAAATTCAGAGAGAAAATCCATAGTTTGTGCAAATGATCTTAGTTCTTGTGTAACTTTTCTGAGAAACTTTGTTAGGTAAAAACCTGTGTCATTCAAGTTCAGCTTTACTTTTTCAATACAGGTCTGTTATACGAGAACTAGACAAATCTGGAAAAAAAATGGTTCAAGGACATCTGATCTAATTTGAAAGAACAAATGACTGGGTCAGAGAAAAAAAAAAAAAAAGGCTAAAAAAAAATAATGAAGGATTATGACAATAAGACATCTTATCAGATAGTTTTATATACAAGCTGATGTTTGCCACTCTTTGGAAAAAACTTTTTTTTTTTTTTTTTGTATTTTCTATATAGATGCAAGTGAGTTAGGACACAAATCTTATTGTTAATACAAAAAAAAAAAAAAAAAGTCCTAAAAGTGAAACGAGCAAGAACTCTGAATCACTCACACAGGTATAGACTCTGTGGCTGCTCTTTCATGGATATATACAAGTATACACGTCCTACATATGTGTGTGGGGCAACTGGGCATTCTTGGAATTACATTACAATTCTTGTAATTCCAGATGCAGTTAACTATGCTGACAATGCGACACATGGCCACACATGGCCATGCTTATAGTAAGTGCTCAAATGCCCTGAAATTCCTGAAGTTATGTGCACATCTTTGTAGAGATCATGCCCCAGACCTCCTTCTCTCTCATGTGAAACCACTTTTAAAGAAGAATTGGAACTCCTTCAAAAAGAATGAAAGGGAATTCCTATGCTGATAGTGGTATTGAATAATGGTCATAGTAACACTATGTATTTTCCTTTTCTCTCTGCTCAAATCCTCAAAACGATAAGCCAAAATCTCCTCTGAGAGTCATTCACACAGTTTTTATTCTTGTATTGTTATCTTACCGTCCCTCAATCCCAGTAAGCCAAAACTACCATCACCCCAAAGTTAATTGGATCTCATCGTGCCTGTTTTCCATCAAGAGTTAGGTTCATATATTGTTCTCTTGCTGAGTACTTAAAGATGGATTCTCAGAGTGTCTATTTGTATGAAACATGTATTTCAGAAGGTTATGTACTGGGATTTGAACTATGCCCTATGTGGCTCCTCATAGAGTCCTTCACTCACAATAGGTAAATGATTTCTGAAGAGTTGAATATTAACTCCCTACTTAAAATTTGCATTTACATTCAGTAAAGACTTTCATTTCCTGGTTGTGAAATTAATCTTTTTTGTTTTATCGAAGAAACATCAGCACTTCTTATGCCAGAGTGAAAGAGCCATTAAGCCTTTGGAGAAGTATTAAAAATGATATTTTTTTTAAAGTATAAAAAGTTAAGGAATAGGAAAACCTTAATAGGTAATTGAGATCTGTTTAAGCAAGTGGGCCTGTCCTAAGGAAAAGGACTGGGGGGGGAGTCCCGCCCGGGAAGCCTTCCAGCCTTCCTCTGAAATGGTGTTCCTTTTTGGTAGAATATGCATATTAGATTATTATTTTTTTTTTTTTTCCCAAACTATTAGATCCTGGATATGAGAGCTGCCAAATGCAAAATGCCCTTACCTTCCCTACCCCAGCCTGAGAATTCACAGTCAGTTTTTTATATCTGTACCTTCCTTCATCACACAGTGTTAGACTAAAGGAGAGCAAGACTGCATATTGTAGTGATTTCAGTAATAAAAAATACCATTGTTTATCCTTAACTTCTCCCATATTTCAACTAAATTATTTGGTTTAGTTACTGATTTTCAACACACAGGAAATAATGTCTCCAGTGATGTCTTGTTCCAAGGTATCATCACGTCCAGGTACCTAAAAAAACAGTTTTATGAACGAGCATTTCCTGAGGCACTAAATCACTGAGTAAGGAAGGAGTAAGCTACCATTATGAGTTTATTCTCACAGATCAAAGTTAAAATGGCAAACAAACAGAAACCAGCTTAATACCTGCATCTGATTAGTATCATAGCCGACGCAAAAAGATGTTAGATTTATTTTATACCAATTGCATAGAAATATACACATATGTACATATATAAATTTTCACAAAACTATTGCCACAAAAATCATCATTTAATTTCCCCATGGAAACCACTCCGATAAGTGCAAAACAAGTGTATATGGTCTAGAAAAAGGCAAATACAGCTGCCTTCTGAAAGGAATGGTACTGAGCTATAAATCTCTTTAGAGAGAGAAAGGGAAAGAAACATGCTATTCATTATGGTTTCTCTGTGTACCCTAGACGTCCACCCCAAGTAAGGTAAGAAAGAGAAGATAGCCTTGGTTGCAACTTGTGAAATAAGAGAGAAGCTGTACTCTGAACTGAAACAGTGGCTCAGAAAATAGGATATGTATATTTGTGAGACCTGAAAAATTGTATTTGGAGAATTACTTCAAATTTATTCTGATTTTTGAGTCTTTGGGGGAGCAGAGACTTTTCACATTTCCTCTAAAAATATGGAAATTTTACACATACATCCTGAGGACTCTTTTAGGCAGATAGTGGTTTAATAGATTGCTTACTCACTCATACACAAGAACTTCACACAACAATTAAATCTTCATGTTCACATCACACGCAGAGATGAAATCATGAGACCCCAAAAACTGTTGCTTCGAAAAAGTCTTCGATTAGTGAAGTTCACTCTTGCCATTTCTATGACTATTTTTATTATTGTGGTAGCATGTCTAGGCTCTACCACAGGTAGGCGTGCATTATAAGACTGATAGTCAAAGATACTCCTAGCTTGAAGAGTTTGCAACACAGATAAATGAGACTTTCAAAAAGGGGAAAGAAATGATACATTTTGTCTTTGTCCTAAAGATGAAAAACAGAAGCAGGAATATATTAAATGACTTCTATGGAGGAAATATATGACAGAGCCAGAACAGGAGCTACACTGAGCACTGATTTACTAACTAAAGCACAAGACCATCCTCAGTTTCAGAACTTATTTTAAAAAGTCCTTCTATCCAAATCTTGCTTTCAAATCTGTTGAAGTTCAACCACTGTATGAAATACCAGGAAACTTTGTGATTTCCCAATGCAAGAAGAAAATCTTAATGGCTTTCTTATAGATTAAATTCATGATGCAATTTCCACCCTATTTTATGTCATTTTAGCTAAGAAAACCTCTTGAGATTTCTTTTATCTTTGCTTTACATCTTCTTTTTATCAGTGTGTTAATGTTTGGTCTTTTGGTCCACATATTTTTTAAAACCGCTTCTGCTAACATAATTTCTGTAACTGGCAGTATGAAATTCAAAGGGCTAAATCCAGTGAAGCAAATAGTAACAGCAATAGCAAACTTGTCTTCATGTCATTATATAACGGATAGTGAGATAAGCAGGAATTCTGAGACTGTATAAAAGGAATATGAAATTTAATAGTAAATCCACCAATGAGCTGAATAAAATGCATGTAATTAGACTGTTGGCTGAGAAAATATTTTTAAAGATTGGTGTCAAAACCCAGCTACCTAGCCCCTGAGAACAAGCAAGTAATACATCTATATCCATGCCTGCATTTTATGTATCTGTACTATTTATGTAACTCATTCAACTTGATTAGGCCATGCTGTAGGCTCCAGAGAGTAAACCACATTCATTCTCCCCCAGAAAGCAACTAGGTATATTATTGTAATACAAAGATGTTTGGACTAGTTTTTAGAATCCTATTGTGTTTTGCATTTTAAGCCTGAATGACATTTAATATTAGCATCAAAATATATCAGCAACATCATGCTGATTTATTTTTTAAAAGTTTCAGCTTCTAGGTCATCAGAACAGGAACTAATTACTGATTATAAATCGTTCAGACTCTCAACTCTACCCCAGACATTACATACTCAGCTCATAACAATCTTATATCTCATGCAGCTCCACATCATTTTTGCAGGCTTAGAAGCATGAACTGGGAACATCAGGGCAAATAAAGATACTCATCAAATAGGAGCATTTGATACTGGTCTAAAATAATGAAATGAAGCATAGGAGTGATTGCAGTGACATTTCACAGACTGAGTGGTCACACATTGGAATGAGTTGCCCAGGGAAGTGGTGGAGTTACCATCCCTGGAGGTATTTAAGAGATGAATGGATGTGGCACTAAGGGACATAGTGGTGGTTGGATTTGATGATCTTGAAGGTCTTTTCCAACCTAAATTATTCTAAGATTCTATGACTCTCTGACACTACAAGTTCAGCCTGTATCTATCACCAAACAGAGCTCAAGAAATGTGACACCAGTACAGCCCATCCATTCACACAGTGTAATACAACAGATATACACTGTGGATTCTCCCATAGTTTTAGCCCGCTGGGCTACAATCATGCAGGCAGATAATCCATGTGTAAGCTTATATACATCTGTTCACACAAAGAATCAGAGAATGACAGAATATCCCATGTTGGAAGGGACCCACAAGGACCATCAAGTCCAACTCCTGCATTCACACAGGACTGCCCAAAAATCAGACCATGTGTCTCAGAGCATTGTTGAAAATACTTCTTGAAGTGTTGTTGAAAATATTTCTTGAACTCCGGCTGGCTCAGTGCTCTGACCACCTCGCTGGGGAGCCTGTTCCAGTGCTTGAGCACTGACTTGGTTAAGAACTTTTTCCTGATATCCAGCTTGAACCTCCCCTCAAGCAGCTTCATGCCGGTCACTTGAGTCCTCTCACAGGAGTCACCATCGCTATTCTTGTGCTCATAGTAAGCTCTGGAGTCTATTAGATCTTGGCAAGTCTCCAGAGCTAGTTGTAGGCACTGTGAGTCATCTTGCCTGCAGTGTCAGTCCCTTTTATATCTAAATGAGGAGAAATGGTCATTGTTATGGTGTGACTCTGATGGTTTGTTTGATAGCTATATACTTGGTCAGAAGAACTCATTGCACTGCAGCAGCATTTAGCACTGTAAGACATGTCAGCTTCTAAGCTCTACCCTGGAAAGAACAGCTTCACCACTTTGGTCTGAAGTTCCCTTTTTCAAATTGATTTATTGTAGTCCAGAAAATGGGAATTAAAACGCCTTCCTGAGCAAAAATATAAAAACCCACAGCAGCAGTGTTCCTCATTTTGTTGCTCATGGGAGACAAAATCCCCTGGTACCATACATCTTTCTCCTCTCACAAGCCAGGCAGGATTCTTATGTTATTTCTTGCCTGTCTTCATGCAATTCCTTGTACAATAAACCTTAGACTCTCTCTTTCACGTAAGTCCTAGGACTTCTTTCCTCTAGGAATGTATCAAATATTCTCTCTCTTGGAAAACCCTACCCTTGATGCTGGAGCACAAACACATCTAGAAAGAAGGCTGAGCTGGGGCTGAGTGCACCTAAAGTGATGTCTTAGGTCAAAGACCAGGCAGGTATTTCCAGAGGATGTATTTGCAAGGTGCTTCTGCCCCTGGTGATGTGAATTTGCAGGAAGTGGCAGGTGCAATGAAAATAAGGATTTCAAATGCCAGATTTGAACCTGTGGAAGGGGGAGGCAGACTATTAGAGTAAAACTGCCTGTTTTTTTTTGTTTCTCTTTCTATGAGGGGGAAGCTTGTGGCAGGATCCCCTCAACGGTCTTGCTGCTGGTTTACACAAGGGAGTAATTTTCATTGGAAACTAATCTTTACCAAGTCAGAAGCTCAGTGTCAATTTTATCTGTGTTTCTTGCTGTCACTGCTATTTTCCTCAGCAGCAGTGCCACTAGCCCTGCTATTAGCCACTGCTGGGCTTTACCTCACAAGTTCCCAATGTCTCTTTGCTTGAAAAGTTACAGGAAATGGCAGCTTTAATAACCTTAAAATGATGTTAAAGGAACTGCTGCTTAAGGGTAAAAGAGGTTAACTGGGCAAAGCTACGTCGGCCTGACCCAGGCAGGATCCCAACAGCAGGCTTAAAGTTCACTAATTTACATTCACATCCTAACCTGAGCTTTGCAACTGGAACCCATTTCCAAAGACCTGTCTAAATAAGGGCAATCAGGAAAATGAGCCTGACTTAACAGAAAATGTGACTTGAAAGTGGATTAACTAACTTACATTTGTGAATGCTCCTACAAAGAATAAAAGTGAACTTGTTTCTATTTATTTCACATTTGGCAGGGAACTAATTCAAACATATATTTTTATTCCCCTCCAAAAAAGATTTTAACTATTGAATTTAATTAAGTTTAGTGGAGTCACTTTAAAAGCTGTTTCTTATTAATGTTGAGGGCTATGCCTTGTAAATGAGATCTATTCAAAATAATAATAATAATAAAATAAAAGAAAAAAATCACTAGAGATTCAAACTTCCCCATATCTTCCTTGGATCCTTCTGCAGAACCCACTGTTGATACGTGGCATAATGTTCTCTTGAAGGCCAGAGACAATGGAAAATGTTATTGCTATATAATAACAGTAACAAACAGAAGCTGGGGAAAATGAGTTACTTGGTGGAATAAGATGTGGAAGTTGTATTCTGTTCTTTGATAATGTTTTTGTCTGAATTCCAGGAAAAAAAAAGGATGTATAGTTCCTGATGGAGTTCTCTTGCAGTCTGGACACAATCTTGTACACTTCTACCAAACTTCTACCATCTAAGGAGAACCACAAGAACAATGAGGAGCAGCAGTTTCACAGTTGTTTGTAGGATCTGTGAATATCACTTGAAATGATAATCCAAAGGAAATGAAGTACAAATAAAGGCATCCATCCTTTTAACAAATAGAACTGTCCTTGTCTTGAAAGCCAAAAATCTCTATTCTCTTGGTTATTCTACTTCTGGTTTGCTTAATATACTTCTTTACCCTTTTGTACCTGAGTTTCTTCCTATATACAGCAACATACAAGTTCCTGTCTTGGTCAGCCATTATAACAGGAGAGATCTGAATGTCAGGTGCTGTTGAATAAGCTTCTCTAGAAGTAGCTACAATTAAATAATTTTCTTTAAAAAATAATTTGAATATACAAAAATAGTCATATACTTCAAAATGTTCCATGCTGTGCGATATAAATATATTATCAACAATTTAAAAAAAGAGAGAAAATATCAAAGAAAATGCATAGTAGAAGAAGAAAAATACCCATCTCGGCATAACTCAGAAAAATAATAATTTTGTAAGACACCTTCATCCTTAATATCCTTCAGGAGCTTCTGCAAGGCTGTAGAAAGCAAGAGGCTATTGTTCTCCCTCCTCCCCCCAACATTTTCTTCCTATTTAAAAACCTTTTGGCTTCATCACAATCAACAAAATATATGTGCAATCATGAAAAATAGCCTGCAGCTCTGCTGGATGAAGCATATCAGCTTGTTCTCCAATTTTAGAAAATTGTATTTTATGGCTATCAAAACTGCAATGTGGAAGCAGAGTTGTAAAGAGAAGTAGTCTGAGAAACATGCAGAACTATATCTTGATAAAAAGGCTAAATAATGCCAAAACAAATTCCTTATCAAATCATCAAAAAAAAAAAAAGTAATAAAAAGGTATGACCAGAGAAACACTCAGATTATATTGTTATGTATGTTTGAGAAAGTAAGTTGACAAGTAGAGAAAGAAACATAATCTCTGATATATGAGCAATTCTGAAACTCTTTCATGGTGAATAAGTTGATCCTTGTCCTTGCAAAACCAAAATGCAAGTAAATAAAACACAAAGTCCTGAGCTTTCATCTCCATATTGCAATCGTCTGACTTCCCTGTTCTAATATAATTCTGTGAAATTTGGGATTAATGGTGCAAAGAAATATTTGCCTTGATAATAAAGAGTTTCCAGATTCTCCACCTCTGTTTTCATTGCCACATTATCCTTATTTATAATATATAAGTCTGTAACTTGACAAGACTCGGTAATGCTTTACATTTTACAAGTCTAGAGACAAACCATCCTGCTTGTCCTCTACACATTTTAGTACTGTCATATCATTAAAGCTCTCCCAAGGGTATCCCTCCTTACCAGATTTGATACCTTATTAAGATTTACAGGGTGAGTTTGAGAGTGGTGAACAGCAGTAGAAGCATATTTCCCAACTGAATTTGCACCAGACAGCTAGCTCCCAGTCTTAGAAGTTAGTCTTATTTTGCTGAAATTGCTGTTTTTTTAGAGTTCATAAATAATGATAAATAACAGTGAACAAAAAAAAAAAAAAAGCTGAGAATAAAACGAAAAACTAGAGGATTATCTAGAAAGGAATCAAACTGAAAAATGCAGGGATGTATGGGTTGAGATCAACAAGATCTACACCCTGTAGGACCAGAAAAAGTGAGAGTCTTTGAAGCCCACTGACAATGTGGAGATCATATAGATATAAGAGATTTTGGTCTTCACTCCCAAACCTGCCATGTGTATCTCAAAAACAAACAAACAAACAAACATAAAAAAATAATAATAATAAATAGCCAACAATGAATCCTACCAAATACAGATGGAGGAAAGACAAATAACCTAGTCCAGAGCTCTACTCCAAAACATGGTAAGCTTTGGAAAATTTTGATTTCTTATTCTGTACTTCAGTGTGTTTGCGCTTTCTCCCACCTTGGTGTCTCCATCTTTGCAGACATTAAGACACTGAATCCTACTCTCTGATTATGGTTTTCCAACCATCTTTACATCAAAATTTTGGTTGTTTATTCTAGACATATTTCTCTAGCTTGCATATGAAACTGACATGTCAGAAATGTCTAAACAATGATGTTGAAACAGAAGATGTCTACTGTTTCTCCTCTGCCCACTGCAGAAAGGGCTGGAGCAGTGAGATAGAAATTCATGATAGGTAGAAGAATCACCAAAAACAGAGATGAAAGCCTCACTGTAAAATGTAGGACAAACAAATAAACTGATATTTCAAGTCAGTGTTTGGAGATTTCAGGATACTCTGGAAGTTCATTTCACTCTGCTGAAAGATTTTAGTCTGGATTAGTCAGTGAACCTAACTGCAACTTCCCTTCTTAATATATTTATTTTATTAGACAAAACCTCTCCTCCATCTACATGACTTGCATCTCCTAATTTGTTTGCATTTCCAGGGGAAAAAAAAAAAAAAAAAA
>CM021699.1:108146634-108171637 GCA_011074415.1 Stictonetta naevosa | reverse complement strand
CTCAGCTCTGGTCAGCAGTGGGGCCCTTACCAAACATGGGGCAGCTTCTAGGTCCTTCTCACAGAAGCCATCCCTATGGCCCCCTGCTAGCAAAACCTTGCCACGTAAACCCACTACAATGTTTAACTACTTGAACAACCTAAATGACAAATTTAATGTTAATGAAAGTGATAGGTATTCAGTTCCTCCAAGAATCAAGCCCTTAATTTATTATTAGTTTTGACTAATTAGTTATTAATTTTGACTTCAGTGCCAGCAAAGCTCATGGAGCAGATTATCTTGAGAGTCATCACGCGGCACTTGCAGGGCAAGCAAGCAATCAGGCCCAGTCAACATGGGTTTATCAAAGGCAGGTCCTGCTTGATGAACCTGATCTCCTTCTATGACAAAGTGACATGCTTAGTGGATGAGGGAAAGGCTGTGGATGTGGTCTACCTTGACTTCAGTAAGGCTTTCAACACTTTCCCACAGCATTCTCCTGAAGAAACTGGCTGCTCTTGGCTTGGACTGGCATATGCTTTGTTGGGTTAGAAACTGGCTGGATGGCCAGGCCCAAAGAGTTGTGATGAATGGAGTTAAACCCAGTTGGAGGCCAGTCACTAGTGGAGTTCCCCAGGGCTCAGTATTAGGGCCAGTTCTCTTTAATATCTTTATCAATGATCTGGATGAGGGGATTGAGTGCACCCTCAGTAAGTTTGCAGATGACACCAAGTTAGGTGCGTGTGTCGATCTGCTCGAGGGTACTAAAGCTCTGCAGGAGGATCTGGATAGGCTGCACCGATGGGCTGAGGTCAACTGTATGAAGTTCAACAAGGCCAAGTGCCGGGTCCTGCACCTGGGGCACAACAACCCCAAGCAGAGCTACAGGCTGGGAGATGAGTGGTTAGAAAGCTGCCTGGCAGAGAAAGACCTGGGAGTATTGGTTGACAGTTGGCTGAATATGAACCAGCGGTGTGCTCAGGTGGCCAAGAAGGCCAACAGCATCCTAGCTTGTATAGGAAAGAGTGTGGCCAGCAGGACTAAGGAAGTGATTGTCCCCCTGTACTCAGCTCTGGTGAGGCCACACCTCAAGTACTGTGTTCATGTTTGGGCCCCTCACTATAAGGATATCGAGGTGCTTGAGTGAGTCCAGAGAAGGGCAACGAGGCTGGTGAGGGGTCTGGAGAACAATCTTACAGAGCGTGGTTGAGGGAGCTGGGTTGTTTAGCCTGGAGAAGAGGAGGCTCAGGGCTGACCTTATTGCTCTCTATAGGTACCTTAAAGGAGGCTGTAGCGAGGTGGGGATTTGTCTATTCTCGCATATGCCCAGTGATAGGACAAGGGGGAATGGGCTAAAGTTGTGTCAGGGGAAGTTTAGGTTGGATATTAGGAAGGAGTTCTTTACTGAAAGGGTCGTTAGCCATTGGGATGGGCTGCTGAGGGAAGTGGTTGAGTCACCATCCCTGGAGGTCTTTAAAAGAAGTTTAGATGTAGAGCTTAGGGATATGGTTTAGTGGAGGACTTGTTAGTGTTAGGTCAGAGGTTGGACTTGGTGATCTTGGAGGTCTCTTCCAACCTAGATGATTCTTTGTGATTCTGTGATTATGCAATTATATCCTAATGCTTAACCACACATATTTTAAAGAGAACAAACAACAACAACAACAAAAAAAAAACACCGACTTTTAAAATGTTATCTACATTCCCCCATCCAATTGACATTGAAATTCTCCTGACTTTCCTGGCTTTTTTTTTTCCTGACTTTACACACCTGAGCAGCAATATTACTGAAGTCAGGAGAAGCATTGATATGTGTAAGTTCTACTGAAGGTAAGTAAGATTCGCACTATCAAATCCTAAAATTGTTTGATTATCAACAGCCTATGGAGGAAAAAATAATGGTGTACATGGAAAAGTGAACTAGGTTTGGTCTGAGAACTATATACATTTCCTCTTATGAAAATGCCATTATAATCTACTTGTGGAGTAGAAATTGCTGGTAGCAAAAATCTTTGGTAGCTAAATCCTGTTTGCAGCATTTTGAACAGACCATAGTTTGGTGAAAAGGTAAAATGTTTCATTAGTAAAGTATGACATTCTCAGAAAACAGTAGCTCAAAATTAAATATTCTTGCAAAGTTCACACCCATAGTGTATTAATAATTAGTACTATAACTATTTAACCCCTAGGAGAGAAAAGTAATTTCCGCTTTTAAACATTAGCCAGCTCTATTCTAAGCCAGACATTTCTGACTATGCCTAAACAAAAGGATTATATTGTATACATTAAACAAGGAATATTTAAGTATATATCTGATTCTTCACTAGGAACACTGCTGCAAGTGGACTAGAAAATTAAGCTTTTCATATTTGCTTCCCGGTGGAAGCTATGTAAAACAGAATAATAAATGATTGTCACTTCATTTCAGAACATAAAATTAATCTTAGAAAACAGAAAAGTCATGAACAATATTGCAGCAGTATTTCATGGTTCACTGGTTATTATCACTTGCCAACATTAAGGTCACAGAAGAACATTTCTCATTTGTTGCCTAGAGTATCTGTGACTATATTCCTATTGTCAAACCTAACCTTTCGAAGAACCACAGAGGAAAAAAAAAGGAGAGAGAAAAAAATATTTTGAAGTGTGGTTTCTTTTGCTGCAGTATGTGTAAAAAAAAAAAAAAAAAAAAAAAAAAAAAAAAAAAGCCTCAAGCTGCTGGAGATAGAGCAGGTTGCAATCTTTAAATATTTGGTTGAGAGTAAAGCATTAACAAATACATTAACAACAACACCTTCTAGATTCCCTTGAATCTGAAACTACAACTGCCCTGACCATCACTGGTAGTCAATCCTTCACATGATTTAAAGGGAGGTTGTGAGTGAGACAGAGGACTGCATACATTTTTTGCCAAAATGACCCATGTGTAGAAAAAAAAATACTTTGGAAGGTAACACAGAACCATTTATTTCTTGGTCAGTGATTTGAAAATAATCATGGCTATTAGTGTACACAAATTATAAATATAATCTTTATGGTTAATCCTAAGCACAAATTCAAGAAACTTATTTAAAGAAAGGGTTGTCTATCCAGGTCAGTTATACAGAATTCTGTCCTTTTGTGTCTCTAAGGTGAGGGACTGAAACAAATTGCTTTGCTCAGTCCTATGCCTAATAGAAAAGTACCCACTTCATTCACTCAGCATATTTACCACTAATTGATCATTTTAGGGTTGAGCAAGGAGATTCAGAACAGTCAAGAGACTGTAAGAACTGTTGCTTTATTCCCACTTATATTTCTTCTAGAAAGGCACTTTCAGACTCTGTGAAAGGTTCTCAAAGGAAGACTTGCAATTAATGTCAATAGGATACACCAGCCTTGCAAAGCTAAGGAACTACATAGGCTACGTATCACAATACAGAAAGAGACTAAGTCTATGCTATTGAAGTTAAACATTCTCCAGATTCTTCAGCTGTCAAGAAGCAGCCTGAGTCATTATTAAGATCTCATGTCCTTCAAAACAAAATGGTGGCATCCAGACAACTGTTTGAGAATAGTCATCATCTCATGCCCCCTCCCCAGACAAGACCACAGTTTGGTAGAACTACTTGGAAAAGGCCTCCAGCATGCCAGAAACCCTTCCAGCAATTGAACAGCATACACAATTGAACTGGGAAGGCTCAGTAGCACCCTTTCCTTTACTGGTTCAGTTGCAGCCAGAGAGTTTTTCAGACATTCAGGAGGGCTCCTTATGCGATCTTGCAATCTTTCAACAGTTTCACTAAAGAAAGCAAAAGCAAACCAAAACAACAAAACCAAACAAAAATAGAAAAACACTATGTCTCCCAACATAAACTAAATGCAAGTGAGAATTAATGAACAAACTTTTCGTGTTCTGTGTATTTAAGAAGAAGTAACTCTTAGAATAATAGAAGATCACATTTCAGTTTGTGATACTTGAACATTTAGCATTTGGTAGACTACAGCATCCATTTTGCCACTGATAGAGGGGTAATTTATGAACATCATCTACATTAACATTAATGGAAATTGCTCAAGTCAACCCCCCAGTGCAACATATCAAGAGCAAACTCCAACATCTCCTGTGATTCCTAATAATTCGAACACCAACCGTTAATAGACCAGTCTACAGATTATACTGCATATTGAGTAGAAAAACAAAACAAAAATAAAACAAAAAATAAAACAAACAAACAAACAAAACCACCAACATTCATACTATAAACAAACTCACTCCCTCCTTTATTTATTTTATTTATCTTTTTTAAAGATACAGCATTCTCTAAAGTGACATCCTGACTGAGACTCAGTACTGTAGGGGTAGGGGAAAACAAGCAATTAGGTATGCTCCTGCTAGTGATTTTTTATTATGGGGTCATGAACTCTTTCCCCCTGACTAGTGTCACTCTAAAATAAAGTGACTGGCTCAAATATAAAAGTGGTTGTGTTTTGACAGCTTTCCTGCTCTCCTTTTTCAACCTGAGCATAATGGGCAAACAGAGATGAGTTGGCAAAGTGTTTCCAATTAAGCATATAGGGAGCTTCTTTGCCAGTCTCTGGAGAGCAGTTCTGCCTGGAACCCCCCAAGTGTTCTCCTTGGCCAGAAATTTATTTTGGAAGCTAATTAATTTGTGCATTATGCCAAATCCATAATAACTTTTTTTCCAATATATTATTGGTGATGCAGAGTGAGTATTCAGGAAGGCCACATTATCAGCAATGATAGCTTTTTGTATTTTTTACTTTAATGTTTTTATATTGACAGATCCCCAAGCACATACTAATTATTAACCCAAGGTGGCAATTGAGGTTATCACCAGGATGAAGCACGATGTCTGGATGAACACCAAAGATTCATATCTCACTGCCTTCCATACCCTTCATGTTATCTATTTAAAGCAACATTCAGTTTGGGAAATGCAAATAAATGAATAAATGCATGTATAACATGTTATAAATAAAAATCCCTTAAGCCCAAGTAAATGAAGCATTACTTGTAGTCTGACATCCTCACATAGCCACCTAAAAGCCTCTGCATCTGAGCAAAAGGGGAATGAGCATTTTCCCATATTCAGCAGATAAAGCACATAAATTCATATCTGACCTAGAATCTGGTTAGGAAAGTTTTTCTCTCAATACTGGTAAAAAATTAGAAAAATGATTGAAAAACATGACTGATGCTTTTCAATAAATAAAGCAAAGGTCAGAGTATCTTTTTTCACTGTTGTATTTCAAAAGTAGCCGTGCATAAAATTGGCTTTGTTATAAATCCTAAGCTGAAGATATGTTTACTGATAGGTTCGTTAAGGTTCATGAAGCTTTTCAGAAGCTTGGACTAAGATCTGAGTCACTTCCAGGTGCCAGAAGAGGATACAGACAGAATTTTGAACAAACCAGGTGAAACACAAAAGGTTTTCTTTTAGTTTCTGCACAAAAAGACTTCTCTCAGTTAGGTTTTGCTTTGATATTTTGGGTTTCTTTCAACCTAAAAAACAATGTCAATATTTTATCTTTCCCAAACTAATAGTAAAACTAGTCTGGACAAAGTCCTTAAGTGCCAAAACCTCCAAGTTTCACATAAAACTGGGAGAATTGATCTAAATCCATCCACAGTGAGACAGTTAATTGATAAATGACTGTTTACTGAGCTCTATGTAAATAATAATAATAACAACAATAATAATAATAATAATAATCTGTGACAAACATTTAAGGACAGTAAGAACAGCCTCTGATTTTGGCTAGTATTACCCCAGCAATAGTCAGGAATGATGTTTCCGCTCAAATGAATCTAGGCAGAAGGTGGGTCTGTTTCTTTCATGCACCAATTATACAACCATTTATATTTTTACAAGGAATTCTGACAATAATGCACATTTCCTGACAGTAAAACACTGATAAGAAGGTTTCTATAGAGAATCCAAAGAAGAAAACTGAAAAATTGGAGGCAATCACACAATGTTTGAAATGTTGTGAGTAAGCCAGGTAAGCCAAGTAAACTCTAGATGGGTGATGATTTATTACCACCAGCTCTCCCTCCTTTTGTAGTCCATGCTGAAATGCACAAGGACACCAGCTAGGCTCACTGAATCTATTTTATTAAAACATTCATAAAAAGCTTCCCCCTGGACCACACAGGATTAACAAATAAGTCTCAGGCAGATAAAATATCAAAGAGCATCTTTTAGACTGACCAGGAAGGAGCTTTAAAGAAAAAAGAGGATTGTGCCCCAGAGCTAAGGTATTCCTATTTTCTCTTTTCACAGGTTAAGGGAGTCATAATTCACCAAGTTCATAATAAGTTATTAAAATTGGCTTGTAGCAGCAATTGATAAAGCAGATTTAAAAATGATGAGGAATTCAATAATGGCTTGAAGCATTAACACACACATACACACACTGTGAATTTATACCACCTTAAGCTACAACTTGCCAATATACAAAAGCTGTGTGTTCTCCCTCCAAGGCCCTATATTCAACCACCCCTTGGCACTGCCTTTGCTGGGGTGGCTGTTGTGGCAGGCTGGGAGTCTCCAGGCAGAGTCTTTGGACCTGCTAAACCATTAGTGAATCATTTGGAGATTATTTTCTTTTCCAGTGATTTTGGTGGTGGGTATCAATCCCTATCTGGGCAGGGGTGGGCCCAGCTCAGGCCCATGTCTATCTCTGCAAGAGGCACAAGGTTAGGGAAGCCCAAAATGTCCCACTGCGCAGCCCAGCCTCCAAGATCCTAGGCTCCAAGCTGGTACAGTAGGACTCCACCAGGAAGGTAAACCATGCTTTTGAATGAGTAGAAGGTTTTGAAAAGTAATGCACTTTTACCATAATGAAGTTGGTACTGCCTAGCTCTCACAACCTAGACAGAGCCATATTTCTCCAGCCAGTCAACACTAGTGGTATCCACACTGCCACACAGCTTCATATAGACATTGGGCTCTACACCCTGACCCAACAATTCCAAGGAAAGTTTTACCTTTCTTCCACTGTTTTATCGCACACTCTTCTTCCCAATCCTTCCTCCTCCTACTGTGTTGGTACCACCTGTGCAGCAAAAGGTAGGAGTTAGTGAGTGAAGTCTCACCTGGGATCAGCAAATATTTCATTCCCTTCATCTGTTGCTTACTAATGAGACAGGACTGTATTCAAAGTCCTCCTCCTGAATGAACTCTGCTAGAAATGAGACTCTGGTTGGGTAGATCATTTCACCAACAGGGTGAAATTAATGTTTATTTATGTTCTTCCTATACAATTGGGTACTGTCTCTTGCTCACATGCTCAGGATCAAACATTTCCGGATGTAGTATCTGCAAGGAATTTCCCACAGGTAAGGTTTCTTTGGAAATCAGTAATACAGAATACTGCATGCCTTGTAAACTCATCTAGATACATTTTGTCCAATTGATTCCCTGCCATCACATTGGCCTCTGGCATTTTTGGCATTTCAATTTCACCTGATCTCTACCTGTGATTAATCCATATTTATGTCTATTGAGAATTAAATAGCTTATAACTGAGGTTACTAAGTTCAGTACAGGAACCGTATTTCATGTCCTGTCCCTTACAGCTTTAAATTCCCCATAAATTATAGTGAAATACTTCTATAACCTGAAACCCCATGTACTTTCTAAACCAGAACCTTTCTGCAGTCAATGTTTTGCCAATTCAATGACAGGAGTATTTTTCCCAAATGGAGAATTCAGATGATAAGGCAGAATGTACTGATTTCTTTCCATCACTGTCTTCATACATCTCCCTCATACTGTCTCTTTGCATCATTTATTTACCTTGTTCTTTCCTATTCAATATACTGAGGGCAAAATCAGGTTATTAGTTATCTGTTTGTAATAGTGGAAACAATATAGTGAAAGGACACCCTTTTATTAATGCTTTTTCTGTCCAAGCCTATTGCTCTGCTAATAATGTGGGAAACTTAACAGAGGTCAAAATTCATCCTGACCCTAAAGCTACTGTACTAGCTTCAGACTCTATTATTCTACAAAGAGAAGGGGAGAGGCTGTTTGAAAGTGCTGCATTTCTATCACTTAATTTTCCTTTTCCTCCAGCAATTCACAAAGTTTTGGAAAGTATTGCTCTACAGTTAAATATGCTTTGGACTGTGTTTCTGAACAGCTTGCAGAGACTACCACATAACCTAATGAATGTTCTACTTGAAGGATTGGCCTCATTAATTGGCACTGTGATATCCTCCTGATCTCTTCCTTCCTGCTTCCCAAGAGAAGTGTCAACATTTAAAACTCAAGATTTGTCTGCTGATATTTTTAAAGAGGTAAATAATTTAATTCATAAGACTGTGAAGTACCTGTTCAATCATAAATGTGATTATAATGGAGTTGTTCTCTGTAGAGAGGACGGAAAAGCTGAAAAACTAATTGGGGTTTCACCAGTCTATTTCTCAATTATGCTGAAGATAGGGCTAAGTTTTTAATGTAGGACTGCAGAGAAACCCCAGCTAGCTTGGGTGTTAAGTTCAATACAGAGAGGGTAGGATATATGCCACTAAACAACTTCTGAAAATTAAAAATCTCCATCTAAGTTATGTGTTATGGCTTTTTATGATCAACAGGAAAAAGCAGGCTTTTCTAAAGCTCAATTTATCAGACCCCTTTTAGGAAGGATGAATTTCTGCATGGAATTGTCTTTTCCTCCCTGTGAAGGAAATCAGAGACAGACTACCATCCTGCAGCAGCTCAGTTCCATTCTTGGACCATGTTTAGTCTGGGTTGTTCCCCCAGCTTCTCCACCAACATCTCAGACTGCCTTCCTCATTGACATAGTCACGTCCTCCACTACTGGTCTGAGTTTGCTCATGGCTGGCCTGAGGATTCTTCATCTCCAGTAAATCCATCTGGTCCAACAATGTTTGACATTCCATGTAAGGCCAATGTGTCAGTGTGGCTTTCTAAGGACATGTCTAAGAGCACAATAAAAAGATAATTCAGATAGTTTCTAGACGTATGCTAGGGTTCATTTGAAGCTGCCAGTAAATCTTAGGCTGGTAACATTTAACTGTATCTTAAGTTTTATTCTAGAAAAGTTATAACTCACTATTTCATTTTTAGGATATTTCCAAAAAGTTTTGTATTTTTTTTTAAAGCTTTTCCCTTTTCAGTCATTCATAATTTGTTTTTACTTTTCAAAAATTCTGCCAAGAAAGTATAGCCATATATAATTCTTGTTCCTCTTCTGATTCTTCTTATTCTGATTCTCAATTTCTAAGCACAATAAAGCAATAGACCTCTCTCACCTCAGGAGATTATCTCTATAGGGATTACAGTCTTCAAAAAAAAGCACAATCCAATACATAAAATATATTATAATTCCCTATTTATTTATTTATTTTAAAACTATGTTCTAAATTATTGAAGACAGAAGATCTGTGTATAGAATTCAGGTGAACGGGTAATACAAAAATTGATGTCCTTCATAGTACAGTGTCAAAAATATGAGGAAATAACAATAGGGAATGTCAGAGTGTCACCACAGGAATGAACCCTGCTTGATCAATCTAACACCATCCTGCAACATTTCTTCTTTCCGTGATACATTCTTATGACCTCCAAAGATCTCAGAAATATAGATTCTTTTCAACTTTGCCACTTCCCACAAAGAAGCTTAATGGCTGAAAAGAATGGGACATCTTATCAGAGCATATCAGCCTGAAAAAATATAAAAGAAAAAGTTTGCTAGAATTTGTGGCCAAGGGAAAAAAAAATCCCTTACAAAAGAAAAAACTTTCTGTTTGCAACCATGCAGTTCAAACATCCCTCAAATAAAATCAACATAGAAGATAACTTGTCATGGTATCCCAGAAAAATAATTATTATTTAAGAAACTTAAATAACATAAAATCAAAGATATATTTATGTAAGACAAGAACTATCTGAGCTGTAGCACTAATGTTTGAAGGCATATGAACATTTCACTTTTCAAAATACCAACAGCATTTTCTCTTTATCTACATAGACACAAACAATTAGGATTAAATTCTGTTTACCAGACTCAAGCATTTACCCCACTGAAATCCTGAGGTAGAGCAGATACCATATAAGCCTCAAACTCAATGAATTGTACAGATATTACTCAGACTTTAATTCACTGCAAGTCTCTTCATGAAGTACTGAAAATTATTCTATTGGCTGCTCAAAAATTATGGCAGGCTACTGTGCTGTAAGAAATATGTTCCTATTTATGAAGTTCTAGCCCAGGCATAATAGTGAGTATGATTACTCCATTCTGCCCACAATATACAGTATAAGGTTATAGAGATAACAGATGTCTCCCCACCTATGCATTTTGTGCATCATGCTATTTATGATCATAAAATGAGTTAATTATAAATATAAAGGTTCATTGTTCTCTTAACATGGAGATGACTTTTATGGATTGAGCAGTCTGAAGACACTTTTACATCCTCCAGGTGTGCATCCCACACCTGACTAGTGCATAATTTTGCACACCACAGTCCATCTTCAGAACTGTTCTCAACAGTAATGGAATAACTGTGTTAGAAACATGCAAAATATATTATTCTAGGAACTTAAAAAAATTCATTTTTAAGTGGTTAAATACAGTAACTTCCACAAAAAGAAATCTATATTTCCCCCCCACACACACACTATGTAAAGTGAAAAACAAGAGGAATTAAGGTCTCAATTAATATTTCCCTTTTTCTAGCATTTTTTTAGAGACTGATATCTCCATTCACTTTTTACCTCTGTATATGGAAAGACTGAAGCAGACTCTCTACTTGCTGTTGTTTTCATATCCCTTTCCTCTACAGACAGATCTCCATCTGTTGCTGACTGTCTACTGAATCCCGACTTTTTCTCTAAGCCAGCATCCTTAAAATATAAGCAATCCTTTTCATCCCCATTGAAAGGACAAATGGAAATAAACCTGATGAGATTCACAGAGAGATTTCCCTGCTGATAGGACATTCAGCACATCCCAGATTGCAGGTTATCTTCCTACTAGAATGTATATATGTCCACTCACATAGTGAGTATCCTCTGATTTAACTGCCTACAGTCAGATCAGATGCTATCATAGTGACATCATATTGCACTCCTTTTATATTATTTATGTGTACAGCATCTTCACCCTCCAAAAAAAAAAAGGTCAAAGCCTTCAAAAGCTGGTTACATGACCAAATACAGAGTAACACACAGGGTAATCAATGTCCATAATATGAAAGCATGATGCTCCAAATCCTAATATTAGGAGCACTTCCAAAGTGCAAAAAAGTAGACCAACTTCTATGAGGTCTCTGAAGATTACATATATCAGATGCCCTGATATATTGCACATTATTCAGATACATGCTCAAGGAATATAATTTCATGTATTTCCATAAGAAGATAGATGTGTCCCTAAAGTGGAAACTCCTGGCTTGTAGGATGTTTGCCTTTCTGACAGTCTCTGAACCTCAACATGGAATTTCTCAGTCACCTCCACAAATCTGTCCTCTATGAAAAATAACTAACAGTTTCATAAGTACATTATTTTATTCCATTTTTGTTCCAAGATTTTGTTTTAAGTTTAACCTTGTCAACAGCTACAGTAGTTTCTGTTTCTCTTGGAGATAACTGAATACTCAAGAATATCAGTCTTTATTAAACAATAATAATTCTGAACTCGGTGATGAAAAGTGCAAAACTTGTGGGCTGAAATTCTCCCCCAGATTTAATCATAAAATGAAAACTGAACTAAAAACAGTCTCCGGATTTCTGGATTTTTAGCATATGTTCCAAATGTTTTTTGTTTGTTTGTTTGTTTGTTTTTCAACTGGCAAAAAGAAGTTGTCCACTTCTATAAGGAGACTCAGACTTTGTAACACCCCAGGCTTTGTTTCCAATTTGGCAGGAGTCTGGAGGTCCAAGTGCCTAATGTGCTGATATTTACATATAAAATGACATATTTTTAATCATTCTGGATATTTGCTTGAACACATACCTGTGTGAGATGGGAATAGAGATATGCTTGTCCAAGATCACTAACAAGGCTAATCTATAACTGATCAGCTCTGCCCTTTCTCTCAGAAGCAGATAAAGACCAGTAAAAGAACACATTTTAGGACACACTTGCCATGCATGGTTTTATTGATAGGTACTGAAACACAAAGAAAATCAACATGCAATCTGCCAGTGTTCCTCAGCTGCTCCATCTTTTGAACCAGTACAAACAGTTTAAGGTCAAGTGTATGTGTGGCCAGAGGAATTTAGGCCAACCTACTGCAGACCTCTCTGTACTAAAACAAAGTCAATCCTTCAAAGACTACCCATGCGTGAAAATAAACATATCTCATCCTATTCATAAACATTAGCTTTTTAGTACATGTCTGTGACCAGGTCTCTTTGAAATTCTGATTGTCCTGTTTTTCAAGTGACAGAATGAGGGTACCTATGAACATCTGCATGTATATATGTGCTTAACACTCATCTGAGCCTCTCCCCCAAGCTGAAGGACAAAAAAAAGATGAAGTGCTGTTGTCATTACATCATCATGCAATTGCTGTGCAGCTTTCTTTAGCCTTGTAATACAGGGGGTCAGATAAAATGGCCAGGAAGGTCCATTTTAATTGGAAAATCCATTAAATAGATGAGAGGAGCAGGAAATGCATACTACAAAAAGTATCAGCATTAACCTAATTTTTGCTTCAAGATCATATACTGGAAAATATTTACCAGAAATACACAGAGCTCAAGGCAAGGGTCAAGCAGCAGAGGGCTGAACAGATAGAGAGCCATTAATATAAAGGATTATAGTCAGCATAGAACTGAGAATAATGCTGTGGATGCTCTGGCAAATACACGTGTACAAAAGGCTTCTAAATGAAATCAATGAAGCAGAATTTCTGATAGTTTAGCAGCACACTCCGGCTCTGTGCTGCTGAAAGAGGAAAAAAAAAAAAAAAAGAAAAAAAAAAAAGAAAAAGAAAAAAAAAAACACTAGTGGAAAAAAGTAATAAACTCTTGCTACCCATGGGCAAACTTCACAGCAGTTGAATAAGACAAATAGAAGAAAGCATCCGCTACTGCCCAAAGGGAAATGTAATGACCCAAGTTATCACCTGCCATAGAGAGAGCCCTACAGAATAAGACAGAGGAAGAAACCTGGGAAGTTATCTGAAGCTAAAATAGGGTCTGAAATAAGTGTGAGTCAGCAAAACACTGATGGAATTGAAAGAAAATTTTGATAAAGCACTTAACTTCACTTCACCCTTTCTAAGATAAATTATTGCCCAGTCTACTCATACCTAAACATGACCAGTGTAATAGGAAAAATATTATGACTGAATTGTTACACTAGCATTGTTTGTGATAGAAAAAGGACAAGTTTAGGAGTCTCAGAACAAAGATTGAGAGTGGCCCAGCTTTTATACCCACATACCATTAACACAAACGACAAAGACCATTTCCAAGTCTAAGAGTATTTTGTTTGTTTCTTAGTTTTTCTGCCGTACAAGTCCTCAAACTTCATCAATGCTTTAAAAATTTACTGTTTTTGTTGAAAAAAATCACTGCTGTGAGAGAAGTCATCGCTTGTGGAAAATTTGACTTTTCTTAAGAATTCCCCCCCCCCCCCCCCCCCATGTTGTATATCAATATCAGGAAGTAGAGACAGGGAAGCTTTCAAGAATAAAAAGACTTCCCTGTGTGTAAGATCCATGCATGTCTTTGGCTAGATTTCTTCACAAGCAATGGGCAAACTGTGAAGAAAATGTTTGAGTTATGGATTAAAAGAATATGGATTCCCTTATTTTTAAAAGTCTCCTAGGTTTATTTATTTTCTGAAAATAATAGAACTCATTTTTCATCATGTAATGTAGTTAAGCTAAGTATCAATATGCACTCATTCTCTACCACTCTCTCTTTTTCTTTCTGGCAATCTTTATCTATTTGACAGAAGAGATTAACATTATTGCCTTGAAAGAATATATCTGGCCCAAATATTTCTCTGAAGTCTCACATCCCACATCTCCTTTAAAAAACAGACTGAAAATTCGAACTTTTCAAGGAAATGCTAGCATGAAACATGTTGACCCATCCTTCCTCTGCCCTTTGAATTGATGAAATATTTGTTGACTATGACCTAAATGTGTCAATCATTTAGCAGCCTTGAAGTTATATTTTCCAGCAAAAATGTTCTCTGTCAAAAAAAAAATAATAAAAAAAAAGGTGGGGAGGAGAGAGGAGGAGGAGGGATGTGTGTATTCTCCCCATTTTGTCACTCAAGATTTTAATATACCATCTCAGTGCACTTTCTCTGTATCATTCCTTCTATATATTATCATTAGAGGCCTTCTTAATGATCTCCTCTCTAAATACAACAAATTATTAAAAATTCACCCACTGACATGACATAGAGTTCCTACCCAAAAGATGGGGAAAGGCATAAAAAATGACTATTGGCTCCTTAATTTGCATCTGCAAGAATGGCAGGGGAGATTTCTCTTCTGAATGAAGAATTAAAAACATGGCCCCAGATACTCAGGTTTTTAAGCAAGGGATACAAAAGTAGTGTTGGGAGGTATTTCTTCTTCCTTATTTTTTTCTTTATTCTCGATAATTCTATAACCATCTTCTTGCATCACCCACCTTCTCTAATAGTTAGAACATAATCTATTTTCCCCCCACAGTTTCTTCTTTGGTGATCCATAACTATTTGTTCTTGTATTGACGTTATTCCCTGCCTTAAGCAATTCTTTCCCTTTCCTGTTGTTTATTCTCCTGAGTTTGCTTTTAAGAATTAATTATGTCCCTTTTCAGCCTTATTTTTAAAAGGCTAACCAAGTCCTGCTCCCTTGAACGTGTCTATATTGCCTTCTATTGCAATAAAATGTACTGCAGAGATCTCTGAGCTAGAAGAAATACAAGCTAGTCTGTCTACATGATTCACTGCAACATCACATGGAATTACCAGCTTAGGTCTGAAATTAATATAGCCTCTCTTCTGCAGTACTACATTCTTGCTAATAATTTACTTTCTTCTGTCTCCTAACCTCCTCGCTCTTTTCCTTCTCTGCCCTGAGTGATCAACTTAAACACACATTTCTTTCTTTGCCTGTGCTTCCCCCCTCTTCCCTGAATAATTGTTCATTCCCCACTGAAAAGAATCAGGGAGTTAGTGTCTGAATATTATCAGTAGAAGAACAAAGACTGCAGCAGAGAAGAGCAAAGCTGTACTTTTAAAAGGGATCAATTGAAAAATGTGGTGCCCAAAATGCAGAATAGACAGAGTTAAGATAGATTATGTGAATCATTTTGCATTTATTGAGCTGATAATGTAAGACACTGAATGCGCATCACATCTACTAAACTCAATAAAAGTTGAGGACAGCATTTTTAAGACCTGGATAGAAAAAGGGGAGCAGAGATGAAACAAGTAATTAAGATACTGTGAGAAAGCATGATGAAGTCATAGAAATTAGGAACAGAAGGGATATAGAGATGGTTGTCTGGTTCATTAATAGCCAAAACAACTTTTTATGTTGCAGCACATATTCTACAGATTCTAAAATCAAGCTCTAAACATAAGACATAAAATATTTTTGCATGGTAGGGAATGGGCAGTCCCAATTTTCCAGCTCTCTTTCAGCCTATGGAACTGTTGCTTAATGACAACAAATGAATAAATAAACAAATGCAATAAAATCCCTATCACTTAAACTACCACACTTTTTCTAAATTGCAGAATAACTGCTCTGAATCTTGTGCTAAAAAAAAAAAAAAAAAATCCAGGGGGGGGGGGGGGAAAAAGAAATCACATAGTCCTCTTAAAGACAGATGGAAAACTCCATTGAGCACCATCATGGTGACCACCTGCTGTGTTCTGAATGGTAGGTGATAAATAGCATGCAGATGTAAAATCGTGGGTCATGCTCTCTCAGGCTCTTTTGCTTCTCATCTCTGCATATCACAGATTTGCATTGTGTCAATTCAAGTCTACAGAGACCATTAAATACATGTTCCATACTTCTCCGTTGATAGATATTCTTTTTGAATCCCTTCCTATAGCACTTGGGATTGAAAAGATCTTCTCAATGAAAAATGTGTTTAATGAGTATCTTGAAAATCTTCCTGAAGACTGTTTAAGTAGGAATCAAACTACTTCATTTTTTGTCACAGAAATCAATGCAATATTTCTTGAAACACGAGGTGGTGAAATATGACTATCTGGAGTTTAAGGTTATCTTTTCAGTCTGAAAAAGTGTCATAAGGTTATAGGTGAAATATGCAAGTACCTTAGTCTAGCTGCCATATTCATATAAATAAATTTAATTTTAATGGGAATTTTCACTGGCTAACAAATGACTAAGGAGCACTGCATAAAGCCTAGAGGTTGTAGCTAGTATTTCAAGGATATTTTTTCCCAGAAGGGGATCACACTATATAACATCTACATGTAACAGTTTTGAAATATACATAACTGGGAAGGTAGAGATATAGAATAAAATAAAGAAATAAGTGCATTTACATTTCTGGAAATCATGTCAATCCCTCATTTCTGTACACATCCCTACAAGTGAAGAACTGTACTGACAGTCACACATGCTAAAGTCACAAATCACTTTTCAGACGTGGCATTGAAAACACACACACAAAAAAAAAAAAAAAAAAAAAAAAAAAAAAAGATCCCTTAGTAGAAAACATGCCCAAAACTCAAGATGCTGGGGGGGAGGAGCATGTTGCAAAAGAAGAAGAAAAAAAGTAAAAATAAATAATTAAATTAAAAGAAAGGAAGATGAACCTATGTAAATATCATTGTGCTGATCTAGGGTTTTAGAAAGCCCAGACTCTCTACAAGAAAACTTAGAAAAATCTGCTTAAAAAAATCAAAAACCTAAAATCAAATAAAAACAAATCAGAAGTTGCTGGACATCAGACTCTCAGTTTGAAGGTTTTGAAGGCAAGGAGGGATAACAGACACAAAAGATAATAAGTATTCTCTCCCGCACCCTCCCCCTCTCCCCCCTCAACCCATATTTATTTCCTCCCCCCATTTTTTCCCTAAACAAAGGGAAGAAAATGTTTCTTACTACTGGATGTGGACCGTACCATCACAGCATTACAAACCAGAAATGCTTAGATGAAAATGCAGAAGGCAAGCCCAGCTGGTGGCCAGTTACTGGTGCCATCCCTCAGGGTGGGTGCTGGGGCTGGTGGTCTTTAATGCCTTCGCTCAAGAGTCAGGCAATGCCACAGAAGGTGCCATCTGAAACTCGGGTGAAGTTTATGTGTTTGGAGGACAACTGCTCTTCAGACAGACCTCAGAAGGCTGGAGAAATGCTCTGGTTTGAACCTTAGACAGTTAGACAACAGCAAATGAAAAATTCAGAATTTAACACAGAACCACATCATGCAAGGGTGTGGGCAGGGGCTGACTGCACAGAGAGCGGCTGGGAAAAAAAGGAGACGTTTTAGCAGCAGAACAGAATACCACAGCCAGTCTTTTTCTTTCCTTTACATAAACTTTTATCCCTTCCTTTTTGCCACTCAACTAAAGAGCTGGAATAATACTTAGAAAACAAAAACTAAAAAAAAAAAAAAAAAAAGAAGAAACTGAAGGGTTAATACACTTGAATATTATAGAAAGCCCTGCCATGTGTTTTGAAAGCTGTTTGACAACACAGAACAGGAGGTGTGGTGCCCTGTAGTTCAGAGGGTACATTGTTTACCATGAAATGCCGGATTTGCATATGATAAGTACTTTCTTTTATTAAAAAGCAATGCAAATAGTCACACAAACTCCTCTGTAAATAGCAAAGGAGAACATTTAGCCACCCATACTGAGGATTTACACCAACTGAAACAGCAGCCGAATCTGGCCCAGACATTGAAAAAATACTTGAGTTATGTCTGAGAATTTTCTCTAAGTAATTTTTCTTTCCTCTGTTCTGTGGCAGCTTTGCTCCATTTTCACCTATACAAAATCAAAAAGAGGTGAGCTCCTCCTGCACATAAGAAAGAACCTCATATTTGAAACTAAGATTTCAGCCTTTTGTGGTTTATGAAACCCTACTGGCAAACAAAGCTCACAGAAACCCTTATAACCTATAGGATACAGAGTTTATCTTTTCTCTGATTAGATCTTCCATACGTTTTAATCTCTTCTCTTTCTTTGCACACTTTATAATAACACTCTCTTCAAGGAAACACTCTTTAATCTTATAATTCGAAAACTAATTCCATTTCAGCTGTCCTTTTGGCAAGTGACCTTTTCTTCTTATTTTGCTATAGGTAAAAAAAAAAAAAAAAAAAAAAAAAAAAAGAAACACCTGTCTTTCTTATTTTTATCAGCATTCTGGATCTTAAAACAGTTCATCTATTGAGGTTTTTGACAGCAATAAAATTTCTCATTCTGAATTTCTCAGTGAACAAATCTCAAAAAATGTTCCTTCACAAAAGCCATTTCATTAATTTGTCTAAATATATTTCTTTTGTAAAGCAGGTTGATTATTTCAAAATGTCAGGGTCTGGGAGCAGCTTAGAGAGCTATCCTGACAAACATTATTGACCAGATTAAAAACAAAGTGTAGAGACATGACAGCAAGGTGGACCAATGACTGGTCTGCCATCTGTCACTGATGGATTAAAACAGTCTTTCTGTGTTGATATCTAGGAGACACTAATTCCAGTCCAAATACATGGATTGACTTTTGCAGAAGGAGATTTACTAAGAGGAAATATATATTTTTTTTTTTTTGAAAGTCAGCTATAATCTCACTAGCACAAATTGCTCATCCTAATTATAGGAAAACTCGTGTCTTATGTGCTATATTTTCTAACTACCCCATCTAATTAATTGTAAGTGAATCATTACCAATGATTCATGTATGTCATGAGTGGACTAAGGATAAAATAGTTAAAAGCTGTAAACCACTGGTTTAATTTTCATAGTGGTTTTACCAGTAAAATGACTATTGATTGTATAAGCCCATAAAGAATTTGAAAAGGAAGATTTCTCTGTCAGTTAAAGCAGTATGAATCCAATTTAACTCCACTTGTTACAGTATGTCTTGTTACAGTATGGTTTCATCTTTTCCTTACTTCAGATCTTTGAAGTTAAGATTATTAAATAGCAAATATAGAAAATATTTATTTATACTAGTATAAAATAGTATAAATTTATTTATACAAGTATAAAATTATAGTAAAACTAGTAAATACATCTGTCAGGAGAAGGGACTTACAATAGTTAGAGTTATTCATGATTCTATCTCCCATTTTTGAATGTTGGCTGTAATTTTAACTAAGAGGGAGGATCTTTCTGCAAGATGGAGCACAGGAAGTTCCGCACCGACATGAGAAAGAACTTCTTCGCAGTGAGGGTGACAGAGCACTGGAACAAGGAGGTTGTGGAGTCTCCTTCTCTGGAGATATTCAAGGCCCGTCTGGACGCCTACCTGGGCAGCCTGCTCTGAGGAACCTACTTTGCAGGGGGGTTGGACCCGATGATCTTTTGAGGTCCCTTCCAACCCCTACAGTTCTGTGATTCTGTGATTCTGTGATCTTTAAGATTTTAAAATCCCTGTTTTCTCTGTGCAGCATGACTTGCTCGCTAGGCAAATTAGACTTTACATCCTGTATTTTCCATTTTGGAGACAATATAAATGTATCTTTTATATAAACGTGCTTTATTAAGTCCTAATGAAAGAGGCAGTATCTAATACCTATTAGGCTGAACAGGGCAATAAAAGAAGTCAGTATCCAACATAGGAATACTTTCTGTGTTGGGCTGAAGTCTAGGGGAATAGAGAGGAAAGTACTGATTACATCTGTGGGCTGACGCGTTAAAAAAAAAAAAAAAAAAAAAAAAAAAAAAATATAAATCATTCTATAACAGTATGACATCTCTTCCCTATCCCTCATTGCCAGCCAGCAGAGCTAGATGAATCTGAGAAGGCTGAACTCTGAAAACAAATAATTCCAATTTTATTTTGTCAGCTGCTGCCCACACTTTAAATAACACAATTTGCCCTCTACACAAAACTACAACTAATTTATTCTAAAAACACTTCAGAAAAAAAATGAATTTTCAGTAGCAGCTAGATTATTTGCAGCTCCTGAACAGCACTTAAAGAGACAGGAAGGTTTATTCTGTCTATTCTCTAATAAAATGTTTTGACTGAGATGTCTTCTTCATGTACTGTAATGGGGTGGGGAGATTTGGCCTGTTCCAAAGCAAGGACAGGAGGCAAAAGTCTGCAAAAACTCTCCTGTGCCAAAATTCTTCTTTACCCATGCAAGAGAAAAAGCCTCAGCAGCAAGTCAGGTGAAGCCTTCAGCTTCCTTTCTGCTCCTTGCCTGCTTCCTATCTGAGCTGGGCTATATTCTCCAGCCTGCACAGGCTGAAGAAGTGAGCCCATGTGAATCTAATGAGGTTTAACATGGCCAAGTGCAAGGTGCTACACCTGGATCGAGGCAATCCCAGACATGAGTGCAGACTGGGAGAAGAACTCATTGAGAGCAACCCTGCTGAAAGAGACTTGAGGGTTCTGGCGGACAAAAGTCTCAACATTAGCTAGCAGTGACAGAAGGTCAACTGCATCCTGGGCTGCATCAGCAGAGGAGTGCCCAGCAGGTAGATATTGGTGACTGTCCCCCTCTGCTCTGCCCTTGTGAGGTCCCACCTGGAGCAGTGTCCAGGTGCCCAACACAAGAAAGATGTGGAGCTGTTAGAGTGAGTCTAGAGGAGGGCTACAAATATGATCAGAGGCCTGGAGTACCTCTGCTTTCTTCAGAAAAGCTGAGAGAGCTGGGGCTGTTCAGCCTTCTTCAGAGAAGGCTCTGGGGAGACCACACTGCAGCTTTTCAGTACTTAAAGGGATCTTATAAAATGGATGGAGAGGAACTCTTTACTTGGGTAGATAATGATAGGACGAAGAGGAATGGTCTTAAACTAAAAGAGTATAGATTTACATTAGATATAAGGAAGAATTTCTTTACTCTGAGGGTGCTGAGGCAATGGAACAGGTTGCCCAGAGAAGCTGTGGATGTCCCTTCCTGGGAGGTGTTCAAGACCAGGTTGGATGGGGCTTTGGCCAACCTGATCTAGTGGGTGTCAGTCCTGACTATGGCAGGAAGGTTGGAACTAGGTGATCTTCAAAGTGTTTTCCAACCCAAACCATTCTATGATTTTATGATACTATATCAATACAAGTAATCTCACCAGCAACAGAGTTGTTTCCTTAGATTTGAGGCAAGCTGACATAGTCCAGCTGCATACATGCTATTTAACACCCTTAGGCACCTGTGTGGCTTTGTCCCTAGGTCCTTTTGGGAATGGTCCAACTTCAACTAACTTGCAAACTGTTCTGGAGAATCATTTGAAGGACTACCAACCAGTCCAAGGCAAAACTGTACTGGCAACCATTTAAATAATTGAACTGTCTAGAATAAAAAATTCTGGGACACAGGCCCAGCACTGTTTAACATGTAAGTAAAATTAGAATAAGTATCTAAAAGCTCAGGATTCTGGACTTTCAAAGGGGAAAAAATGTGTAAGAACTATAAGATTTTTTTTTTTCTTAGCACTAGACTAACATTTGAAGCCAAATGTTAATAAGAAATCCTTTATGTCCCTTCTACAACAAGCCTACCTGACAATCACTACAGCTGATTTAGTGTGTTTTTACAATATCAGGCAGGGCTGCCCAAGAGGAGTAATCTACAGATGGGAAGAGTTGCTGTTAGGGCCCTGTCATTTTCGTTACAGGAATTTTGAAGGGTTCATTCTAGTATTAATCTGGTGTGGCTGACTGAGCTTCCATTAGTGGCTGGACAAAGTTAGCTGTATACTTTTTGAGTTAGTTTCATTGCAAACAAAACCATTTCTGGGTGCTCAAAGACTGTTTCCCAATGTGAAGCAAAACATGTTCAGAAAGCACTTGCTTCACTGGGGCAAGCCTTCTCAGACCTAAAATGTTATTGTAGATGCACCCCTACAGGGCATTCAAAAGACCACCAGAAAGGTCTTGGATCAGCATCATGAAGAAAGAAAATGCATGTGATGCTCAGTGTAAGTCCTCAGTATAAGCATGAAAAGTTTCTGTCTGGAAGAATATCTGCATATTGGTCTGAAGGCAACGTGACAGACCTCAGAAGTCAGACAGGTGATGGTGAGCTTATGGCATGTGTTGAAACAGTGTTGAGGTATTCATGCATTCCTCATTTTCAGAGGAGGAAAGACAGGCTCCACACTTTCAAATGTGGGTAAATGCCCATTTTAAAGCTACAGCTCCTGGAGCACACAGTGCTGTCCATCAGGCTTGGGATACTTTCTTCATTATGTTGAATAACTTGGCAGGCCATTTCTCTGATTTTCCTCATCTCTTTTGATAAAATACCTCCACAGTTAAAAATAAAACTAACTTCTTAAGGTAATGTTGCATATGGCAAAAATGTGTAGAGGTTTGATTTTCACATCATTTACACTGATAGAGATAAAGACTAACACCAACATAATAGCTAATTATATCATTTTGAGAGACCAAGATGAAGCACTAAGTGGTTGTAGGTTTTTGTTTGTTTGTTTATTTGTTTGTTTTTTTTGTTTTTGTTTTTGTTTTTTAATCGCTTGTTTTCAGGAAGATTTTTGCAATGCATTTTTTCCCCTCCTGACTACTGGCTAGGTTCTTGAAGTAGTGGTATCTTCTTACTCAATTAATTTCATAACACAAACGTACAATAGGAAAAATGCCATTTAAGCTTGAGGCAGCGTAATACGGTCATATCCTCCCCTGTTAGGTGTTCTAGTAATTGGTTGGAGTGCTGTACATTTTTACTGAGTCACCAGACCAAATTATTAAAGTTCCCGGAAACAGGTATATGATTCATTTGTACTTAATAAAAAGAGTTAAACAAAGGAATTTAAAAGGAATCGGAATAACAAAAGTGGCAACGACTATGTGTAGGTAAGCAGTAATTCTTCATGTTCCTAGCCATCATACATACTCTATGTTAATCTGTATAAGTAGTAAAGAAGTGGACTTTAAGAAACAAATATCAAAAATTCACACTGTGGAGAGAGAAGAATAGAAATAAGTTGAAAAAAAAGAGAGGTGTAGCTGGATATATGGAAAAGCTTTTTCCCCAAGAGGACAGTCCAGTGCTGGAGCAGGTTGCCCAGACTTGCAGTCTCCACCCTTCGAGGGTAGACCCTAACATACATACAGGTTTACACATGTGGAAGGAGGAAATGAATACATTAACAGAAAAGGGTAGAATATCTATTTCTTGTCACAAAGGAATATTTTTCATAACAGACTTAGAAAGGTTCAGCAAATATTAAGTGTTCAAGGTGCTGGGAGCACCAAAAAACTTATAATTTACATTCTACCTCCAACAGTTGTACTGTAATGTTGTTTACTTATATAATAATATTCAATAGTATATACTTAGCTGACAAAAAGACAAATGACTGATAATTTTCATATGTTAAATGCATTTTCTGCCAAGTAGGATGATTAAGCCATTTATAAATTTTCTGTATTCTTTGAGATAGCTTGTATAACTACTACACCACACCCCACACACACCTCTCCCCCAAGGACCTTTTACAGCTGAAGCCAAACAGATGGTCGCTCTGATCATTTTAGATCACCCACAGCAACAAGACAATAAAAGCATTATGATCAGCATGACCCACACTGAAGGAAGAAGTCATACTGTGCCCCACTCTTACCCTGCTATTCTGGTCTGTGACAATGTGGGAGGAGTTATTAGATTTTAGATAGCCTCAAGTTCTCTTATTGACTGCAAAGACAGATTCCTCTTCCTATTGACCACACTCACTTTGTGTACAATTAACTTCCTTACTTGTGCTTTCTTTGGATGATAATTATTATAGGTTGTCTATTTCATTGTTCTGTTGCAGGTGTCTCAGACAAAATCTGTATCTATAGATAGCACATATTCCAATACAGTTTAACTATCTTTCAGATATAAACCTAAGAACCCTTCACAAGGACATTTTATGCTCCCTCACCTGTGTTTTTTTTTTTTATTATTATTATTTTTTTTTTTTTTATGAAGTTCCTATTCTGTAGGTCTATCTTTGCAGGTTTCTTACTTTTTGAATCATTTTAAGCATATCTCAGATAATTATATAGTCTGGAATTAATCTAAAAGTTACATGTCTTATCTAGGCTAGTCATCTAAAGTCCCTCTCCTGGCACTGGTGAGAGACTGGCACCTCCAAAGGGCAATTTTCATCCCATCTAAAAATAAGTGTATAAAAGACTTAAAAAGGCATGAAATTAATTCTAACAATAATGTTAAATTTTGAGCTTGGATACAATTTCTACTGAATTCATATCATATCTATATCCTACATGAGCTTCATCTATTGCTTCATGTGTTAATTATTCTCATCTATATTAAATATTCTGTATAACATTTCTGAAAAAGATTAGGACGGGCCAATAACTAACACTAAGAGCTTATCATGGTTTTTAAAAGTCCTTTGGGGTATTTTTCATTGGAAAATGTTGATTAATTGAAACTGATCCTTTGGTCCAGGATGGAATTTCTGGTAAAACATACAAAAAAGACGACTACTCTTCTCAGAATAGCAAGTAGTCTGGTTGTAATACCAATTAAGTGTAGAAACCTTTATCTTTAGGATGAGAATTTTATCCAGCCTCTGCCAGTTTATGTAAGTTACTTGCTCCATTGGGATATAAGGTGATTTTAATGATCTAATGAATCTTTAACTAATGACAGATATTGGATTATTCCATTGAATGTTACTGAGGACAGCCACAAGCTTACTTCTGATATAGCTTACCTGGCTGTCCGAAATATTCAGGTAGTTTCTTAGGTACCAGACTTATTTGGGGAGACCATTTATTTTTTTATTTTTTTTTTTTTTTCCCAGAAACAACCAAACAAAAGTCACCACAATCCAGCCATAGACAGTCTCACATTAAGAAATAATAATAATAATAAAATAAAATTCTCCTCCTTCCCCCCCCCCCCCC
>CM021699.1:108134322-108146534 GCA_011074415.1 Stictonetta naevosa | reverse complement strand
GGAAGGAAGGAAGGAAGGAAGGAAGGAAGGAAGGAAGGAAGGAAGGAAGGAAGGAAGGAAGGAAAGGATTTTTTTCTAGACTTCCTAAATTTCTATTTTAAACAGAAAAGATGGATAAATGATAATGAGTTTGTATATAAAATACAAGTGTGATAAAAAATGTTGATTTACAAGGAAATCATGATTTACAAGCATGATGATAATTCTTTCACAGAAGGAAAAAGAGAGGTAGCCTAACAGGAGCTGTTTAGAGGAAAGACATATTATCAGAACACATCATTACAGGAAAGGATGGCAGAGGATTAAAAAAAAAAAAAAAAGAAAGACTAAGGAGTGTCACACACAGCAATTGGGTGAAGTGGCCTGAAAGAGGTTGATGAAGCACAGGTCTGAAGGAACATCCAGTCAGCAGAGACATATTTCAGAATATAACACTTGGTTGTCCTGTAATCATCTGAGAGGCTGAGTTTTAGTGAAGTATCCTATCTCATGTATTTTCTCCAATTTCTAGTGAAGTATCCTATCTCATGTATTTTCTCCAATTTCTAAACTTATGCAGTAGAACTCATCTTGACTTTTGGCATCAGCATTGCAGATATCTCAAGCAAAGACAGCCACACAAGGTTCCTTTTCTGAAGAAAAGTAGCTACTGTTTGGGTGCAATTCTCCCAGTCTATTTTCATCACATTATGAATCACACACCAGAGAATGGCAATGATGCACTAGCCTGGAAGTAAGCCCCACTCTTTGTTGGAGCACTGCTTTGGTTTCTCTGCCTTTCCTCTGTTATTTATCATCTTCATTGTGGGAAACCACTGATTTGCCCCTCCAGACAACTCCCTATTAGATACATTTTTAAAACCTTTATGGCTTATATTGTTTCACATAATGCACTATGACTAACAGTATTATTTGTACATGCAGCTGTCTAGCCAGTGAATGTTGATGTATTTTCAGCTTTTGATAGGGAGTACACTTGACCTCCACAAAAACATTATTATAATAGCAATCAGATATAAGAATAAAGTTATTGTTCAGGAATATCTGTGAAAGAAAACTATACACTTTTCCTATTTAAGCCAGTCTCCTTTCAGCATTTGAGACGTCTGAGTCACACAAATTAAATACCAGAATTCTGGCAAGTGGGAGGTGCTGTTGACTCCTGGAGGGTATGAGAGGCTTTGCATAGAGATCTATGATCTCTCTTGAATTACCTCTCCTACAAAGACAGGCTAAGGGAGCTGGGATTTTTCAGCATGGAAAAGAGAAGGCTCCAGGGAGACCTCACAGCAGCCTTCCAGTAAAGGGGGCCTACAGGAAAGCTGGGGAGGAACTCTTTGTAAGGGGATATAGTGATAGGACAAGGGGGAATGGCTTTAAACTAAAAAAGGGTAGGTTTAGGTCAGATATAAGGAAGGAATTATTTACTGTGAGGGTGATGAGGCACTGGAAGTGGCTGCCCAGAGAAGCTGTGGATGCCCAATCCCTGGAAGTGTTCAGGGCCAGGCTGGATGGGGCCCTGTGCAACTTGGAGTGGTGGGAGGTGTCCCTCCCTGTGGCAGGGGGGTTGGAACTGGGTGATCTTTAAGTTCCCTTCTGACCAAAACCATTCTGTGATTCTATGATCTAGATAGATTGGAACATTGGGCAATCATCAATGGCATTAAGATCAGCAAAGGAAACTGTCAGGTTCTGAACCTGGGATGGAACAATGCTCGACAAAGGTATGGACTTGGAGACGAGCACCTGGAGAGCTGCTTACCTTGGGGGGTGGGGGGGGGGGGGGGGTGCTGATCAACAGGAGGCTCAGCATGAGTCAGCAGTGTGCCTGGCAGCCAAGTGGGCAAAATGCATACTCAGGATGAAAAAACTCATGGATTGAGATAAAAGCAGTATAATGAGGGAAAATCAAAGGCAGTGCACGTAAGCAAAATAAAATAATAATAATAATAATAATAATAAAAAAAATCGTTACTTATCAGCATGTGATGTCCAACCACTTCTTGCACTTCCTAGGAAGCAGGGCCTCATTAAATACAGGACCTGCTTTGGAAGACAAATTCCTTTATAATGAGTATGTTACCCCCCATTACACCCAACACCACCACCACCTTTCCTTTAGCTGTTATTGTTGAACGTGACATCATAAGGTGTGTAATATCCCTTCAGTTAGTTGGGGTCCATTGTCATCTCTCAACCTCTTGCCCACCCCCAGCTTACTGGCATTTAGGGAGGAGGTGTGGCTGGAGTGACGGCCTTGATGCTGTGCCAGCACTGCTCAGCAACAGCCAAAAAAAACACTGGTGCTATTATCAGTGTTATTCTAAACACATGTGCAATGCACAGCACTATAGGAGCTGCTGTGGGGAAAGATAATGCCATCACAGTCAGATCCAGTACAATGGGATATATCAAAAATGTGGCATGAAAAAGAAAACATTAAAATATGTCTAGAGTATTTAGATACTATGGAAGAGGTGTTCAAATTCTACAACCTTCATAAAATAAATATATATATATATATTTGAAAGTAGAAGCAAGGAAGAGGAATACCTGCATTCAAATCTGTTTTATCATCTGAGTATAATGAACTCTGCAACTGGATGTTTAAAACAGGGATAAGAAAGATAGTTCAAGTAACTGTCATGGAGGTTATTTAGTGCACAGAGTCTTGAAGATGTTATATAGAAAAATACTCTGTATTCTACTTTATTCAGTTTTGAAAAAGTAAAATGGAAGAATCACGTAATAGAAATTTCAGCCCACTCAAGGATATAATCTGAAGGGATATAATCTGTTGCTACATTTTTTAGATACTCCCATATCTGTGTGATACAAAATTATTTGCCTAATAGAAGTTATTGATCGAAGATCTTGAACTGCTCTCTTTTGCTATAATACTTACTGTATTGTATTAAATGCTACCAAAAATGAAGTGAGAGTGGAAATAGAAATAAGCACCACTATTATTAAATGTGTAAATGTTATATTTACACATAGTGTCAAGCAAGTCAGAAATACAATTAAAATACATATATATTTGATAAGATTAAATTATATGTAGAGAAAATAATTTTTAACATATGTCTGAGTCTAGATTCATACATTCCCTTGTATTCTGTCATGTCTTCTTATGGTTAGTGAACTGTTTGGTTACAGTTTTGAGACAGTTTATTCATTAAGTACACTAGGAGAAAATTTAAAAGTAAGTGAAGAATTACGAAAAGGTGAGAGGATATCACGCAATTTTTACCTCTAAAGGCAAATTAAACCTGAAGAAACATAGATAAGGGAAGGATGTAGTCCACTCCAGTACTTGAATAAAACAGAATGATTTTCTTCAGTTTCACTTAGCACAATATCAGGTCAAGAAAAAAAAGAAAAACGAGTGGTTAATGCTGCAGAACAAAAAAGGATTGTAACTCTATCACTGAGTCAAACCCAGAAGATAAAACACTGAGATTTCTCAATGTCTAATGTGTCTGGTAAATTATGTGTTATACACATTAAAACAGGTAAAACAAATTGTTCTTGTCATAGCCATACTTTCTAACTGGATTCTGTTTATTTTCCAAGTACAAAATACTCAAACATGGGATAGACAAAGTATGAATAAGACTTACATAAACTCTTCTATTTTATATTACGAAATTGGAAACAAGTTTTTATGTGTGTTTTTGAGTGTATACATGCACATATTTTCTATACTATAGTGCCATGCCTCAATGCCGATGGCTTTGAGGAATAAATGAATTTCCTGTAATGGGCTAGATAAAATCTTCCATTTTTTATGGGCTTGTAAAGCAAGTATTCACAGTGATGCCAACTTCCCTTTAGGGGTTATTTATATTTGGTGTGAAAAGTCATTAAAATTTTCAGTCACTGGATTTTCCTATAAGCCAACACATCCTAATGATTAGACCGCTTCACATTTCTATTCCTTCTCTTTATCAAAGCTCTGAGAAACAGTATTATCCTACAATTTGACATAGATATATGGGAAATATTAACAAAGCAGTTGAATAAACCACTTTCCTTATTGGATCACAAAGATATATTCAAGTCTAAACATTCAACTGAGCTTCCTCCCGATTACTTATTGCAGAAAATAACTGATTATTAATTAAAGCCTTGTTTGCCCTGGAGATTTTCTGCACCAATTGCCACCGTAAGTGGCTAAATAACAGAATCATTGCAGCAAGTGTAGAGAGGCAAGGCTGATATTTGCATTAGAAGTGTTTACCCCTTTTTTTTTCAGTCTGAATAGATCCAGCAGTGCAAACAGCTGCTTCATTTGATTACCCTAAGGTTTTCACTAGGGCAACTGTGTTGATAGTCCCGAATACAAAGACTAAGACCTCACCCCTTTGGGTCTGTGGCTTCGGTTTTGCTTCCTCACTTCCTCCCTTGCATACACAAATACTATAGTTCAAAAATTAAACAGGTGTATGAAAAATGGCAGGTGTTCTCTCAGATGAGCCCTTTTGCTTGCCATGCATCTGCCGTCTGAATTCTCAAACTCCCTTGCTGTTTGGCTTCTCAAGCATCTGTCATTTGACTTCCCTACCTTTCCATTAGATGCCTTCGGTGTTATTCTTTTTTTTTTCTTCTTTTTTTCTTGCTAGATGTTTCTCAAATATTACCTCAGCCCCCACCAGAGATCGCAAGGTAGCAGTTGCTCCTTTCACTAAGCAACACATCCTATTAATGTTAATGTTATACCAGCTATGCCTTAGATCAAGGGCATTTTAGCTGCTTGCTGGGGAATCAGACCACATGTGCAAAGTAAGAGCAGTTTTTATTCCTCAAAACACTTATTTTATTGTACTGTGAATATCTAGGTTGTTTTTATGCTCCCTTTTATTTTTGATTAGCTTTTGACTGTTAGTTTTTGACTGATTTTGGTTAAACACCAATAAAAATTTTAAAATGTCAAAGACATCTAAATTTGAATCTAGGCAGCTAAAAAAAAAAATCACTATCAGAAGCAGTGAAAAGTCAGAAATCTTCCTCTTTACCAAACTTTACAAAACTATGTCTTTGGTAATTTTGAAAATATGCCATTTATACTAATGTGATGACCTGTGGGATCTAATCTATATACAGTCTAAATGGTCTAAAAATAACAGCAAATGAGTGGGCAGATTTCCTGCAAATAAATATCTTTCATGCCTCTCTTTGCTGTATAGTTAATGTCTAACTGCTGATTGTTAGCATTGCAGCAGTGGCTTAAATGATACAAAAAAAAAAAAAAAAAAAAAAAAAAAAATCCTGCTCTATACACCTAGGAAGCAAAAGTGTCTTCACCCAAAATTTAGAGATATGGAAATAAGATACACTACTGTACGTACAGTTGTTCTAGCTTCATCCAAAGGAATTTCACAGTCTGTGGATGAAGAGGTAGAGAGGTTTAGTGAATGAGACATTTGCTCTGACTGGTATTTGATATTCCTTGACAAAGATTATCTACCTGGGCTGTGACTCCCTGCATAAACCAGGCATGCAAGTTCCACTGGATCTATTTTCATTAAAAGCTGTGACCATTCAATACTTTTGTCAGGGATTTGGAAGTCGATATAAAACCATTGCAGTTAAAGCTCATAGCTGAAGTAAATGATTTAGATAATTCATTAATGCAATGTAGTCAAACAAAAAAGTGTCAGAATCAAAGGAATTACCTTCCATAGTATTTTAATATGTATTTTAAAAACTTAGAGACAAGGAAACAAAACAAAACAAAAACAAACAAACCCACAAATATTACTTAAGATCTGAAAACTAATGCCTCAGGACTGAATAAATAAGTTACCTCCCATATAGCTAGATTGTACAGAGAACTAGAAGGGGAATAAAATATGATAGATAATTATGCTCTGGGAGAAAGAATAAGCTCCTTGGCTGTGTTGAAAACATCTCTTAAGAGGACTATGAAGTTGTCTTTGAGGGTGTTGTTCAGAACTTGCAGGAATAATCTTCAGAGTATGCAGGAGAGCTGCCTAAGAGAAGAATATTAACTGAAAGTAATGGAGTGGGGGAGAAGAAAAGGAAAAAAAACTGTTTATGGTCACTCCCCAGCCCATTGTTATAGTGTAGTATAAATAGAGGTCTTGAACAGGGACTATGCAACAAGACTTTTGGGTGTGACGAATAACACTGCACTGCACAATAGAAGACAACATGAAGTATACTTAAAAAATAAGTCATCATTTGGTTGGTATAGCAGTCTGACCCTCAGACTTTGTAACAAGATTTGATTGCCATCAGTGTGAAAAAAATATTTAACTTTCTATACTTCGAGGAAGTTAGACAAAAATGCAGCTGTGACATTTGAGGAAATGAAAAGTCAACATATAACAATGTAAATCACACATAGCAAATACAGCTATAATAAACATACCTTTATCCATCTTAGATACAATGACAAATACTTCCAAAATTCAAATTATATTTTACAGCCTAAGTAAATATTAAAAGGCCGCCAAATCTGCTAGCATAAATCTCTGTGACCTCGTAAGTTTTTACCATGTGAATTAAATAAAATGAGAATGAACCCTGAAGGCATTTTTAATCTGCTAAGAGAACATGCAGGTAAAAAGAGAGAGTTTTACCAGCTCCATTCCGGAGCACTATATTTCTGGAAGACTGTTGGAATTCTGGGTTTGCCTACAGACAGATTTCTAATCATTTTACTTCCAAAGCTATGGGAACAGTCATAAATTATTTGCATGGTGATGGCACCCACCATGGAGGCATGACTATCCACCAGTTACCATTAACAGCACCTCAAGGAGCTTAGAGCTGAATAAGAGAGAAAACACTCCACTGTGAGAGCAGCTAATGTTGGGACAGTTGTGGTCACTGCTGTAGATTGCATCACTTTAACTGGATAAATTGTGTTTCTGCAGGATACACTGGGGAATACACTTGGTACGCTAGCTTTCTCCAGCAATGGGTTATGTGCATACATCTACTTTCTGTGAAATGCAGCGCAGCTCACTCTTCAGTGGAGGGATGTTGGGGTGAGCATGTGATTCCAGAAAAGCAGCTGATGATCTTGTCAGTTCATATCCTAGTTTCTTCCCCATCTATTTGTGCCTATGCCTTCAGTTCACTTTCTATACTGTTAGTAATCTCAGCCTGTCCCTATTAATAATAATTGAGTAAGTCTTGCAGAACTGCGAACGCAACCAGTGTTTCAAGCTCTAACCCTGCCTGCACCACATACAGAGGCTTAAAATTCATTCTTTTCTGATATTTTGAAGCTTTATGTGTAATATTTATTGCAGTGCATATTCTCAGGAGATAAAAGTGGATGCATGGTAAATATGTTATTCCCCTCCCCCCCCCCAAACAAATAGACATCCATCTGTCTATCCAAAAGATGGTGCTTGCCAGCTGTGCATATATAAAGAGTAAATGTAAAACCAGCTGTTCAGTCAGTTCATCCCATATAGTGAGGTTGTCACTGTAATCACTTTGGCTGGGAAAATTTCCAGTCATCACACTGCTGCTCCTCATGAATCACACTTGTCAGGAAAACGTCAGCATCTTTTATATGGCATTTGGTTATTTTTAGGATGAATGCTACAAGTGTATTTAGGGCAATTACTTTCAGAACTTGAGAGAAATCAATTGATAACACTATAAACCATATGTCTGGCTCTCGATTCAAGCAGCAGACTTGATGTTTAAATCAAAGTGTAGTTATCCTTCTAGTGCACTCTGTAACAACCAGCCCCAACAATAAAGCCACATACATCCTGGATTTCTGAAAAGATATGGATCAGTTGCAACAATCCAGAGAAAAACAGTGATGGTGACTTGCTAGAGATCCAGAAAACATGGCTAGGAGGAGAAATCTGAATAACTGGTATTGTTAAGGAAAAAAAAAAAAAAAAGAAAAATGACTGAATATAGGAAAACAAATTTCAAATAGGTTAAAGACTATCACAAAAAGAAAGGCAGTAATTTGGGCTTGCTTAAATTCACTGCATTTAGACTGTGACAGTAAATATTGAAGCCGGATATTAAGAAAAAAAAATCTATGGATTAGGACAAATGGGTAAGCTAACTTAAATTTAATCATATGCTATGTGCATAAACATTGGACAGGATCCCATAACTTCTATTTAAAGATGTAAAAAAAAAAAAAAAAAAAAAATCTCATCAGAGATACTGGTACAGATATACCCTATATGAACATACAGCAGTATGCTAATAGCATTTCAAGTTTGATTTAACTCTTTGGAAATGTTTGAACAGAAGTAGTTTAAACATGCTTATAGTGTACAGCCATACTGTTTTTAAGGTATAGGTTCAATAGAAATGTTAAAGGTGACTTATAAAAGCTCTGTGGGTATCTGCTAGTACTGCTAATCTACAGACAAAGGGTTGATGACCTGCATTTTTCGCTGAAACCATCTTTGTTTAGGGAGAGGTACTGTAATGCCAGGGAGAACAAGGGAGTGCTGCCTTCTCATGGAACCAGTGATTTCCAACTTGCCAGAGCCAATTTTTAATTGATTTATTACCGGATGAAGAGGATTATCTATATAGAATGGTTTATGTTGGAAGGGACCTTTCACAAAGTGAAATTCTCTTTTTACCGTAATGGTAGATAACGCAGTCAGACTCTGCTACGTGTTTCAGAGCTGTACAGTCTCGAAGCTCAAGGATGGATTCCTTCTCCATTGATAAAATAGGAAAATGCTATATGATAGGAGGAAAAACAGATTGCTGAATACCAAAATAAACTATGCGAGACTCATTTAAATTAACTATAATTCTGATTAAAGTCATTACAGGCACAGATAATTTTTGGATGTCAGTCTCTGATATTCTCTGACCCATAAAACACAGTCATAAAATGTAGCTAAATAACTGAAAATTTACTCATGACTTTTTTTTTTTTTTTTTTTTTTTTTTTCCCCTAGAGCCTTTGCCCTTAGAATTAACTCTGGTCTTAGAATAGGATTTACCTGGATTTGCCACCATTGACTTATGCAATATAAACTATTCCTCTGGGGTTCTCCTTTTTTCTTTTTTTTTTTTTTTCTTTTTCTTCTTTTTTTCCTTTTTTTAACCATGGCATTTTTAGTGTGTACACAATCAGGTGAGTCTGCAGTATGATACAGTGGCATTCTTACATGTGTACATCTGACCACTAAGATACAATTTTGTACCTAATAGGGTACAGTTAGGAAGAAAGAGATAAATGAAGAAGGAGTCGTATGAAACAAAGCCAGGGGAGCATCTAACAAAACCTTAGACAAGGTTTTAGGATATTATTCCTTCCATAGACTTTTCCATAATAGTTCACAGTTACTTACACAGAGCCTTTGATTTGGTGAGAAAAGGAGCTGATTAGTTAAATCTAGAAAACAGGGCTGTGCAAACCCTGTAGGAATTTGTGAGCTGAGCCCTGAAGTTTGCTTAATAGTTGTTGCATCCAAGCAAACAGCTTCAGGCTTGCTTGGAGGACAGAGTTTAAATACAAAAAAATATAAATAAATAAATAAAAATCTTCAGTCATTCTAAGGGAAATCTTTCACAACCTTTTAACCAACCTGTCTAACTGGAAAGCCTGGAAACTTCACCTCCTATTTTAGTAGTTTTGTAAACTACTTGTTGTTAACGGTATGCGTGACATGTATGTGACCCATTTTTTGCTTTTATTTTGTGTTGTAGATGCAGAAAAGGAAACAACCTGCAGTGACGCAGGGATCAGAGATGTCTGGAAGTCGATCAAATCTTGGCCAAAATGATCAGTTAACTGCTTGTTTTATAAACTATTTTAAGAGAACAATATATATATTTATATATAATGTATAACTATAAAACAGAGGAATTCCTATTGCTTTTTGGAGTATTCTTGAAAAGACAGAATAATGTATTGAATTCCATAGATTGTTACACCACCACTACTAAATGAAGTGCATATCCTAAAAATATGAAGAGGAAAAAAAAAAAAAAAAAAAGACAAACAAATTAAATAAAATTGAATGCTCTGAATGCTCTTAGGAATTCTATCATAGTACCCACTTTATATGTTTCCTCTCAGTTACTTTTTAAAGATCACATCATTTTTTAAAAAATGGGTTTGGGCCAGGTGAGGATGTCTGGCTGTATCTCACAGCCTTTGAGACCAATAGAGCCTGCACGAACTAGAAGAGATTCAAAAAGTTCAAGAGGTGGTAAGCAAATGAAGGGTGAGATATAAGAGGTGAGAATCTGAAGTGTTACAGACAACCTGAAAAAAATAAAAATAGAAATAATTTTAAAGAGAGAGAGAGAGAGAGAGAGAGAGAGAGAAACAACAACAGATACAGTTAGGAAAAAAAAAAAAAAAATGAAGGTCACTGGAGGTTTTAGGGCAATCCAGAAAATCAAGTTGATCAAGTTGTTAATAACTGAGTCTGGAAGCAAGGAATTGCTCTGCAAAGACAGAACAAATGGGGAAAGACAAGTCTCTACATTTTTTTTTTATTATTTTTATTCTCTTTCTTGTAGTCACCTTTGTAGTCACTTAGAGTTTTACAGAAGCTGTCTATTCTAGTTCTTGTTCAAATAAAACTTGGCTTTTGAGATTATAAGCCCCCTAGGTCTTTCAGGGATGCTCATTATAAGAAAAAAGTTTAGGTAGATTCACCTTAGACCTCTGAATCCTGTTATAAACTCATTTATACTTTTGACCTCCAGAAAATCCTGGGGCAAAGACTACCACAATTTAGCTGTGCATTCACTTTATCAACAGCATCCTTGATTTTGTAGACTACCACCTTTTTCACAGTCCTCTCTTTTTTATCCTATATGGAATTCATAGCTACAATTGTCCTTGTAGCCATCCACAGTACCTCTTCCTTAATTGTTACATGGCCTTTTTGAAATGGGATTTTTCAGAACCGCAGGAAGTACTGAAGATATAAGAATATTGTGGATTAATGAACTTACATAAAGATGTGTTCTATTTTGGATAAAGTAAACTGCTGTGATAGCTTTATAAAACCAATCTGTCGTATTTGTTTGTGTGATAATAACTTGAGTTCATGAAGTGCTAATGAAATTATTCCAGTCAACAGTGAATTGGTAACAAAAATATCAGTGATATAAATAAGTGGGTAAATGAGGATTTTCCTATTTCCGACAGAGAAAGGAGGCAGACTGAATGCTCTCCTGATGAAAGTTGACAATAAGGTTAATGATTAGCTTGGGATGAAAAAATTTCAGTTAGCTAGACAGTGTTTCTGTTGCAGAAGTTAAAAGAAACTTGCTAAGAAGTCTCTGGGTATTTTGGGGGGGAAATAGTTCATTAACACATTTTATGCTACCTGGCCTGAAAGAAAGCATTTTTTTTTTCCAGTCAAGGAGAGCTTTTGTGTATACTTTGTCAAAATTTTGCCTGTGCTATACCTAGGTAGGTCTGATGCCATGTAAATAAAAATGGATAAAAATGGTAGTCATAGTAATAATAGCCTTAGCTATAGTACAGATTATTATTCTGTGAAATGAATATAACAAGTCCCAAAAAGCTTCTGTTGACCTCAGTCAGTCAAGAATATTTAAGGCACTAAATATTGCTCTGCTGAGTAATCTACCATCTGTTTTAATAAAGAAGCATGAAAGAATATTATTTAATCAGAACAATGAACAGAGACCATGAAAACAAATACTAAAAAAAAAAAAAAAAAAAAAAAAATGGGAACAAATGCAATGACATACCAGGCTAGAACTTTATTTCAGAAGTCCAGCTTTCTGCTGTCAAGTGCTGCATATAACAGCCTCAGCTGGAATTATTGTGTGCAGTATTAAATTCCTTACAGACCCCAAATTGCAGGATCAGGTTGATTGCATTTACACATTGATTTTCATGCTCAGATTCATTGATTCATCTCTCAGAAGGAGAAGGACTCTTCTGAAACTAGTAGTGTTAAACTAACATGAGCAATTGTCAGTTATCGACACTCACGATATGTTTCATCAACTCTCTGAGAATCAGATTTGTTACAACACCAATGCATTTATTTATCCCTTGAATTCTACCATGTTTCCTTATTCCCAACACGTACAGAGGAAGCCAGATGGTATATAAGGATGGAGAAAGAGATATAAACATAGATGAAAGGAAGGAAGGAAAGAGGGAGAGAGGAAGGGAGAGAGGAAGGGAAAGAGGGAGGGAAAGAAGGAAGGAAGGAAGGAAGGAAGGAAGGAAGGAA
>CM021699.1:108054050-108134222 GCA_011074415.1 Stictonetta naevosa | reverse complement strand
GAAGGAAGGAAGAGAATTAATTTGTGTAACAGAACCACTAAATGGTTTGGGTTGGAAGGGACGTTAAAGATTATCTAATCCCAACCCCCTGCCATGGACAGGGACACCTCTGACTAGACCAGGTTGCCCAAAGCCTCATCCAGCCTGGCCTTGAACACCTCCAGGGATGGGGCATCCACAGCTTCTCTGGGCAACCTCTTCCAGTACCTCACCACCCACTGTTGCCTCTCTCCACGCTATCCCAGCCCGAGAGACAACATCTATTGATTGCCTAGATGCCTGCTCCCCAAGCAGGGGCACTTGAGCTAGACACATGGTGTCCATCTCTGATGTCCCTGCTCGGGGAGCAGACGTCTAGGCAACCAATAGATGTTGTCTCTCGGGCTGGGATAGTGTGGAGAGAGGCAACACCCACTATCATGGTTTTCGCTAGGATAGAGTTCATTTTTTTTGTAGACACAAAATAATGTGTTTTGGATTTTTGATGAAAGTAGTGGTGATAACACACCAATGACTTACTTGTTGCAGAGCAGCCCTTGCATACAGACAAGGACTTTTCAGCTCCTCATGCTGCCCTGCCAACAAAGACACTGTGGGTTCACCAGAAGCTGGGAGGGGACAGAGCCAGGACACCTGGCCCAGGCTGGCCAAAGGGATGTCCCACACCATGTGGCATCATGCTCAGCAATAAAAGCTGGGGTAAAGAAGGAGGAAGGGGAGGACATTTGGAGTTATGACATTTGTCTTCCTGAGAAACGGTTCCATGTGATGAGCCTTGCTCTCCAGGAAGTGGCTGAATACCTGTTGATGGGAAGTAGTGAACAAATTCCTTGTTTTGTTTTGCCTTTGCTTGTGTCTTTTGCTTTCCCTAGTAAAGGGTCTTTATCTCAAACCATGAGTTCTTGCACTGTTACCTTTCCAATTCTCTCTCCCATCCCACCTGGGGAGAGCGAACAAGTAGCCATGTGGTTCTGAGCTGCCTGCCAGGTTAAACTACAACACCCTCATAGTAAAGAATTTCTTCCTTATGTCTAATCTAATTCTACCATCTTTTATTTTAAATCTGTTAGCTCTTGTCCTATCACTATACACATTGATAAAGAGTCTCCCTCTTTCTTTCTTATAGGCCCCCTTTATGTACTAGAAGGCAGCTAAAAGGTCTGCCAGAGCCTTCTCCTCTCCAGGCTGAACAACCCCAACTCTCTCAGCCAGCATAACAATACATTTGAGAAACACTGCAGAAATGACCGTGCCATTTGTTTTGTGAGAGGTACACCTATATAGAGGTCTTTGGTGGCAAAAATCTTCTAAAGAAACATGTAAATTTATGCAGCAAAGCCAACAGAGATTTGAAGGCTCCTTTAAGAATTATGTATTCCCTTCTTGTAAAGGTCAATTTGTGTCTGCTGTTCTCAGCCAGTTATAAAGAACTCAAACTTGGCTCCATGTATTACCACAGAAGCTTTCCAGAACATTTTTCCCAACTTAAAGAAGAAAACAGCAACAATGCTAATTGATATAAACTGTCACAAGCAATGAAATGCTCATTAACTCTAATTGCCAGCACTTTCACTTTTCATGATAGTTACGAAAGGATAAATCAAGGGAATCAAAAACTTTAACAAACCTGCTAAGAAATCCATGCATTTTGACATCCCCTGCCCCCTTCAGCCAATGCAAGTAGCAGAAAATGAGATCCTTGCTGTGTTTCTGTAAAAAGAAAAAGACAAGAAACAGCCAGCCTACACTGACTTCTTCACCTCCATTAAGCACTGACTCCTCATGAAATCTGTAAGTAGCTCTGTCCTACATGAGGTGGTGAGAGTTTCTAGCTTGGAAGACAGGCTGCACACTTTGTTTTCTGTTTTTACATCTGATTTATCCCAGCTTAATGAAATCATCCAGGAAATTTATTTTTAATTGCATTAAGAAATTAAGAAAAAAAATAGGGAAGAAAAGGTAGACCATGTCCCCTTCTTTTGCTCAACCATCTGTTAATCAATTTTCCGAATAGGAAAGACTATTTTCTTCCTGACTTGCACTCAGGTAAGACTATTGCACTCAGGTAAGACTATTTCCTGAATTGCATTCAGGTAAGACATAGCAAAATCCTTTCCCAGAAAACTGGACTTCTCCCTAGCAGCACTAAAAGCAACAAATAATCCAACATGCAAAGAGCAGCACATGGTCCATGGTCACAGACTAATCTTGATTCAGAAATCATTGGTTTTAATGTGATATCTCCTTCTCTAGACCTGAACAAATTCTTTCTTCTCTCTCTGCTGCTTTTCTCTCCAGGTTTTCTCTTGTTTTAATCTATAAACTCTTCAAAATTAGGAAGCTTTCCCATTTCATAAATTTTAGCACCCATTGCAGCAAATAGGATCCCTTTATTGGTTTAAGGAGTCCAGTAACGGTACAGTAATTAATATTAAAATGAAGAAGACAAGTAAACTTTCTTGAGTATATCTTTATACCATTTTTAAAGATTTCAGATATGTTGAAATAAGCCTTTACCATGTTTATACCATAATTTTTAACATTATTAATTTGTTGACACTCCACTAATTGCTACAAAATGCAGAAGATGGCCTGGGTAGATCTGAATCTACCTTCTGGTGATAGGATTAGTACAAAATTTAATGTGGTGAATGCTCAGGAAAAGAATAAGATTAGATGGAAATACTGTGGCCATATATGTTTTTCCAAGTTCTTAAAAATAATTCAACAGATATGAATAATGCCATTTCCATATGTCCTTTGTATAGTCTTTGCTTTAAACATACATTTCAGAATTACATTACATTACACCTGCAGATTTCATTTTGTTAGAAGCATTAGCAGACGCCAAAAACCATTTTAAACAAACCAGCTGAGTGGAACTGGGAAGTACTAATTCATTGTTTTAAAAGAATCCTGAGGGATTTTGAGGAAACCATTCATTTATCATAATATCTAACTCAGTTCTTCTGGAACAATCATACACATTTTCTGTCTTTTTGTTCCTATTTATGGGAGAGATCTAGTTTATAAACATACAGTTTCAATAGTAGAGGCAGATGTTTCTGATAACCTGGAGAGCTAGATGCTGTGCTTTTAATTTGGACAGCTGAAGGGCATCATTCTTGATATCTTCAAAGACCCACCTGCTCTCTTTATGGAGAACTTCAACAACATCTACAGTAGGTCAAAGTTAGATGTTTAAACTGGGTGGATGGTACTTGCTGATTTGCTGCTTGTTACATGGTCATGGTGTTGACCTTCTAGAGAGCTAAGCTTTGTAATATTTATATGGGAGATATAATCCTAGGCCCAAAATGTCTGTAGTCAAAATACCGAGGAGAGAGACATGATGGGAGGGAGATGGAAGTGGAGAAGTAGATATGAATTTGAATAAGAATTTAGATATGAAGCTGGAAAAAGAAACCACATCTATAAAGACCCAGAGCAGTAACTGCATCTGCAGACCACCCTACCAATAGCAGCATATTAAGCACAGTCCTAGAGACACAGAGCAAAAGGGGGAGAGCACAGCAATGGCAGCAAAAGATTTAGAATGAGACCACTACCTTAGCAGTCCCAGAAACAGGTTCAGTTTGGGTAAAGAAGTGCACGTCCCATGCTGACTGGACAATGCAACACGGAAGAGGAGAGCACCAAACTGGCATCCTGTCCTGAACACTAAATTCCTTCATTGTTTTGCTTTGGCTTTTGATATTTTATGTTAAACTAAGATTCCAATTTATCATATACATAAAATATATAACAAGCCTTATTCTTACCGCTAATAACTTCTAAGCCACATACTATTTTATTTTTTTTTCTCCTGCATAAAATCCACTTTATAACAACAACAACAAAAATAAATAAATAAATCTGCTGCTCAGGGTTGTCTAGGAGCAATCTGCATCAGTGATTGGATTATGTACTAACAGCATTACTTATCCCCATCTGAGAGGTACCCTACAGGGAAAAGCTCCAAAGAAAGACACTGCATTAAGGGAAGATTTGGAAGTCTGATTGCATTCTGTTTCCATCTCTCTGCAGGGCTGGCTGTCAATGGCATTCAGAGTCACGCAGCAGAAAAGGGAAAACAACTCCCTTTCTTTACTATTGTGAGTCATCAGTGATTGAAAGAATCTTTACCCCAGTTTAAGGTCTGGCCAGGGGACGTGATCCAGAGTTCACTGAGAATTTGCATTGACTTTATACAGGTTTGACTATGGCATTTATTTTTCAGGTAGAAATTGATTATTTTATACTGTCATGAAAGTGAATGAAAAAAGTGCATAAATCTTATAGTGAAGATGCAGTTCATAACTATAAACATTCTCTCAAGCAGTGAGTCTGAATCCAGATGGTATACAATATTAAACTAGAGAATCTGGATCCAGATGGTATACAATATTAAACCAGTGATATCTCTCTAAGCACATTTAAAAATAATTAATATTGCCATGGATTTCCTCCAGACTTTTTCCCTATTATGAATATAGAGCAGTATGTTCCCTTAGGAGGGGAAAATTGCAAAGTTTTCTATGTTAACCACTAAGTAACTTATTTACTTTCACCATCATGATCCAGTAGGTCATGGCTTAAATTCTAAGGATTGAAAAGACCATCAGATCTCAATTGTTTTCCACTGAACAGACTCATGGAATAGTTTCCGAAGTGTGGGAGAGCTTCCCCAAATGTCATCAAAATTTGTGTTACAGGACTTGTCTTAAGTGTCTGGAAGAATCTCCTAGAACCAAAAACTTATATAATTAATGTCATTTAAAATAAACATGAGAATATGTAGAAACACACGTAAACATGGAAAGATGAGAGGGAATGGTTTTAAACTAAAATAATATATCTTTAGATCTGAGGTTAGGAGGAAATTCTTCATTCAGAGGGTGGTGAGGCACTGGAAGAGGTTGTAGATGCCCCATCCCTGGAGGTGTTCAAGACTAAGTTAAATGAGGCCCTGAGCAACTTGATGTAGTGTGTGGCATCCCTGCCTATGGCAGGGGGGTTGGAACAGGATGAGCTACGAGGTCCCTTCCAACCCAAGCCATTTTATGATTCTATGATTTTATGATTCTATGATTCTATGATCAAAATAAATTGAAGCCTAGGCTTTGTCATACCTAGGCTTCAATTCATTTTGATGTATAAAATCCTACAGTCTGTAACACAAGAAAATCTTCACATCTTGGAGAAGTTCTGACTTTTCTGTCAGAGTATTTTTTTATTTTTATTTTTTAATTTGAATACTGGCTTATAAGATTGAAAAACAAGACACTTCAGAAATTCAGAGGTAATTGTCTACTATAATGTCTTATCTGAACAAACAGAAAATAGCTGCATTGCTTGCAAAAGGTAGGACCAATTTAAAATCTTCGCTCTTTTTATATCACATATCACAGAGCAGCAGCTGGATGGAAAATCAAGAAGCAAAGATGAAGAATGCAAATATGTCTACAAGTTAAAAATGACATTTTCAACAGAAGTTATTGCTCAGGAAACAGGGAGATTGGTGTCTATTTTAACATTTGAGGGTCAGAACCTCCACAAATATCAGATAATTTAACTCCAGTAAAGCAAACATACAGCAACTGAATATCTGCCCTTGGGATTTCATATGCATACTTTGTTTATTGTTTTCCTTTATGTGAAATAAAATTAGCATAGCATACTTTTTGCCCTTTCTGTATGAAAAAATGTGCAGTGTTTTCCGTTGTTGAGTACAGGCACTTGTCCTCAGTTTTTATTCAAGTGTTTTAATGCTTAAAAAGTTCTAGCGTCCCAAGGGACTACTGAATGAGGTTTTGCTTAACTCAGTCAACATCTTTCTATGTATACACAGATTAAGGTCTTACTGATATCGAGTCATTGTTACATCTGGGCAGATTTCTTTTCATTACCATATTTGCAAGTTTTCTGTCATTCAAGATTAGCACAATGTGATCTATGATGTTTCAAATATATTTTTAAAATTACTTAGCATCATTGTTCAGCCTATTAGACAATCTATTAGCTTTTGATTTTGATTCAAAAAGTTGGAGATTTAATGTTAACTCCGGTACTTGCTTTTTGAATCTGCACAAGTCACTTTGTCTTAATCTTCTCTAATTGCTGTGACTTGAATGAGGATTGTTGAATGTCCCTAACAGCTCCTAGTGTCACTGTCATCAGAGCAGCAATAGTAGCAAACAACACCACATTACAAAAAATATCTCATAAAAACAGAAGTGGTATTTTGTATATTGCAGTTTCAAATATTTAGACAATTGACAAACATTTCCTTTGTCTCTGCAGACCTTCAGCTTTGCAAAGCAAGCTAGAATACATTTCCAAGGCAAAGAAAACAAAGCAAACAATAAATAAATAAATAAAATGTGACAAGGTAGTATTACTAAGATGTTAGACATGTTAGGTATCTACAGAAAAGGAAATGATAGCCTTTCTGATTGAAGCAGCATCTCATAGGGTCACCTAAAGATTTCAAAACAATGAAGACAAGTGCCAGAATATTTTGAATTCATATTGACCGTGTTAGAGATGGTAGCAGATGATCTTGCCTCCAAAGTCAGAAATAAAACCAATCAGCTGCAAAAGCATTTTTTGTTTGTTTGTTTGTTTTTTTCATTTGTTTTTTAATCTATTTCTTGTCCTTCACCTTGGTGTGTCTCATTGATGAACAATATAACCTTGAAAAAAGTGTTCTGCATTCCTTACTCATAAACTTTGGTTTTTTTAAGATACAGATTCCTTATAGCCTGTGACAGGGATATTGCAGACCTCAGCTTCAAAGGAACAGCTTCTATGTTTTGATACTGGTTTATCATAATCTGCATTTCTATAACTGCAGCTCCAACCTGCAATCCATATTTACTTGCTTGCTTTCCCATCAGCAATCCTGGATGTTGGACAAGCTTGAGGGAAGAGCATTGTGTTTAGATGGGTTGAGCTGTGACTGTGTGTGTGTCACTGCTTGTGTAAACTCAGCTTACCCAAGGTATCACCTTACTGAGTAATGAACTGTGAAGAGAAAGAGACCAAGGAAAAAACAAATGCAAGAAAGGATTGAGTCCGTCTGGTCACACAATGGAGAACGGGCCATGATGCTGCTCAGCTGCCCTACCCTGTTATAGGAGATTATCTGAACATGGGATCACAGGAGGAGGCACAGACCAGACCATCCTTACGTGGGTGAGATGCAGTGATGCTGAGCTTATAATGCATGGGATGTAGGCACTGCCCATGATAAGAGCATAAAGAGGAGCCAAACAAGCAGACATGCTCTGAGGAGCTTGGCAGCCCACAGCAGGACCCAGCCAAAATATGCTGGTTTGGTTGCCCATAATACACTGTTGTGAATTTTCTGGGCCAAATGGAAGAATCAGAGGCCCAGACCATAGCCCATGAAAGAGGATAGACACTGGGGCGTCCTTAGGGGTTTTCTGTTATTGCAACCAATACAAATGTCCTGGTGTTAGTTTCAGCCTCTGGCTACATGAACACTAACGAAATTGTGTGTAGCTTTTTCAAGCTCATGGCAGCAACTGGAAGAAGAGAGCTTTATTCTCATTCTGTTGGCTCCTCAGGGAACCACGGAAATCGTCCTAGTAGGCAAGAGATCTGTGCTATTCATGACTCCTATATAATACCTGCCAGTGACATACCCACCATGTCTAAGCTTCGATCAACCTTCAGAATCCTGTATGTCACTCATCCAGTGCTACTCATTTAACAGCACCCATTATCCAGCCCATTAGGGAGTACAAAAACAGGATGCACAGCTGTTTCGTCCAGCCAGTTAAAATCCCCATACAGTGTCTTGTTCTGTTTGCAAAGTTTAGTCACAGCTCAAAAGCCAGGCATGGCAAGAGAGATAGCTGGGCTTTTTGCTTGCTGTTTTCTTTTGTTTTTTAAATACACAACTCAGTGTAGATCACTGATTTCTAAGAACCATATTTCACCATTCTTGGGAGTCTAGCATTGGAATTAAGAGAGTCTAATGACTCTCGTTATTAAAGTAACTTGCATGAGACACAATAGCAGTTTGTTCCCTCTGGTTTCCCATTAACGTACTAATGCAATGTGATGTAATGAATGCAGAAGAGTTTACCTTCACACAGACATTTTTTTTCAAGTGATGTCCCCAGTTTCTTTTTTGGTGGATAACAAGTTGGCCATGAGCCAGCAGTGTGTACTGGTGGCCAAGAAAGCCAATAGGATCCTGGCATTAAAAGGAGTGTGGCCAGCAGGTCAAGGGAGGTGATCCTCCCCCTCTACTCTGCCCTGGTCAGGCCTCACCTGGAGTACTATGTCCAGTTCTGGGCTCCCCGGTAAAAAAAGATAGGGATCTCTTGTAAAGAGTCCAGCAAAGGGCCACAAAGATGATACGGGGCCCAGAGCATCTTCCTATGAGGAAAGGCTGAGAGACCTGGGTCTGTTCAGCCTTGATAAGAGAAAATTGACAGGGGATCTTATCAATGTCTGTAAGTACCTTAAGTGTGTGAGACAAAGGGATTTGGGCAAACTCTTTTCCGTGGTTTGTGGGGACAGGACAAGGGGCAGTGGCCACAAAAAGGAGCACAGGAAGTTCTGCACCAACATGCAAAAGAACTTCTTCACCATGAGGGTGACAGAGCACTGGAACAGGCTGCCCGGGGAGGTTGTAGAATCTCCTCTGCAGATATTCAAGGCCAGTCTGGACGCCCACCTGGGCAACCTGCTCTGGGGAACCTGCTTTGGCAGGGAGGGTGGACCCAATGATCTCTTGAGGTCCCTTCCAACCTCTCAAATTCTGTCATTGTGAGTTTCTGTGACTCTCTTAGAATACACCCACTGATGTGATTACACCAGTGAGACTGGAACATGGCTGTATTCCAGCTGAGGATATACTTTACTGAACACACTTAAAGATGGGAGCTTTCAGCTAAGATGTGATGTCAGTGAATAGAGAGCACATTTTCTAAACCTTCATGGCAAAATCTCTAAATAATGGGACTCTCAGTGTAATGTTCATTTGTATTAGAAAAGGACTCTGATTTAATCAAGCCATATATAAATACCTACCTGAATCTTGCATCTAATTATGTTTTAGAATAATTTTTTATACTCCCCCTACTCCCCTTCCCCCCACTTAGGATACTGGCAGAAAATAATGAGCTATAGCAGTAGGTAGGTGTTTAAACTTCTTCTGATCCTGAAGATGTAGAAACAGAGCAAATGAAACCCTCAGTGGTTGAGCTCTGATGCATGCAGCAGCACAAGCAAGACTCTGGGTGAGGGATTTTTTCTATACACTTGATATGCAGAGGATGACACATGCAGGAGCACCTATTCTCTCCACATTTGTTTGTCTAATTTTAATGAGACACACAATGAAATAGCACATCAAAGGAATGGCATAAAGCTTTGCCTGTGGTGGTTTTGTGCCTAAGCCAGCTGTAGAAAATTATATCCTATCAGAGAAATCATGGACAACAATGAAGGCAACAATGAATGCCATGAGCTAAAGATGTCAGCACAGACCATTCAGAGCTTGAACTGAAGCCCACTGCAGCCTTTCACATCATAGCAAAAGGTTTTGGACTGACCTGCTGAACACAGACCTCATTGTAAGGATTCCTCCTTCATCTGGACCCTTTCTTTTCCCAGCTGACTACAGCCTAAGTACATTCTCAAGGAAACAAGATCATGTGTTACAAATACTTCCAGCAAGGAAAGAATATACTATAAACAAGCATTTTAAAACCACTTTTCAACATTCATTTTATTTAGATCTTTCCCATTATAGTAGATATTGCCATTTTTAGATTCATCCTGGCCATAATCAATAACCTATACCATTTTTACAAAATAAAGACATAAATAAATAAAAATAAATAAAATATTGCAGACCTTTAAACAGTCCCTAAATGAGTACCATTTTTTTGCACATATCTTCATGTGGCATTTTAAAAGTCAGTTTCACAAAAATGTACACTGATAAAATGTCTCTAGCAAAATTGTAAAAATATTATTTGGTCAATATGTATTCTTTGCCAGCAGAGAAATGCTAACAAGCACATCACTCAATAAAACTTAAGATTTCAGTAAAGTTTCTTCAGTTCAAACATGAGCTGGCATAGAAGTTAAAACAATTGGATGCATATTTAAACTGGGATAAATATACATCAGTTTGATTCCATCTATACTGTAATAAAAGAAGTCAGAGCTGTTTTCCATTTCCTTTCCTGCTGACATTCTGGACTTTTCCCTTTGCAATGAAAACTCTCTGGCAAATGTGATGTAAATAAGAGTGAATTCCCCCTTGTCAGCACATCCCTTCTTTACGTACACCAGACCTGGTTACCAGCACTAGCTATCTTGGAAGACAGGTACTTTACCTCTGAACACAGTGAGGCCTGATCTTTCAACTAGGTTTAAGTAGGGTTAATGTCCTGTGAACTCTTAAATTTAATGGTCATAATTTTTACCTCCCCACACTTCATGTTTTCAGCACTACCATTCCCTATGCAGTAGCTGCCAGATGTAACCCGATAGGTGGTTTTATGTTAGTCTTAGACAAAGCAATTCCTTGTTCTGATGTTCTGGATACCCAGAATATTTTAAGGATGAAAGGTGCTATGTGATATGATTATCATTACTGAACCATCAACCTCTGTTGAAAGTGTCTGAAAGATCCTTCATAATCTTGTTAGCTGTGTTTAGTTTTGCTACTTTAATTATCCTCCTGGTTTCAGTTTCTTCTTTTAGGTACCCTTGCTATTAATACATCTGGTCTTTTCATGCATTTTCTTCTATAGGCAGAAGGTAAAGAGGCAGGGAAATCCTATGGTCAACCTCTCATGCAGCATGAATGCAAAGATAAGGGATGTTAGGACTAGCAAGAGTGAAGACAGTAGTACATATCTGTCTCGTGAAGGGAAGAGAAGGGAAGGGAAGGGAAGGGAAGGGAAGGGAAGGGAAGGGAAGGGAAGGGAAGGGAAGGGAAGGGAAGGGAAGGGAAGGGAAAGGAAGGGAAATTATGTCACAGGAATCATTGCTGTGGCACATATTTACAGGATGTTCCTCCCATTTGGCAGCAAAGCCTGTGGGGAAGAAATCAGAAACCTCTGAACTCTCTTATCCCTTTCATTTCCTCAGAGGAATATAAACTGCATGCTGACCTCAGTATCAGCTCTTTGCCTCACTCTGTTTTGCACTGTCAGTTGTGACTCTTTCAGGTAAATATATTAAACTTTGCATATTTGGGGGTTTAGATCACTTAGCCTTCCAGCAAGTCTCCCAAGATAGTCTGTTTAGACCTACTCAGAAGCAAGCTTTTACTTAATTTTAACACATTTTAAAAATATAGTAAGACAGTGGAGAGGGGAAGAAAAAAATCATCAATCAGAAATTGAACTAAAGCCCATGAAATAAAGCTCTCGTCTACTAAAAATCATGCCTTTGCTAATGTTTTCTAACTTAAGATATAACATGGTATCACTCATCTTGAAATTTCATTTATTCAAATAAGTGCTTAAAAATAATATTTTTCACTTCCTAAGGAAGCAGAAAACCCAGCTGAGTACTTACTTAGCCCTCACTTATAAAAGAATATCATAAAGGTAATAAAAATGTGCACAAATACCAAATGAGTTAAAGCCAAATTTTTCAGATGGACAGTAAAATATATACATACATATATATTATTATATCCTAGACACATTGAGTAAAATTCATCTGCCCTGTCATTGGTACCAAAGTTAGTAGCATAAGTCTATGTTGTCAGTAGAATGAAACTGGCACCTCCAGAAGGCAATTGTTTTCATCCAGAGATAGATGCATGTGACAGGTTATGTGAATTGCCCTTTGGAGTTGCTTATGTCTCTCATTAGCTATGGAGAGACTCTACAGTGGCATTTTGAAGTTTGACTATTCCATTAAAGGTACCTTAAAGAAGGCTAGATTAGTCTCACTGAGAATGACCATCCAACATGAAGGCCAGGTGTCTAACTGATCTGTTAAAAAGCTCTAGAAACACCAGAAAACTCTAGTTAACTCCAGTCCAAGCTCAGAAAAGAGAAAATAAAAGTCATTATAACCATTTAAAATAGAAAATAAGAATCCAAGGGACAGAAAATGATGGCATTAAATAGGAAATATTAGACTAGAGAGTAACAGAAAGCTAACCTCAGCCTATACAAAGTCACCTTTAAATAGTCACAGACAGTTAATGCTGCAGGGAATGAGATCCAGAGCCTGAAAATGTCACTTTATGCATTGTTAAAAGCACCTGTCTTCAACACAAAAATAAACAAATGGAAAAACACTACGTGTATTATAGCAGAAATGAACCGGGTGTTTTGAGTTTTTCTTTTTTCAGTGTTGCAAATACATGTTCAAGGCATTTAATTATTATGAGCAACTGAATGTTTATTACATTTCTATCCATGTCTTGAAATCTTCCACTAGACAAAATTTACTGTCTCTAATCAAAAGATAGCCAATGTTATCTAAAATGTAACATCCATAGTAGTAATGTTTATATTTGCCTTTATCTTAAAAATAATAATTAAAAATAAATAAATAAATAAATAAGTAAATTCTGGTCCTAGTCACACTATAGTAGCTTTGTCAGTGGAGCCTTTCAAGATCAACATTACCCCAGTCTGCTGGCAAGTGTCATGAACTATGAAACACATTAGTAGGCAAGAGGTTTTGAATACAACCTGGGTCAAAACACAGAGCCCTTCTAACACCCAACTCACTGAAAATTCAGTAAGAATTGAGAGTGGACAATAAAAGCTGGAGGTGTGCAGTTTGTAAAATGTGCCTGGGGGAGCTGTACCAATGATTAGGCAGAAAAGAGAGTCTTGAGGCTGACTGAAGCTTTCCATTTCTGACAAGGAGTTAGGAAGGGTTAAACATGGCTGGCAGCCCCAGCAGACTTACTCGACACTGGCATGGTTAAGATACCCTTCTGGAAAGAGTGAAGTGGATTTCAATCTACTGGTTTGCCTTCAGAGAAACTATTTCATGCCTAATATAATGAAGAAGAATATCGCTGTTTTCCAAAGAATGACGGCTGTTCAGCTTGTCAGGACACCAAGCTGCCCTTCTTTGATGTCTGCATATAATTAGCTAGTAAAGGGGTCTTAGATCCTAATTCACTTTGTCTGAGTCATTCACACCTAAAAGGGATACCTGAATATTGAGTCCTACCACTATTCAATGGGACTGCATGGTTATGAGCCAAACTCAACTTGAAAATGAGCTTTGATGTTTTCCAAAATCCTTTTCCAAACCTCCTTAAAGGTCAAATACCTTTTACTTCCATGCATTGTATCAGAGACAGACAAGAGTTCACCTTTATAAAGAGCTTCTTAAGACTGATATTTTTAATGGAACTTAAATTTAGTTGCAGCTTGTGGCTACATGGTTGTAAAGTCAGAATAACTTCACCATAGTGTCTTCCTAAGAAGAAGATGTGACTCAGTTGCTGTGAATGTAAACTTTTGCTGTTGACTTAACAGGAGTTTAAGCTCCAGGTTTTCAACTTGCATGAATTAATGACTGTATCATCAATCACTTGATTTCTCAGTTTGGTTCATTATTGTTCAAAGCAGCTTTATTTATCTCTTTCCTGCATCCACTTAATAATATTTGTAATGTCTTATGAAAATTAGTTTTTGAAAAACACAAAAGCAAGGAGTGAAAAACAGGACCTCCTATCGCCTCTCCAAGTAATCAAAAGCTGAATCTAAATAGTTCTATGGCAACAGGCAGAGAAAAGTATATTTTCAATTACTTTATTTCCATGTATGAACTGCACATCCAAATCACACTTCGTAAATAAGTAAACAATTTAATTTGTTTTTATTTTGTGTGTGAGTGTGGTTTTCTATTTTCTTTTTGGTAAGAAAAAAATAGGAAGAAATGGGGAATAATCAAACCCACCCAACACTGGCAAACTTTTCTCGTTACGCTCTGAGCAATAGCAGGATGGGGAAAATAACAGATCATTATGTCTGATGAGTATAATTACACTTTTTCAAAAAAAAAAAAACCCGGGGGGGGGGCAAATCTAGGTTTATCACTACACCTAGGTTTTTTTATAGATACCTTTAAATTCTGCTGAACATGCAGCAGCAGACAAATTATTCCTTCTCGCTGTGTGAAGGCCTCCAGTAATGCTTAAGAAAAATTGTTTTCCATTCCACTGAACTGTAAAATAAACAAAACAAACCCTTCACTAAATGCTCTAAAGGCCAAAGGGTCTCAGTGAATGAACTTCAAATGACTGCTTTGCTCATCATAGAAAAAATCCATTATGTGATTGTGTTTAGAAATGGTCTAGCATATTTTGGGCACTATGGCATTTTAAAATAATAAGGATTAGAAATAAATAATAAACTGGTGAACAGGCAGAAAGTAAGTTGCTCCCTAAATCTAAATACAAATGTATTTCAATGTCATTTTCTATACACAGAGAAAAGCATAAAACTAAATCAGTTCTATCATTTATTGTGAACATTATGTTTTCCTGTACTTTTCAGCTTACTTTCATTCCTTTCATGAAAAAGAATCTCATGACCTTTTCAGTATTAGCCTCAAGACATAGCTGAGCTATTCTTTTCATATAGAAACCCAAGACCCCAGCTGGCTAGCATGAAAGCTACCTTTGCCGACAAATCTCTAAGAAAACATGTGATAATGTTCATCTGTATTTTGGGGATTTTTTTTTCTTTTTACAGAAGATATCAATGCATCTAAATATAAGAGTTTCCTGTAAGTTTTTAGGTTTAACCAGTACCCTCTGAGACCAAGCACTAATTAACATGCTGTCCTGAGTGGTATAGGCTAACAAAAGATCGAATATACAACAGAATCATAAGACTTTCTGGTAACTGCCTTTCTTTTACTGCACCTGCTAGAAAATGTACTAGTGGTATTTTAAGATTCCTCACCTCTTATTCATCACCAGAAAATAAAATCTGTAGTATCTGTTCTTTTGTAAGCTCCATTAGGAGATGATTTCCAGTCTCTCAGTAGGATTTCCAAGAGCTTCACTGTGAAGTTTATACAAAATTTCTTTATAACAGAAAAACAGTTAGGACAGAGCCTTTCCTTCGAAGATTTTTCTTTGGTTTTGTCAAGTATGTTTCTCCTACTGGTTCAAAATCATCAGGAATATCTATGATCAATAATAAATAATGAATACAGAAGATAAGCTTGAATATCCAGTGATAAACTTCACATCATACTCCTAAAAAGGACTTTGGAACACTACTTAAGGTATCTGCAGGAGCTCTTTAAAACCTACCCTCGCACCCATCATTGTCTTCAGGTGTTCAAATACTTTTAAAATAATGGTCTAAGAACATAACACCAGCATTCCTCTGATACTAAAGGACTTTTATCCCTTTTCATAATGAAATAGATCTCAGTAGAACCTCTGTCTGACCAAGACAACCAGATTGCTAAAACAGATTTTTCTACCAATAACAGATACAGCTACTGGGAAAGCACGTCTGTGAGCCTCCAAATGTAGCTTCCACCTATCCACTCCTACTTTTGTTTTTGGTAAGAGCAGAAGCCACTCGGGTTGATTGTTTAAGCTGTCTGAGTTGTGTATATCCTCCACCAGATGCTGCCCATCATCTTCAGAGAAAACTGGCAGGTCAAATGGATCCATGGAAAGGATTTGATCAGGAAGATGTCCCCTTGAGCATGCTGAGGGACAGGAATACAGAATAACACAACTTTCTTGCACTTTGGAAGTTGTGGCTATGACATGCATTTCAATGGAGATTCCTGATCACAGACTTTACAGAGAAACTCTATTAACAGTAATGAACCTTCCCTGCAGACATGTCCTATCATATGTTATCCACATACAGCAGCATCTTTGTCTAATATTAGATACTCTAAATTGATTCATTGGAAAACTGACATTAAAAGCTCTTGGTTGGAGAACGATCACATTACCTGTACAATAGTATGGACTGGACAGCCCTGCAGGGCAGTATGTTCTAGATCACACAAGGCTCAGAAACTATCCATGGTCATGTATTCAATTTTGTCTCAGAAAGTACTACACAGGCAGGTATGGATCAGGCAAAGCTTAGCTGGATAAAGGGATAAAGGACAACACAACATCATTGCTCATGCCATTAGTAAATCATCTCATCTAGTGTTGCTCTTGTATGTGATGCAGCAGATGTGAATGACAACTCAGAATACAAAGGGAAAGCAATGCTGAACAGCTACCAAATATGACTTGGTCATAGTAGGATACCTCACACAGATTGGTATTATTGGGGAACACAGATGGATATTACTGGGGAAGTGGAACAGAATTTCTTTAGTGTCTATCACTGCCTAACTGGCAAATGCTGAGCTGATGTTATCAGGATAAGACTATGACTGCTTCCAGACCTATTCTATGCAATTGCATTTTGACATGGAGGTGTATGGAAATAAGAAGACCTTTTAAACCACTGGAAAACAGTCACATGAAAAAATCAGAAAGTATTGTTGCCTTCTGTGTTTTTCTATAGTCTATTAAGACAAATTGCTTGGGTGGGCTCCCAGCATGAACTGGTCATTAAAAAGAACAGGTGAAGTAACTATCATCAAATGAGATATGAATGACATCAAAACCATGCATGTACCACTCTTCCAGCTTTGCTTCTTGCAGTAAAAATAGCTTTCAAACCTGCAATACAATCTTCCCAACAAGCATATAAATAAAGCCACACCTAATAATACTCTTCTTCCTATCCAGGCTGGATGCGGCTCTGGGCAGCCTGCTCTAGTGGGTGGTGACTCTGCCCAGAGCAAGGGGGTTGAAATTAGGTAATCTTTAAGGTCCTTTTCAATCCAGGCCATTCTATGATTCTATGATTCCTTGACATGCTGTGATGGACAAAATTTCTTTCTGCATCTATAGATATGAAAGTTTTCTACCATTCAAAGTAAACATATGTCAATTCCAGAAAGCCCTGGAGAAATAAAATAAATAAATAAATAAAGCTTGCTTTCTCTGGTACAGAATTAGTTCCAGCAATAAATTAAGCTACTGCATACAATATTTAGAATTGCTACTGACTCTGAAGACTCAGATAATCCCCACAGAAATAACATGTCTGTCACACATTTCTCTTGGGTTATGGTGTCATTTGCCAACAAGGGGAGATCTTTGATAAGAGAAGAGCTATTTAAGATGATTTTTTCAGTACTTCCACAGAAGTTAAGACCTGAGCAACTTCTTAAATGTTGACAGAAGGCATAATAGGACCAGTTAACACTTCAGCACATTTTAAACACTCTTTTGACCTATGAGCTTGCTGTGGAACCCAGAATAGGATTTATACCCACTTGATACAAAATAAGTGACAGGGATAGTAATAAGTGATAGTAAGACAGACTTTTAGAAACATTGCCAAAGCCTCCAGAAGAGGCTTTACATCTAAACTCAGAGCATTCAGATAAAATTAAGGTCCTGGTAGAATATGGATTTCTGACAAAAATTAAAGATACAAGTTTTTTATGGTCTACAGCTATGTTAATCTACTAAGCTGAGAGGACAAGGCCTGGGTCACTAGATTTCAAACATCAATTCTATTCAGGCTTTAAATCTGTTTAGAGGCACTTCTGACTTTGGTCAAGGTAATTTTCACATATCTACATCGTTTTGGATTGTCAGAGAATTTGGCCGCATGGACAGCATCCAGCCTTAAAACATGAGCACTCTGTATTTTACAAGTCTATACTTGTGTCAAACAGCCTAAAGGATAGTACCTACTTAACTGTAAAGCCTGTGTTGCTATTTTTTTGGAGGGGCAAACAGAACAGGTACCTGAGCAGAGTTGTGTGACTGTATACAGGAGTTAACTGGTCACTAGGTATTCCGGGCTTTTACACTATCTTTCTTTCTGCTGACTGAAGTGTAAAATTAATTTCTTTATACCTAGCTATTCTGCAACCACCTTGGGATACCTCTCAAGCCTTCCTATCCCAAAGTCTTTAGGACCCTGGAGATCCATAACCCTCCCAGCCCAAGCATCCTTTTCTTTATCAACACACTTAAAGCTATTTCTTTAAACCCTTCTCATTTACCTTGTCCCAACTTCCTCACGTGAACCCCAAATACATTCATTCCTCCCAATCCATCACCACAATCCCTGTCCTAGTCCTCTCTCAGAGTCTTCATTTTGATCCACTCTGCCTTCTAAATCTTACTCCACCTTGTTCACTTTGACAAACAGTTCCTGACAATGCCACATACAGTCTGACCTACCCAGCTGAGCCTGACATCCCTCCAAGTTTTATTTCACTCATAGCTCAATTTTGGGCTCTGATGTAGAATTTTAAAATTCAGATATAAGGCCCACCTAGACAGGAACCTAGAGGTCTGTGAGAGGATGACATGACAAGGAAAGACAATCTTAGCTGTATTTGAAAGTCTTACCTATTAGAGTCTGATATTTTGTCCATAGTTGCTTGAGTTGGACATTTAGTATATAGAACAAAGTTTTCATAGAATCATACCATAGAAGAGCTTGGGTTGGAAGGGACCTTAAAGATCATCCAGTTCCAACCCCGTGCCATTGGCAGGTATACCACCCACTAGATCAGCTTGCCCAGGGTCCCATCCAACCTGACCTTGAACACTCACAGGGATAGGGCATCCACAACCTCTCTGTGCAACCTGTTCCAGTACTGGGGGCCCCAGACCTGGGCACAGTACTTCAAGTGTGGCCCCACAAGAGCAGAGCAGAGGCGGACAATCACCTCCCTCAACCTACTGGCCAGTCCTCTGCTGATGCAGCCCAGGATGCAGTTGGCCTTCTGGGCTGCAAGTGCACACTGCTGGCTCATGTTGAGCTTTTGGTCCACCACAACCCCCAAGTCCTTTTCCACAGGGTTGCTTACAGTTCTTCTCCCAGTCTGTACGCCTGCCTGGGATTGCCCCGACCCAGGTGTAGCACCTTGCATTTGGCCTTGTTGAATCTCATTACGTTCACATGGGCCCATTCCTCAAGCTTGTCCAAGCCCCTTTGGATGTCATCCCTTTTCCTCTGTTGGATTAACTGCACCACCTAGCTTGCTGTCATCTGCAAACTTGCTGAGGGTGCACTCAATCTCACTTCCTATATCATTGATAAGGATATAAACAGTACTGGTCCTGAGACAGACCCTGAGGGATACCACTTATCACCAGCCTCTACCCCAACACAGAGCCATTTATCACCACTTTGTGGCCATCCACAAAAAAGTTCTTTATCAGTTGAATAGTCCACCCATCAAATACATATCTCTCCAATTTAGAGATCAGGGTGTCATGTGGGACCATTGCAAAGGCCTTACAGAAGTCCAAGTAGATGATATCAGTGGGTCTTCCCTTGCCAACTGATGCAGTCATTCCATCGTAGAAGGACACCAGATAGGTCAGGCATGATTTACTCTCGGTGAAGCCATGCTGGCTGTCATGGATCACCTTCTTGTCCTTCATTGCTTGCAGGAGGATTTGTTCCATGGTCTTGCCAGACACAGAGGTGAGGCTCACTGGCCTGTTCTTCCCTGGGTCTTCCTTTCTACCTTTTTAAAAAATGGGAGTGATGTTTCCCTTTTTCCAGTCACCAGGGTCTTTGCCTGACTGCCAGGACTTTTCAAATATGACGGAGGCTTGGCAACTCCATCAGCCAGTTCCTTCTGGACCCTGGAATGCATGTTATCAGGCCCCATAGACTTGCACATGATCAGTTTCATTAGGTGATCTTGAACCTGCTCTTTGCTTACAGTGGGAGGAACTTTGCTCCCCCAGCCCTCATCTATGGGTTCAGGGAAATGAGACATGGGACGCCTGACTGGCAGTGAAGACTGAGGCAAAGAACATGTTGAGTTCCTCACTCTTCTTCATTTCTGCTCTTACTGGTTTTTTATTGTGGTGTGAGTTTTAGTTTGTTTGTGTTTTCCTCTCCTCCTAATTGCTTGGTAAAGAGAGTGAAAAAATATTTTTAGAGCTGTATGGTTTCTGCTAAGAGCTTATATTGTTGATATGGAGTGCTATTAGCATTAAGCATGTGTAAGGATTTGAGTTTGAGAGCCCCCTGTACTGACACCTCATTTGTTTGCATTATGAAGAAAATATGAAAGTAGTACAGCATACGTAGAAGTATGCTTTTCACACAGTTAAATAAATAATGTAAAATGAGAAAAAATGTACCATAGTAATCAGAAGATCAGCTTGCAATCTTAGATTTAACCATCTCTGTGACTAGAGTCAAAATACTTAGATCATTCAGAGGAATATTTCTGTAACAAGTAAATATGGCTTGCTTGCTTTCTTTGAGAAAAAGATTGTCTTTGTTTCCTGTAAGTCTTTGCAATAGACTCATAGTGTGTTTAAGGGCAAAGTAATAACCATTATCTTCTGAAAAAAAAAAAAAAAAAAGAAAAAGAAAAAAGAAAAAAGTAATTTTATTAATATTATTTTGCCTGCTCTGCTGGGAGAAAAGGAAAAAAAAAAAAAAAAAAAAAAGGAAAGAAAAAGAATCAGGTTAAATCATAATCAGGCCTACATGCAGAAAGCTGGGAAAAAAAATATTCTAATATTCTAATACATAAGAGGTAGTTTTTTGTTGCGTGGATAGCATCCCCAGTCAGTTTTGTGTTTATGGCTCAGTACTAGTGAAACATTTTATTTTCACGTCTTAAAAGATCATTTCAGGGCTGAACAAACACAGCAGATTCAGTAACAGCTGGAATACAACTACTACTGTTCACCCTTTGGAAAGTTTATGAAAGCGCTGGTATGGTTCTGAAATATTAAAAGGTCTTCTGAAACTCAGAGAGAAAACAGCAATGTAAAATCAAGGGTCTGGTCTGGCTGAGTGGATAAAGTGTCACCTTTTTATTCTGGGGACCTAAATCTTTCAAGTCAATATGTGGTGTTGAAAGGCTTTTATGGTCATTGGCTAGTGGCCATGAATTCATATCAACAAAAGTAGCATAATTCAGACCAGGAATGAGGAAGAAATCAAAGTGTAACAAGGCTTGTGTTATAAAAAGGCACAGTCCCTCACTTGGAAACAGTCTTGAACAGTAACATCTGACCCAAAGCTCTTGCTCCTGGGAGAGAGTTCAGATCACAATTTGCATTTGTATGTTTCAGCTTGACTTAGCTATATACATCTAACAGATTTTCCACTTTGACATGACTTTATAACCATGGAACCAGAACACCTCAAATTTTGATACACTTATTCTTTTAACCCTGTGGGGTAAGGAATACTTGGGCAGAGACATTACTTACATTTACACAGACAGCTTAACTTGCAGCCAGAATATCCAGAGTGCTTAAGATTGCTAGCAGTAACACAGGAAAATCATTAGTCCATAAAAAGTTTGAACTTCAGCACAGTAGCTCTGGCAGTCCTTGAGAAGAAGGCCAGTGCTCCAGGCCACCTCAGGGCATTCCAGGTTGTCTCATCCTTCTATTTCAGGCTCAGTCCTAAGGAAAGACAACCTGAAGTTGCATGCAGGATTCAGGCTGAGGCCAAAATGGCAGAACAAAATCACCATGTCTCTCTCAAGTCCTCACCTCCCTCAGCTGCATCTTTAAACAACTCTCCAACTTTCCATTTCAACAATTTGTATAGTGTTCTGGCAACATTCGTGTATTTCATATCTGTTACCTTTGGGTACCTTTACACTTTCCAAGACAAGAAAAAACCTTTCTTGTTGCTCCAATGGTTCCACAGTTTTCCCCACATGAAGAGGGAGAAGGGAAGTTATTTAAAATTATTTTCAGTCTTCCCACCTGCTACAACTTAACAAGCAGCTATCAGCCTTACTGCTCTGTTTCTCACTGGTGGGTGGACTGAAAGCTCTTTTAAGTAACATTTATCTCCATCCAGCCAACCAGATAAGGGACTGTACTGATCTGTTTCTAACTGGTATAATTGTTCACATCTACTTCTAAAGTATCTCCACAAATATTTTAATTCCCAATAATTAACTGCAGATATAGAAGGATCCACGAAGGATCCACGGCTGGATTCTTCCATACTTCTGGACAGCTTTAATACTAGATAAGATGTAGTGTTTGGATGCAAATCTGGCATAATTGATCCCATACAAAACTTTATTTCTTCAAGACACCCCAGAACACATCTCAGTTGTCATATATGAAAAATAGGTTTTCCTTTCCAAGTGTTAATCTTTTGATTAATTCACAAGTATTGAGGTCATTTCCCTTCCTATTTTAAATGAGACTTATTGCAAGAGTCTTTTTTCTTATTTCAAGAGAATTCCCTTTGAATGTAATAGTAGACCTTCCGTGGACTGGGTTCATTTCTGTAACAATGGAAATGTCATAGTGGATAAAACTAAGTACATCAGATTCAGCAAACAAGCTCTAGTATTGTGGAAGTCCTCTTTTATTTTTGTTTAAAGAAGAAGCATAAGAAATATCCCTCCTGTATATGAATAAAAATATATACATCTTAATATTGTAGAGGATAATAATGGTCTTTTCTTCTAGCTAACTTTTCCAACTTTTTAAAAATCTAATTTATTCCTTGGGCACTACAAAAATCTGTCAGTGAGTTTCAGAGATGAAACATGAGCAAAGTGCTTCTTACATTTACCTTAGACTCGTAGCATGACAATTTCATCAGATGGTCCCTATTTCTTCAAACATGGTCAATAGTAAACACATCAGTTCATCTTCTCTGTGCTATTTATGATCTTATATAATATATAATTTTGTTCCTCGGTCATTTTTTTCTCCCCAAAGATCCATAATCCTAGCCTAACTGATCTTCGCAAAAGTGTCTTCATAATGCCTCATCTTTGTTGATCTTCTCTGTTTCAATATTTTTTTCTGTTGGAAAAAGATGGACAAAATTGCAGAGTATTCAGCACATGAGGTGATCCTGGCTTTACACAGAGAAAAAAATATGTCTACCATTCTGTTTTTGATGCTTTCTTTGTTGTTCGTACTGTCTTCACCTTTCACTGAGCACCTTTTAAAGAGAGAACTACAACTCTAAGATGTCTTTCCAAAATAGTAATTCCTCATTTCTGAATCCATGACAGTGTAAAAATTGTTAGGATTGTGCTTCCTTGCATCTATTACTTTTCATTTATCAGCACTGAATTTTGTTTCTTGTTTTATCTCCAATCACTCGAAATCACAACATCTGCTTACACTTTTGTTGTCAGCTTTATTTTGTCACCTTGAAGAATTCTGTAGTATCAGCAAAGTTAGTCACCTCATTATCCACCTGTTATTCCAAATAATTTATAAATGTGATGAACTGCACAAATCCTAACAAGATCCCCTCTGTCTGTACTGACAATCTTTTTGTAAAGTAAAAACTGCAAAGCTGTCTCTACACTTTGCTTCCATCTTTTCATCTACCATTATGCTTTCCTTGATAACTTCTGTTAGTCTTGTACACAGCTGACAAAAACTACATTTAGGATTCCAGGTGCTATTTTAGAATTTTAGCAATTTTAGCTTTATAGGATACTCACACTCATTTTCTGGTCTAAACTTCCTTTCTTTTTTTTTATTTTTTTATTTTTTTTATTTTTTTGGTTTTTTTTACTTAGCTTAATATGACAAGTAAATTGTCTTGTAGTTGGATGAACCAATCCAAAGTCAGAAAGAATCATACAAAAAGAAGCCCTGATGTTTAGAAAATCAGCCTTTTCCTTCATCATATAATACCAATTTGAAATCAAAAGAAGTATTTTAACCAGCTGAATCACAGCCTATTGACTCCTGCCCTACCTTACAGCTACCCCATTTCAGCAATTCACATTTTCACTAAGCATATTGAGGATATGGAGAGGCATTAAAACTTAGTGGTGTGACAATGTTGTGGAGGTGTATTAACTTAGTCAGCTTTCATGCTGACTTTGCAGTGATAAAAATGAGATGAACCAGTGGGTAAATAATACATAGAGATATAATAACCAATCTGCTTCTTTCCTACTCATCTCTGGCTTCATGATGCTGAAAATCTCACTGCTTCAGCCTGGGGAAAGAAATCTTTCCATAATCCTACAAGAGTTTACAATCTACCATACAAATCAAAGTAATATGGTAATCAGCAGATAAGCACAATAACACATGTGGCGTTAAATGAAGTCTCTTGTTCTCTTGTTCTCTCATGGGGGGGAGAGAGAGACTTATTTGTTCAATATACCATTATAAAATTATCTAGTTTTAGGAAGAAAAAAAAAAAAAATTAAATTCTTATCTTTTTGGTTTTTTTATTGATGAATAATTTAAAACTGTGTCTTAGCTATTCTCCTCTCTCTATAAAAATGTAATCTGACTTAATTATGTGTCATCACAGTAATAATAGTAAAAGAAATCCACTCCAGGGATGAGTAGAGCATATAGTGTTTTATAGAAAGTCCAAAAGACATTATTTTAATTTATACAAAATGAGTTTTAGCACTTGAAATACTTTTATTCATAAAATTGTTTCCAAGCATTTCACAGGCCTCCTACCAATAAGGAAAGTTTCACAGCAGAAGAATACAAAGGATGGTGGCAGCCTTGGTTAAACAATGGCTGGCTGGTCACGTGAATTTTATGCACTGATTCATGAACTTAAGGTTGGCAAGGAGTATTTTAAGCACCAGAAATAGAGAAGATGGAAAACTTCTATTAAACCAAGACAAATCTATTTAGTTGACCCCTATCTATGTCACGTCAACAAATCCATGCTGCACAATTAATTATCATCAAAATTAGCAACAGCTTGTGCTGATGTTTCTTCAATATGTAAGGATCATTTCATATGAAATCACACCAAGATGGTATTTAAAGCCACCTCCTGGCTAAAACTAGATATTATGTTACTGGGAGAGATGAACAATCACAGAAAACAAATCCAGAAGCAGTCTTGCTCTATATGCACACTCTTTCCCATGTGAAAATTCCCAATCATCTCTGTAAAGGGGCATATTCATACTTGCATCCCAGTTATACTACCTTTATGTCCAAGTCACATATACCTAGGGAGACTACTGTATTTTTGAATGGAGAAGGGGATTACTACCTGGTAACTAAGATGGCCATTCTGTAGAACAATTGAAGTTTAATAATCAGGTAACAGCCCAGCTCACTAACTGGAATTTTTTCTGTTCTTAGAAAGTTGACACAAACAGTCTTATTTTCTAGCATGGAACATCTACTTATTCTAAGATAAAATGTCTAAAATGCAGGTTAAAATTTTAGAAACTAATGTGGGAAAACATTATTTTTACAATAATATTTATTATTGCTCAGATTTCCCTAGAATTACCACCATTTGTTTCTGCATATGGGGTGATTTAAAAGACAAGTTGGTGGAAAGCAGCATTCCATGTTATTTTTTTTTTTTTCTTGTTAGTCCTTTTACCACATAAGTTTTTACGAGATACCATTTGCTCAATAGGACTGCAGTTTTTGTAAAGAGGCCTCAATTTTTCACATTAAAGTCACTCACTTCAAGAAAATTCAAATGGAACAAGTAAAAAAGTGAAGCTCAGTTTTCAAAAAATGAACAATGGTGTTGAGCAGTCAATTAAAACCCTTTCAAATGCCTTTGTTTTTTTTTTTTTTTTTTAAAAAAAAAGATTTGGGGCAATCAATTAAAAAATCCTTCAAATGTCTTGTGTCTAAAGAGAACAAATGATCAGAACCTTCTGAAGGCCAAACCAACAAGCCAGTGCAATGAGTGCTCAGCTGCACACACAGAACCTAGGCTCTCTAATCACACAGGGACAGATGTTTTGCACCAGCCCTCTTTCCTCAAGTGTCTTTTGAAAACCTAAGTTGTGTCACACTTGCCAGCCATGGTTTTCTTGTTTTCTTGTCCTCATTTCAGAGAAAAGATAGATTATTGCCACTCTTTTGTTATAATTAAATAATTAATGTACTAGGCTGTACTAGGCTTTTTGTTCATGTCACAGTCTCAGTAATGGCCTTCATACTGTTTCTTCTTGTAATATATGCAACTTGGAAATATTATTGTAATATAGATTAAAAACTGTTTTCATCCAAGCATATAGTCTCGCAATCAATGATCCTTTTGGAGCTGATTTCAGTTCAAATTATGGCTTTAGAGAAAAATTCATAGAGGTTTTCACGATGTTGAAGCTAGTGCTACCAGGTTTCAGCATATTCAGACAGAATGTAGGAATGTAGGAAATTGTAAGTATGGAACCAAATCACCAAGTTGTAGTGTAGTGGTTGGGTAGTTGGTTTTCTTTCTTTTTTTTTTCTTTTTTTATATAAAGTTCATAAAAGTTTTTTTATGTTCATAAAAAATGTCTTTTTAAAAAGTGAAAGGGCAGAATGAATGTATCTAACTTTGCTAAATGCATTGCGATTTTAATGCCTATCACAAGGGAACAAAGCAAAGATAAAAATGGCATAAAACAATGGGCCTCAGAAAAGAGACTTACAAAAAAGAAAAAGCCCCACAAAAATAAAACCATGACAGTCTGAAAGAGCTGCTGTAGCAGAAGGAAATAATTCACTGAAGAATTGATGCTGAAAAGAGGCAGAAATGAGTGGGTTGAATTGATGGGCATCATTTCTCCTTTTAGCAATGCAGAGGTCAGCAGAAGTAAATTGAGTGCAGATTGTAATGTCAGAGGCATGCAAAGAAAAATGTCAGGAATCCACAGTTGTCTTCTGCAAGACCACAATCCTCGTTCTTTCTCCAGTAGAACCTGATCTACTTTCAGCTTTGACTCTCCATTTATTTTTTGACTGGTTTGATTTTTTGACATAAATGTGAAAGTGAGCCTAGTTGGAAGCCAAACTTTGTCTGAAGTATTCATAAAATACAAGATTTCTGAGGGAAACATAAAATAAAATAAAAATTAAAATCTGGTAGGATTTAGTTCTTTTCCCTCAATCCCTACCCTACTGCTGTAAATCGGCTGTCAGTAGGCTGCTAGGTAAGGCCAATTTTGGACACCTAATTTAGATACTTAACCTTAAGCAACAAGAACCCTCTTTATAAACCTCCAAAGGCATACATTTTTCTCTAGACTTCTAAAATGAAACAGTGAGTTCCCACACAATCCAAAGTGGAGTGAAATCATATAGCCAAGACTAGCAATGCGAGTGTTGGTTGTATGTTGCCTGGTATGCTGGTATGTTTTATTCCAAAAAAAAATAAATAATCACACTAAAGAACTAGCTGTCATTTCATGTGTTTAAAAGCATGCAGAAACCTATATAAACTTTGTATTTGATGACATGAACTTCTCTACAAAAATCATTCAGCTTAAGAAATTACCATGAAAAAGCATGAATTTAGCAGCACAACTCCAGTTTACTATCTATGACAGCATTCATAGAGAGTTTAGCAGCATCTTTCTAGGACTTTGGCACTTTCAGGGAAGAATAAATGTAGGCCACCAAATGCTAAGGCTAATTGTATGTACCAGACATTCCTAAACTCTCTGCTAATAGGATCACTATTGTTAAAGATGTTTTAAGGAATTAATGTGGTTGCTCAGATCTTCACAAGGAATCTACCAAGCCTCATTACTAGTTAATGGGAGACTAATGTTGTGGAAAAAGGAGAGACTTAACAGAATTTATTAGCCTGCATGAGACATCTCTGAGATATAAGGAGAATACAAAGGGGTTAAAGACTGCTGCAAACTCTCCTACAGAGATAACTAGTTATACAAAAGGGTAAGTGCTAAAAAGCTTTCAAGCACTGCCTCACCTGACAAGGTTGGGAAAGTACGTATTATCTGAAAGGCAGAGTATACTTTTGAGAAGAAGGAGGATTCTTTTTTGGCTTGCAAATGCCTACCTATCAGACAGGAGGGGATTTACATGGGAGTGTTCATTTGTCTGCTGCTGAGACAGACTCACTGGGAACAATTTTAATAGACAGCAAAAGGATAGTTAGAGTTGCATGAGTTCATCCTTTTTGCATTACAGAAGCTGTCACATTCTTGTCTCTCCTCCTCCTCTTAAAATAATAAATATTAAAATAATTCTGAAGATAGTTCTTTATCATCTTCACCAGGAGCTGTTGGATGCATGCTAGTTTTAAAAGTCAGCGTACTTTTCAAATGTGCCTGCCTATAGGATCATTAAGTTCAGATCAGCAGCCCCAAGGTTGTGGGCTCTGAGTTCCGTGTTTGGGACATTAAAATATAGAAGAACAAGAAGTTCTCTGTAATGAAATGAATCTTTTACGTCACACACCATATACATCTGCTTTTCTGGTGTTCTGTTTCAGTGCCAAGTTATCACTATGGAAATTTGCTACTGTTCTAAAGGCTTGGGTTACCACAGAAAGGATGAATTAAAAAGTACGAAATTTCAGAAGGCATGGGTGCAGCATGAGTACGTGGAACCAGTCTGGAAGTGACACACTGCAACCTTGGGTGCATGACTTGATTTGGAAGTGTGTTTTAACTGTATCTTCTCTGTATAGATAACAATATCAAATATAGGAACACTTCTTATGATAAAATGTATGGACAGGTGAATGGATGAATTCTTGATAAGTTCACCTTATCAAATTTTGACTTTCTATGTAAGCAGAAGAAGACATACTTTACTGAGACTCCTGTCTATAGAGGAATTTATCTTCCTATACTGGGAGCATTAAAAAATTCAGCTTTATCATATAATCATTAAGGAATCTCTTGATTTCACCTAGTCCAACCCCTCTGGTTAAATAGGATCAGCAACAGCAAGTTGCCCAGTACTTTGTCCAAGTGTTTTGACTGTTCAGGTACAGAGACTCCACAGCTTCTCTGAGTAACCTGCTGCATTGTTTGACCACACTCACAATCAAAAAGTGTTTTCTCATGTTCAGATTGAATTTCACCTGCTTTATTTTATGTCAATTTTCTCCCATCACATCACTGGGCACTAACTGAAAAGAGTCTGGCTCTCCCTTCATTCCCTTCCATCAGGTGTTTAGACACATTGATAAGATCTCCCCTGAGCCTTCTCTTCACTGGGATAAACAGTACCATCTCTCTCAGCCTCTCATAAAAAAGATATTCCAGTCTCTTAATAATCTTTGTGACCCTGTGCTGGACGTGCCACGGTACATCTACATCTCTCTTGTACCTGGGAGCCCAGAACTGGTCACAGCACCCCAGGTATGGCCTCACCAATGCTGAATAGAGGGAAAGGATCCCTTCTCTTGACCTGCTAGAAATATTTTACCTAATACAGCCCAGAAAACCCTTGGCCTTTTTTCCTGTGAGGGTGCATTGCTGGCTCATGGCCATCTTGCTATCCACCAGTACCCCAAGGTCTTTCTCAGCAAGCTGCTTTGCAGGCACTCAGCCCCCAGCATGTACTGGTGCATGGGGTTAATCCTCCCCATATGCAGAGCTTTGCATTACCCTTTGTTGAACTTCATAAGATTCCCCTTTGCCCACTTCTCCAGCCTGTCAAGATCTCTTTGAATGGTGGCATGACCATCTGGTGTATCAACCAGTCCCCTCAGCTTTGGTTATCTGCAAACTTGCTGAAGGTATGCTCCGTCTGTCTGACATTTGCCCAGTAAGGATACGTGAGATGAATTCCATCCTATGTGTTTACAGCATCCATTATAGTGTGACTCTGAACTTAATGTGAATCTATATTTTAAGTTAACTTACTAACAACTATGTTCTGTAAATCTTCCTTACCTCTCAGAAATTATTGAAGTTACCATCAGAGCAGAGGAGTGACAGTCAAGCATCAAGAAAAGCAGAATAAAAATATGGTTGTTAGTAAATTATAATTCCTATAGAAAAGAAAGCCCAGGTCTTGACTACAAGAAACTCAGGAAATGGAAAACAGGTTAATAAGAAGTATGAATCTAAAATAGATTAGTTAAGTCTCATAATTCTTGTATACAGAACTGCCCAAAACTGAAGTGGTTAAATTTGTCTTAGCTTAATTCATTTTTAGTATGTACTAAATTAAACAAAATTAAGGTCTTCTTTACTTCTAACAGGGCTATCTACACAGGGATTTAACATAGCTGAAGTGTGATCTTTAACATTTAATTTAGATTGACTTTCCTAAATGTCCCAATGCAGAAGAGTCCTATTAGTGGCAATAAATAAATAAATAAATAAATAAACCAGACAACAGACAATGGATGCTAGCCAGGTAATGGTAAAAAGTAATTAAAAGAAGACAAAGAATCTTTCCAGAAGGAATTATGAGAATCCACAGATTCTGGCCAAGAGGTGATCAAAGCAGTTACCAGCATACAGGAAAAGAGCCAGCAACAGATGAAGGGTAATCATAGAACAGATCAAATACTGTCAGTTAGAGACTGGCATTGCAGAAGATCTGGAGCACATGAAAAGACACAGAATTACTGTTTTTAAATGCCCAGATGGAACTGGGGGAAAAAAAAAAAAAATGAAGAAAGGAAAAACAGCTAGCCTATTATACAAAGAAATTGAAGAGTTTTAATAAAACAGAAGAATCTCTTAATTCTAAAAAATTCAAGGTAGTAGACATAGTTAATGAGCCTTTAGAAATGCAGAGACTCCAAAATTAGAAGCTGGTAGACCAATAACCTTTCAGAAGGGAAAGACACTTTGTTTAGAAATAGAAGAAATAGTTACTATGGAGTCTTTCACCTTTATTTTAGGGCACAACAAAAAGACAGTGGGACTCGTATTGTGTCTGCCCAGATAATATTATTATAAGGGAAATAGTGTAAGGGAAACACTGTAAGGGAAACAGTTGCTGATCCACATGCTGCTTGCCACCTATTCCTAGTAATACATTTTTCAGAAAACTGAGCAAGATTCCAAAGTAAAGGAAATTCTTGTCTGAAGTAATCATACAGCACCACAGTTGGACACTGACTTTTTCTAGAATGCTTCTCACCTGTACAGAAAGACTCATTACCAAATAAAATCACATCTTTACCTGCTCTCCAGATGGGGCATGGTGACTGAAAAGTAAAGCTACAGCTTCACTGGTGAGCTTCGCTATGAACTCATGCTGTCCCTTATTGCAAACAGCCTGGGAGGAGATGGATCGGCCAGGTAACACACTAAGTAGCCTCTTTGCATGATGCTCATCACATCTTGTGTACTAAGGACTTCTGAAAATATCATTTTTTCAACCCTTGCAGCCAAATGGAACAACCTTTTGGGGGAATTGTCCTTTACCCCACTTTTCTGCAAAACACTTTTTAATGAGAATCTGATACTTTTCCCCACAAATTTCTGAAGCATAACAGAGCTGAAGCACAGGTTTCCATAAAGCACCCACATCCTTCCTATCTTACATGCTCAGGACATAAGCAGGAGATGAACAGAGGCAAGTTTCAGCCTGGAGACTCCATGGTAGTAGAGCATAGAAAGCCCTAAGAAAATTTCAAACTTCAGTATGGCAGTGGAGCCTGCACTGGTAAGTCAATTAGTGCAGAAGATCAAATATGAAGAAAAACGAACATAAGTGAATTCTCGGTGTTTAGGTTAGAATTACCCCAGAGCAGTGCAGCACAGACAGAATCTGATAAAAGCTTAATTTGGCCTCTCTCTCCATGAAGGTTATACATCAGTTTTGCCTACACTGTTGACTTAGCTGAAAGCTTGCTTTGCCATTTATGAGACATAGGTTATATGTATTATAGCCACCACAAGAGTGCTAGAAGGAATGTAGTTTGTAACCACATTTATGCCAACACCAGCTCTTATAGCCCTCATCTGTTACCCTGGTAAAATTTCACATTTCATAAAATAGGAACTAAGTCTAGCCATATGCAATTTATTCTTGCCTAAATTAATTTACAACAAAAAGATTTATTTATTTCCTGCCGTTGGTATAATCTGATTGGCTTTTGTGACAGCTGTAAAAGGAAAGCTGCTAAGAGAGATGATCACATCTGAAAAAAAAAAAAAAAAAAAAAAAAGCTAATGAAATCAGACTTTCTAAAGGGAATTGATTCTGACAGATTAAAAATTATAGTTTTGTATGGATACTACCCAAGTTGTCAGCCCTTCTTCCCACAGTAACAGCAGGTTGAGGAACACTCTGTCTGCTCATCATGTTATGTAAAATCAACCTCTAGCCATATCCGGGTGATTTCCTATGGTGAAAGACTCAGAAACAGAAGGTAAAAATTCCCCATTTGGCATCTTAATCTTCTATTAATGATGCAACCTGTACTGTACCATCTGAAAAACATGAATCAACACTGAGCCCACCCTTCCACAAATAGAACTTTTTACCCCACAATGTGGTGATCTTTCTCTTTTTAATTGCTTCTTACAGATTTTTAAAAGGCACTTTAGTCCTTAAGTGTAAAATTTGCATTCAAACTACTGTACAAAGAAATACTACAATGATTTTGAAGTAATTCCTTCTAACAAAGAGCACAGACTTCTGATCACACACCATCGGAGAAGATGGAAGTGTACATGAAGCATTTTTCTTATCTCATTAGCAGCCATTAGAAACCCACAGGGGAAACATAATGACCAGTGGAAAAAGGGCAGAGCAGACTTCAGTGAACAAAACAGATGTTTAGTGCATATAGATATTATCCAACACTAGCATCAAACTAGTGAGTTTGGCCATTTAGGGCATCTCCTAGGAAACCATCAGATAACATTAAAAGATATTGACTAACATAAAAAGAGCTGCAGGGGAAACGGTGTATATTTGATAGAAATGGGATGTGCTTCTAAATGCAGCAGTTCTAATTTCTGCCAAGGGAAAAAAAAAAAAAAAAAAAAAAAAAAAAAAAGGATGATTTTGCTAGATGCATATTGTGGTTTTGGTTAAAAGGCTTAAAATTTGCTGTACATTTCTGTATCTTGACATTGCAGTCTTTAACTAAGCAGCATATAAAATGCACTGCAAAAGCACATCTCAAAGAGAAAGCATAAAAAAAATCTCTTAATTACATTGCAACTTGTACAGCACATAACCTTGTTTTGTTGTTCTTGTTAGTTATTATTTTCTGCCAGTGTTTTCTGGCTGAGTTTTCCACGTAGTCTGAGGGTTGTAAAACTGGCAATGATATTGGGCACTTCATTTCCTTCAACATCGTTTGAGAAAATCTTCTTTCCCACATTACCCCAGAAAACATTTTAACCAACCAGGACCAACTGTTACTATGTCCGTCACTCCACGTAAAGTATTCTTGCACATATCTACAACATGTAACCTCCGTGTTTTGCTCAGGAAGACATTTATTTCAATAATATATTTTCATTTCCTTTATCCAATGTTGTGGCTGATCAACAATGCTTATTGGCTGACAGTTTCTTTTTAGAGTGCTAAGGATAACTTTTCCACTATGATTACTGTTTTGCCCTCTCTACAATCAGCATGCAGAAAGGTTAGTTCAGAATTTGGCTAATGAGAACTTTGTTGATCTGATCAAGTTGGCTGCTACGCATTTTGGGCATGACTAATCAGAGCATGAAGTGTCGGGAGATTTGCTGTCTCTCTCTAGCCTTGGCTAGTGACTTCCTGTGGTCTACCAGACCAGCATCAATATTCTGTGCCCAGCTCTCTCTATCTGTGGCAAGAGACAGAGGCACACATTCACCTCTACATAAATTCCAAACTGTTCATGCACATTGTGTTCTTTCTTCAGTTTGGTACATTTGCTTAACGTGTTCAGGTCAAGTTGTATCAACAGTTTAGCTGAAACTACGGGGAAGGCTATAATTTAAATTCAGGAATAGAACATGAAGAAGAGAAACACTTCATGAACACTAGTATTTTATTTTATTTTTCTGAATTGAGACTAATCTAATATACACACAGTTCCCTACAGTACAGCTGTAGCAGATCAATAATGGCAGTTTTAAGGCAACTAGTCCAGCCTATACATGCCATGGAGTTAAAGCTTTCCAGAGAGCTGGGGAGAATTGAAGAGAAGATAATGGATCTATTTCTGAAAAGATCCATCCTTTTAATCGTATAAACCATATGGCTATCCCAACTTTCCATAGCTTCTGTTTAATACTCTTGTATATATCCCATGTTTTTTTCTGGGACACTATGCACATTAGTGTGCAGAGTATCAGCATGGCACCAACACACTACTTAGGTGGGATACACCAACTCTGCTTTGGGAAGTGATTGTCTTCTGGCCAGAGATTTTTGAAAGGACAAAGGTCTGTCATCTTCTAATTTGACCCAAGAGACTCTGTTTATATAACAGACAAGCTATCAGAAACAAACAAACAAACAAACAAAAACCTCTCTGAACTATAAACCCAGCTGAACTTCTTTTGATGTTTGCATTTTATTTTTCAGATGAAGCACTGCCAAATAACAGCTGCATAGACAGCTAAGCTTGATCATTACAGAACTGCAAAGGGTTTGATTGATCAGCTTAGATGTCAGCAATTTTGTAATATGCTTCGGCACCAAAGGAGCAGAGAAGGTTGGGAAATGCAAAGGGGAAAAATATTGTGTATTCTGATTGTGTCCTTCACACAAAATTACAAGCATTTTCAGCAACAAAGTAATTCACTTCATCCAATAGACTGCCTGCAAGTTCAGGACAATAAAACTGAAGAACATCTTTAACTGACAATTTAAGTTCAAATCATTTTTGACTGGCAAGGTGTGGTATCATCCAGAAGAATTGATGCTATGGTAGTAGCTTCAAATTACGGGGTTATAGTGTGTCTACTCAACATGCAGCTCTTATCAGGGGAGATAAGGGGAGTGATAGGAAAGAAATGGATAGCAATAAACGCTTTCTGTAAGCTCTACAGTTAATTAAGGATAAGAATTTGTATACATATTTATATTTGAGTAAAACTCAGAATAAAAATTAAAATGGAAGATCTTGACTGACACTAAGTACATATTGTAATTTTCCTTTCAGCACCATTTTCCTAGTCAGTCCTCTGTATGTTTTTTTTTTTTTTTTTTTTTTTTTTTTTAAGAGAGGTCTGTGGAAAAAAAAATGCATCTCCCTGTCAGCAAAGGAAATTTGAAACAATGTGGTTTTCTGAAAATGGTGGTTTACTGAAATTATATGTTTGTGTTAAGCCAACCCATTCCACCCCCTACCCAAAAATAATTCAAGGCAGGTTGTTGTGTCAGCAGTTGTCACTCTTTGTTAGTAAGCGTTAGGGCTGAGATAACCACTAATGTCCTTCTCTCAGCTGATGTGTATAAAGGGCATTAAAAGCATAGACAAAAACTGTGTATTTTGAAACTAAAAAAGTAGAACCCTCTCCTAGGCTTTCAGTTAACAGTAGAACTGTTAGCACATTTTGTAATGGGCTTCTCACCCCAACAGATCTAAACAATATTCCAATATCTGCAACCTAGAAATCCACCCAATTGTAAGAGTTCATTAAATATTACAATAAATAAAGCAAAACAAACTACACTGAAAAATCAGAAGTAGTTTAAAGAATGGACCACTAATAAATGCACATCTAACAAGTTAGAAGCATTTGAGATTAAAAATCCCTGACTCAAGATAGATGGGTGAAAAGTTAGACCTAAATGGATCCTCATTAGTCCACCTAGAAATTAACTTATAACATTTTCAAGAAGAGGCTTTGTGGACTAAAATCCTAGGGACTAAATATACAGCCCTTAGAATTACTGCTTCATATCACAAAACTGGCTTTAACAGATAATCTTTACTCACTGGGACTTTCATATCAACATAAATATACCCAACTATCCCCACTAGATCAGCAGGAATGCCAGACAGACACAAACAGGAATCCATTCTGTCTTACAACCTGAGAGCACTGTTATTGGCTCTTCCCCAATTACTATCAGAATGATTGTATTGCTTCTCCAAATGATATGTCTGTTTTGTCAGAGAGAAGGAAAGTTTCACAATGTCTCAAGATTCAATATTAGAACGATCTGTCACTTCTCTTTAACTGAATATGCTTTAAAAAGGGACCCATATAGATGTTGATTAATTAGCTTAATGCTCTTATACTACCCAGTGTTTTGTCATTAATCCTTCTTTTGTGCACTCTTTAATTATGCAGTTGCTATTTAGAAAATGTATTTCTTTTCTTTAGTACACAGTTTCTTGTGTCTGTGCAAAATACTGTGGTTGAAGGACTGCTCTCTAGAAATCCCTAATCACATTTAACAGTTTAATGTTGCACAGTAACAAGGTTGTGTTAAAGCAATTGACCCTTTGGATCAGCTGATTCCATGGAAATTAGCAGCACTTCTTCACTCCTCCCTCCCACATGCCTCACCAAAGTACAGCCACCTCAGATGCAGGCACCTATTCTGGATAGTTGGGACCCTTCTACAGTGAATAAAAAGAAATAGGCACAATTTATCTTACAATAGCTATCTTAGGATAGGGTCGATTGCCCTCTGCACTGCCTGCATCTCTTCATTGACTTTACAAAAAGCTTAAAAGAATTCGCTTAGAGAAGACATCTAACTTTTAGATGGATAATGTTAATCGAGATGAATCCTTGCTAGATGTCAGTATATGATTGCTGCAATGCTGGCTGTCATATCAGAAATGCCACCTCCATGTCCATTGTTATAGATGACTCTGACTGTAAAGCGCAGATCAAAAGATACAGTAGATTGGGATGAGTTTCTTTTGTAATGTGGATTCGCCTGAAATGTATTGTGATTGCTTTATCTATACAAGTAGTGTTAGAGATGCACTTGTGCGCTGTTAACAGGAGCAGAATGTTCCTTAAAAATACATCTATTCAGTGTTCAGCATCTTCTTCACTGTTCCAGAACTTGGCATTTTCATTGTATTAATGTTTTAACCATGATATTTTAATGTTTTGTCCTGGATATTTCTTCTCATAAACCAACTACCAGCCAAATACTTCCTGGATTATTGTACCAGTGTTTGACTATGTCTGGCTTTCAATCACAGCTTCACCATCTCTCTGAAAACACCCTTGGTCTTCTGGGTAACATAAGCCCTGTGGCAGGCTAACCTATTCAGAGAAAAGGTCGACAAACTGTCTGAGTAACACACGAAGAAAGCAAAACCTGCCACACAGCTGAGAGCTGTAAAGCTGCCAGGAGGCTGGGGAGTGGATGTGAAAGAACTCCCTGCCTTCCACACTGCGCTGTGCTTAGGTCTCTGGATTTTTAAACCTTCAGACTTCCAGGCACTCTCCTCACTTTAAATAGCAAATGGGAATCAATTTAACTGTCAGCTAGAGAAAGCATTCAATATGTCAGACAAATGGGGATCTGGATTGGGGCCTGGGGGTAGGAGGCAGTTGACTGAGACAACTTCAGAAGACAACTGCATAATTAATGCCAAGCTTTTTTCCCTACCATATTTCTAGGCTTCCCAAAGAAGTTGTCAAGATGAGTTTGACAGTAATCACAAGGCTGGGCCTACACAGGTCTGCCAGGGAGTGAAAAACTGAGAGACGTAACACTTGAGAACACTGGAAGAGGACAACCCTGTCATGTTTAAGTGGTCTAATAGGTCTGTCCCACAGCTGGTTCATGCCAAAGGAAAACCCTGCTCTGCAGTAATCTGGGCTCCACAAATCGGATTCTGATTGCTGTAAATCCCTCCAGCTCCAGCGAGACCTCCACAACAGCTGAGCCCCAGCAGTACAGCAGGAATACAGAAACTGTCAGAAGGCCCATTTTGATGGCCAGCACTTCATCCTCTGACACAACCTAGTTGTAAGTTATGCAGGAATTTCATAGTGTTTAATAGTAATGTGCACAAGGTAAAAACTTTAAAGTCATTAACAGTATAATTTATTAGTTAAGTTGTGCCAATGCCTATCAATCAGACTTTAAGGTTGGTTCCAGAGAGGTTTTTGATCTTCATCATATTGCTTTGCTTTTCTTCTTCCATGGCAGCATTAGCAGGCGACAGTTACATTATATATCTACTCAGTGCTCTGGTGAGAGACCATTATGTTCACAGATCATTACTGACATCCTGACATTTGTCATCTCCTTTCATAGCAGTTAAATCTTGCTTTATCTGTAAATGTCACCACGTCATTTATTCATGAAAAGGGGTCACATTCCCAAAATAGTACACTCAGCTTTTAAAAGGAAAGTTAGTTTTATTCACTGTGGTAATCCTTGGACAAACTTCACTGCTGCTAAGTACTTATTTTTTTTCCTGTGTAGTTGTTTACATCTCCACATACAGATTTCAGGTTTACTTTTTTAAAAAAAAATAAAATCCTAACAGGAAGCAAAATGACCTAGATGAGAAAAAATAAATAAATAAATAAATAAATAAAAATAAAAAGGTGTATATTCTTCCAGATCCCTATATTTAATCCACATGGATTTATCAGCATGGAATGTACTGTTGCAAAGTATAATTTTAATTTGACATCATAGTGGCTGAAAACCCACTGGTTGACTATTTTTACTAAGGCTTTGGTATATAGTTCTCAGCTGGACTGTATTTCAGCCTCACAGAAATGTAGTTTAAATAATCCTTGATAATAATACTTTTTCTTTCTCCTCTTCAAAGGTCTTAAAAGTTTAATTAATAAAAGTCTAGGCCCACCCTGTGAGATGTATGGATGTTATCATCTGAAAAGTAGGGAAAAGCAACAGAAGTGCAGCAAGCAGGACATAGGAAGGACTCTTACCATGTTCTTGGATGAATCAGTCCCACATGCTGCTTTTGAATTTAGGAGGGAAGAGGCTCCTTCCTGCATAGTTTATGTACCAACATACATGTTAGTAGTGTATGACTTCCTTTTTCAGATAAGCTTATGTCTTGTTTCACTTTTTCACTAGTTCAGACCCGAACATTTTAAGGAATGTTGAATCATTAAGGTTGGAAAAGGTCTCCAAGATCATCTGGCCATCCCCCTACCACTAATATCACCCACTAAACCATGTCCCTAAGCAAAAAAGTTGCTCAATAATATCTTAAGGTTGTTGTGTTTTCCTGATATTTGTGGATTTCCCTTTCGAGTTCTGGCTGTGGCCAGATTTTAAGGCCAGATTCTAAGGTAACATGAATTATCTCAACAGTTGGGATCCAGATCCTTGGATCAGAGTAGCACCAAGGCATATATATGCATATATATATATGCATATACACATCTGCTCTTATATATGTATATTTATATATGCATATATATATATATCTTATCTAGTGATCTGTCATCCTGAGCTTTTCTATACTGATAAAAAAGTAGCAGTTCACTTCTCTACAGTAATTTCCAAATCATTTTACAAGCTGTATGAAGTATATACAGCAATTACTTTTCACACCACTCACAGCAGCTGCTTTATGAGCTCAGCAATGCTACACAATAGCTGAAGGTAGAAAACTATAAAAACTGAGGCCTGAGTTTACCAGGGGGCTAAAAGGGCTGCAGCTTCTCCATTAATGTTGTCCCCTGAAGCATATAATCAACAGCTGGATCCATTTCTGAAACTGTCACTTCTCTTTGAAAACAAAGAGAATAATTTAAGTAAACCAAATGGCATCATAGAATCACAGAATCATTCAGGTTGGGAGGGACCTCTGGAGGTCATCCAGTCCAACTGGCCACTGAAGGAAGAGCCACAGTAGAGCAGGTGGCAGGGCTTTGCCCAGCTGAGTTTTGAGTGTCTCTATAGAGCACCAACAACCTCTGTTCCAGTTTTTGACAACCCCTGCAGTGAGGAAATTAATCCCAATATCTAAACTGGAAGATCAGTGCTCCAGCTTTTGATTTTTGTTTATCGTATCACCAGGCATATCAGAGGATACCCCAGAGTCTTTTCTGGGGCCTGTACAGGCCCATCTCCCTCAGCCTCTCTTCATATACCTTGTGCTGCAGCTTCCTGACCAACTTGGTGTCCTCAGCTGGACTCTCTCCAGTTTGTCAATGTCTTTCTTGTACTGGGGCAATCCAAAATGCAGGTGTCGATGCAGTCTGGGTTGCAGTCTTACATGTGACAAATCAAGGGGAGGACCATTTCTCTCAACCCTTCCCTGCACTGCTGAGACGTAAGCCTGGTCCTCCAGGTGTCACTGGTGAAACTCCTGTGCATTTTCTCCAAGTGCTTCAGGTTGCCATAGTTTCTGCTTCAAGTTTTCAGTGTCTCTTTTTCTGCCAATTTTCCTGCCACTTTTTTCCCCAGCATGTCTTTACAACTTCCAGTTATGTGATTTTTGAGACCAGCTGGAACATAAATGCTCAGAGCTGAAGAATAAATAAAATGGTTGCTTTCATAAAGTTAGCAGACTAAATTCTATTCTCTGCCAGCTATCTGTTGAAGTCAAGGTCATTACATCTACTTAAACCAGCTGAGAATTTCATCAAGTATTTGACCACAGCTTCAGATCACACCAGGTGAAGGACCAGTGTTCCTGTGGAAATCCGTAGTATTCCAGTTATGTTGAGTCTTAAATTTAGACACAGACTTACTTTTAAACAGTACTGAGCAAATTGCATTTTCCAAAAAATAACAGCCTCTCTTCCCTACTGAAGACTGGCTCCTGACATTTGTCTCTAGAGTACTTTTTGCCAAGGAACCAACAAAGGAGGTCACATAATACACCTTTATTTGGAACTATTATATTTGAAAGACTTCACTATCAATATATGGAAAAAAAAAAATGTGTTATTGTATATTTTTATAGGATTTATGAAGAATAAAATATGTCTGTAAAACTTCCTGAAAATAGCCTTGCTGAATGTTCTAAGGAACCTCTACTTAATTCTGGGCTAGGGTTCTGGGGAAACCTCTTCCTTTTAGCATCTCCACTGAGCATATTCTGCATGAAAAGAGATTTAATCTCAAGAAGCACATTAAGGGTAACACGTTGTTTTAAGATTTCACCACAATAAGGTAGAGTAAGTAGTGATAATCAAAAGGAGAGGAATTAGAGCTCTGAAAGTTTATTTTGCTGTTGGTATACTTCACCATGCAAAAAACATAATGGATTTCTGGTTTCATGCAAGCCACTGGGAGTTTTGTCACAGGCTTGAGCGATGTCAGGAACTGACACCATTTCTCAGACTGACAGTAGATTTTTTACATACCATGTAATATTCTTGGTATGAACTAAAAGATCCCACAATTAACTTCATTTTAGTTTGCATGAAGCCATATTTTTTCTTCTCTTTTGCTGTCTTCTGCTGGGTTTTTGTAGCTTTCTTAAATATACTGCAAAGTCACTACATGCAGAAAATATTTTTGTTTGAAGCATATTACTAATATCTCTTTGTGTGTGTACGTGTGTGCAACTATGCATACACTCGCACACGTACACAGAATCTTTTATCAAACATTAAAATGATATTGTGGATATTAAAAGAATTCTGTTTTCTCTACTCACCATGAAGCCTATTTTCTCCTGATAACTACAGCAAACTCTATTGACCTCCGGAGACTCGCAGTTATATTGCATATTGCCTGTTAAAACAATTGGAAAAACATCTCCCCACTTAAGCGGATGCTGCACTGGTTCATCTGAGATTTTGTTCCTGAATTCTTAAAATGAATTTTGAAATCAAATGCTGACAAGCCAAGTAATATATTTCTTACAGCCAGATTAAACTAGTAAAAATGATCCCCCCCTTCCTCTACAGTGCCTTTTTTTTTAAAAAAAAAAAAAGCTTTTATTTTTTTTATTTTTTTTATTTTTTTATTTTCTCTCAGCACCTTTAATCTCTATTACTTTCAGAAATATCCTTTTTTATGTACTCATGCAAATCAAAATCATTGGCTTCAAACCTTCATCTGCATTCCAACTGTAATGCCTAGCTTATAGAGTGTTTGTATTACTAGTTTCATCTACCCCACTGATCAATTGTTTGACCAAGCACCTCTCCAGCTTATGGTCTGAAAATGTTTGTTTAAATCAAATGCTGACCAGTGACAAGGCTGCTTGTTGAACATTAGTGCCTATCATGTATGAAAATTGAATCACAATAAGGGATGCTGAAGCAGGGATAATCCACTTTTCTATTGGCATTTGGCTTATAGCTATGGCTCATATTTCATGCAAAAGCATGGCTCACAATGAAACTGAGACAGTGGTAAGTGACAAATGGTGGAAAGACTACCTTCTGAATTCAAGGACTGGTAGATTTTTTTATGCCCTGGTTCACAAAGATGCTTGTACATGCTGCTGCCATTCTGGACCATGATTACACACTGGAATAGTCAAGGAGACTGTGCAGGAAATTAGGGGAATATGTCACAAGACATAACTAATGATGGGTGGTCTCCTGATGCATTGCAGGCATTCAACAGTAGGTCTACATGGTGAGGCTCAGCATGGTTATAGCTTAAAGTGAGGCATCTGTATGTGCGTAAGAATATCCTGGGATCATCTGAAACATCCAGATCTCTCTGTAGACACCATGGAGCAGTTAGCCCCCCAGATGTGGCTCACACCTGGGAGAGTTATCAAGCACTAGGATACCAGAGCCAACCCATCAGCTCTGCCAGCAAGGAAGATATCTGAGGATATCACTTGGCATCTCTGTGAGACTCGGATGCAGAACATGAGCACACTTCTGAGCACAAGCCTGTAGCTCTTCCTCTGCCTTCTCAGTCATGAAAGGATTTGGCCTCAAATTACAAGGGTTAAGGAAACTACGTTATCCCCAGCCTTTGGGAGAGCAAGCAGATTGTTCCTGTGTTCCAACAATATCTGGATATCTGGCAAGGAGTCTGCCTCTAAGATCTAGTCATGTGCATGAAGCCAAAAGGGTAGAAGCCAAGACTTACACTAAGTCATCAGGAGGAAAATCTTATGATGTCTTCTCCTTAGACTATCCAGTTGTCTGTCATTGTGAAAAAAATAATGAATTCACTGTAGTCTTACTGTCATGTCCTTAAATCACTGCAAAGCAGTTTTAGTAGAATTCAATAAAATCAGATATCACTTAACAAACGAGGCTCTAAGGAGACCCTAGCTGCATGAATGGCTATTTTCTGTATCACCCAGGAGACTGACTTCCCAAGCAGCAAGCAGAGTACATATGTGATCCTGCTGTCCACTCCCAGTGGCAGAGCTTTGGTTCTGTACAGAAGGGTTTCCCCCAGTTTGTAACAACTGGGACAGATTAGATGACAAGTGGCCTTGGAGAGGCTTTCCTGAATTATTCTACAGAATTTACACTTACATTTTGTTCAAGTGACACATTTGTTTTGTAAGTTTTTTGCTGATTCCCTAACTGTACCATAGACAGGAAGTATTCTGGTCCACTATTGCTGCCAGTGGAAGATACAGGAATACTACTATTGGTCTACAAAAGACATGAATTTCTGAAACGCTTCAGAAACAGCCCAATTTTCCCCTGAAGAAATGTGTTCCAGGCATATCCCACCACTGAGTGAAACTCAATTTCCTTTTTCCCTCTATACAGAATAAATATACAGTAGCATCAAAGGGACCCATTCCAGCTCATGGAGGAAAAATTATATGTATGTGTATATTAGAGAACCATACAGATAAAAGCCAGGCTTTATACAAATGTAACACCTGTGGCTCACTCTCCCAGCTGAAGAGAGTGTGCATATGCTGAGGACTTTTGACCAGACACGTACAGAGATAAAAGCATGAACAGCAAGCCTGTATGGTATTGTATTAGAAGTTTGCCTTAGTGCAATATGTTCAAGTAAAGAGAAGGCATTCCAAAATATATTTTATCTATTAAATAGACTTATGTAGGTAGGCTCCCATGGGTAAGTTTTATTCCACCTTCTGAAATGTGCTATGGTCTTTATGCTAAATTTTGAATTGAAGGAATCTGATGCAGAATAAAAGATTTGAATAGTCCAAAAGAATTTGAATAGGGTGATGGGAGCAGCCATAAATGTGATAAAAGGATTACTGGGTAATTTGCTTCACCACGCCTTTTACAAGCATATTTCTTAAACAACCCCCGTGTACTCCTACTACCCCATGAAAAGGTGACTGTCATTTTCCACAGTGCTTTACAAATGTGGCAGAATAAGAAAAGAACAGATATGCAATTATAACCTATTGTATTTCAAGATGCTTTAACACAGGTAAATGCATGCCATAACTTACTGAATCCTAAATAAATCCTTTTTCTGATCCTCTGAGGATTACTGAAAATCCAAATAAACCATCTGGCTATTACACATTCATTTGCCTAGCAAGTATTTTGGATGCCCTCCCATTAATATGTCATTTGAAAGAATATTTAGTTCAGTGGGAGATGAAGCATCACCACACAGGTCATGCCTAAATCAACAGAACAGCTTGTCTCTCTCATAGCCAATCTACATATAATTGATTTTCAGCATCCACATTCAGTGAAGGAAACTGTTTCTTTGAGAGATTTGAGTGCCACATTTCACAGCTCCCTACACACAGCTTTGAGTATCGTCCCTCTTACACCGTTAAAGCATCAGTGAAAAATTTTGTACTACAGCATTTCCAGATGATGTTCTTCTACCTATTGCAGCTGGGCAAAAAGTCATAAAGTAAAGTTAGAAAAGTGATAACTGAATTTATTAAAAACTGCTTTCAAGCTTTTCTTTTACGCTGACTGTCACCCACACAGCATGATGTTCAGTGTTAGTGAAAGGTGTTAAGCAGACTCAGCGTGCTCTTCTTCCTCTGCACTTCCTTGGTTTTGGAAACAAAGAAATTACCACATAAGTTGAACATATGAACAGACTTTTAACATTATCACCAGTCTGATGTAATTTCCATAATAGCAAATTGCCATATGATACCAATGTAGGCCACAGCACTAGAGCTGAATTCCACAACATCAGTGTGTAATTTGGATTCTAGTCTGGTTATAAATCTTAGCACGTAGCTACTTCATTGCTAACAAGGAGTCACACCACCTTGATACAAACACCCACAAAACTGTGAAGTATCTGAAACAGACTGGGTAGCAACTTGTGGGTTTTTTTTGTTTGTTTGTTTGTGGGTTTTTTTTTTTTTTTTTTTGGCTTTTTGAAGCTCTCCCACAGATAATGATGCAGATACACATACAGATTCTTGGAAACAGCCTTATTGTGAAATTGTCCTTCTGAGAGAGGAAGGTTGTATAGCTGTGATACTGCACCATACTTGGGGAGAAGGGGCTCCTGCCTAATGTGAAGTAGGGAGGCATCACTAGAGCACTTTTCCTTTGCCATTTTGCTAAACCCACACTTGAATCTAATCCAACTGCTAATGATGGCAATGGAAATCCTTCCTGTTTTTTTCAGCAACAACGGGAGTATGTGACAAGTACTTTTCTTCCAAAGACCAAATGTTCTTGAAGAGCTTTGTAGTTGTTAATTTATATTCTTATTATATTCGCTTTGGCATAGGAACTGCATGGTTGAGTCTGGGGGGTAACACAGGAGGCAGGCACAAATGTCAGAATTCTTGAGCCATAGGAGATGAAAATGACAGAAATGTAATCTTAGCTACAAATTAGCAAGCCAGAAAGAAACTAAAAATGTTCATTTGTTCTTATCCTGTTATCCAACATTTCAATGAAGCAGTGACAGTCAGTACAGATTATTTTTTTTAATTCTTGGGAGATAATTATTATTTTACCTGAAGAATCCATGAGTCATCTGAAAGGAGCATTGGCAAAAGGAAGCGAGCTTTGTGCTGTAAAATGCATTGCTACCAATGAATATATAATTTGTGCTTCAAGCCCACAGATAGTAAAAATACAAGTAAAACTCCAGGAAAAACAAAAAGAACTGCTATGAAATGTAAGATGGTTCTTCTCATGAGTACCATTAATGGGATACCAAATGGAATGATGAAATGTATTTCTCAATTTAATATTCATTTTTCTTGCCTTCTTTTCTTCTTCTTTATTCTTCTAGACACCTTCATCATTTGCCAGGTCTTGCACTTGGGGCACAACGACACCATGCAATGCTACAGGCTGAGGGAAGAGTGGCTGGAAAGCTGCCTGGTGGAAGGGCTCTGGGTTTGTTGGTCAATAGCTGGCTGAATATGAGCCAGCAGTGTGCTCAGGTGACCAAGAAGGCCAAGGGCAACCTGGCCTGCACCAGAAATAGCATGGCCAGAAGAACCAGGGAGGTGATCATGCCCCTGTACTCTGCTCTGGTGAGGCTGCACCTCAAGTACTGTGGTCAGTTCTGGGCCTCTCACTACAAGAAGGACATCGAGGTGGTGGAGTGTGTCCAAAGAAGGGCAATAAAGCTGGTGAAGGGTCAGAAAACAAGACACATGAGCAGTGGCTGAGGTAATAAGGGTTGTTTAGTCTGGAGAAAAGAAGGCCAATGAGAGACCTCATTGCTTGGTACAGCTAGCCAGAAGGAGGTTGCAGCAAGGAGGGTGTCGGTCTCTTTTCTCGGGTGATAGGACAAGTGATAGGATGTGAGGAAACAGCCTTAAGTTGTGCAAGGAGAGGTTCAGATTGGACATTAAGAAGAATTTATTCACAGAAAGGGTAGTCAAGCTTTGGAATGGGCTGCCCAGGGAGGTGATAAAGTCCCTGTCCCTGGAGGTATTTAAGAGATGTGTGGATGTGATACTGAGGGACATGGTTTAGTGATGGGACTAGATAGGTCAGGTTGATGGTTGGACTTGATCTTAAAGGTCATTTCAAACTTAGAGGATTCTATGGTTTTATGATTTTGCAATTTTCTGGTAAAATATATTTAAGAATTCAGTAGATCCTGGCTTCGCAGCCATTCTCACATAAAATGATCTCCAGATGCAGAAGGAGGGCATGTTTAATGGATTTTTCCATGGCACATTAAAGAGGGCTGACTCACACCACATGAGGCATACATCAGTACATTGTAACATTCGGATTAGCACATCCAGATCTGAGTTCTGGGTTATGTAACCTGGACAGGTGATGAGCATTTGAAAAACACGTGGGTTTGCTGGCCTGCTCAGTTCTCTAATACAATATCTGAAGTCATTACAATATTTATGTATATTTTAAATAAAAGCAAAAGACTGATTATAATAAAACTCTGTAACTAAAACACAAAACCAGCACTGAAAATGGCAGGTTATACAAATCATAAGACTAGGTTAAAATAATTTATTGAAATTGAAATGGTGTTCTATTTCTACCTTGCCCTCTCTGTCTGTCTTTCTCTGTCTCTCCATTCCACCCTCCTAAACATGTACAACAACTCTAGTTCTTTAGTTTTGTGTTTATGTTTCTCAAAATTTTGACATTGTACCCCCCCCTCCGTTTTTTTTTTTTTTTTTTTTTTTTTTTCCTTAAGACAATAAACATCACTGAACTCGATATTGGCACCTTAATATTAAAATAATTCAATATATTTCATAATACACAGTAAAGAAAGCCCAAGAGATGGCAACTTTACAGAGAAGGAACTTAGACAATTTCCTTCTATCTTTTCAAGATACTCATGCATTTTCCTCTTCCTTACTCTAGTTCCTTTTACCCTGCTCAAACGTCTCTCTAAGCTCCTGGTTGACCCTGCTATGTCAAGAGTACACACTGTACTGCACACTGTACTGCACACTTTGTTGTTGCTTTCTCTTCCCTGCATCAAGAAAAGAGTTGTTCTTCTTTGATCCTTCTCTTAGCTGCATGACTTCTAGTTCCATCTGTACTATCTGCTGTTTATAAAATGTTTTTTTTTGTTGTTTTTTTTTTCTAGTTCCTGATAAATAACCTTATTTTGATATTTCACTCTTTATGCTTAATACCCAAGCATATGTCTTTCATAACCAGGGGATGGTTGGTTGTTTATGTTGTAATTGAATGCCTCACTTGAGACCAAAGGGTGAAATGTTATGTTGTCGAGGGCAATTTATCTGCATGAGTCCCATTACTGTGAATGGAAGGCTATATCCCAATACAGTTCACAAGAAATATATAAGTGACTCTCCATTCTTCAAAACTAATACACTGGATGGATTATTAATTGCATAGTCCAATTTACCAAGACTGAAAGACAGACCTGTTTAATTTTGGAGGTTCCCATATGTGGGTTTAAAACTAAAATGGCAATTTGCTGAAGATCATACACAAGTTCAACAGTACATCAAAAATAAATATTCCTTGATAGATTTATTCTTCCTTTATACTTAAATGTAAGAACTTAAGTATTTGTACTGTTTAGGTTGTTTGTCTGAATAGTGACAAATTCTCCTTGCTGTGGTAGGAACTAGCATGCTGAAGAATACCAAGTACAAAATATCCAAGTTTTTTTTTTTTAATTTTTATTTATTTATTTATTATTATTTACAGTGGCCAAGGCAAGCTTCAAAGAATGAAAAAATTAGCCTTGTATTTCTAAGATGATTGCTTTTTACAGTCATTAATTATTGACTTGTCTATTTGCCATTATGCATTGCCCTACCCTTAATGGTTACCTTTATTTATATCTCTTTATTTTATCTTCTCAGTTTTTCAGTAACTTACATTCAGTTTTTCTCCTCTATTTTGTATTCCAAGAGTCACATCTCTATGCCAGATCATTAAGCTGTATGATCCATTCTTAATCCAACTGCTACATGGAGACACAGTACCAGCAAGAGTGCAGTCACATCCAGAGGATGCAACAGGTTGAAAAATGACCTTTCAGTCACACCATGTAGCACAATGAGGCCCAAAACACTTAAATTGGGAGGGAGAAGCCACAGAGAAGAACAGAACCAATAAATAATTCTTGAGGATCCATATATAACAGGAGTCTGTTCTACTAAGCAAGTGGCAAGTTTTCAAGAGCCATGACTAGCTAGAGTATATTTCTGTGTATGCAAATACTTCATAATTACATCCTATTAAATAATGATAAAGAATATGCTACATGGTCTCTGCTTTTGGCTGAACCAAATAGCTTTTCCCATTCTTGTGCAGCATATGGTTTCTGATGATTGGACTATCACCTGAACTTTTCATAGCATATTTTCTATTTTAATTTTTTGTGATGCTAAGCAAAACCACTGAGTTACTCATCACAAGTGATGACCGACACTCCATCTGCAATGCAAATGTATGGGGATATCTATGAAAAAAGAGCTTTTTCACAGCTTCATGAGCAAGCTAAGAAACAACTGAACAACTGGAGACATACAATAACAGAAGGCATGGGCAGCAGCCAGGACAGCATCTCCAGGCACTCCATATGTGGACTCTCTGTTGCCTACAGCAAATAAACTTCTGAAGCCAGCAGTGGTAGGAAAGCTGACAAAATGAATTAAAAAGTGGCAGCGGGGAGTCAAATACTGCTGTAACACAGGTACCAGGGAACTCCCTGAACTCTGCGTAGGACAGGCAGGAAGAGGGTTGCCAGTGGCAGAGAAAAGCAGTAGAAGACAGGGATGCATACACAAAAGTTACTTTCAAGGTCGAACAAGGAAGGACTAGAGGACAGCTGTAATTACTTCAACTGCCATTTCTAGGAAGCCACAATGGAACAGTGTCCTTTGAGCTATGATGGAAGCATGAATTTCTGCATGGAAGTAGATCTGGAACAGAGGATTGCCATGAATGTGAGGCTGACTTATGGCAAACACTCAGGAGCCATCAAAGAACTGCCAGAAAACACATGAAAGGTGAAATCCCCAGAGAGTGGATGACAAGTGGAAATGAGGCTCCAGCCGGACAAAATGCAAGTGTGTTAAATTTGCCCAGAAATTCCTGAAACTCAAGTTAGATTACATTACTTATTTTCCAGTAAGGAAATACAAATGTTCTGAGAATGCTCCAGTCTTGTACAAATATTAAAAACTGATAGAAGAGGTACTAACGCATGACAGTCATGAATCGTTATCAAAAATTCCAGCAGCGCAGAAGCAGCAAAATGCCTTGTTATGCACAAGAAATGGCTTCCTGCGTGTAGTTTTCCTATACGTCACTCTTAACACCACTGTCTATTTTCTCATGTTTTGTTATTTACCCTGTGCAGTGCAAATTTCTTCGTCTGTTCTGAAAGTCTTGTCACACGTATACAGACAGTGTAAGATAAAGTGATAGCTTTCTACACTGTTCTATTATAAGAACTTGAACATCAGCCCAAATTACCTGTCATCAGCTGTTCAAGTCTTCTTTCCATTACTGACAAAACAAATGAACAGCTGCTTGCTCCAAAAACCTGTGTACTGAAAAAAAGAGGCACACTAATAAAAATGGCTGTAAACAGCAAGCAAAAAAAAATATATAAAAGTTCTAGGCATAATACCAAGTGGGTTAGGGCCGCCTGCATTCCCAGCTAGACAAACAGCAGAGAGGCTCCTATGTGATGCTGTGTTATAAAATGGTCGCGCTTACAAAAGCACTTCAGCAGCAGCTGCTGTATAAAGATGTAAAGAAAAACTACATTTTTTTGTGGATATAAGCCTGTGGTGATTTTTTTTTCTAAGTACTGGAAAAAAGATAAAAGTACACAAGTATCATGAAAATCACATAATCATTATATACTAGGACATGAGTTTCTATTAATTTAGGTTCATTTATACGTTCTTCAAAGTTCATTAAGTTTTGAAAAAAATATCATTATATAGTTTTATTTCTTTTCTGTGTGCAATGCCAAGAATTAAATGGCAAATGTGCTTTTCTAGACAAGGAAATTTGTTGGTTAAAAAACTTAATGTGCCTTTTCTCTCCTTCCCTTTCTAGTCTTCTCTTTCTAAATCTATTTTGTGAAAGAAAAAGAGGGAAGAGAGAAAATTAAGAGGAAGTGTCAGGCAAATTATATATATATATATGTATATTTATATTTCCAAAGCTCAAAGAAACTAAATTGGAAATAAAGCATAATATGACTTTTTGATCCAAAATCAAATTAAAATGATTTTAACCAAATACATGACAGTGGGAGAGGAAATTCTATACAATTATTCTTCTCTTTCCCTCTTTATCATCTTCCCCATTTTTCACCTCCACTTTTGCCTTAGTTAATAATTTCTGCCCAGCCTCTTTGGAACTTGCAGCAACACTGATAAATGTACAATGCTTCTTTAAAAAAAAAAAAAAAAAAAAAAAAGATTTTGAAATTCATAGTTTTTAAAGCCAGAATGAATAATTTTAAGTATTCAGGCTGTTGCTTGGTGCATCCCAAGCCACAGAATTTCACTGGGAATTTAACCAAGCTTATCTCTTCACTTTGCATGGTAGTGCATCATCTAGATATGCACTTATGGCAATGAGAAGACTCTATATCCTGAGATAAGCTTTTACAGTCACCAGCTGTAACAGTCACGCAGCTACCTCCATTGTAAATAAAGTGCACTTTAATTTCTGCACTGATGCTATGCTAGTTTAAGCTTTCAGCTGTTGGATGGTTGGATGTTGTCTTTTTTTTTTTTTTTTCTGGTATTTTAAAGCCCCTAAAAATATTTTTTTTTTTTTTTTTTTTTTTTTTTTTTCCACTTGTAATGACAGGCTATGACCTCTTAACCTTTCTGGACATACAAATTGATTGTGCTTCTTTAGTTCCACACTAGAAAGCACCTTTTCCAAACCCTGAAATGCTTCTATAGATCTTTTCCAAGCTCTTTTCAAATTGTCAGTACTTTTTTTTTTGTATGGAGTTGGGTTGCTTTCATCTAATTTCAGTTTCACTAAGTTTCTCCACAGCTGATGGAGGAAAATTCAGCACCTTATGGCGATGTTTCACCTCATCCTAAGTCAGGCATTTCAGCTAAATCAGATGAAGCACATTGGAAGGTGCCTATTTTCTCTGTTGACTTTAAAAAGAATGAAGTTCTAACACAGGAATCTTAATTTCTGGATATCTGTAGTGAGGTACATGAATCCCACTCAGTGTGGGCACTAGGGGACAATCTGACTGTCTAAACGTAGATGTTCTATGTGAGTTGAGACACCTCGGGTATCCCACCTGGCTGCTCCACACAGGCACCAAGCGACCATGGATGCTGTGTCACATCTGCCAGCCACACACGCTGTCAATGAAACTGTAAAATGTCTAGATATGTTCCATCAGAACAATCAGTCTATGAAATTATTTTGTGATCTCACCAAGACACAGGATCGTTTGGGAAAAAACAAACAAACAAACAAACAAAAACTCTTACCCAGGATTGCTTTTTAACTGAAGAAAATACCTTTTGTCAGTGCAGAATTATGTTTCTTCAGATATCCAACACAACTTCAAAAAATACTTTCATTTATCAGCTATAGTTATTTTCTTAAATAATTTTCCATTCAGGTTTGCTGCTAGTAGGCTTCCTTTTGGAGTGCCTGTTTGATAATTAAGGAATGAGGAACCTTGAATTAAGGTGCGTGTGTATAATGTCAATCATTTTTTTTTCTAAGCAGACCCTGAATCTTGTAATAAACCACAAATGTTTGACTTTTAGAGAATGGAAAAACAATCTTTTTTTTTAATTCTAAGTTTTCTAATTAGAATTTTAATTCTAAAGTAACATGAAACTCTTTTGGCTCCTTGAATAGGGCTTCTCAAGGCTGCTAAATAAGATGAAGTAAGGATACTCTAAGATTCTGTATCATGTATGGGACCCATCTTACTAATTCCAGCTTTCTTAGACATCTGTGTTTGGATAGGATGAGTGGCACCCTAGGGGTATTTATCATTCCCTGTCAATTCCAGGAGTCTAGCCAATGACTTATAATAGGTGCCAAACTTGCAGATGATTAAAGTTACATAAGAAGAATCCGTCTTGTGTTGGGATCTCTCTAAATTATCTCCTTTTTAAAGAACCCCAAGTAATTCCTCAACCATTTCTTTACTAGGTATCAGAGCACAGTCATGTTGAATGGATTGGTGATCAATGCGATTGGCACTGTGATCAGTGAACACAGCATGGGTGGCCATTAACATTAATTTAGACATCTAGTGCATTTGTAGAAATCTGGGATTAGGTGCCTGAATTACAGTCTGAATCCCTCTAGATGCTAGATGACAGAAACTCTGAGAAATTATTAAATTAGGGATACATTTTAAAATATGTAAACAGACCCATGAGAATGTCTGCTGTTATTGGTTGAAACACAGAAAATTACATAGAAATAAAAGAGATGTTCATCCAGTAAAAAGAGAAACCATGGGACCTTCATTGCATTACTACCTCAAAAGGAGGACAACAATAAAAAAAAAAAAAAGATAAAAATTGCATTACTGTCTTTCAAACTACCTTAGATATTAAGCCTTCTAGCTTGCTTAAAATTACTGTGTCCCTGCTAATAACTGCTTAATCCTACAATACCCAGAGATATTTCAGGAGCCGTCAAATAGGGTACGTGAAAAGTAAAATAGAACTAATAATATTATAAAATTCACATTTTAGGAAATCTTTTTTTTTTTTTTCCTTTTGGTTTTATTTTCTACTTCTTTTGTTGTTGTTTGTTTGTTTTGTTTTTTTTTTGTCCAGGACTATAGCTAGAAAAGTTTTCCAAAAAGGCAATCAGGTTCAATTTTTCTGTTGTTTTTAAATTTTCAAAAACTGAGCAATTCTTAGCTTATGCTGTAGCTTTACCCTCAAAGGGACAATGGAGCAATTTATGCTTGTTGTGTTAAAACAGTGGTTGTGATTAAGAAGACTTGTAAATACAGTATATAGAACAGTCTTGGGAACAATAATCAGTTGAAGAATCTGTGATAAAGGAAATGACTGTGTCCCTGAAGCTCATCAATAAAACATTCCTGTCCTTGATTCAAGTTTTCCTTAAGGAACTTTTAAAAAGTTTTTTCAACCATGTTATTTAGTGGCATAAGCTGGCAAGAAGTAGAAGTTGTTATTTTTATTTTTACAGCTCTGAGTAGAGCATTGAGAAAATGCAAAGGAAATTACACACCTTGCACAAAAGCAGTTGAAGCAATAATTGGTAGATTTTGGTTCTTTGGCTCTTCCACAGTGACAAGACCTCCTCTTGGCTACAGGCAGGAGAAAGTCATTGTGGGTTAGAGCAATACGACTGTACAGTTGCTCAGTGGAGTAATTAATCATTACAGCAGGGACAATTTACATAGATAACAAATTTTGCAATTTAAAGTTACAAACCTGCCAACAGCCCTGTTTTTGACACTTCAAGTTAGAAAAGGATCTTCAGAATAGAATGTAAAATTGAGCAATGACTGAACATCCACTGTGTGATTAATTAAGAATTAGCAATATTTATTGTTCTCTCTGTCTGTTTATATGTATTTCTGTTACCATGGCATTATTAGCAGCTTTCTTGAGGATTATAGCCCCACTATGCTAATGAAATGACAGAACAAAAGACAGTCCCTAGGTATTAAGAAGAGCTCAGCACCATTATCCTTTGGGCCAGATAAATTGAAGGATTGCAGTAAAGGTAACGAAGCCTGGGAAACAACAGCTATTGAGAACGTGTCCATAAATGTCACAGGACAGGGATCTTTTCACAATAGTGCCATGACTGTACACAGCGAACCCTACAGTTGACTTGTTTTGAAAACATGGTCCCTGTATTGATAATCAATATGTTCCATTGTGACAGAGCAGACATATAAATGAATGCTTTCAGTTTAGATTGGATTAAAGGAGGCTGCGGTAGCGAGTGGGCTGTGCAGCAAATGCTGTTGCTTTTCTAATTGAGCTACTTGCTTTTGAAAGAGTCAAAGATCTCCCTGGTGGACATAACATGGGGTGTGCTAGAAGGATAAGGTTAAAAGAAAGGAGGCTAGAGGAGTTCAAGGCACTGTTTATTACCCTGAACATTTCTGAATAAAGGGAGTGTTAGCTTTTCAGTGCAGAGAATGCAGCAGTCTCACTCTTGACTGTACTGATTTGTAAGAGTGTCTCTCCCCTTAATCTTATTCTTTTCTCTTTAATCTGTATGTTTTAGAAACCTTATCTCTTCTCTGACCCTACCTTTTGAGTTAATCCCTAGTGTCCCACTCCTCCATGCCTGTCTAGGTCTATTCAGTCCTAAAAAGACACTCATCATTTCCAGTGGATCCACAGGGAATAGGAATGTACAGCATTCATCCAAAGGTCTTTCCATTGCCACTTCAAAAACACTGTGTTTTGTATCCACAACAAAATGGTTACCACTGACATGTGTTGGGCCTCCTGTGCTTCCTAATATTTTTTTTTTTGAGGTGGGGAGAAAGAAAGACAGAGGGAAACAGAAAGAGAAAGAAAGAAAGAAAGAAAGAAAGAAAGAAAGAAAGAAAGAAAGAAGAGACACTGTTAAATAACCAGGGACTATGGTTACAATCTAATTTCAAAATAACTGTGGGAAGTAGGTAAAAGTTTTGTGAAATGTCACAATAACCCGAGAGAAGAACGATGGGCAGGAAATAATCAAAGAAGTTATCTGCAAAACTGAATCAGACAGGCTTTTAGTTCAAGACTTGAACTAGACTTGTGCTAGAATTTTATTTGGTTCATAAAATAATTTGCTTATGTTCCTTAACAAGTCTTTTTCGTAAGCAAATTAACAAGGGGTTGGTTCTTCCCATTTTGTGCCTTTTTCTTCAGTTTTACAAGAAAGATTTTGCAGGACCAAACAGCAGAATGGATTACCAGGGTGGCAGACAGTCTGAATTTTTCTTCTAAGCTAGAATCTTCTCAAAATATTCTTTCAAAGAACTAGCCAGGGTTCATTATTTCCCTAAAAAGTGCATAACATTAACATAACCACATTTTTCTGTAGCAGATTCACACAGAAACCAGGGAATTTGGGTTCTAGGCCCATCAGACAAAACTATATAGTTGTTGATTTTCTACTTGTATATGAAGGACATCTAATGTTTTTGATATCATTATAAAGGAATGACAGAGATTCTTCTTGTATAATTTCAAGCAATAACTGCAGCTGTTCCTTTTCTGGCCAGCTCAATGTCACATTCCCATTAACTGTGTGATGTTTGGCACATTGCATTGCATTGCATTGAAAGGTGCTTTATTTTCACTTACAATCAAGTGGTCATCAGTTTTAGCATGCAACTTGAAAAACTGAACACAGAAACAACCTTTTTGCTAACATACTTGTCTTATTATGGAAGATGACAGACAGCACAATATGGAAGATTGAGATTTAGAAATGTGAATTCAGTAGGAAAAAGGAATTTTTCATAGTTGATTGCAATCTGATTTGTATCGTAGGACTTTTTTTTTTTTTTTTTTTTTTTTTTTAACCTTGCTGTCTTGTTCTGATCTCTATTTCCTCCTTGTCTTCTCATTTATATATTGCTTTCTTGAAGACGTTCTGGAGAACAAAGATACAAGTGCAGATTGAATACAGTGTAAAAAAACAAACAAACAAACAAAAAAACAATATTTTTCTCTTTTGAACTTTCAAACTTCCTTTTCTTATGCAAACAAACAACAAAAAGATCCTCTGCCTGGCTTTGTTTCACAAATCTGTGGAACATATTAGTGGCAAAGGGCATAAACTTGCCTTATATTCTCTGAATAGTACTGTTGGACTGAAGTGGGCACAGTGGTTTACCATACTAATCGATTTTCAGGGTGTATGAAGGCAGAGAGGGCATTTGTAAATATGCTGGCAGAACATAACCTTTCCACAAAGACACCCATCAGTGAAATACAGCACAGATCCAGAACATGTCAAGGAGATGAGCTGTGGAGCAAATAATGCCATCTGTACTACTCATGATGTTCTTGGACTGAAGTAAAAAGATGTAAATGAATCCCACATTTATGTTCACAGAACACAGCCATGATTGATAATAACCTACCAATATCAGTGGGATTTTTTAAATACAGTGGAATATAAACAATTTTGAATTAAAAACTTTCATGTGCATAATCAGAAAATTAATAGCATTCTGCAGAATAACTCAGTATCTAACCTTTCATTATGTACCATATCACCCATGGAAGAGAATAAATACTTATAGATGTGTTCAGTGAATTCCTCATTTAAAAGTTTGTTGTATTCACCACTTGTAGATGAAGATTTTTCCAGAAAATATGTCACAAAAGGCATTTTTTTATCTCACCAAAATTATCTGGCAAGTATCTCTCAGGTACTAAAATTGCTGACAGAATCCAGTTCTACATTTTCAAAAGCAAAACCACTAAAACTTGAAGAATGTCCATGACACACCTTATTCTGAATAAAGGCATAAAAGATTAACAAGGGTGACTATATACACACTCTTTGCACTGAAAATGAAAAGTTAAAAATCTAAGTCTGTGTGGGTCTCCATGCCAGGACCACATAAAGCAAGAGATTCAGTTTGAATTTCTATGGTGATATAATTTAAAGCATTAAAATAAAATAGCCAGTTACTAACTTCAGAAGATGAAAACTTATAAAGCAGCTACTGAGTATTGTCAGTGTTTTCATTTCAAAATACATTGTCCATTTTTTGACCTCCATAAAGGCATTAAGATAAAATTAATGTAGACCATGTTACTCATACATAGTCATAGCTACCTCCTACTTAAATTATTAGGAATCTTTCTATTGACCTGAAAGAGGAAAAGGTTAGCCCTGTACTCTAGGCAATTACTATCCTGAACAATTACCAAAATCAATTCTAGTAGTCATTGCTTCAAAATGAAATTAATCTAGTCTTTCTGATAATCTCAGAATTTGGACTGTCTCCATTTTTTTTTTCATAGGTTCAGCAATATCATAAAATAAAAACTTCCCCCTGCCTTGATTCTAGTGGGGATTAATAACGTATATAAATTAATATTTTCCATTGACTTTATGTCACTTTTTTTTTTTTTTTTTTTTTTTTAGGGTTGATCCAGATTCTGATTATTGAGAAGAGCTGAAAAAGAAGAATGAAGTCAAAGAAAGTTATGGGAGATAAATAAGACAAAAGACTAAATAATAACATTAGCCAGTCCAAGTTTTTTCTGAAGTGGAAGTGCCCGCCTATAAATGCATCCACCATCAACAGACAAACACTACACTAAGTATATTTATGTCTGTACAATGTTGTTTTTAGTTTGTTACAATCACTGCTTTGATATTCATAATGTGCTTCTCCAAATCATCTTCCTCCTTCTACTTCTCCTGGTTCTCCTCTCCTTGTACATCTTCCTCTTAGAAATTGTGGAAATAGGTGTGCATGTCTAGGAAAGTAGCAATTAGAGATATTTCTGCAAATACATTTCCTTATATAAGTATCTCCATGATGTATCTTTTCAATAAGCATCCATTCCAACAAAAATTGAAATAAATAGTTATAGATAAGCAAACAAAAGAGATGTTAATACAGCTGAACTTGAAAACAAAGGAATTCAGCAAAATGTTTGCATTAACATTTCCAGTTATAGTATGGACTAAAGCTTTGGTCTAATATTTATAACCCTGTGAGGCACAAAAAGAATTTCCATGCTTTAAAGACTAGACAGATAGCTTCTGAATGAAAAAAAAAAGACTCACAGTAAAATTTACAACTGTCTTAGGAAACCTGTACTCAAACTTGCAGTATGAGGGAGCCACCATCAAGAAAAGAACTCCTGTATTTAGTTCGTATATAAAAGCATGCAAAAGCATGGGGTGAGGTTCAAAGAAATTTCAGCTTAGGCCTTTCTTTATAAAAGCATCAAAACATGGGAATCCCTCAAAAACCCTTTTGCCAAATTAGTTGAAAATTTTCTTTATTTAGTTTATTTTTATTTAAAGTGTTGTGTTTACAACCTTAAAAATGAAGGAAAAAAGCTTATTGCTTAATGGAAGCAATCAGCAAATTTTCCATTTAAGAACAGTTAGACAAAACAAACAAACAAACAAAAACAACCAAGGCTAATTATGTTTTTATAGATTACCCGTAAGGAAATTCTTTACAGAATTTGTCAAAAACTAGAAGCATTTGGAGAAAAAGAAAAAAAAAAAAAAAGAAAAGAAAAGAAAAAAAAAGCCTTTGTGATGTAGAAGGCTCTCTCATATTCTCTTAAAATCACATCACAAAAACCTTCTGAGGTAGGAGGAATATTGGTTGAGGCAGAAGCAAAGATGTCCATTCCCATGCCTGCACCTTTGTGAAGGCTGCTTCAAGGCTGCTTCTGCTGAAGAAACAGGTTTGGAAATGTTTTCTCATCCTCATGCCATTTAGAGAGAAAACAGAAGAAAGGCGGCACTCTTTCAAACCAGTAAGCACTTTAACAACATAATGAAATGAGGCACTCATGGCTGTGTTTTATCCACAACCATATCCATTCTCTTCCCATTACCAAGGAAAAGCTACTCAGTTATGTCTGCCAGGATGTACAAGCCACAATGACATTGGGATGAACCACCTCTGGACCTGCCGATTTCTCATCCCTAACTGCAGTGACAACTCAGCTGACTAGGCTATATAGATGCTAACTACTAGACAGCTGAAATCAGATGGTTTGAACCCCAGCTTGTGCATATACCTCACCAGCACAGCATTCTTCTCACTGGTATATCCTCCACAGTTTGATATGAGACCAAAATTCAATTGTTTTGGTATGCTCAGGGTATATAAGGTATTATTTGCAAGCAAGAATTCCCATGCTGTTTGTTTTACTGGATACTGTGAAACGAGTATACATTATCTCGATGAATAGTGTTTTCAAAGTCATTAGCATTCAGCAGGGAAGGTATGGAATTGCAAATGGAGATCACAGAAATAGAAAAATGTGACAGCAGCTTGAAGATCGAGTGTGGAAGGAAATTATTTTATTTTTTTTTTACTTAAAAAGATTGATAATTTGTCCTGACAATTCTGATTACAGTCTTCCACCAACTGGCTTTAATTAATTATATCATCTTTAAAAGGAATCACTCATTCCTTTTCAGATTCAGATGTGTAAATGATGATGCCAAGAGACACTTTTCTGGTCACCTAGAACAGTTTCCCACAGAAAAAGCCAAACTTTATTCCTGTGTGAATCCTTGATTAAGATCAAAAGATATATCTCAAAAGGAAGATATATTTTAGAAAACAAAACCCAATCCTGATTTTAAATTTCCCACTGATGGAGAAACCCTTGTTAAAATGCATTAAAGATAAACTGCTATTTTTTTCAAAGATGTGTTCGCATTTCCAGTCTTAGTTTGCCTAACTTCAAGTCCTAGAAAATGGTTCAAGTTATATTTTGCTGTTCAGATGGAAGAATATGCTACTATAGCTTTGCTAACCAAGCAGACATTGATTGGATGTTATCTACACATTCCCTAATCTTTTCTTTGATAAACTAAATACACAGAACTAATTTAGTCCTTCCGTATAACATATTTTTCATTTCATTAACCATTCTCATAGCTCTTCTCTAAATCTTCTCCCATTTTACAACATTCTTCATTGGATATCAAAAATGATCCCAATACAGAGGGGTCACTGCAGAACCCAACAATATAGTAATTTAATCTCTCTAAAACTTCTCATATCCTCTTGTGAATTCATGTAGTGGTCTCATTAACCTTTTTGCCACAATGTTATCTTTAGCAGCTCATTTTCATCAGATTAACCCCCATGACCTATAAGTCCTTTTCATGCTTCCTGCTCCCAAGAACACATTTCCAATCCTGTATGTATAACTGACTCTCTTTTTTTTTTTTTTTTTTTTTTTTTTTCCTGCCGGTGTGACTACGTATTTGATGATACTGGAAAATAAGTTGTCTGTGCCACCATCCATTTTCTATTTATTTACATCTTCATGTATCTTCTTCTCAATCACCAGTACAATTCTGTATTTTCTAGAGCATAATACATGAATACATTTATAGTGAATAATGGATCCTACTGGGGCTTCTCAAAGAATATAGTTGCTTTCTAACAACTCCCATTTCCAACAAAGCCTGGAAAACACTTTGTTTTTTTTTTGTTTGTTTTTTTTTTTTACTCCATTGAATGATTTTGCACCATTCTTCCAACCTCTACAGATATATTTCTGTAACAAATCAAATGCCTTGGAAATGTCTAATTATACTAGAATCATAGAACCATAGAATCATAGAATATCCTGAGTTGGCAGGGACCCATAAGGATCATCCCGTCCAACTCCTGGCACCACACAGGTCTACCCAGAATTTTAGACCACGTGAGCAAGTGCACAGTCCAAACGCTTCTTAAATTCAGACAGGCTTGGTGCAGTGACTACCTCACTGGGGAGCATGTTCCAGTGTGTGAGCACCCTCTCGGTGAAGAACCTCTTCCTGATGTCCAGCCTAAACCTCCCCTGCCTCAGCTTGACACCATTCCCTCGGGTCCTATCACTGGTGACTGAAGAGAATAGTCCACTCCTCCTCACGAGCAAGTTGTAGACTGCAATGAAGTCTCCCCTCAGCTTCCTCTTCTCCAGGCTGAACTGGTCAAGTGACCTCAGCCGCTCCTCATATGTCTTCCCCTCTAGGTCCTTCACCATCTTCGTTGCCCTCCTCTGGACACTCTCCAACAGTTTAATGTCCTTTTTGTTCTGTGGTGCCCAGAACTGCACACAGTACTCGAGGTGAGGCCGCACCAGCGCAGAGTAGAGTGGGACAATCGCTCCCCTCGACCGACTAGCAATGCCATGCTTGATGCACCCCAGGATACGGTTGGCCCTCCTGGCTGCCAGGGCACACTGCTGGCTCATATTCAACTTGCTGTCAACCACAAACCCCAGATCCCTCTCTGCGGGGCTGCTCTCCAGTGTCTCGTCACCCCGTCTGTATGTATAGCCAAGGTTGCCCCATCCCAGGTGCAGGATATGGCACTTGCTCTTGTTAAACTTTATGTGGTTGGCGATCGCCCAGCTCTCCAATCTGTCCAGATCTCTCTGCAAGGCCTTTCCACCCTCAGCTGAGTCCACAACTCCTCCAAGTTTGGTGTCGTCGGCAAATTTGCTCAAAACACCTTCTAGTCCTACATCCAAATCTTTTATAAAAACATTGAAGAAGACTGGCCCTAAAGCAGAGCCTTGAGGGACCCCCCAATAGTGACCATCCGCCAGCCTGATGTGTCCCCATTTACCACAGCCCTTTGAGCCCTACCCATCAGCCAATTGCTCACCCATCATATAATGTTTTTGTTTAGTTGTATGCTGGACATTAGTAGGATCCTATGGGAAACCATGTCAAAAGCTTTGCTGAAGTCCAAAAATATCACATCAACTGGTTTCCCTTGATCGACTAGACGGGTGATCTTATCATAAAAGGAAATCAAATTTGTTAGGTATGACCTACCCCCTTATGAACCCATGTCGGCTGGGACCAATGACTGCATTGTCCCCCAGGTGCGCTTTAATAACTTCAAGGATTATCTTCTCCATAATTTTACCAGGCACTGATGTGAGACTGACAGACCTGTAATTTCTAGGGTCTTCTTTCTTGCCCTTCTTGAAAATTGGCACATTTTCCAGCTTCCAGTCAAGTGCAACCTCTCCAGATTCCCAAGATTGTTGAAAAAATCAGGCTGGCGGGCAGTCACCAGTGGGGTCCCTCAAGGCTCCATTTTAGGGCCGGTACTTTTCAATATTTTTATAAACGATCTGGATGTAGGAATAGAAGGTATTTTGAGCAAGTTTGCTGATGACACCAAACTTGGAGGAGTTGTGGACTCGAATGAGGGTGGAAAGGCCTTGCAGAGGGATCTGGATAGGTTGGAGAGCTGGGCGATCACCAACCGCATGAAGTTCAATAAGAGCAAGTGCCGGGTCCTGCACCTGGGACGGGGAAACCCTGGCTGCACGTACAGACTGGGCGATGAGACGCTGGAGAGCAGCCTAGAAGAGAGGGATCTGGGGGTCGTGGTAGACAGCAAGTTGAATATGAGCCAGCAGTGTGCCCTGGCAGCCAGGAGGGCCAACCGTGTCCTGGGGTACATCAAGCACGGCATCGCTAGTAGGTCAAGGGAGGTGATTGTCCTGCTCTACTCTGCGCTGGTGCGGCCTCAACTCCAGTACTGTGTGCAGTTCTGGGCACCACAGTATAAAAAGGACATGAAACAGTTGGAGTGTCCAGAGGAGGGCTACGAAGATGGTGAAAGGCCTGGAGGGGAAGACGTACAAAGAACGGCTGAGGTCACTGGGCCTGTTCAGCCTGGAGAAGAGGAGGCTGAGAGGAGACCTCATCACAGTCTACAACTTCCTCGTAAGGGGGTGTCGAGAGGCAGGAGACCTTTTCTCCATTAACACCAGTGACAGGACCCGCGGGAACGGGGTTAAGCTGAGGCAGGGGAAATTTAGGCTTGACATCAGGAGGGGGTTCTTCACAGAGAGGGTGGTTGCACACTGGAACAGGCTCCCCAGGGAAGTGGTCACTGCACCGAGCCTGACTGAATTTAAGAAGAGATTGGACTGTGCACTTAGTCACATGGTCTGAACTTTTGGGTAGACCTGTGCGGTGTCAAGAATTGGACTTGATGATCCTTAAGGGTCCCTTCCAACTCAGGATATTCTATGAAATAATTGAGAGAGGTCCCGTGATGACGTCAGCCAGCTCTTTAAGCACCCTGGGATGAATCCCATCCAGACCCATGGACTTGTATGGTGGAGCAGCAAATCCAGCACACGTTCAGATTTGGTTGGGAGTTTATCATTTCCATTGCCATGGTCCTCAGCTCAGGGCACCCTGGATCCCAAAGCCCATCATCAGTGTTGAAGACAGAGGCAAAGAAGGCATTAAACATCTCTGCTATGCCTATGTCCTTGTCTGTGAGGTGACCTTCCCCATCAAGTAGCAGACCTATGTTTTCTTTGGTTCTCCTTTTCTGTTCACATATCAAAAAAAAACAAAAACAAAAACTTTTTATTGTCTCCCACAGACTTGGCCAGCTTCAACTCAAGTTGGCCTTTGGCCACACAAATTTTCTCTCTGCAAAAGTGAACAGTGTCCCTGTATTCTTTCCTTCCACATCGCCTGACCCTCCTTCCAGCAGTTGTACATTTTCTTTTTTCGCTGAAGTTCCAGTAGAAGATCCCTGGTCAGCCAGGCCAGCCTTCTGCCCCACCTGCTTGACTTTCAATATTTTGGAATTGCCTGATCTTGTGTTTTTAGTAGGCAGTGCTTAAAGCCTGACCAGCACTGATGGACACCAATGCCTTCAAAAGCAGTTTCCCAGGAGACCTTGCTGACTAGCTCCCTGAGCAGCCTGAAGTCTGCTTTCCCCATATCCAGGGCTGAAGTTTGGGTGGCAGTTTTCCTTCTGTCACCATAAATTTTAAACTCAACCACTAAATAAAAAGATGTCTCATTCAAACTTGTAACCTCATAAAAAGTATCAATCTAGATTAACAAATCCTATTTAACATAAACCAGTGTTCATTGGCATTAATTAAAGTAACCTCCTTTAACTCTTTATAAATTGAGCTGCATCAACTATTTCACTATTGTTCCTGAGATCAATGTTGGGCAAAATAGGCCCATAATTATCACTGTTGTCCTCTGTACCTTTCAGAAATATTGATGCATTTATTTTCTTCCAAACGTCTTTTATTTTTTCAAACTAAGGTTTCCAAGGCCAGTGGAAAGCAAGCAAAAGAAGTCCAGAGAGGGATCCAGACAGCTCTTTCAAAAATCTGTAGTGGCAATGGTTAAAACAAGCTGAGTAAAAAGTGTGTAACTTCTGTTTTGTATAAATCTGCTTCCTGTTGAAAAAAAAAATAAAAAAAAGTTGGTACAGAATGATATGATATTAATATAATATGATACAAATGAGTCATTCTATTTTTTTCCCCAGATACAGTAGAAATATTTATATAACTCATCATAACCAACGGCTTGCATTCAGTCAGTGTTATGTGTGAAGGAATAAAAAGGAGCATATTTTTGTCTTAATTTGTGTGGGGATCTAACAATAAGGGCTGTTTTTCACCTCTGCCTAACACAAATGGAAAGATGAGAAAAGTTTATGACCCTGTGTCTACCTCACATGTCCACATAGCAGTATATTTTCCATTAATGTCAACAAGGATTACAAAAACACATGTGGAGGTGACTACGTCAGTAAACAGTGAAATTGTTGTTTCTATGCATAAATTTCAGAACACAGGTGACTCAGCTTGCATTAGTTACCCAGCCTGCAACCCACAACACTCACACTCATTTAACCAAAAGAAATAGAAAACTATCAGCTGGCACAAATCCTTCTCCATTAGGGCTGGAGCTAGTCTATCTATTCTCGCTTACTGCTTCCGAGCCACTATCAGATTCTGTTACTGTGGAAGAATTTTAATGACTGTTTATTTGCTGCTGGGTTGCAGACACCACTGGTAGCATTCCTTTCTGCAAGTTTTCTAATTGCTGAAAGTTGTAGGCGCTTGTATGTTGATTAGTAGAACTGAATTGACAGCTAGATATATGTTGCAACTACTAATATATGTTCACGCTAGGTTTATTAAACCCAAATGTGTCTTCGCCTTCCTGATTCCCTTAATACAGTGCTTATAAGCATGGGGATGAGCACTGCCATGTTGCCCAACACCACTATGTAGCTGCTCCTCTTAGACTGTGGCTACAAACATTCTTGGGAAGACTGTCTCAGCTGCCCAGTCTACAGAAGGGGTATAAAACTATTTCTCTCTTGGCTACCGACACTTTCATTTCAGCTCAAGATGCAGGGAATTCTGGTTTTAAGTTCCAAAATGTTCTTGGGCTAAATCTCAAACGACAACTAAAATGGCAGCTGTCACCCTGTTACCATGACAGCAGAGTCTGAGACAGTGATTCCTGTGCTAACGATGGGGGAGCAAAGCATGATTAAGCCACTTGGAGCTTTTGCTAACACCAAGCCATCCTTTGTAGAATTATGGACCACAGCTGTCTGCCACCTGCACTGCCTCCAAGTGCAGAGGCTGCCCAGCATCTCTCCCCATAATGGGTGATTTCTACCCTGAGGAAGGGCTCAGTTCTATGCCTTCTGTTGTGCATAATATATCTCAATAAAGTAAGGGGCGATATCTGAGAACTAAGGAATTAAGACGTACACCTTGGCATAAAATATGCAGCATGTTTAAGGGCTTTCGTGCCTTTTCTAATAAATACAGAGAAACTGAGTTGCTCTGCAAGGAAAATCTCTGACTCCATAGAATTGGGCCAAAAAGCAATTTGGGTTTAAAGGTAGCTTCTACTGCTATGAGCGGGCCCTGTAAATTCATTGCAGTTTTGCAAACGGACTCATCCCATTCAGACCACATTGGAAACCACTCCTCACCATGCTTCATAAGGCCTGAAGCAGGCCTTATAGCAGCAGAACATGGGGAGAAAGCAGATTATTCTTTTTTTTTTTTTTAAATTATTATTTTTTTATTTTTTAGCTATGCTCCCATAGCTGCAACAAAACTATACAGAAAACTGTCCTGCAAGTCTAACTTGCTCTTCAAACCTCCAAAGATAAAGATATTGGACACATTGTCCTAACATAATGCCATGTGCAAATTTACAAATATGTCAAATTACAATCTGAAGGAGTAATTTTTTCCTATGTTGATGAGATAAGGATTCCAGTTCAAATACAATCAGAAAAAATAAATATAATTCAATATAACCTTGAAAGCTGACACCAAGTAGTTACATGGTAAATTGAAATAAATTAAGTGAAAAATGAAAGAAGAAATTCAGCAGAAAAAGTCCATACAGATATCCTATATTTCAGTCATAGAAATCTAGACTTGTTTAAGTCATTTGCCAAGGACTAACTCTCAGCTATTGTCCCCATTTCAGAGATCAGAAAATTGCTGCAGAGCAGTTAAGTTATTTGCACTAAACTATAGAGGAAAGAAATTTCTAGCAATGTTTTTTGGGCTCCTATTCCTGCACTTCAGCAAAATCTTCCTAAGCTATTTGATCTTCATTATAAATATAAAAAGTATTGTATTACATCATCTTTATACACGGTATCTTATTACTAGCATGTAGAGTAAAAACTATATATTTATGGTTATTTTATATCTGTAATATAAATGATATTTATATTATGTCTTCAATGATATACACAATGAACAAAAATGATGATTATGTATGGCTGCTTAATAAAGGTATGTAAGTTATAAATGAAAGCCACACTACAGGAACATCTTGAATATTTTTAAAATCATGTGAACTGAAAGAAGGAAACACTATGCAGTTTCTTTCTGCTTTACATTTCTATTCATCTGTTCAGTCAATCCTATTTCCACTTCCTTATTTTAGGGACAGAATGACATAGATTGAATTCATCAGAAATCACACACACACAAAAACAACAAAGAACTGAGCTCATGATCCCAAAAGGAAATCCATGCCTATCATCCCTCCCTTACAGATATTGCAGAAACTAGTTTAGCCGATTCCTACTGTCATGTCAGAGTGGTCTCTTCTGAAACACAGATAGGGAACTACACAAAAGGTAACAGTTAACCATCTTGTAATGATACAATATCATGTTCAAAATAAAGACCAAATATTTAAATTCTCAATCCTCCACAATGAGGCTGGACCAGTTGCATGTCAGATACATCAGTGGGTGAGATGAGATAGGCAGGAATGTGTAAGCAGGTATTGTGCAAACTGAGAATGGGGTGAGATGGAGAGTGAGCACAATACAAGCAGACTTTTCAACACTATCAAGAACCTCACCCTAGACCCCTTCTCCTCATTACAGTGGCATCGGGGGAGCAGATGACAAAGTGATAATGGAATAAGGAGACATATCACAAACCTCAGGAAGCTGGGGCAGGAATCTGCATTATAGTCAGGATGATGTGATTGGTGATATGAAACACCAAGACATGTGCCAGACTTTATCAAGTGAAGGGTGATCATTCAAATTGGCATAAAAGGAAACTGTCCTTTATTTTCATTTTTTCAGGGACCCACCACACATCCCTCTCCCTGATACATAGAATGACACCCACACATACACACACACAGTCATATTATAATGCAGCCAGGCTGAACGGAGACTTGCATGGAGCACAGTGGGTACATCAAATTCGAGTCAAGTGAAAGAAAAGAAAGAAAAGGACAATGAAAATTCTACAAATTAAAAGAAGTTCATGGTGAGAAAAAAAAAAAAAAATAATAAAAAAAAAAGACCTGAGACCTGAAGGAAATTCAAGCAATATAGCAATATCAAACATTTGAAGGTTACTAACATGTCACTGAATGCTTTGACCAACATATAGTATGATTAGTTTTCTTGGCATCAACAACAAATCAGATATAAGATAGTGATTCACAGTTATTTATGAATTGGATGGATGGCAATAGAGTGAGTTCTGGGAATAAACAAGTCTGCAAAGTGGGCAAACTGAGGCAGTAAGTCAGGAAGGTTTGACTACACTGGTGATACAAAATGGATTTAGCCCTGTAAAACAATCTTGGGCTTCTGCTATGTCACCACATTGGTTACATGTCATTAGATCAAGCTGTCTTAAACTGACACCATGCCAAAATCCTACTTCAAAAGTCATATTGTAGAAGTCATTTTAAAACTTGCTAGAGAAAAACCTTGTTCTAGCCTAGAAAGATATTTAGGAAGACAGAAGAAGTGGGCTGTAGCCAGTTTCTGGCTGCTAGAAACTTCCTATCTTGTACAGACAGATTATTTTTCATACACCCATGAATAATTCCTACATAATTCAGATTTCCAACAAAAAGCTAGTAAAAACAGTGGTGTGTCAAGCACAATGCTGTGCATAAAATGAAACATCTTGAGAATTAGAATGCAAATTGCGATTAACTTTTGTAAAAGATGGAGCTAATGTAATATAGTCTTAAATGTAATGATGTAACTGGAACGAAACCTGGCCATTTCTTCAAGGTGATGTCCTCTTTGCCAATAAATGTAATAGAGCCTTTCCAAGCACCAAGTCCTCAATGCCTGTTTGCATTGGTATCATCATTGCACATGGTTGCCATGTTGGGTTTCATCTAGCACAGGTATCTAGTAAGAGAAGGGAAATGCTGTTCCTGGAAGTGTCTTTCTATATTCTATTGAGTATAGAGGAACATTTGAAGAACATACTTAGACTAGATAATGATTTTTTTTGTTGATCAAAATGAGTGTGATGAATCTTAGGTGTCTGAGTGTGATGAACAGGTGTCTGGCCCAAGCTAGAATTTTTCGTCTTTCTGAGGTAAAAAACAAGTTTAAATATGAACAGTGCTTTCTTCCTCTTCCCTTATTCTACCACTATACAAAGAGGATTATCAAAACATTTCATTGGTTCCTGAGTACAAGAGGACTCAAGGTGCACAGGCAGCCAAAGAGTAGAATGCCGTTATTTTTTCTTTCAGTCTTCACTTGATACAGTGGCTGTGATTAGATGTCTAACACAATTAGCATCAACGACAAAAGGGTAAGAACCTGGAATGGAAAAGGAAAAGTACAGGTTTAATTCCACTTTGAGAACCTGGATGTTTTTAAACTGGCTACTCCTGATGAAATTCACCGGAGAGTACTTAGAGAACTGGCTGAAGTGATCTCAGAGCCCTTAGCAATTACTTTGAGAACTGAATGAGGGCAGGTAAAGTTTCAGACAACAGAAAAAGGTGGTCATAGTCATTATCTTTAAAAAAGTGAAAACAAGTGTAGATCAGTCAATCTAATTTCAATTACCAAAAAATACTGGTTCAAATATTCAAATATCTGAATGGTAACAAGGGAATAAAAATCAGCCAACATGGATTTGTCAAGAACAAATCACATGAAAGCAACCCAGTTTCCTCCTAGGACATGGTGACAGGCCTTTGTAGTGTATTGAAAAGAAAACTATCTTGACTTGGTAAAGCTTTTGACAATGTCTTTTATGACATTTTTCTATGAAATCCAGGTTCTTCTGAAACTACCATAAGGTAGGGACACAACTGATTGAGATGCTATGCATAAAGAGGAACTGTTAAGCTGGAAGGATGTATCTGTGAGGTCTACTGGGGACTAATTTGAAGTCTACGTCTATGGACCACTTTCAGTAATAAACTGAATGATGGAGTATAGAATATACTTGCTACTATATTCAAAGTTGGGAGACACTGAAAAAGCATTCAGATGACAAGGCTGGAATTCAAACTGATTATTTCAAAAGGGATAAATGGTCTGAAGAGACTGGGATGCAATTTAATAAGGGCAAAAAAATCAAAACTCCACTTAGGTGAGAGTAACCGTCTCCACAATTATAGGATGAGGAATAACAGTTCTGCTGAAAAAGGATTCATGGGCTATAGTGAATTATAAATTGAGCATGAGTCAGCAATGCTAGGTTATTTCAAAGACAAAAAAAAAAAAAAAAAAAAAAAAAAGCTTCATCCTGGAGGGTATAAACAAGAGAATCACATACAAGACATCGGAGATAAACTTTCTCTTTCACTCATCTCAAGTGCTTTGTCTAGATTTCAAATATCATCAAGAAAGATGCTGACTAACTAAAGAGACAAGAATAATCAGAAGATTTTACACCATGACCTTTGAGGACGAATCAAAATAAGTTGGCTTGTTTAGTTAGATAAGTGGCATTTGAAGAGCATTTTGATGGTCTTCAAATATGTGAAAAGGTTACTGCATACAGGACAGGAGCAAATTCTGCTCCTTAACAAATAGAAAAGGAACAAATCAACCTTGCCTAAAATGCAGCAATGGAGAAAGAATGGTAATATTGTTAAACACTTGAATAAATTGTTTAGGGAAAAGATGGACTTTTCTAAGTGGAGATTTTTAAGACTCAGTAAGCTGAACATCTGTCACACATGGTTTAGGCAGAGTTGACCATGCCTTGGGGCAAGAGAATGTACTGGATAACCTTTCAAGATCTTTTCCAGAGATGTGATTTTTCTGTGATTTGTTATGTTTGACTCCTGTGATAACACAAACACATAGGACATGAGAAGGGAATTTTTCCAGTAATTTATTTGGAAGATCAAGTTTACTTATATGAATGTACTACCTCTGAAAAATAGTTCTTGATGCAACTGCCTCTACCACTTTGTCACACTCTATTTTAAAATACCTCCAAAACAGACTCTGTTGAAGTCGAGAAAGAGGGCACTGAAGTTCCTAGACGAAGTGACAAAACTTGCCATAGGCACATGTAAAAGAGAGAACAGCACCATGGAAGACCCAGAAGAGTGCTCTAAATTGCCTTAATGGGTTGAGGAAGAAATGTATCTCAAATGAGATTTGTTGCATGTATGTATGTGCCAGTAGCTGTCAGTATCTCAAAAAGAGAGGGAGGAGGAAGTAACAGCTCCAGTTGCTCTTGACATGATTTCATTTAACTCGCTAGGTCTCTGACCTTTCAGCATTGGTGGAAATTGAAGTGAAAATGTAAAACTAAGGGGGAAAAAATCATGCAAATAATAACCTTTAAAACTACCAAGTCTTTTTTTTTTTTTTTTTTTTTTAGGGAGAGAAATCTGATGATCCAATTATGCAAGTCATTAGGAAAACAATGCTGAAATTTTGTGGCTAATCGGACTTTAAGTTATATTGACAATGAAAACCAATTATACTTTCAAAACTTTTTTTCTCTATCTGCAATTGCATTATTTTAATGAAATGGCATGTTAAACCTCAAGTAGCCAAATGAATGTTAATTATGGAAACAGTTGAGTTAAAAAGAGAAACCCTCTCTTTCCATGACCCCATAATTTCACAAGTCTGAACAGAAGCATAAAGTCATTCATTTTGCTTCTAAATTGTTTGATGTTGTAAATATAGAAGTCTTCAAACTCTTCAGAAATCCTGCTGTATAATAAAATTTATATTAATTTTCTTAAGAAGTACTGAGGAACTAAAGCTGAGCCACAGGATGAAAGCAATTCCAAGACTTGGGAATATTTAGATAATGACCCAATTCTTCCAGGTCAGAAACAATTCTAGTTTAACACATTAAAACTTTTCTGCTTTAATTGATTTTCCACTATCTATTTATCTTTCTAATTGGATACTAAGGTGCCAGGTAAAAAATCTGTGAAATTCAACCAGTTCATGTAAGCAATTTCAATAAGTGAGAGGGCTGATGGGAAATTTTACAAGGTTACTGAATAATTAATAGAAGTCACAAAATAAAAACAAGTTTTTGACAGCTGCTAGTGTCATCAAGCTGACTGTAGAATAAACCTGTGATTCCCTAAAAGATTTTCCTTGCTGCAATAATCCATTTGAGGCTTTGTGGAGCTGAATGTACAGATAATTAAAAAATCATAGTACAGTAGAAGTGTGTGGGTTGGAGGAAACCTCAAGAGATGATCTGGTCTAGCCTTAGTCTGGATTACCCAGGTCTTTGTCAACCCAGCTCTTGAATATTTACATCACTACTTCTCTTGGCAATCCACCCCAGTATTAAATTGTTCCCATGATGAATAATTTATCTCTTTACAGGATTTTTTTCTAAAGCAACTTGTGCCTCTACATTCTTGTGCTTTTACCATACATCCCTGTGAAGAAAGTGCCTTCATCTTCTCCATAGTTACATTTCAGGTATTGGCAGACTGTGAGTAAATCCCCCTGGAGCCTTCTCTTCTCTTGGCCAGACAAACCCTATTCCTTCAGCCTTTCTTCATATGTCAAACTCATCAGCCCTCTAATCCTCTTGCTGATCTCCTTTTTTTTTTTTTCATTTCTTTTTTTTGGTGTCTCTTTTGAATTGGGGAGACCCATGATGGCTAAGGCATGGCCTAGCAAGTGCCAAGAGGAACAACCACCTCCCTTGATTTTCAGGCTATACTCTGGTTATACAGCTCAAAACAGAGTTTACCTTCATTGCTGCAAGTGAATGTGTTATAAAAGCATAACAACCTTGTTTTGATCAAGAGCCGAGTGCCTGAATACAATGAGCTGCAGCTAGCAAAAGTTCTGCATAAACAAGAGCTGAGTGTGGTGAGGTTTGATAGGGGCACAGATCAGCAAATGGCAGCACAATACCTGAAACCACTGGAAAGGTATACCATGATATCATCCTGGACTGGTTTTATTGGTAGTCTGTGCCAACATCTGGATGTAGACCCTGGCCCAGAACCTGGAGAAACATCAGCCGCCCTCAGCCTGTCCTGCTGCTTCTGCCCCCAGGTGCTGGACTTCCACGTATCTACAGAGAGCCTGTCAGGAGGGAGATGGGTTTAAGTGGTCTGACTGCTCTTTTCTTAACCTAACAATCTGCAAGAATCTAAAAACCTTGCCAATTTGCCTTCAGCAGTTGTATCACATCTGAGTGAAAGAAGAGGTGTAGGCTTCCCTTCAGTGCAACTGAAATTCATTTCTTCTTGCCAAACAAAAACTTTCCTCTCACAATGTGCATAGGACTGCAACAGTATCAGATAGCTTGTAGTCTACTGTTTGGCATATGATTTTGGCTGTGAAATCAGTCATTTGGCTTCACAAATATTTTTAGGGCTAAATTTATTTGGAGGGAAAATAGGAGTGAACATAAGATACAGAACATAAGAGTATCAGAGTATCCATGCATTAGAAAAAAAAATCGTTTCCATCTTGGTCACAAAGCTGTTCTATGAATGTGGACAAATTATTCACATTTTTGTGCGGCTGTTCTCCTCATCGCTCTTGAGTTTTTTATTCATACTGAAGTGCTTTGGAGCTGGCATTATCTTTGAACAAATATAAGAGATAGTACAGATGCAATGATCGTCACTTGGTTCTGAAGTACAAATGACAAAGCATAACTGAACCCAGACACCCCACAGAGATCAGAAAATCTTCTTTGTTAATTTTTAAGAAAAATATACAGAGAAACAAGTATTCTACCAACACATTAATACTGAAAAATATATAGGCTCATATATAATTAATCAGGAAAGTGACCTCTACAGGTCACCTGGTGCAACCCTCCCTCCCTTCCCCCCTGCCTTCTTATTGCACCATTTGTGGCTAACTGCTCTCCTGCATTAAAATACAGGTTTCTTACTGCACTAATTAATTTTTGCTCTTGTTCTGAAAGTTGTATCACATCAGAGACTTAGAAAATCTAAAAATTGAATGAAAACTTATTAGATCCCTGTGCCCAAGACTTCTTGCAATGTGCTTCTTCCAGTAGCTGTAAGAGGCTTGCTTTTGGTTCGCCTTCCACATGAGAAAAGGCACTTCTGAAAGTGGCTGGAGAGAATCCCATTTGCAGAGCCAGATTTTGAGACACTTGGTAGGTCACATGCATTTTAGATGTTCCTACTAATTAATCTAACTCCAAAATTTATCATAAACATCTTGCTTGGCATACTGGATATTGCTGTCCCCTTGTGCAGATGACACCTCATTTCTGATGTGAGAAAGCATCAGCCAAGACAACACATAAAAAGTGAGGCTTGCTGAAAGTGGAGGGATTTACTGAAATGATAAGGATTTGCCACCTGCAACAACCCAAGGGAAGACCAAGAAGTAAAACAAACCGAACTATACGTGACAGATGTTAGTCATGTCTTGCAATGCCCAGCTGGAGGAAGGTGGTCAGATGTTACAGTGATCAGGACAGGATCTGAAGCAGTATTGAGTGGAACAGGAACAAAGCCTCATAGAACCCACTAAACTACTCACTTGAAATAGTAAGAATAAAAGCCAGAGACTGACCAAACAGCCCCGATTAAAAGGGCCACCTCTTTGGTGTCCTTACTTAGGAAGGCTTTGCTGTACTGATGTATTAAATCTAGATTTTCTAGTCAGATTTTTCTGAAGGTGGGGTTTTCTGGTGTACCAGGAAAGGAGATGTGTGTCTCCAACAACGTCTGCAATTCATCACAAAGAAATGTCTTGCTATTGATATGTTTTTTACACATATATTTCTCATTGGATGCAGCACATCAGGGATCCTCACTTCTGCCATACTCTACTAACCTGCCATTTCTTACTCGTGGCCAAATAAAATACATATTAAAGTAGTTTGTTTTTCTCATTCAAACACACCTCTAAATCATCCTTATCCTTTGTTTTATATATACAAAGACTTATTTCTTCATTCTGGCTTAGAAGGTTGACCTCACTTTCATACCAAGACCTATTTAAAATTCATCCATTTTGATGAAAAAAAAAAAAAAAAAAGTGACAGCTGCTTTTAATATTCTTTTTAAGAACACCTATAACAACAGCCAGAGAATCAGGGTAATTTTGTTAGCCAAGAGCAGCAGATAGGGTTGCTTCTTTCAGTCTCATCAGTTTCATCTTTGATTTTAATAAGATATTTTGAAATGGTTGATTTCCCCTGGAGAGCTTGCAGTAATTCAACCTGGTCTAATGAAGTCCTAGCTGTCCTCAATTTCTATTGAAAACAAAAGAATGCAGACATCTCCTAAAAGCTTCCAGTGCCCAGGACTCTAAATTGATATTTTTGTGTCATGCATTTACTGAAATCCAAACCTTAGGCTCCTTGCACAAGAAGATATTTCAGGAGAAGAGTAACATAAGCAAGGTATGCAAGATCTGAGATGAAAACAGTATTGCATTCCTACAACAGCAAATGCAACTTAAATTTCCACTGTATGCTTAAAAACCAAATTAACTAACTACTGCCTTAAAATATTAATTTTTTTTTCTGGACTCTTAAAAACCTCACTAAGAAAAGTTAAAAGAACCAACCAAACAGAAATAAAGCCCAGAATTTCTAGATCTGCCAGCAGTTTTACATCAACCAGTGTGACAGAAGTTCAGTGCTACTGACATCAGATCAGGTGCTACCAATTTGTGATAATTTAACTGTACAGTAAATTTAAGCCCCACTGCCCAGACAGTGGCAGAATGAGCCCTTAAAAGAACTGTGTGTGACTGGGTGGGAGAGAAAGGAAAACATCTCCTGGCAATAAACACTGATCATGTTGAATCCTCAAGGGGAGAAACACTACCATGGGACCAAATTTTCTACCAGCTAGTTTCCGTGGTTTTTGCCGGCCCTTACCCTGCTGTACATGGAAGATAGAAGCTTTGCCCCAAAAGAGCAAAATTTAACAAAGAAGGTGAAATTATTTATTCTTTCATTGATAACAACATCCTGCCTACAGACTCAAGAGGGCTGTAGCTGTTTTTTTCAGCACATCTGTAGACCAGCAATAGCTGTGCTTCCACATTTAGCAACACCACTAATAATGGTGTTTTAGTCAAATAATGTTTTTTTTTATTAACAAGTAACAGTTCCCTGAACTGGCATTGCAGAGGGCACAGTGCGGAGACAGGCATGAGCCAGAAAAGAAAGGGTAAGGAGTGGCTACCCTGGCATTGTCAATGGAGAAATATAGGATGCTAGGTAAGAGATGGCAAGGGTGCCAGAACAGCCGCAGTCTGCATCCCACCTTCCAGCTTGAGGTGTTGCTGTGCTACAGAGCAGTAACACAAATGCCATCTGGAGCACAATAAAGGGATGCATAGGCAATGTTGTGAAATAAGTAATGACTGATTGCACTATTATTTTTTCTTCTGCACTTTGTTTTAACTCCTTTCTGAAGATTAAGATCTGAGCTGTGTTTTCATAAAATGTTTTTAAACTCAGACCATGCATGTAAAAACTCATAGGCAGCTATCGGTTAAGTCCAGTAAACTTTCAAAGGAAGTGGCTTATAGTCTGAAACTAATTTCTATTCCCAAACCAAAACAGTACATACAGCATTCAGAATAATACTATTAGCAGACAAATTTAAAGATGCTGTTCAAGCAACATTCCAGCTTTATTACCACTGCATAGCTACCTTCAAATGAAGGACTTCAATGCAATCATTGCAGTTTAGGGCACCTCTTCCCTCACCTCTGCCTTTTCTCATCTCAGCAGCACCTCAGCTCAATGCTGAAAGCTTGGCAGTTAATTTACAGAAAGCTTTCTGTGACCTGCATGGGCACTGCAGCCTCCACAGAAGACAACAGGCAGCATGCCCATCTGTCTGTCCTGCAGGAAGGAATCTGCCACTTAAGGCTACAGAACCATCTCCCTCTAACTCCTATATTCGACCTCTCTATAAAGCCTGGGCAATAACCAGTATTTCATGGTACTGACAGCACAGAAAGCTACTATAGCAGCAGGCACAGTTACATATCTCAGCCTTGGGGTCAGTGGGTGTTCAGGGGTGATGGGTGGTGATGGCTCTCTCCTCCCCCTCAAGAGATCCTTCTTCCTCTAATCTAATGGAAGCAGAGCTTGGTCTTGTTAGGGGAACTAGTTCCTGTCCCTGGAGAACTTTACTGGGCTGTGCAGATTTACCATAAAGTGACATGAAGATCCCATTTCCTCTTCTACCAGTGGGGCAGAGGCTGCTGTTGGGGACTCAGCTCATCTGCAGTCACTTCTCCCAGGGCTGGCGCAGAGAGGCTGTGTCAGTAGCTTGAACTCCCCAGGGAGACATAGAAAGCAGAACGTAGAGGAGGCACAGAGGATTTGCACAGCAGAAAGTAGGTCCTGCTTCTGTAGGATGGGAGATATTGGTGTACAGCATCAGAACATGAGTAGTGTTTGATATTAGCCCTGTCAGAGTTCAGCGTGGCTTTTATATGGTTCTATGTCTTGTGTTATTTATGCTTAACAGCGATGATGTTGCGATGATCTGGGTGTGCAACTGTGCAAAACCACAGCAGGACTCTGTGGGCTACAGTGGGTCACAGTGAAACCAAGTAGGGCTTTATGATGAGCAGACATCACCTCCATTTCCCAATACTTTCAGATCTTTAGACTTAAAAGTGCTCATCTAGAAACACAGACTATCCCAGGGAATAACCATGATTTCTTCCTCTCTGCTGTTTTTTCCTGCTCCAGGCTAAAAAACCAGTCAAATTCACAGTAAAAATGTATGTGAGTTTCAGGCACATATTCAATTTGTGGCAAATATATTATATTGCATGCATAAAATGCAACTTTACTACACTTCTCTACATAGGAATGCACACAAAGGAAAAGAGGAACTTATAATAACCTTATAGGTAAAAGAAGAAGAGTTTTCCTTCTGTTTGTCTATACAGAAACAAAGAACTAAATGTCTGCATGTAGGAAAGGGTTGTTTCTTTCCCAACCAGGAAGCAAGTCTGCCTGCAGGTCCACAGGCTTAAAGCAGAGCCCTCGTGCCAGGCGCAGAGGATGTAAATTTTATATACTGCAGCGCCATCTAGCCCAAAGAAATAAAATATCACGTTGGCCAACAGTTGCTGAAGGACACTTTATAGTGCTAAATGTTAAGCTCATAAATAATTTCTGGCCCTGGATGAAACTTAGCTTGTGGCTTATTGTATGACATTTTAGTCATTTTTATTCTACAGCATAAATGTAGCTGAGCAATATATAAGCTCCTCCGGGAGTTATCTGCTACAGAAAATAACTGACATATGCTATTTTCATTACTTCTCATCCCAACTGAACCTTGAGATAAATCAAAATAATGAAATAAATGAAAAAACAGGTCGTGTGAATTTTTGTGGATGTTTTGGTGGAAAACTGAGAACTTTAATAACACAAGAAATGAAAATAAAAATAATTCAAGAAAGATCTTGCCAGTTTAGCCAGCATGGAATTTTATTAGAAGGGAAAAAATCTATAATGTATTACATTATTTCTTTTTATTTCTATAAATGTCAAATGAATTCTTTAGTTATTCCATACAAAGTTCAATTAACTCCCACCAGTTTGAACTTATATAAATTAAATAACTGGTTTTGGATAAAAGAGGGTTTAAAGCCATCAGAAAAAAAAAAAAAAAAAAAAAAAAAAAAAGAGAGACAGAAAGACAGACAGACAGACAGACTAGTTAGTTTCATCATGTTGATGTTCAGTGTAGTCAACTCAAAATGTGATGACAGGTCCCCTGAAATGTAAGTTTTCAAAGACAGCATTGCTGATATTGTTCCACTGTTTTTCCTTCAGAGTCCACATTCTGCAGTTTTTAAAGGATTTCTAGTTATGTTCATAGCAAGGAGGAATTAATTTTAATATTAAGTAAGGGCACCTCTACCTCTGAAATTGATTACAGAATAAGTCATTCTCTCTACTCTTTATGTAGGGAACCTACATAAGTACTTTAGATTCCCCTGTATACACACCTCAGTTTCACTAGGACAGATCTGTTTCTTATAGAATATACGTGAGTCCCAAGATTAGCTGAGGCATTTAATTTTTTAATTTCTATGGGAACAAAATTTTCATAATTACAATTTTTTAGCTTCAGGCATGTCTTAACACACCTAGTATAACCTAAATCTGAACACTAGGTGCATATCTCTCCATAGCAGTATTACTCAGCTGGCCCTGAGAAAGCCAGCTCAGGAGTCAGCAACCAAATAGATCCACTAAGAGAGTCTAATACAGCCTGTTATTCAGCTAATTACACAGCAAAATCAGAGCTTGTATATCACCACAAAACACTGCATTGTGACATACATACTCAAACTCTTAAGTTATTGGATAAAACCTTCTCCTTCAAGAAAAAATACCTGTGTTTGCTGATGAATGAGAAGCTGGCTGTAACCACACCCACATTGATTTCAAACTGTGTATTTATATATATATATTATAATAATACTAAGAATATACTGGCACACAAGTGGCCCCATAAATTTTAAAAAGATTGGTTGGAGGGGGAAGAAATGTTGTGAAGACTTGCAGCCACAAAGAAAACCAAATATGCATCAGCAGAAGAGTTGAGATTTCCTTGATGGCCAAAATACTGATAAGCACATATGGGTAAGTAAGTACATGCATAGAAGCCCACACCGATCGGCGGCTGTGCTCACCCACAAGAGGTGGTGCTCACCCACAAGTGGAGCTTCCCTAGGCATGAATTCTGAACCAGGAACCACTGTGGAGCAACAGTGATGTGATGTTTCACACCTACCCAAATTTGTTTGTAAGGTTTTCTTTTTCAGCCAGTGCAGGTACTCTCCTATTTAAGGGTCTCCATCACATATATCTAGTAATCAGCAGGTTACTTCTCCCGTCTTGTGATACCATCCTCACTAAATAATTTCAGCTAATTAAAAGACGACTAAATTTACCAACAAGCAACCAATCTTTATTGATGGTTAGCTTCTCTCTCTTTTGAAGTAGAAGCTGCTAAGATTCACGTCTGTGTACACACATATGTGCATGTGCATATTTGTATTGACTTGAAAAGAAAGTCCATAGTCTAAACAAGTCTTGTAAATCTTCTCATATAATGTGCCGTATTACTTTTCCTTTGCTTCCCTCCAGCAAAAGTATGATTTTCTTGTAAATCGTAGTATGTGCACCAGTTAAAAGGTGCAAGTTAATCTTTTTTATTTTTTATTGCTACTCACAATAGTAAAAAAAAAAAAAAAAAAGAAAAGGGTCGAAAGGGTCGTATGCTTCCATCAAAAGGTATGAAGTTTACATACTATGGATTACAAAGTTTTTATATTAACACTTATTAATTAATAGTTCTGCATTTTTACATAATACCACTGTATCATTAAATGTGTATATAACATTATGTTGAAAGGAAAGGAAAGGAAAGGAAAGGAAAGGAAAGGAAAGGAAAGGA
>CM021699.1:107885464-108054040 GCA_011074415.1 Stictonetta naevosa | reverse complement strand
GAAAGGAAAGGAAAGGAAAGGAAAGGAAAGGAAAGGAAAGGAAAGGAAAGGAGGAGTTCTATTTTGCATATATTCAATGTCTAATTAGGTTTCATGTTTGGGCTTTTGACCCTGCTTTCAGCTGGGAGCCTGAATTAGTGATTGAATTTCTGTTCGGCTGGTGACCCTAGTTGCCGTGTCACAGCCTGAGCTAGGAGAATCGGTTCTTTGGGAACCCTTGGCTCACGGTACCATGTTCTCCTTGTACTGACTACAGCTCCCTGGGAGACTCAATTAGGGTAGGATCAAGTTAATCTTTCTTGCACCAAACTCACTCTTAAATTTCAGAGGCCTAATGAGGCAGGCCTTCAAAACCAAGTTACATATCAATGAGAAGAAGTAGATGATCTTAAAGGCTTTCTAGGCATAGAAGTCATCTATGTAATTTAGTACATAAAACAAAACTGGCAGATTCTCCCTCTGGAGTCCTTCGGAAGCATCTGCTTTGTCTGCTGACCACAGAGGGAATTTTGATGTTCACTTTGGGAAGCCTTACTGGTGAGACAAACAACATGAATTAGCAAGTCAGATGCTTGTGGGTGGTGGGCTTGAGCCTAGGTTTGTTCCATCCTATTTTAATTCATATCTCTTATAGGCTACTGGCATACACATTTCACAAATTTTGACATATTTACTCATTGAAAAAACAGGAATAAAGAGGTGGAAAAGAGAGAAGAGATAAGATGAGGCCTGAATTTAAATGACTGTCATGTATAAAAAATCAAACTTACATTCCCAATGGCATCACCTCTGAATTTTGCCCTTAGAATTTACATTTTATCATCCTCATCAAGATCTCCAAAATGCTTCTCTTCCCTTCCCTTCCCTTCCAAAACAACTCTAAGACTTGTAGCATAAAATATAGTATAGCCACCCAGGCACCAAGCATAATAAAATCGAGTAACAATAACTCAAATATGTGTCTCCTTGTCTGAGTCACTTTAGAGACATCCAGAAACATAAATATATGTTTTCCCTGAAAGGTAACAGTTTTCTTCCTTTTAATCTGAAATAAAATTCTGTCCCCATCTCCCAGGGAACTAAAGGTGACAATAAGAGCTTGACAATGTTCAGGAGATGTGCTTTTCACATTAACATTGCCAACAGCTGCACCATAAATACTGGGTATACGGAAAGTGCATTCAATCATTATAGGAGGTGCAATTTAAAATGTGAAATTCACTTAAATAAATCAGAAGAAAAGAGTAAAGGGATCAAAGTCTCCAAAACCTGAAATGTACCGCTTCTGTGTTCCAGCTTTATTTGCAAAGAATTCTAAAATCTACTGGAACAAAATATTCCCCTTAATGTTCTGTAAACCACTTATGAAATACCAAGCTTTGTTCTGTTCATCTTCCCTTTTCCTGTGCTACCCCCTTGCCAGACGTCAAAGAGCTCATGCCAGATGTCTGCGAATTCATGGCTTATGAAGGGCAGGACTGGATGAGAGAAGGAAAATCATGCACAAAAGACAAATATACTACCCCAACCTCCTCTCCTTTACCATCCCCACCACATAGTTAAACACGTTCCACACAGAGCTGGGAGCCAATATGAGCATCTTGTAATTATTTGAGATATTACACATGCTGCTGGACCTCCTGCTTTCAGCCCTGGAGGTCCCCAGTTCTGTTTCTGAGGATACTTGATATGATGGCATTGATTGCATGCTTTCTGCTAGGTTTGCTCTGCATGCTGGAGACACTAAAGAAGGGGCTATAGAGATGCTGACAGCAGTCCTTGCCAAAAACAAAACAAAACAAAACAAAACAAAACAAAAAAAAACTGCCAGTGAAATAATGCTTGTGCCCTGCTGCTATATGCAGAGTGCCCCAAAATCTGGGAAGGGGGGCAGGAACTGCAGCAGTGAGTCGGGTCGATGTTCTTTCTATCCTTACAACCCCAGATACCCGGTGAAAGAGTATAAGAAGATCAAGTATAAGATGGAAAAACCTTCCAAAAAAGCCAGCAGTGAAAACAGACTCCTGAGCCAGTCTCTATCCAGGACACACATTTAACCGACCACCATGAGCATACCTGACATTTCTGAAGTAGACCTAGTGACTATTTCAGGAGCAGATGGGAAATGCCATATTCCTCAGTGGTCTGTTAACAAGAAAACAGTCTGAGATAATATAAAAAATATTATTCACTCTCTAAATTTCATAAAAGGAGCCTGATCTGTACCACTGATACTAAAAAATCTTCTATCAATTTATCAGTTCTCCATATAAGACTTTTTGCTTCAGTATCGACGTTCTTGAACGTTTCATACAAGGTAATTGAGGTAATTTCCTAATATCTCCTTTTAACAAAATTAGTTCCATTAAAAAGTGAAGATAAAGATGGGGGGAAGAGATGAAGATTTAGAAACTGCTATAAAATGTAACTGATTGATTGATAGTCTCTTTAATAGACTGATCTAATGTGTCTAATGTGTCTGTGTCTAATACTAGACTCATTTGAAACCAAAAAAAAAAAAATGTATTGCCATACGATAGACCATTTTTATAAGCCAGAAACTTCACGACTAACAACAGTTTTCATAGACACATCTTAAAGGCTGTCCTTATCAATTACTAGCACGGCCAGTTCAAACAAAGAGGATGAGAAATGCATGAAGTATAGAATAAAAACTCCCAACCTCCGGTAGTCACCTAATATCAGGAAAATCTGTTACGGAGTCATCGTTCCATTCTCTCTGTACTTGTGAAAGATAACTTCAAGCTACATATTTACAAATCTAGCACCAGTCCTCTTTCTTCAAACCACAGCCCCAGACTTGGAAAAGTCATCCTGACATTTTTCTGGGATCACTATAAAACAAGGCTAAGAATTAAGGCTGGACAAAAACGCACTACAGATGGCCTCAGAAAGCAGTCCATGGGGATTTGCATTTGTAAATAAAAGCGGAGTATGAGGAATTTTTAATTTTGAATCTCCCATTCAGTTTTTCTTTTTATTGCAAATAGTGTACTTTTGAATCAAAATACACAAACTGCCTCTGTGTACTGACATTCTCTTTCAGTCTCTCAGGGCTGCTGGAAAGGAACAGTCTTTTGATTTATTTTGCCCTTCAGAGCCTATTACTCTTATCCATCTAAAGTACACATGTTCCTTCTACACTGTATACAGAAATGTCTCTCGTTTCCAAACAATATGCATTTTTTTAACGACGCCCTAGTCTTTACAACATTTTCTATTTCTGAAGCAATTCTAAATGAGTGAAATGAAAAATAGGCATATATAGAAAAGTTAGGGTGCTTTCAACATAGCATACAAACCACTGTATCGTAAATGACTATTTTATAAAATGATGCAGTCCTGGTTGATTTCAATTGCAGTTAAAAGTAAAATAAAGCCATTTCCTGGTTGATTTCAGTTGGAATTGGAGATAGTTTTTCAATATGACCCTTGGCAGTGCTTAAAAAAGTGGGGGAAAGAGGCAGATAAGGTACTGAATGAAATAAATGTATCCAATCTGAACCCAGTTACTTCAGAAGTTGATAGCATATTGGAAAGGCAATGCACAACCGGCAAGCTCAGCCATAAGAAACTTAATGATGGATGAAAATGAAAAACGTCAGGATGCCTATTTATCTGTGAGAATTAGAATCCTTTAAACAAGTTATGAGTGAAAGAGCTGTAGCTAAACCGGATTTTAAGCCAATTAGAAATGAATGAAAAATCTAATTTAAATGGACATCATCTTTTACTAATATTAGAAAAACAATACTTTCTACATTTTATTGGAGGTGATAAATTTATTGTGACACCTGAACAGGACAGCTATTTCATACTACAAGACAGTTTCTTCTGCTTAACAAATAGCCAAAACTAGCCTTCAGTTTTGAATTTTATTTCCTGGCAGTGCATCACGCATAATGGTGAATTATTTTTATTATTTTTACCTATAATAGATGGGTTTAAAACAAGCTTTTATTGGCATAATCAACAACAACAACAAAAGTTTGGACTGTACTGCATCATTATGCCTTATGTGTAGGGAAATTTTGTCTAAAAATTCAAAAGTTAAGCTACTCCTCTGCAAGATGTATGTTAAGTTATAGGGAAGCTGGATTCTGGACTCATCTGTATCTCTGAAAATGTATATATCTTTACATTCATAACTGAAATCAGGTCTGGTCTGCTACATCTAACTTCCCAACACGTTTGTCAACGCTAGTTGGCCATTATATTGTGTGTGGCAATCTTATGCATTACATCAACAAATATTATCCTTTAAAAAAAAATAGGCGATTAAAACTTTGGGCTATGAACTCCCTTTCCTCCCTTTCTACACACACACAGACTAAAGCATAGAGAAGCAGAAGAACCTGCAAGGTCGAAGACATTATCACAGCCAGCCTCCTGGCCTGCCCACAGGGGTGGCTGCCCCCTTCCCAGGCTAGCAAGAAGATGCATGGTGAGCAAAAGGGAAAGTTTTGGAACTAGCAGGGCTTTACTCTAGTAAAGCAGCACTGGAGAAGTCCTTAAAGCTTTCCATATCCAAAGGCTGGAGCTCCCTACAGAACACCAAATAGGGTGGTAACAGGCAAATTTTGCTCATATTCCTTCTGTGGGGGGATAGATGGAAGATGCTCATAAGGAGCAGCAGTGGGATTGCAGAGACATGCTGTCCTACCATCTAATGCAGTTCAAACCTACTGATTTCAAGGGGGGGGATTCTGTGACACAAATGACAGCAGGGATATGCCCTTCTGTAACCGCGTTAATATGCTACTTCCCTGGGAAGCTGTTTACTGCAGATCATAAGCAAAAATGACACCAGACTATGAGCAATGATAATTCTAATCTACAAATAAATAAGGTACTTAGTACTGCTGTGGTCTGTGGTACGTCATTACACTGAATTGTTTTAAGGTCAAACATACTGTAAGAGTATTTAAAAAACAGATACATATGAATTGGATCTGACCATATTTTTTGCAGAGACCTATTATAACAAGCATCGTTTTTCTTTCCTCCATTAACTCTGATCTGCTACAGTTTTAATGTACACAGAAGGACTTAGATTATGCTATGCTCAGTATCTGCAATATCGCCTAACAGAAAAACAGGTGAATCTGGTTAGGAGTAGATAAGAAAATCATTATTTTTCTTAAATATGTATACTGAAGCACAAAGTCATGAAACTGAGAAAATTAAAAATTTTAACTTGAAAAATTTATGCTGTCTCCCAAAGCAAATTTTTTTATTTCCAACTCTGAATAATTACCAAACTTTTCCTTGGAAATATAAGAGATATGTATTTTTATTCTGAAAAGAAATACAAAAGCAAAAGCTTACAACAATACTGCCACTTGAGTGACTGCTTTTCCCGTCCACAATATAAGCTTATTTTAACACTGAATGGAAATCTTCAATTGGAATGCCACAATGTGTTACTTTAATTCCATGTATGTAGCTCTTCACCATCTTTATTTTTCTAGTATTGCATTATTTATTTATTTTTTTTTTATTTTGCCGAGGACATCTAATCCAATGCTAGGAGCACTTGCCTGGTATAATTACAAATACTTCTAGTCCTTGAAGAAGCTCCACAAGAGGAAACAAGGAGAGTAAAAGAAAACAAACAAACAAACAAACAAAAAACACTAAACAAATCAAAAATCTCCCAGCAAGTCCTTTTTCTCTGACAGTTAGCCACTGTTTTCATAGTCCAGATGTTTGGAATTATGTTGTATGAACAGATGTCCCCATATACAGTCTCTTAATATGCTGAACATTCATAACTTTGAAAAAAGGGCGTTGGAAAGATTGCTGCTTATACAGCTTTCATTATCAGCATCCAAGTCAGATCGTTTTTAGTAGATTCCTTCCCATAAGAATGGGGAAGCAGGGCTGGTCTGAGGGATGTGGACAACCACTGGAGGGCCAGGTCACAGAGCACAACATGGCTTGAAGGCACAGTTGGGTGGTAACAGAGGGGAAAAGTGGGAGAAAAGGCAGTTCAAAATCTTGCCTTTATTGATGGCCTTCAAGGTCATAATGGTGGCTCTGCCAAAAATCAGGGAAAATGCATCAAGAACTTTCTTCTGTGGAGCTCTGTGAAAGATAGCAGAAGGAAGGAAACAGCTCAGGGTTAGAGATCAGGATCCTCACTGCAAAGAAAGGTGATGTTTTTCAACCCATCTAAATGATTTAGGCTCCTATGAGCATTTCAAAATGGAAAAAATATCAAGGGATGAAGAGAAAAAGCGAAAAGCCTGGGAGATATAAAGAAGGTCCCCGTATGTGTTACCCTGATTCGTGCGTTGTGCCTTACCACATGCCATAGGCTGGCTTTGGCAGCTTCTGAGAGAATTACTTCTAATGGCTATCACACGCAGAGCCATAATCCACGTGTTTTTAGAAGAGCCTGGGGCATTTAGCTGTTGCAAAACTTCCTTTAAGACAATTTCACTCTCTGCCAGTTGACACCTCACAGAAAGGGGCACACGGCAGTTCCTGCAGTGCCTTACAAGTGGTAGATTAAGCTATGGTTGGGTGAAAAGGCACTTGTCTTCACTGCCAGCTACAGACCACTACATGAACATCCACACCTCTTAACCTCATTACTAATTTGAAACTCTTCTAGGATCAAAGCTGGAGACAGGACCCTGCACAAACGGAAGAAGGACCATGGGAGAATGGCTTTGCAATTTTCCTTCCTGAGCACCACTGGTAGCACTTATGTTGCTATGTGCCATATTTCTAACAGCATCAAGAGTTTTAAACCATCCTCCTCATCACCAGTTCTGTTAAACTGAGCACTGCAGAATACACTTAGCATATGCAAAGCTAATTAAAACAAAATTCTAATTATTACCTTTCTGTTTCTGAATCCATACAGCATCATAGATTGAGAATTAATTAAAAAAATAAAATTAATTATGCATCAGTATTTGTCTCAGGTTATCAGCAGACAGTCTATGTAAAATATGATATCTGGTTAAATATAGGTCACCTATTAATTAATAACATTATGACCAAACTAATGGATGGAGGTCGTAGTAATCCATAATAATGGCATTAATAAGAGCCATGACTTGCATCTAAAATATATTAATGTGCAACTTGAAGAAATAATAGTATCAGAGTAGCATCCGTTTACTCTCATCAAGCCCAAGCCTTGTCAAAAACACAGGTTACTGTCTTTTAAAGACAACATAACACTGGTTACATTCTCTTACTGATGCATAAATATCTACACTCCCAGTCTGGCACCTTTTGAGGAGAGACCATGCCCTATTTTATTTATCAAGTTCTATTAATTATGTTTATTTATAGAAGACAGGACAAAAATATTTAAAAAGCAGTGAGTGCACTCCTGTTCACATTCTTTGGTCTTGAGAATGATGTCAATGTAATCAGCATTTTTAATTATGTCCTTGAAATACTAGAAGTTTGCAAATCTCTTAGATGTTAAAAACAGAAGGAGAAAAAGAAAAAGAGGCAAGGGGTCATTTGAAATAAGAATCCATTCCTCAGAAGGAAACCCTAATTTACAGACAGTCCTGATTACTGTTGGTTTACCAAGACCTTGCTGAAACAGAAATGATTTATTTGTGGCATGACCTTGACAAAAATACTCCCTTCTGCAAGGATAAAATTGAAAAGTAATAGCTGCCAATGACACATTAGTATTGAAACTCAAATCTGTGTATGCAGATTCCTGTCATTGCTTTTTTTTTTTTGCCTTTTTTTTTTTTTTTTCTGAAGTGGTAAGAGAATGTCTCTTGAATTTCATTCATTTAAGATTCAAACCTCTCAGGTACTGAGCAGTGCTGGAAGATACTGAGTACTATGAATTTTTCCCACCATCACCACAATCATCCCCTTTGGGACATAACGAAGCTTTGGCCCAGCTTCCTGCAAGATCACATCTTTAGTAATTAGTTACTTGATCCAGCTCACTATGAAGTCAATGTGAACCTTACTCTTGATTTCATTAGAATTGTACTGAGCTCTCAATAAGCTGTGTGAGTTTCACCTGCATAAAGACTGTGGGGTTTGACTTTAGATTAATTCCCATCTTTTGAGGGGCCAGATTTTGCAAATTATAAAAATCTCTCAGTTTTGCTCAAATCAATGCAATTCAAAGGAGGTGCTAAGCTGTAAGTTCAACACCCCATCTGTACCCTGCCTTTTGCAGTAGCCATAAAATTATTCCAGGAGACTGGATTATGGCAGTCTTGTGCAAGCAGATATGCTTAATGACTCTTTTAGCTAATCTGCACAATTGCCTCAGCACGTAGGACAAGGTTCTTAAAAATACTTGCCGGTGTGCACAGCAAATGCTTTAAAAGTTAAAAATCTCTAATTAAATACATGAAATAGGGCTTTGGGGGAAACAAAAAGCCCAGCATACAATTAGCATCCTGTAAAGTCTGAGGTAGAGCAAGATCATCATATTGTGCCCCAAGGTATAGCTCACACATCTCTACCATTTTACACATCTCATATTAATAGGCCAACTGAGTGAGAAACGGAGTAACAGTAGCCAAATCACAGATAAAACTCCAGGAGAATTTCTGACAGATTGCAACATAATTCCACTCTTTTTGTTTATTTGTTTGTTTGTATTTTAGTTGCCAGACTCTTTCACAGATCCATTTTTTAATGCAGCAATTTATTATTTGTTCCTTTAATGGTTTCATAAAATATTTACAATGGTCTGTTTAAATAAATGAATGACATCATGCATAAAAAATGAAAAATAATGCATCTGTAATAAGCCAGAGGTTACATTTAATGAAACAATGCCCATAAATGAAATTTCATTGTGTATGCTGATGATGCTCATTTCAGATGAATGCACTTTGTATTTATTAGTTTTAAGCGTGTTCATCCTCAGCTTCTGTAATCAGAATTACAATATCCACTCAGATGAGAAAAGTAATTAAATCATTAAGACATTCTTTCTTAGGGCTGGGTGATTCTATGGATACGCAACAGTTGGCTGGCTCCAGCCCTAAGCCCCTAGTGCAATAGATTAATTGTTTTCTCATTATTTTCCAGGGGGTAACTATCCTCATAACGATATGCAAGTACAGTCTAAGTAAAGGCTACGAGCCTTGTGTGCACAGCAGCAACGTGTATATATCCTTGGGCTATTGGCACAAAAGGCAGCAGATGTCATGTATGAAAAGCAATGGAAAATTACTTGCCACATCATGACTCACAAATGGCTAAGAGATGGCTATAGGACACTGTTTGTGTATCAGGTTTGGCAGATATTTGACCTTGACTCTATTTGTTTAACCTATGTTCAAAAGATTAGATGCAACGTAGTACATATAGAATTCACTTGCATATATAAACTTCAATAGAACCCCTACCACAGAAGGATAAATTAGGAAGTCTCTTTTCAAATACTCAATTGTTGTATCCTTATGTGTTGCAAGTTTCCCAGCAATTGCCATGGAAAAGCTCAGAAGACTCACAGTCCATTGTGGTTAGTACAAATATTATAGTGCAGCTAAGGTCACAATGGGCCTTCTGCTGAGGATTGACCATAACTACTGAGAATATTCTCATGTGGTCCCCTCACGGCATCAGCGCAGTGCCACAATAGATGAAAGTTTCAATCTACCCAATTCATCCCCATCTCCTACATCTCAATCCCATGTATTTTGCATTCCCAGTGCAGAGACTATAAAAATCACATTGCCAAGGTAGGAATCAGATGATACTACCAGCATGGTGGGGTTATGGGAGCTGATGGAGGAGTTATAAATTTTCTAGCATTATTTGTAAGTCTACTCTTATTTTGGTGCTTCAGCAAGTCTTTAGAGAAGGAATTTCCAGAGAACACACTCCCATAGTTAAGATCATATTATTTCCACTTGCCCCTTATTCACTTATGGACCTGTAAAGCCCCTACCACTGGTGCCCATAGTCATGTCATTTTAGACATATACAGTGAAGATATCTACCTCTTAACCTTATGTTCTCTTTAGAGTCAATGAAAAGAAATAACTTACAGGGAGTGATTCATCTGATCCTGAAGCACAACCCTAAAATGGGTCAACGCTCTTCAGATGCTCATCTTGACAGATTAATCCTATTCTCAAGTATGATCATTTTCTCCTAAATGTACACTTACTCTCTACCACAAAATAATAAATTTTCCAGTTGTGACTAACTTCCACTGAAAATTAATGAGATTATAACTCTAAGGTACTTTAAACCTTACTATTCTCCATAACCACAGAGAGTGAAGAAAGAGAAAGATAGTGTTAATATAATGGTAAGGTGCCAAAAATAACATTAATGCACACACCATGCATATTCTGCATTTTTTCTTGTAAGGTCTCTAGTGGAAATCATTCTTTCCCAGAGAATACTTTCATATTTTAAAATATTCCAGCTTCATATGAGGACAACGTAAAATTACATGAGGAAGACAGAAGAGAGAACAGGACTGGCACTCAAGCAAGATGGCAAGACCAAGAATTAGGCCTTTACCTTAGATGAACACACTCCCATCCAAGCCAGTAGCCTGAATCAAGCACAGCAAAGACTTGAAAGTGCATCATCTACAGGTGTCTGGGCTATCGACTATTCTGTGCACTCTGTCTCTCCTTTTGATGAGAGATTCCATTTTGAGCCCAAGAAACCATTTCCCAATAAAAGATTAATCAAAGCCAACATATTTCTGCCAAAACTTTCTGTTTCAACAAATTGAAATACTTTACCAAGAAGTATTTTATCAGAAGATTCCCAAACAGCTTTACTTCTTACTTTTTTGCAACTTAAAACAGTAATATTCTTCATATTTCACTAGGAAAAAACAAACAAACAAACAAACAAAAAAAGTTGGAACAGTTATTAGAAACTTCCTTTTGTGTTATATTTTGACATTTAAGTGGTAAGGAACTTAAAAGTTAATAGTAGCAGATTACTGAGTTTCTTGTTCTTCTGCTAAGAAAAAGAAAGGGGAAAGAGCCCTTGCATAATAAGTTGGTTTTTAAATGTTCCAGTTGGACTTTGAAGTTCCTCATTCACTGAGTTGAATGTTAGTGAGTACATTTACATTTTCTGTGAGCTTGGTGTTAAACTGGGTAAGTAAAAAAATGTTTTTTCAGTCATGTATGACTCTTTATTTTTATTTTCCCTCAAACCAAGAAAAGCACTAAAAGAATCTGTGTGTGAAGATTTGAGTTTCAAGCTTCAAACATTTTGCTGCAGTTCTGTTCAAAATAATAATAAAAAAGTAGTTATATGTATTTTTAAACAATAGAAAAAAGTGTTCTTTCAACATAAACATAAAACTCAGAAATAGCTAAAGGAATTGTATCTCCAATTGTACCAACTCCTCAAATATACTATTTTCCCAGATACAGACAAGCATGAAAAATGTCAGGTTCCTAAATGAGTGTTTCAGAAAGATATCCAATTTTTAGGCCCTTAATTACTACATATATGACCGGTTGCTGCTATTAAAGAGCAAGTGTAAGCCACTGGTCAAAATAATTACATTATAGAATACACCATATTTTTAGTCATCATTTTGACACCTGACAAAGCATTGATTTGACAGTGAAACTATAAATTTAGACTATTAGAACTTCATTTCTGACATTAAAACAGGAAAATCACATTGTTACAAGGACAGAACAAGTCCTCTGATCAATATGCACCCAAAAGATGTTATTCCACACATGAAAAATAATTTAAAAGCCATTTTGCTCAGATGTCTGTATGCTCCTTTGACTTTAACTCCCAAGTTTAGAGGATACTAAGATACTTGGAAGCATCCAGAGGAGGTCAACAAAGCTGGTAGAGGGCTGGAAGGCACGTCTTGTGAAGAGAGACCACGGACACTTGGGTTATCTGGTTTGGAGAAAAGGAGACCGAGACGTGACCTCAGTGCTCCCTGCAGCTTCCTGAGGAGGAGAAGTGGAGAGTGAGGTGCTGGTCTCTGCTCCCTGGTCACTGATGGCAGGGTCACACAGGAATGGCACAAAGCTGCACCAGCAGAGATTCAGGCTGGATATTAGTAAAAACCTCCTCACCGTGATGGTAGTCAAAGACTGGAACAGGCTCCCTAAGGAGGTGATTGGTGCCCCATGGCTGTCAGTGTTCAAGAGGCATTTGGATAATGCCCTCGATAACATACTTTAACTTTTGGTTAGCCCTGATGTTATGAGACAGTTGTACTCGATGATCTGTGTAGGTCTCTTCCAACTGAACTATTCCCTTCCATTCCCTTCCCTTCCCTTCTTCCCTTTCCTGCCATTCCATCTTAATATGGAGATAATGTTGAGTTTTCCACAACCTGCGAGCAGTTTGCCTCCCCGAGTTTTTAAAATCTACTAACCAAACAATACCATCTTTTGTCAGGCATGGATCTAATTGACCCTTTCAATAGTAGATAAATTCTGACATGGGTATTTTTACATTCTTGGGGAGAACTAATAACTTACATTGCATACACAGTTTAAGGTTGACCACTATTTTAAAAGTTAGGTTATAGTGAAAATTCTTAATGATTTTTTTGCAGTATATTTGAGCTGCTCTGGTGAAGTTGTTACCTTTGCAGGTAAGGAAAGTGGTAACAGGAACAACAACAACAGAAAAGAAATATCTAGAGGGGATGAACTACAGAAATGTGCTGATCAAAAGCAGTAACATAAACACGGATGGGTAAAGGGTTCAAAAGGAAGGGAAACCACGGGGGCCCCGGGGGGGGGGATACAACAAACATGTTGTTGAAGGCTTGCATGACAAAGAGGTTAATACAGCTAGAAAATCAAATAGCTATTAGGAAAACAGACCTGCATTCATCCTTCAGCCTGACTAAGGAATTTTTATAGTGGACAGCTGTGATTGCAACAGTAACAAAACAAGCAGCTTTGGAACTTGCATTGGAAAAATTTTTGAACACTTTTCCTTTAGGAAAACCAAAATGATGGCTTCCCAGATGCTATACTGAAAGGCTCTTTTCCATTTCCCTTTCTCCCAGTTGACAAAATGCTTCTAAGGCCATAGCTGGAAAGCTGAAAAATACCACTGCAGTTTTCTCAGATGGAATTTTCTTTCAAATCTTAGCCACAAAAATGCTGGGGGCTTGCCTTCTCATCTTGCTTAAGGGTTATTTTTTTTAACATTTTTCAAGGGATATAATTTCCATTTTCTCATCAGTCATCAGTTAATAATAAACATTCTGTCATTTAAAAATGGTTTCTGTTTCTCATAAATCTCTACAACACGAAAGTGAGCATTTTCAACAATCTTGGGATCTTTTTTCTAATGTAAGTACAAACAGTTACAGGGTAAAACTGAAAACATTCTCAGACCTTAACTGATGAGGTTAAAGTCAACTACTGTATTTGGTGTGAAACAAACAAACAAACAAACAAACAAAAAACAACTCTTTTATAAAATAGAGCTAGAACTTTCTACTTTTTCCTCTGTTTATGGGAACTCTTCAGAGTTTCCTTTATAAGGCAATACTTATATACGTTGTCAAGACTCCCCTTAAGTGCCATCTGAACTGCATCCAGAAATACATGACAAGGTAACACAGTACTTTTATATTTTTCTTTAAATTTTAAATAGAAACATTAAATTCATGTTTAAGTAGCAATAACTGAAATATTTGTGCTACAAATTTAAGGCTGAATTTATTAATTCAATAAATTTTGTCCTTTCTTCTACCTATGAAGTCACCAGAAAAATCAGATTATATGTACTTACTCAGCATACTGCTGAATGAGACCAAGCCCTAATGATTCTATATTAAGTATATATGTTTTTTATAATTTGATAAAATATTGGTATTTGAAAAACAAACAAAACAAAAAAGCAACACATTCTCAGAATTTGGAAATTAATTTATTGGAAAATTTAAAGAAATTATATCTAAAAAGTGTTTGAGCTATATCTATTTGCAAATGTTGGCTATATCAGCCTTACAGCTAAGAATTTGCTACTGCAGCTTCATGAACAGCTATCCAAATCATGCAACAAATAGCATTAGTTTCTTGACCATGTGACCTAACTGTGCTAAACCGTTTTCCACATTGGCACAAATACAGCTTTGATTAAATAAACTTTCTGTGCAGGTTTATAATTCACCATCGCTAAACAAAGTTTTACTTGTACAAATGTTCATAGACAATAATGGAAGAACATGCTGAACTGAAATCTATTTGGACAACTTTTCAACAGCAGATTTCCATACTACCCAGTCATCTCTGTTAGTTGGTGGCGCACAGTGTCTGACAACTGAAAAATATGTAAATTGCTCTATACTTGTTATGAACACTCCTCCAGATTTTGTTCAAAAGCTGTAACAGACTGGGCTGCTCAGCATAATTTTTTGAAGCATTTGCAAAGCTTGTACCAGATCCTGCCCTCTTTCCATATGTATACCCCTCATTTGATTTCCATGGCAGAAACGCCCATTTAGCTACATAAGGAAAGTCATTTAACCTCAACTCCATTTCCCTCAACTCTATTTTCCTCCCATTATACACACACACTACACAGAAATTTTCAGTCCTGGTTATTATTTATGGAGAGCTTTCAGGATTACCTTTTACAGCTGATTTATAAAAGTAATCGCCTGCCTCAGACCAAAATGTAGTATTTGAACTTAAAATGCTTCTTCTGGTTTGAAAGATGTCATCTGCTTAAATAGAGTCCCTTGTATGAAGTACAGATAACTTTTTCAGATAGAAAAAAAATCCACAATTAATTTAAAAATCAAAATAATCCTTTTACTGAAACCACTTAAATATGTATGCAGCTTGCATTGAACAAATATTTTATTTGTAATTAATTGAATAATGAGATATGTGCATTGTGAAAATATATACACACATATTTCATTGACAGCCATTGAACCAGTAATACTTAAGAGTTCAAAGTGGATTCTCTTCTTTACATACATCTTTAAGAAAAGGCTTGATTCCACCTTAAAGGGACACATTATGCTAAATAAGACTGATTTGTGCAGTATCAAAACCACGTTCAAAATCTGTCTCCCAGATATACAGACCATTTTTTGGATCTTGCACAGAGTCCTGCTCTAATGGTCTCCACTCCACAAAGGACCCTACAGCGTCTGTCAGCAAAAGGGACTGGCTGGTAGAAGGCAGAAGATATTCCTAGGGGAAGGAAAAAACATGCCCCCTTTAAAATGGATAACTTCTGACACTCATTCCCAGCTATTTACTTGGTACCTTGACCTGCCTCTGTGAACATTGCAGCAACCACATCATAACTTCTACTTGGCTTTGGCATCTGACAAACAGTATCTTTTGGCATCCAAACAGTAGAACAGACCCTTTTATCTTAAATAGCCAGTTCAACGGTATGGATATTACATTTGGTTTATTTTTCTTCTATATAATAAATGAGGCTGCGTTTATTATATAACAGAAGGTGGCATTCCAGATTGTTTGCATGATGTAGACACAAGGGTTTCATTTTTAGCACACTTCGTAAGTATTTTGCATAGACAGATGAAGATGCACAACACACTGTAAGCAAAAGCAACATTTCATGCCTTCATTTCATAATTAGGCTTAGCTCTTAACAAGTCACATTCTAATTCCCACCAAGCAAGTATGAAGAGGGCATCTGATCTCAAATACCTTATTCATGCAAAGAATAGGTTCAGCTAGAGTGCAACAATGAATAAAATATGGGAAACGTATTTCTGAAAGGTTATTTTACTGTGTCACCAAGTTAATTCTGGCACAAGATGACTCAAACCATCTGCAGCTTGAACAAGAAGAATTAAACATTTTGACAGGTCTGAAACCTCATACTTTGATTTTCCATTTTTTAAAATCCCAGTTTAATTCCACCTCACTCCTCCCTTTTTTCTAATGTGCTCTTTGCCATTATTTCTCCATTAAATCCAAGTACTGAAAGCCCCCCACTGTTTGACACTCATAACCATAGGTTGCGAAGGTTGAAATGAAGTGCATGTTAGTTCGAGAACAGTCACCTTGCTCACAATGAGGACTCCAGAACTTTTTGCAAGGCTGACTTGAGCAACCTAAACATATTACCCACAGTTTGTGTGGGTTTGAAATGCAAATGTTTACTTTCTACTGTAACATAAACATGATTTGTTATGCAGGGCACTGACACTTCTTATCATACTAAGAAATGGTATAACTGCCACCCTTAAACACATTTCTTAACTCCAGGATGCTTAAAATTTATACTTTGCATAACAACAATGTGTAACAGTGAATGCATAAACCAATATATACTGACCCTCATTTGAAAACTTAGGATCTAATTCAGGAAAAAATCTGTGGTATATTCTTCTGTTTAAGCAAGCATTTAAATATTGCTATGAGGATGGAATTCCTAATGTACTTATGATGTTATAGAGTTTCACTGTATCCCAGTCTCAAATATTTTTTCTTCCCTTGTCCCTTTTCCTTGCCATCTGCCTTTTAGTGTTAATTACATCTATCTGTCTAAAATTTTACCACATGCTGCATTTTTTATTGAGCCAAATGATACAGTGCACATGCACTTTACTGGCAAATTTATGGCTATAGGGCCCTCTTTTTTTCTATCCTTTATGGAGAAGAACAGTTCTAGTTTTAATGCGTTGGCACATAAGCTTTAATAGTATCCATGCATCTGCTTCTGAGCTCCTCACTTAAGCTCCCTGTGCATCATCCAAGATGGAAGCTATAATGCAGAGAGAACATTTCCCATCACTTCATTTTTACACTTGTTTCTCAGTACTTTTTCATTACTGCTGAGTACATAATCCTAAAACCTGGAAGATAAGTGAAGAAGATATACCCAAGAAAGTGTCTCCTTCAAAAGAAAGCCTCAAGCTTTCAAGGAATGAAAATCACAGAATCAGAATCACAGAATCAAAGAATTGTAGGGGTTGGAAGGGACCTCAAGAGATCATCATGTCCAACCCTCCTGCCAAAGCAGGTTCCCTAGAGCAGGTTGCCCAGGTAGGTGTCCAGATGGGCCTTAAATATCTCCAGAGGAGATATTTTTGGTTTTGTTGTTTTGTTTGTTTGTTTTTGTAGGCAGGAACTAAGAATCCCCAAAATGTAGCTTAGAAAAGAATTTTAGAACTGGTTAAAAAGAGATAGTCTTAGAGCTGTTGGTATTTTCAGTCTGGCTCACACAATAAATCAAGAACTTCCAGCTAGGAACACAGAGATCCAAACTTCGTGTTTGTTTTAGGAGTCAAAGTCTTCCCTACCTCTGAGTTTCTGGACTCTGAACAAGTGACAGGATTTCCTTCTGCTACTGTATTTCCCATCTTTAAGTGCTATAAAAGTGGTATAAGTGCTATTACATATACATATTAAAAAAATAAATAAATCAGAACAATCTTAGCCAAGCAATTATGGGCAAATAATTTTGCTTTTCCATTAAAATCTGAATTACATACTTCTAGGATTTTTTTAATGATTGTTGTTTAATTGGTAGCTGACAGCCCCCCAATTTTATTTTATTTTTAATCCAAATTAAATGCAATTTCTACATGAAAGAAAAAGGCAGTACACAGTTTTAAGAACATTCCTTAAATGTATGGGCCAATCCAATAATCAGTTTTAAGGAATAAAGCCATTAACATTTTGTAATGTCAACCAATTCCTTTTTTTGTAAACACATTATATACTTCTGTTTGAATTTAATCACTTCCTAAGCAGCTAAATAATTATTTCAAGCTAATGAGAATTAGTTTTGAAGTTGTTAGTAGAAATGAGAAATCACCATACCCATATTAGTGCTTCATAGTCCTAAATAATTGATACCTCGGTTAACATTACCGCTTGGAGGATACTAGCAGCAAACAAAATTATTAGTTTCATTTTGTCAGATAACTTGCAAAGCACAATTTCTTATGGTTTTTAAGAGCATGTATTGTGAAATGAAAATAAAACTACACTTCATTATGAAAAAAAAAAAAAAACAGCCTCCAGATTTAGAAGTACAATGTTCTACATTTTGTTGTGAAGACGTAATAAAGAAGCAAGAACAGAATAATAAGAATTCAGTGGCATTATGGAGTACTGAGTACTCTAGAGGTTTTTCGTTCCTATAGGAATAAGCCCTAGAGAACTTTTTCCTTTCTTGCATTCAAAATCTGCCTTATTTGCTTCTAAAGAGAGCTATGCCTGGGTTGCACCTCTCAAGACTGGGCTCATTGTTCCCTAGTTTGCCGACACTTCAAATGAGTTTCTCTTTTGTTGTCGTTGTGGAGTGTGCTTTGTGGTCAAACAGCTTTCCCATTATGCTAACGGCAGTGATAGACGGCACTTCTCAGGCTGCCAAATATTTCACAATCCATACTATCTTAAACTTCAGGAAAACATGAGCATGAATGTTTCCAGTCCAAATTGTTACAAGGACAGTATGGGAACACAAGCAGCCAGCCAAGTTCTCCTCTGTTTATAAACCACCAGAATTCCCACTTCAAAAGAAATCTGCTGATTTACAACAGGTGAGAACTTCTGTAGAAGTAATATAATTACCATTCAATAACATACTACTATTTTTCTTTAATGTTCCATGACTCGATGAATACGCTCTTCTCTCTTCGTCTTCCTATGAAATCTGCAGTAGTTTATCCCTCAATATTAATTGTGTCTCTCTGTACATACTAATGATACTAATAATCTTCTTGTGATCCAGACACCGTGCTTGGGAGTAATAATCCCCTAGGTTTTATAACTTTATGAGGTTCAGTTTATTCACCTCTCTTCCTTTCTAATTTCTTCTGAAGAATATACCCTACTGACTGTCTCTGGCAGTTCCAGACAAGTTTCTCAGGGTAGCCTTTGCCAAGCAGTAAGTCTTTAGTCCATACTCGGTTCAGTTGCACAAGATGTCAGTGGCATGGTTTTCTCCGCTTTCCCTGAAAAACTATTCTGTGGTCTATTCAAACTCAATCTAAGGTAGCTTTTTTTTTTTTTTCCCATGAATTTGTTGTTTTTCTCAACTAACTCTATTGCCTTTGGAAAAAAAATAGTCTATTCTTTAAAATTCTTGATGCCTTTCCATGCATCTGTCTACAACCCCCACTCCCACATAATCACAACTTCATGTAATTAGCACTTTCATCCACAATCACACTTCCTGTAGCCCCACAGCTAATATGTTCTTGTGATAAAAACACTTTCTACTGTGACATCCTTTGCCAGCATGAATTCACTTTTCTACCTGAGTTGGTCTTGTTTCCCACATCACCGTCTGCTACCCAACCACCTTACACCTACTTGTTTCTCTGGGAAGGCACATAAAGATTTGTCTGAAACAGACAAAATTGCTACTTTCTAGCTTTCTAGCGCAGGATGCCATGGCCCCTTCTCCACTCAAAAACTAACACATGACAATCCTCTTCATGCCCACACTTGAACTCTTCATCACATCGGCCACATCTACGCTGCCAATAGGGAATGCTTCTTGGCACAAGCTTATTCCTGGATCATGCACACAAACAGCTTGGGAGACTACGTTACCTCAGGCCAGAGGGATGCCAAGAATCCTCGGGACCATACAACAGTCAAATTACATTATCTGTGCCATTGACCTTGATTTCTTCGAGTATTTGGATAGACACACTAGAAACCAAATAGTCCAAAATTATTTCTTCAGAGTGAAAAGGTGTATACTCTCTTCTGTTCACAGGGGTCTCAAGAATTATAGACTTTCATTAAGAGAAATGTGTAGTAGGAAATATGTATTCACATAAAATGTACCTGAATAAGGAATACGGATCATGGGAATTAGAGTCAGCACTTAGTGGTTTACTTCACGTAAAATCAGAGAGGGCCACATTCAGCATGATATCTTTGGTCTGGGGCCCGTAAACAAAGGGTTTTTTTAGAAAATTTTTGCAACACAGCATGACTCTAAATTCCAAAAATCTAAAGGTATTCTAAAAAGAAATAATTTAAATCACCTGCATTCCTCAGATCATGGTGAACTTATTAATTCTATTTTAAAAGCTCTTTTAAAAACACTGTTATGATTAGGTGAGATGCTGAATTAGATGAAGGGAATGATGTCTGTGGCTCAAATAAATGCCAAAACAGAATAGCTTTAAAAATATTTAAGAAAAAATGGAAGGAAGCTATCGTGATAGACTTTGTCCTTCTATATATTGTAACCTTGGGCTATGCTTCAAAATGTATCTTCCAGGTCACTTTTATCAGTGGTGCACTGAGTGCTCTCATTGCCTATTTCTATGTCCACTCTGTGTCTGAATCAAACACAATTCTGGTTTTGTTAATACTAAAGAAAGATAATTATGGGTTGTCAAAAACATTCCCAATGAAAAGTATGTTTCCTTAGAAACATTTTTCAATAGAAAATTTTCAGTTCTTTCAAAATATTGGTTTTCAAGCAAAACTGAATGTTTCCTTTTATTTTGAGCAGTAATATTTAGTTCTTTGTGTGATTCTGTGATTTCTACTTTTTTCTTTCTCATTTAATCTTTTTGAGGCAAAACACATTAACAAAACAAATTTTGGTGGATATTTTGAACAAAATAAATTATTTATCCATTTATTGTGACAATTTGATTTTTTTTTTTTTTTCAATTCCTATCTCTTAATGCCTTCCTTTACCATTATAGTTCTTTACCATTATTTAATATGACTCTTGCTGGGAAAATTTTTAGAGACTGTAGAGTCTTTGCACACTGTGATGTTTTTATTGGAAATGGATTATTATTTAGGAAAAAAAAAATGATTGAGAGGGCAGGGAACCTACATAGAAGAAATATTACAAGGAACTTCTATTCAAGTAGAGTTCTAAGAAAGTTTTGCCTGATTATAAACTTCACATTTCAACCAATGTTTAACAGGAATGTAGGACTAGAAGGGATCACCTGTGCTACTGAATGTTGCTTCTGCAATGGGACACCTGATGAAAGATCCATTGCATATTGATTTCACTCATCCTTCCTTTGTATGATGCTTGAGGAAAGCATCAGCAGTTCCTCTCGTACAACCTGAAAGAACCTTATGACCTAAAGTAGAAAACTCAAAGCTACAACTACAGTGAGCCTCTGAAGGGAATGCAAAGGGACTGAATGTGTTCCCAATGTCCTGCACCACTTTTGTTATTTGGTATTTAATAAATTAAGATTTACTGTGACTCAAGCTCAGTCTCTGCCATTTACCTACTCTCATCTAATTCGTCATGCCTAAGAACAGATGAATCTTATGAATCCAGAAAGTAGATCATATCCTACAGTGCAGAAGAGAGGGTGAAAACTAGTACCTGTCAACCTAAGCTGAAGACTCATACCATTGGTCTCATACCAATGGCTCCAGGGAAACCAGGAGAGCCTATTTCTTCTCATGCATAAAGGAAAGCAACTCTCCTCACACAATCCCCAGAAGTTATCTGTGGATCATCAGGGAAAAATCCACCCTCCTTTAAGCAACCTCAAGCCCAGAAAGATATTAATATACAGTGTGATCAAGTGACTTGGTCTTGTTTTCAAAGACATCAAATCTCCAAGGACTTGTATCAAAAACTTCATTTCCAGTCTCCTTAAATTCTACTATTTTGATCTACAATTCCTTTAATTAATTTGCCAAGCATCATCTTAAAACAATATCGATTCCTTCTCCAGTCTGCTATGTGGAAGATGATTCCAGTAATTGAAAATTTTTCAATTTTATATTTTTGTTGTCATTGTTCATAGACTTGCTGAAGATTAATTTTGATCTTGTATACATCTTATCTTTTAACTTCAAAACTTTTTTCCTATTTGATATTTGTTCTCTGAAAGTATTTGTAGAAAGTTACCTTATCGCTTTTGATACTCAGTTGTTTAGGTTAAAAAGGCAAAATCGTTTAGTCTGACAAATAAGGTTTAACCGATGAATGCCATCTTAAAATGTTTCCATCATGAAGATGAGTAAAATCCTTCACAGTTCATAGCCATCTTCCAGCTAAGGAAGGATGTTTTCTGTCTTCCAATTTAGAAATTCTCTATTTATAGCAGAAGTTTTTATTACTGGTTTCTGAGTGCCCAGTCATTTGAACCTCTAGAGTTTCATACTTCTTATTTCAGTTGCCTGAGTCATCTGATACTCCCCTCACCCTTTTCTTAATGGATGATTCCCACCCCACTCCCTGTTTCAGCATTACCTCCCAGCTTTATACCCATTTATGAATTTCAGAAGCGCATATTTAGTTCCCTAAATTTAGGTCATTAATGAATACATTAAACAGGATCTGTCATAGACTGATCCCTTGAGGATACTAGCAGTAGCCTTTCTCCATCCCAGTATCCCCTTTCTGCATATCTTCTCAACAGCTCTTTAATCCACTCTACCTTCTCTACTAATTGTCGTCATCCCACCTACCATATGAATTTCCTATGCAAGGTTGTAGCAAGTGCTTTTCTGAAATTTAAATAGATAAAGCCCCTGCATTACCCTGCATAGGAAGAAAACAAATAGAAAAAATAAAGATAATAGGCTAATCTGACAAAAATTACCTTTGATTTATCTAGTTTTCCATTTGCCTTTATTCCTTAATTATCTTTTCCTTCAAACACTTTTCTAATTCTCTGTCTGGTAGTAGGGCTGATTTTAGGTATAGACTGGGGTGGCAGCTGTCAAGGAGAGCCACTGTTTTGATGTCTGTTTACCTTGCCCCCCAATGTCCTCTGTGTCTTGTCTCTGTTTCCCTGACTGCACTGGGAGCAGGAGGCAAGAGTGGGTCACGTCCAGCTCCTGCTCTCAGTGATAGTGGAGAGATGGAGGTAGAGGAAGAAAGTAGAATGGGGCCAGACTGGGCAAAAAATTAATTAGAATAAATAAATAAATAAATAAAAGAGCTCCCAGTCATAAGGGAAAGAATAAGAGGGTGGTTTCAGAGAAAGTAGGAGACTGTGTCCTGTGCCATTATGGACTGGAGAAAGAACTCCAGCCAGAAGAAGGACACCCTATGGAAATAAATCTTACCCTGGAAGAAGGTGAAGGGAGAGGAAGGAATATATAAAGGGATAGTGACACAGGAGTAAATTTTGTATGAATGGGATATACGAAAAAAAAAAAAAAAAGATGAGGCTCTGGGGAGGTGAAAAGCCTGAGAGCACTAGTTCCGACTTCTCATAGACCTGGCTATGATTCAGGCTATGCCCTCAGCACATAGTCCATGCTGAGCCTGCACCAGTATCCTTTCTGTGGGGTGAAGGCTTTCTCAGGGAAAAAAAATGGAAATTTGATTGGCAGGGTAGTGAGAGAGGAAAACCACCTCAGACCTACGGCACTCAAAATCTCACTTATCTCTTCCAGTTGTCCCTGTTTCACATGAAATTTTAAAAAACTCTTCTATCCCCTTATTGTCTACTCTGACCTCCCAAAACTCTCCTTCACACGATCACAAAACTGAAATATCCCTACAAAGAAGACAAAATAAATATCCCTGATCCTCACCCACTGCAGCGGCAAAAATCAGTTTTGCTCACAATTAAGAAGCCCTGAGATGGCTCTGGAGAGAAGTAGAAAACAGTAAATTGTGGGGGATAACAGGGACTTATTTCAAAAAGATTGGTATTCTCTAATTGTGGGATCCTACTGCACCCAAAACATAAAAGTTCATTAAAATCCTTGCTGCTGGACTTGGTACCTGCACCAGTTTCTTCAGTAATCTAGAACGGAGATTATCTGGATTTTGTCACGCTGAGCAATCTAAGCCTTGCTTCTTAGAGATAAGTTTTGTTTCTTCTGCTTCGCTTAAAGCTACTGCATGTAGTGCAGTTACAATGACTGACTTATAGTTGTGTGTCAGAGATAGTATACAATATACAAAACAAAGGGTTAACACACTAATCTTCTTGCATTCAAACAGAAACATCCCAGTGGAGCCAGTCACTGAGATAATGAAATTATAGCTCAACAGGAAGATCCTGAGAAAGCAGTGTAATGGTTTTAATAAACAACGATTGCTGATGTTGGGGAGGGAGCCTTTCTAGAGGCTTAATTAATCAAAACAGCTAGGGAACACCTAAGCAACTGCTATAAATATTCCAAGTAATTGTTCTTTATGCAAGTACTTTACCGAGCCAGTATATAACTTCCTAATTTAGCTGAGGCACAATATAGATACTGTATACAATGTCCATATATTCATAAAGCCATAGATATGTTTTAAATTGTTTAACAAAATTATTACTCTGTTGATTGGCTAGGAAATATGGTTAGGAAAGCAAAGTCTATCATCTAAAATGAGATGTTATTTGTACCATTTCCCTGCAAGGGAATTTACAATAAGAAATTGTATCTGGAGGTTGCATGCCAAGGCAGTTGCAATAGCTTGGACAATGTTTTCAATGGCATCTTTACTTTAATAACGAGTGATTATTCTATCCTATAGGAGGAAGGACTCATTCAGGTGAATACCTGGTTCAGAGCAGTATTTCTTCCATGTACCCATGCACTCTCCATGAGAAATGTATCACTCTAACAACACTTTTTATGACATCCAGGCGTCAGCAGAACCAGCTGTCGAGGCTAATGGAAGTACACAATCTTCCTGATGAATTCTGGAATAATCCAAAGGAGAAGATGATGACAATTACCTTTGAGACACCTGCCTCTAAAATGGCACATGCTCATTTTAAACAGCCTGTAATCTCACCTTGAGTGACTGCCAGGCTTCATTTGGATCCTTCATGTTTAATATATTATTTAGATTGCATGGTTTTGGGCCTGAAAGGAAGCAATTTAGACTGAAATTAGCAATAGAGTGTGGAATTATACTGACAGGCAGTGGAAGTTTAGATAGTTATTTCAAAAACATCTCTCTCTGCTCTATATGTGCCTCTGTGGTACTAAAAATGTTTAGAGTGTTAAGAAATCACAATTAAATGCTCAGAAATAACAATTCTTAAGTTAAGATGTCAGGCTCTGGTTTTTCTCCTTTACTTGTTTTTAGGTGCATTACCAGCACTGGAATATCTCATGCACCTCTGGCTGTTGCCCATGATCAAACTGAGAGAAATGCAGGGAGGGTCTGTAAGGCTGGCCAAGGGAGAGCAGGAGATAGATCATGAGAGGTAAGCAATTGCTCACCGCTAGGTACACCTCTAGAAGGTGGCTCGGTTAGTCTAGGAAATGAAACTTAAGTGGAATGAAAGATAAAGCTAATTAGAAATTAGAAAATAAAGGAAAAAATGGTGAAAGCTAAAGATTAATGTTGGTAAGAGAACAAAAAACTGTAAATTGACCGTGAATACCTCAATGCTAGAGACTGGAAGGAATGTCCTAACTCATTACAGCCTCTTGATGACAGTCACAACAGCAGAAACCTGCCAAAATTTTAACTTTCTTATTGCAGTAACCATAACTGTAACACTGCAACAATGGCACATTTCTCATTTTAGATGACGTGGAATGCAGCCTTAAGTCCTTTAAGTTTTGATTTTGGAAGAGTTCTGATGATTATTGTCCAACTTTTCTTGCAGAAAAATGGGTCTGGAAACTTTTAGCCAAACTGGTCAAAGTTTCTCAGTAGAAGGTAATATCAGGAGCACTCTGCTATCCAGAAATATATCTGTTAATGGTGTTCACTAAGTGTCATGATATATGGAATTGCCATTCATCTTAAACAGCAGGCAGTTATTCAAGGAAACTACAATTTGCAGACACTGACAAGCTCTCATGCATGAGTTCCAGCTTCATTTCTTTTGCTTGCTGGGGACCACATACCAAAAAAAGACCCCGATAAATCGGTAACAGTATAATCTGGAGGTGACACTGGCATGGGCACGCGTGATGAGGTATCTACCGAAAAGAAGCAGGCAGACTTTCTAGTCAACATTGGTTTTAGTTGCTTCTCTTAGTCTAGCAACATTAAGTCTGTTTTATCAAAATGCAGCTAAATGGCATTTATCGTGTATCCATCCATCCATTCTTTTTTAAATGGTGCTCACATTACTATCTATACACCAATCTTAGTTATACCTCCCATCTGCAACTTTATACTTTAACTGCAGTATACTTTATACTGCAACTTTATATATTTAAATTCTACAGAGAGTAGAGATTTTTTTCACTTAAAAAGTCTTCAATTTACTATTTTTAACATGCAGCAGCTTCTACAGCTTTTTTTTTTATTATTTATTTTAGACATCTTTTTCTTTTCAATCCAGCCAACCTTCAGTGGCAGTGTGTATTTTAGGAAGCTGTACAGCCATCTGGAAAGGCTTTTTTTTTTTTTTTTTTTTGGTTATGTTTATCCTTCGCACTTTTCAGATTTCTGTCAACGTCCATGGTAACAGCTGCTATAATACTCTCCATCCTTGTGTGGTTTGAGAGCTGCACAATCCAATGTGGTTTGCAGTCTAGACTTCAAGCAACCGCCAATTTGTAAGACCAATAGTTATTTTTTTGCCTTTGGAGACTATTATATAGGTGTCATTTCTGTGTCCCTTTTGCTTGTGGTTTATTTCAAGGTTGGTTGATCAGAAGACTTTATGCATTGTTTTTTCATGCACATATGCATATATATATATATTATATATATATATAAAATCGTGAAGATGTTTTGCATTACTTTTTTTTTTTTGTCTTTCTAGCTACTATCATCTAGCTCATAAATGAAATTATTTTCATATGGAGCAGAAACTCTGTTTTTGTTTGGAGAGCAGAAACTCTGAAGGGTGTTGCAATTCATGTATACTTTTATTTTTCATGAACTGTAATAATGTGCATAGGAATAGCATGATTCACCCCCACAGAATTTAGAACAAAATAAAGAATGGTATCACCTCCAGTTAAAAGCATGAAAACTTTTTCAACAGGTAAGATCAGTAAATAAAGCGATTTTTTTTTTTAAAAAAAAAAAGCAGCTGTATATGAGAGTGACATTTGTGATGATTAATTGTATTAATCAAAGCTGAAATTTGAAAGTGCAAAAAAATTACCTAATGGCTACAAAATATTTTGAATTAAGCTTCATAAAGAGTTCACGTAATTACTGGAAGGAAAAATGTTCCAATAATTTGCTAGCCTGGGATTCAGGAGACTAACGGCATGTGATCTATATTCACAGATGAACTTGCCTGACTTTTAGGGACCTTTGCTCCAGTGAACATCAATAGCTTGAATAAGGGTGTCAGAGTATTCATAGCTGAGCGAAAAGCTACCTGCATAACCAACAGCAAATACCAAGGTGGGATTTGTGCCTGAAATCACATCTCTTGGAGGCTTAGTTGTTTTATACCTAGGTTTACCTCTTGGATTTTTGAGGCATGCAAGGCAGGTGCCTGGTCTAATCTGGAAGCTGATGTTCCCTTCATAGTCACTGGAGAACATGCAGTGATTCATCCCACCCTAAGGCCTAAGCAAGCATTTAAGGAAACTTTACTGGCAAAAATCTGTACAGCTGGAGGATTATACAGAGATTTTAATGACTGTATACTTGGAATCCAGTGTTTAATTTCACCTGCTAAAAAACAACTTCTGCAACTAAGTCTGTGAGCTGGGACACTGAGTCTCAGAACCATATCTGTCCAGCAAGGATACCATTATCCCCTTCTACAACAAAGTTTATGTGGAGAAATGTATTTCTGTGATTTATTCAAATTTTGCAGAAATGTACACGTACCAAGGAGAGATACTTCACATCAAAGGAAAATTGAGATTCTTACTTGGAACTTGCCTTCCAGCTGGCTAGGTTCTTCAATTCACCAGTGAGGACTTGGCTCTTCCTTTCCACATGCTAAACAGAAAAGCCAAATTGTGGCCGCAAATTTTTATGACCTTACTCTACCTCAGTATCAAACTATCATGGCAGTAGCTCTGAAAAATATTAGTATGGATGTATTAGGCAAAAGCCTCCTTAAAATATTTTACTTTCTCCAAAATTTGACCAGCTGTAAGAAATATCACAGGAAAAAAAAAATAAAAAAAAAATAGCCTCATGAATTGCTACCCAGAACAGCATGTTGAACTGTAGTCCCAAAAACTTCAGCATATCAAGGAAAACAGCTCTAGGGAACTCTAAACATCATCCAACAGAGAGAAATTTTGTATACAATGTAAATATTGGACTGCCTGTCTTTTTATATTGTTATTTCTAAGCTCTTTACTGTTTAACCTATGTGGTACTGTACCTGTCAGTCTCTGTTTTACCTGAAAGTTTCTGTAAACAAACAGCATTATGATAAATCTCTTGAGTTTCCCTGAGGCATTTTTTCTGCTGCTGGAAGCCTGAGGTCACTGTGCAGTCAGTCCTGCAAATGTCCCCCTTGACTATCAGCTAAGAGGGCACGAGTCTGGATGCTGTGACGCTGGAATGCTTTAATAGAAAACTCACAATACAGAGCTTTGGGAATCAGAATCTTTAGCAAGTTTGTGAAATCCTTTCATTTCTTCTAAGTATCAGGAAAAAAAAAGTAATGTGTCAAACTGTCAGTGTGTAAAAGAAATTGTCCCTGAGCACACACTGCTAAAGAACAGATATGTAGCACGAGTCACACTACTTTATCGCGGTCTGCTGACAATTCATGTGAAAGTGCATGCCTCCTCCTAGACTGAAGCTAGAGGGAAACAAATTACCAGTTTGGATTAAACAGATAAATAAAAGCGGACATTGTTTTTTCATTGACAGAGTGGAGGTCAGATCCAAACAACCAAAGGAACAGTAGCACCTAAAAATAAGACACTGAGATCTTGCATAGTGATTCAGAGAGTATAAGTTAGTCATCTTAGTCTCTTAATGTAGCACTACACCTAAAGAACAACCCTTACAGGGCTACCCTACACACTGATGTGGAGCCCTCCAGAGCCAGACAGTAACTCCTTGTCCTGTCTGACTCAGGGCTATGTGCTAGAGGTAGGATACATCTCCCTAACTTTAGGCATCTTAAAGTCAGTTGTCTATCTCCAGGTTACCTTTACAATCCACACAGAAAAGCAGGATTTTTTTTTTACCTTCTTTTACATGAGGTGAAGTGTTTCCCTAGATGCGCCTATTTGTAGTTTGTGCATATAAGTAGTCTCCACTGACTTAGGCTTGCACGGATAACTTTCATATGTGCACATTTCAGGGAGATGAAATGGGGCTTAACCTATTTTCCATCAAGTTACATAGCTGCATATATACACATAGTACTAAGATGTCACTTATTTGCAGTGACTGGACCATTATGGGAATTACTAGTTTTTCCTACCTATTTTTTTTATCTGTCTCTGGTATTTTTTTAAACATGGACCAAAAGAGGTAACTTTTGTTTTTCTCATTTGTCAACTAAGTTCTTCTGTATTGCTCAAAGTATGTCACTCTAAGAGAATTCTTGGCATTCCTGAGATTGTAACTCATGAGAACTATCCGATTTGAGCATGAAGAAATAAGTTTTGCGTATCAAGCAGATGACTTTATTTCAGAGGAAAGTTTAAGTCAACAACTGCAGTGGTTTCACCCTGATGGGCAGTTAACCACCATGCCACTCTAACTCCCCCTCAAAAGGAGAGAATATGATGAAAAAAGAGGCTCACAGGTTGTAATAAGGACAGTTTAATTAAAGGAAAAGAGACAAAAACAAGCAAAAGCCACATGGAAACAAAGGGAGAAAACACTTATTCTCTACTTCCCCTCAGCAAGCGATGTTTGGCCACATCTTGTGAAGCAGGCCTCAGTACATGTAGCTGTTGCTCATGAAAACTGTTTTCCTAATGAGAGCACCTCCTCTCCTTCCCCTCCCTCAGCTTTTATTGACAAACATGCTGTATGGAAGATCCCTTTGGCTGGTTTAGGTCAGTGGTCCTGGTGATGTGAGTACTGGTCTTTTGGTGAGGGTGTGCAGAGGGGCAGCTTCCGTGCCACACCAGCACGGCCCAGCAACAGCCAAAGCACCGGTATGATACTGACACTGTTCTAGCTACAAGCACAGAGCACAACACTACAGGGGCAGCTGAGGTAACACTAGTGCCATCCCAAACAGACCAGCACAACACCTGAAAGGCTATGCCACAGATCTGCCCCATTCCTCCCCTCCATCCCCACCCAGAGATGTTAACGGGAGGTCAGAACCCTGTCTCGCAGCTTAGTTTGCAGAACTACCTTATGTCACAAAACAACTCACCCTTCCTATTTTACAATTTACATGTAGGACAAGTTATATCCTGTATCGTGACATGTACAGGAACATGAATATGTTCTACTTACAAATCTTAACCACAAGACACAAAAACGCCATTATCCCAGGTTTTGTTTTGAGACAAAGAATAGAGAAACTATTACTCCATATAAACTATTTGGACAGGTGTGCAAAGGAAATAATATTGTTAGACTTGCAGAAAATCCCCCAAAAGTTTCCACGGACCTAAAAAAAAAAAAAAAAGGTCTTGCTGTGTAACTGAAGTTACATTAGAGCTTATGGGAACTGGAAGAGAAGGCATTGCTTGTAACACTAGGAGGACATCAGCCAGTATAAAAACATTGTCATTTCTTTGGATGACTTGAAACAGACAAAAGACAAATCTGATGATCAAGGAAGGCTCATTCAGCCCATGTTCGCAACCTAGCCAGGCATACAATGAAATATGGGATCCATTCTGACACTGAAATCTCCCCAAGTCAATCTGGGAGGATTTGCAACACTCCATCACCCATCCATCATCTCTGTGTTCTTGCCCCACTCTCAAGGCCTCCACAGGCAACTACCTGAGAAGCAATGTAGAGACCTATATGAAAACCAGGTATATAACCAATATTTTTTATTACCTCTGCTAACAAAAATTGACATAGTGCAATCTCTTCTCTTATCCTTGTATTTTCCATGACTGCTCACTGCAGACCCTGTAGGATACATTTACACTGAACAAGCCAGTACACTATCACAAGCTGTATGAAATCTGAACCGCTGGAGATCTATTCCAAAATGGCCACAGTGTCCTTATAAACGGTACATATTTACGGCCATTCAGGAAGCCCAAACATGCAACCGAAGATCTGGGTGCTTGCAGGAACCCCTGAACATCTTTGCTGCTACAAGAAGATGGAGCAATCAAAAACATTTTTAGTATGCTATAAGTATCCCTTACGTGCACAATGCAAGCATCTACCATTCTTACTATTCTCCTTCTCTCTGCTACTGCTTTACCCAAAGGCACTTCTACCCAACGTAGATGGACAATTCTTACAGACCAAATGCTGCCCTCACAGCCAAGTGTGCTGCAGTCATCTCCAGCCCAGCCCAAGAAATGCCTTGCACCCATTCAGGAAGAACAAGCTCATTTACAAAACACCCTCTGCCTGCATAGAAGGTGTTGCTTGCAACATCTCATGCCTAATAACAAGGTTTATCCTGCTCTTTATGATCCAAGGAGACAAAAAAAAAAGTATATATATTCATGCAGATAAATGAAGCATATACATGTGTATTTATAGATCGGAATATCCTTCTTGTGCAAGTCATTTTGTCCTTTAATATAGGAAATAAGAGCCTTCACAGAAAATGGTGTCATGCAGATTTCTGATATTTATTATTCCAAGTGAGATGATGAAGTTACTTTTCTTTTCCATACAAAACTGGGTGCAGTGAAAATTGTGTGCGAGTTGCCAGCACATTTGTGTTTTGAAGGGTTATTGATGTGAATAGCAGGTGAAGTGTAAAGAAAAGGCTCCAGCTGTTTCTTGTTTTGAATTCTTCGTTGGTGCAAACACTGAGAGTAAATACTGGAATAAGAAAAGTTAAACTCATAAGTGTCCCAGTTACACTCAAAAAGAAAAGAATTAAAACCCTTTTTTGCTGGTGTGCTATGCAGTTCTGCAACATTGATTTTATTCACACATAGTGCACAGCTGTTTATTGAGTCTGACCCTTGAGGGGACGCCAAAGAAACACTGGAAATGAAACCACTCAGAAAAGACAGTTTTTCTTTCCTGTTTACTTGATAGATGTTTCATATTAAAAAAACAACAACAACAAAATCAGAAAAAGAAGGAAACATTTCTTATATAACAGTGACTTGCAAATCATTGTTCCAAATATTAGCATAATTATTTCAATACTTCTGATGTTTTTCCCATCTTATTCTCCAGTTGCTTTGACTAAAAATGAAAATAGTGGAGAAGCTACCATTGTTATTGTTCAGGAGACTGTAAAATAAAACAAAGCAACGCTGTCCTTTATTAGAATGATTTAGTAACCAGACCATCTCACTTTTTTCTACTGCCTTAAACGTTACTATAACCAGTCTTAAATATGTCATTGCTATTCTGTTTGTTTTGTCAGAATAAGAAATATAAAATACATAATGGATTCAAATAAAGACAGATTGAAATGCGGTGAGCACATTCAAATCCCTGCAGATCCAATTTTGTGGGTAGGGAAGATGACTGTGAAGTGTTGCCTGAGTATTTTTAAGTACAGACTCCTGTAGAGCCACCTTACTTTATACAGTCCTTCTTGAGACAAATAGTCCCATTATTGGGATATAAAAAATTAAATAAAAATGGACCCATCATTTTGCAATTTAAATTTTTAATTAATAATAGTGAAGATAATAAATGTCCTGAAAAAGCCTTTGACACCTCACCCCTTTCTGCTTGGGTGCCTCTAGCCACCAATGACAAAATCTGCACAGGTGAAAGCAATTTCCACAGTTACCAATTCTTCATTTGGTATCAGACAATTCATTAAAACACGAGAGATGTTATCTATTTTAAGTGGTAGACTGCTATACTTCAAGACTTTTGAGGTAATTCAGATTTACAATTTCCTTTTCATGTAGTTTATATTGACTCAGTTCTGGTGTATGTGTCAAAAAATCAAATTTTAAGTCTTTGAATAAAGAGGAGTGGTCAAGTAAATGAAGGAATGAGAAATGTTCTTCTCCTAAAGGACAGCAGGATAAAATTATCAACAGCTGTGAGGGAGCTACAGAAAAACACAGTGTTTGAACCTCCAAAACGTTTAAAGAGCCAGGTCAAGGGGACTTGCTAGAACACAGAATCCAAGTTACAACCAGAGACAGCGCTGTCAAAATCTGTGATGACAGTTCAAACTCAAAGTTGCTTAAAGAGCGAGCTAGTGCAAGGACTGAATGATGAAACAACTGAGAAAAGCAATTTGTAGATCTTTGAATTAAGAAAGATGAATACATGCAAAATATTATTATTTTCCAATAGGATGGTCAGTTGGCCATTACAGCACTGGTATGAGAAATGCACATTTTAATTAAAAAATAATTGGCATATCCAGTTCAGAGTTAGTGAGAAATGTTTCTCAATGTGTTAACTTTCAGATTACTGCAAGAAGACAAACGGGTACAGGTTTTTCTTCTTCCTTTTTAAGCCATCTAAGCTGGAGGTCAAATGTTTGGATAAAAGTAAGTCTATGCAAATTTGCCTTTTGTTGTACATAGACTATCTTTTCCTATTATAATATTTCTGAATTTTATGTTAAAGTTATAATGCTCTTAATCTTCTCCTCTGTGATATCTACAGCAACAAGGACAATGGTGGAAACCTTCAGCCTGAATAGTTCAGCAGCTTAGTCCAGCACATGCATTCATCAAATGCAAATAATGTCAATGACAGTCTGTGTTATTCTGATTTATTTCAACAAATCTCAAAAGCTATATTTAAAAAAATAATCTCAATAAGTGGTTTAATATTTTGCTGCAATTAATGCTCTTCTTTGGCTTAAGCATACTGTCCAATCATTAAATAAGCTCTTCCAATCTCACTGCCCTTTACAGAATCTGTTGAAAGTCTTTTCCTCTGAAATACACAGAAGCAAATAGTGAGAATTTAAAAAGAGGGGAAAAGAGTAAGACAGCCAACTCAACCTGCAGATTATGTAACTGTCTCCTTTTATAAATGAAATCTCAGTTTTTAAGAGAATCATTGAATCACAGAATATCCTGAGTTGGAAGGAGCCCACAGGGATCATGGTGTCCAACACCTGTCTCTGTACAGGACCACCCAAAACCAGACCCTGTGTCTGAGAGCGCTGTCCAAATACTTCTAGAACTCCAGCAGGCTCAGTGCTGTGACCACTGCCCTGGGGAGCCTGTCCCAGTGCCCGACCACCCTCTTGTTGAAGAACATTTTCCTAACATCCAAACCTGGATTTCCTAAGAGTAAAAACCTCACCTTGAAGAACTGTGAATTGCACCACCATAGAAAGTTTCTTAAAGCTAAAATTGGTAAGAGGATGAACCCTATAGTTGTGAGCACAGGCTTTCCCTCACTTAAAATTTCACACCAACACTGGCACCAAAGAAATTGCTTTTCAGATACAACATTATGAGGGAAATCAGGCTATTTTCAGATCTTTATTTTTAAGGGCTAAATTCTCCTCCTTCTAACCACGTTGAATTGTCTTACTGCACAGACACACTCTATTGTCTTACTGCACTTAGACCCACTCTAAGATACTGAAAAAGAATAATAAAAGCAGGAGAACCTGCCCTTAGTGTGTTATATATCATTCATGTACAAACAGCACATTGTTTTATCATTAGCTACATAGCTCTGCACTTATTTTAAAAGTCTTTGGTTATTTTTCTAAGCATTCATGATTCACAATTAAGTCCTTAGAAAGCCAAACTGCAAAGCACCAAAGAAATGGTTGGAAGTTTTTTTGTTTTGGTTTGTTTTTTAAAAAAAATAAATAAATAAATTCATAATAAAAATAAAAGCATACCTTTCTAATAGCAGATGGCCAATTAACTACACTGAGTGATGTCATCTGATAACTGCATGAAATACCTTTCAAAAGTCATTCTGTATCTCAAGCAAAAAATATGAGATTGATATGGATTACAGGGAAAAAAAGTCCTTAGTGTTGTACAGCACAAAATGCTGAAAACTGAAAGCCCATCCATACCTACTTGCCTTAAGGCATTCCAGTTTTTGTCAACAGCACACAAGGGAAAATTGCCACCTAGCATCATATTTAGATGCAGTAGCAACCCTATAGCAGAACCTAGCAGGTACATATTCACAATTTTAAAATAATTGCAGTTTTCGTACCCCATCAAGAGACACTCAAAATCCGTAGCAAATTCCTTAATTTCCTGGGAACTATACACCAGAAATCAAACCAGTTAATCATAAAAGTCCTTTAGGATCTTTAAAACTGGATTTCTAATATTTGTGGACTTCACTTTAATTTTTCCTTCTTTTGAAACAGTAGGGTAAATTCATGCCTGTTGTCATTATGTAGCTGCAAATAATACTTTAACCAAGGAAGGAGTTAGATGTAGTGTAACAGCATCCCTGAGAAGATGGGAAAAGGAAGAATGGAAGACATTTTCCCTACAACCAGCAACAGGCAGCGAGAACCTCCTTGGCATCACCTTTCTACTTCCAGAGCACATCCTTCCATTCTACAACTCCCTCCCTCTGCTACAGCCAAACATTTGTCTTGTCCCAGGGCCCAAAAAAAGACATTTGTCTTGTCTTTGTCTTGTCTTGTCCCCGGGCCCAAAGCAGATGTCACTGGCCCTGTCTTGAGCCTTAACTCCACTTATTCCTTCTTTTCAATGAACAGTTTTTAAAAGTATCTTCTGGTGAGATATGCCACGAGAACCAATGGGAGAAGGAAAGGATGCCAAGCCTACATTCCTTCAGGATGAAAAGCTGGAAATAAAAAATAACCACATTGTAATGTATAATAGCCACACAGAGCTGTAACTCCAAAGAGATCCCTCTGCTTTCCATTCTCGCTAGAGCCTCGTTCCTCACATGCCTGCAGCTTTCACTGCTTCACATCACTCTTTCCCATGCACCCATTCATACCATGTCTATGAAGATTTTTTTTTAAATCCAAGATCACCTCATCTTCATTTTTCTGGCTAATCTTCAGCGCAAACTAAGTCATCTGATTCACAGTTTTACCCTTCGTTCCCTTCATCCACTTCCACTCAGCATCCACATTTACTCACTTCTCATCCCTTTCCAACTAACCAGTCTGTAGCTGAAATTCATAATAAAAATAAAAGCATACCTTTCTAATAGCAGATGGCCAATTAACTACACTGAGTGATGTCATCTGATAACTGCATGAAATACCTTTCAAAAGTCATTCTGTATCTCAAGCAAAAAATATGAGATTGATATGGATTACAGGGAAAAAAAGTATCCGATCAGTATTACTGCTGATCGGAGAGGAACAGAGCAGTTTTATCCTCCCGCCCCATTGCTGAAACTCCACAGATAGATTAGTTACAGGGCAACAAGTCATTGTATAAAAATAGAAAGAAAAATGGTGGAATTCCAATTTAGTATTATTCTCCTCCATATTAATAAATAAATAGCTTGGAAAACCAATTTCCTCCATAAATTTGCAGATTGTTATAGATGATGCTGCCTATTAGTATGTGCATTTAAGGACTTCCACTTACAGAAAAGCATGCAATTATGTCTTTGCTATTAACTATGCTACACAAAGATAAATGTTATTTAAACTTGCTGCAAATTCCAAAGGCCAAAGAGTTTTCATAACTAGGTCATTTTAAATGAAAATAACTCAAGATTGGTCAATTCCCTGCCACTTAAAAAGCAAAATCAGGCAGATGGAACATATTTAATTTTAGCAAATTCCATTATTTCATAAAACAATTCAGCATTATGTTGCTAAATCTTACACTATATGCTTCTTTTTTTCCCCACAGAATTAAGAGTTAGCCTCCTCAGATCAGCTAGGGAAACTTTTCACTGCAAGAATTATCTATAAGAAGAACTGAAAAATAAATGGGATTATTTTATTTTTGTGCAAATGGCTTCTTATGCTGATAACTTCTTTTGTCTTTTGTATCTTCAGTTCAGGAATAGTTAATGAAAAGTCTCCACCTGGTGGCCAACCGTATTTTGGTGAAATAGGAACATTGTGCTACCTGTCCAGCACGCTTTGTCAATCTCTTACCTACTTAGTCGAGTCATTCTTTCAACTTTTTTTCCAATTAAATAAGGCCAAAAATGGGTTGTGGATACAATGTCATCTCCAGCCTATAGTGATATTCACAGGTGCCTCCCACGTTTGTAATTTCACAGTCATTCTGATCAGTACACTATTTTATCTGTGTCTTGTTACTCGGTTTTATATGCATAATCCTCAAGGAGCCCAAGCAGGCAGAGAAAAACAGAGCGGTACATAACACAAACTGAAAAACTCTACAAATATCTCCTGAGAGGAACTGAAAATTTCACAGCACTTATGGAGATAACAAATGGAATCCCCTCTAAGATAAAGGAAAACAAGAAAACAGTTGTTAGGGGGAGAAGATAGTTGGTCAAAGAAAGCTCTGAAAGGTCATCTACTAGCATCATCGGAAGTGGCAAAATCTAATGGTGATTTTAAAGAAATTTGTTTGTGGACTCCCATTTGCCATGTGTGAATGTTCACTTCAGTGCCACAACAGGTGACAATATACCGTCTGGTGAGGAAGATAATTTTGTATTACAGGACTGAAGTTTAATAATTATTGGCAAAAATAATAAAAAAATACATTCCAAGTAAGAATTTAAAAAACAGTCGTCATCTAAATGTACCATAAACAGTTTTCTCTTGTTGAAAGCATTGAAATTATTTTGTAAACTTAATGAACACACTAGAAAATTTTATTTTCAACAACTTAATTTCCCCCCTCTTTAAATCTTCTTTGAAACACTCTTGTGCCTGATCCAGCTCTTCATCATTAACCTCGTGTTTTCAGCATCTCTGCTCAGCTAAGCCCATTACTTGTACAACTGCTCATTGATTTTGACAGGGGCAAAAATAATAGCATGCCATAATCACCAGGACAGCTTTGGACTTGATGATCCGAAATTAAACGAATGTCTACACTCCCTTTTGCATCAGCTATCAAATCATAACTTGGAGCAGATACTGTGGATTCACATTGGAGTACTGCAAATTTTCAGCCCATGGGTCTTTTAGTAATTTTGAGAGTTTATACTCCAACTTGAAAAAAAAAAAAAAAAAAGATAAAATGCTGTAAAAAGCATTAAATATTATTTAATACAAAATCTTTTCTAAAGCCACCCTAGAAGAAACTTTCTAATGTATACTTCCATAAACATTACAAATAAAGGAAGCTCAGATCATACATGCCTTATGAGCTTTCAATGGAAACTAATGTAGGGATTAAAAAAAAAAAAAAAAAAGCATTGAAGAGCTTCCATGTGAATGGGACAGAGAAATTTTGTGTAACTGTACAACGCTGCTCTTCCCAGAACAGCAGGTGAGAAGATCAAAGTGCCATCTCAGGCAGTCACTGATGTGTGTGAAACCATTTCCTGGGTGGTTCTTGGCCTGCAGGAATGTTGCTTTCTTTGCCAGGGTTTGCAAAAGTAGAAGAGCACACTGTCTAATTGATTTTAAATTATTTTTTTGTCAAATCTAGCAGCATGGTTTAGATTTGAATTGATGCGAGCAGGACAAGAAGGTAAGAGGTCTAATCAGGATGAGATCATTTATCTTGCAGTCATCGCAAACACCGTAAGCTCCCCCGACAGACACCAGAGAGAAGTGTACGCTTTTGGGGAGCAATTCACTCAACCTATTTCAGACATCTACTTTGGAGTGAGATGCATCACATAACACAAAAGTCTGTTTCTTTCCCTTTTATTTAAAAAGCCTGCGGTAATTAGCTCTAATTCAGATGGTTACATTCCAGCTTAAGTCTTTCACATCCATTTCAGAAAGCGTGAAATTCCATTTCGTGAGAGTAGCCAAACACAGAGATGACTGTCAATCCAGGCTAGGTTTATAAAAGGGAAATTTGGAAGAGTTGTGGTTTCTGCTTTAAGAACCTCCTCAAATATTTATTTAAACTAAGGCTTATTATTGCTGAGATGAGCTTTCTGAACACTGCTATAGATGTCTTCTGAGGTGGGTCTCCTACATTCTTTTGTTTTGGGACTGTTCCACTTCCTATGAAACACCTACAAAGCCATTGAGGCAGAGAACAACAGACTCAACAAATATATCTGGATTTTTACAGCACAGCTTCAAAATTAACCTCCAGGCTCCCCTGCGTACCCACCCAAACCATGAACCAAATATTATAAAAAGGGGAGCACCTACAAAATATTCACGTATAAGAATGAACAGGTCTTTCCCAGATGGACCACATTACAGCATAAAATATTTCAGAAGCAAAATATACTTCTGAGGTCACCTCCTTCAACCTCACAGGAAACAACCTATGCTTGTTCCTTTCAGGCAATTCATCTAATCTAGTTTTAAATAAGCCATATAATGAGACTTCTACAGGTTCCCCTGGGAACTTACTCTACAGTCTAATAGAACTCATTTTCAGGAAGTTTAAATTATTTTTAATTTCCTCCCATTACTTCTAGTTATATGTATTATATTATTATACTTCATACAGTAAACCTTAGAAATACAGTAAATAGCCCCCTTTAAAAAAACACAGCTAACCCTCACCATCATTAATCTGATGGATTTCAACAGTTTTCTTTTACAAATCAATTTCATTCTGATGAAACGTTTCAAAGTAAAAACCGAGTAAAATTTTTTTCTATTTATAACCATGTAACAGATATAACAATGTTTTAATGTTCTACAAATGTAACCCACTCCAAAATTAGAGTTATTAGTACCAAGGAAATATATCAGGTATGTCTATTCCCTTAAACTGAAAACCCTGCTTGTTGAAAAAGATTCAGAGTACAGAACATCTTGAAAAGTGGAAAGAGACAGAAACTTGCCATAAGATTCTTACTGCCTGGATGGAACAAACAAACTCCTGGTTTATTAATAAGCCCTACTTAGCTCAGCCAAATGTACCTTCCTAAGCACACATACCTGTATAAAGCATCTGCTGGGAAAAAAAAGCCAATATACGAAAAGTCACAAAATTGAAGGAAATAAAGCAGGGAAAGTGGTTTCGGGTATTGTAGTATTTTGTCTGTCATCATTAAATCACATTATGATGGTACCCTAGTGTTGACAGCCCTAGTAAATGAAATTTGTTCCTAGAAAATGGCATGGTGATAAGTTAGGTGTGCCTATACTACATCTCCACTAGGTTATCAAACACGTATGTGTATTGCTATACATTACCTGGAATGAATGCAGTACCAAGTCTGGTATGGAGCACTAACACCACTGCCCAGATTGGAGCAAGCTTTCCACAATGAAACCATCCCTTCCCAAACTACCACCTCAACTAGTTCAGGTATGTCTACTATACACTGTGCATAATCCAAGAAAATAATAGTTATGAGTAGCTAAGGTTGGAACAGACTTGTCTGACCTCCGCTCAGTGCAGGACTAGCTTCAGAGCCAGGGCAGGTTGTCCAGGGCCTCATTCAGTCAAGGCGTGAGATCTCCAAGGAATGGAAAATACAGAGCCTCTCCAGGCAAACTGCCATCCATCGTTCCTCAACCTTCTTCTGTAAAATGCTGTGGCCTGTGAAGAGTCTGTTTTCTGTCTAACTTCAGTTTAGGTCTTTGAAGAGTGATCTAGCCCTGTACTGAGGCAGACTTCTTCACCTCATCACGCAGCCACGCTGCTCATTCAGCCTGTTGTCCATCAGAAACCCAAACACCTGATACTGGATACACACCACTTGTTTTTTTTGCAGAGCTGCATTCCAGCCAGTTGGTCCCCAGTTTGTACTGTTGTACAAGGTAGTTCCATCCCACTTCCATTCTCCTTAAATACCAGAAAGCATCAACTTTTGGTGGAAACAAAAAAATGAGCAATAGGTTTAACTTTTACAATACACCAGAATATTTCTGATGAAAACTAACAGCGTGAGAGTTAGGGTGCATGGACTAAGTTTAATAAATTCTGACAGCAGGCATTAGGTAGAATGGTAGTGTCCAGGTTCAGACTTGTTATTTATAAAACCTTTGTTCAGCAGCTGTTGTACCTGCAGGACCCCGCAGTCACAAGCTGCCTTCCTGTCTGATATCCCAACTCCCCATGCACTCGGAGCTATGCTACTAAGCATGTCCTGAACTATTTTAATCTCAGCACCTCAGTGCTTATCTCCCACATACACTCAGGCGGAATCCAACTCAGGGACTTTTTCAGTCCCTTAGGAGCCAAGTACTCAAAACAGGTGTTCTTTCTTACCTTCTAGCTCTTAGGGGTCCACACTTACAATAAGGGTACTCTGAGAGAACACCCCATATAAACAGTATGGGACAGTGCTCCATGGCCTTTTTTTTCTCCAAGAATTGCCAGAAAAGACAGTAGCAAATGCAAAAGAACAGCTTAATTGTTAAATCATACAACCAGGAAACGTGAGACATTTTCAGTTTGAGAGTGTCCAAAACCACACCTTCCATCACCGAGCTATAACAACAATAATGTAATTTTTCATTCCTTCCTCTCAAAATCGTTTCACTGTGGATAAATTAGTGAACAGATCACAGAAGCAAGGCTTTAGAGCACAAATCTTAACCCCTGTATTTCTGCACCCTAGCAGCTAAGCTATAAATCCATGCCCTCTCCCATCTGTCCATCCCAAGTACCTTGTCACACTGCTACACAGCTTCAGTAAGAAGGGAAAATGTTTCTTCTCAAAATGCCATACAATCTGCAGGAGCTTTTACTTGTTGTGGCTGTGGTTTAGTAAGAATTTGTTCTTGGAACTCCTAACATCAAAGCCAGTGATGTAAACAGTGCACATTATAGGAAAAATGAGCATTATCTTCTTATCTGTTTTATGAATGACTGCTCACTATATTGAATAAGCTATCTGTAGAAGTAGCTCAGGAAAATACAGTGCATCAATAGAAGTGCCCACTTAGATGTCACACCAAGCCAACTTCAGACAGCCGGCTGTCAGAGCAGACTCCACAGCCCACACCATGACAAAACACAGATGTTTCAGGACACGCTCCAAATGACTTGTGAGACTGAAGGGAGAACTGCCTAAAGCAGCCAAACTGAAACACCAAGCACAGGCACCTGAGATGCCACCCCTTCCTCAGCCACCTTACGTTGCAGGTAGGTGGCTCTTCCATCCTCTAGCTCCTCATGAAATTAGAAGCCTAATTTGTCTCATACGGAAGTTTTCCCTTTTAAAGCATTTAAGGAGGATAAACTGTTTTATAAAGTAGGCTGGTACATTCAGTCCAACTGGAGAAAATGCAAAGTTCATTCTCTATATCAGACCAAAATTGATTTTTTTTTCCTCAGTTCTTTCAGGTGTGTGCTTTAGACCCAGAGCTATCAGTCATTCAAGTTCTCTTGCTGGAGGTGCCCTGCTTTGCAGAAAGGATGCAAAATTAATTAGGGGAAATAAAGGGTGGAAAACACAGGGAACATGATCAGATTATGGAAGTCGTAGCGTCTGCTCCCCTAGCTGCTTCATCAAGGACTGTTTTACATACAAATGCCTAAGAATTAATTTGAGCAGAAATTGGAGCACGTTTCCCCCTGCCCAAAGAATTATCTAGCTCCTAGACTTGACTCCTGTGGCTGGACAAAAAGAGACATATCACAGCTCTTTAATACTTTTTGTACAGTAAAACAGCTTCAAGGGGGGGAATAGCATGCTTATCGTCTGAAGGTGGGAAATGAGGGTCTGAACTGTTGGAGACAAAAGGGGGAATACTGGCTTAATGCAAAAGTAAGTGAAATTCCACATTTTATGGAATGTCAGATTAGAGGAGATCAATGGTTCCATGGCTTTAAAGAAAATGAACATAATTAAAAAGGTTGATCATATATTTTGTGTTAAGTTCAAACTCCTATTAAATCAGGGTGATTAAACACTAAAGAATTAATCAGAATCAAAGTCTGTCAAATAGTGTTTTTGCTCTCAACACCTTCGTATTCCTTTAAATTAGAAAAAAATATTAAACTAATTTAAACCCCATTTTTACTCCATTTCCTTTTATTTGCAGCATAATAATTTCACAGAATTAGGTCTGGTTATACTCGAGGGTCACCCAGTTGGATTCCTGATGTTTACTGCTCACTAAAAATTACACTGCAGTCACAATTTTAATTCCTTCATTATGCAGATCTAGACATGGTAGTCCTAGAAACCTTCTTATTAAATCTGCAGGAATCAAGAACGCTCTCCCTAAAGTTAGTGCAGAGCTGGATAAGTATTTTCATGATTCTGGTTTCACAATGTTTATTATTCTTTAAAAAAAATTACCTCAGAGACAAAACAGTGAGGTTTTCAAATGTGTCTAAACAATTAAGAAATAGAAATTTACTGGGCATCAATTTCTAAGTTATTTTTCATACTCAGTCTGCAAATAAGATATCTATATATCTAGAGAAGCTGTTTGGCAAACATTCTTATATCAGACCTCCCTTAAAATAACTTTTTTTCCCCCCTTCTCTGCTTAATCTAACGTTTCACTTTTTCTCTGAACACATACAGCAAGATCATCACTTGAAAGAAACTGACGTAATAGATACCGAGAAAATGCCTACCAGGAACCATGCACAGAGCCACCAGATGTCAGTGCAGCTCAAACATGGTTAATAAGAAACAAGCAGCCTCCACAGCCTCTGAAACATGCTTAGTGGAATTTCTCTTTGAGAGGCACTGTCGCCATACAAACATCTCCTAAATAAATCCAAAGAGGAGTTAAGCTAAAAATCACAAACTCTTTTCACATCAAGTGAAAATGACTGTTTCTGTAATTACTGGGCTTGTCAAAGAAAATGTCACAATACAAAACAGAGCTTTAGAATCAAAAAGTTGCTCAGCAAAGTAGTATGGCTGTTAGCATATTTGGCAGTTTAAACATCCTCCCCAGCTCCACACCCTTGAACCTGACTGCACCCTCAGTTTTCTGTCGTGTTTGAATAAAAGGAAGCATCAGCTGACTCCATACTACATGGTGCATGGTGCCTTCCCTCAGGAAAAGAAGCAAAACTTGCTTTTCCTTTTCTATCCAGCCACTAGCATTAACAAGATGCAATGTCATTCAGTCCTCCTTTCTAACCAAGACAGCTGAAATTGGTCAGTAGAATCACTATTTGTGAATGCTGGAATATGAGCAGGAAGCATCAGAGAAAACTGACAACCTGCAAAACTAAGATTTTGTTCCTTAGAAGATCAGCCTATAAAAGAACTGTGCATTGAAGTGTTAAAAGAAAATGTTAAGGTAGACTAGAGAACAGATTATTACTTAAAGTCCTTAAACCAACGTTGAACATGACACTAAAAATTGGAATGCACAAATAAAATGGTCTACATGAAATTACGTAACCCAAATATAAAGTGTACACAATTAAGAAAAACACCATCTTTTTAAGCTAACGGTGTATATTCTTACCTTTTCAGCATAATTCTGGGTAACAGCTGAAATCAGCTGACCAAGCATTTCTAGTTTGACTCAACCTTAAATACAAATACATAAAAAGATAGCTACTTGTAAGAAACAAGATGATCCCATTTCTAATCAATCCTCTATTCCACAGCTTGGAAAGAAACACCCTCTTTCAGGATAAAGTATGTGCTATTCAATGCTGGGCAACAAATTAGGTACAAGCCACCTCTAACACTGCCAAATTGGATACATACAATCCTCTGCAGTCATTAAAAGCAATGTCAGACTGTCAGATGCTCTTCTGCATCCTTAAGTTTGCTTTTATGGAAGAGTTGATCACTTTTTAGTTTCTAAGAGTTCTTCGTCATGCTTTACACTCGTATTTCATTTCCTATCTTTTCATTTGCAAACTTGAAAAGTCTTCACACACGCAGTGAACACTGAAACATAAATTTGTGCCTGAAAACCAAAATAGCTATGGTTCCTGGCCCATACAAATATCTAGTAAGTGGCCTGCCATTTCAATAGTCTTGAATCACCACCCCGTATCACCAGTAAAACCTTTTTCCTTCCATCTGCCTTTTTTGCTAGATGAAGCCTCTTTCTCTCAGGCCCACAATTTCTTCTGACTGACACAGTTCCCTCTGGAGATAGCACAGGGCTCCCATCAGTCAGAAAGGAGCACCAAAATCAGCAAGAGGGAGTCCTACTCTCGGGAGTAATCCTGCATGGTAAGTTCCTTAAACAAAGATATCTCTCACTGTATGGTTATACTATCTTACAGCTACCTTGAGAAATAAATAAAACTAAGAACAGCCACTCCCACAAATATCAGATAGGCTTTTGGGGATACTGCAAAATGTCAGAGCATTTGAAAAACATCACAATCTTTTTAACAGAGTTCAAATGTTCAGCTATACACAATGTACATCTTTAAAAATAATGCAAAACGTTTCCCAAAGTAACTGCAAGTTACTTTGCAAGTAACGATATATAAAGCATACCTACCTATCTGCCACAAGAGGCCTAGCTCCCTTTAAGGTGTGAGTTAAGAGAGCAGCACAGAGCAGATGCAAGGTGAGGGAGGCATGCATCTCATGCTAGCATGCTATACAAGTGAGCCCACAGAAAGGCTGTGCCATTTGTACAGCATTAAAAGTAAAACTTGATTTGGCACACAACAGATATAATCTGCTCCACAGCTGCTGGACTAGATGGCAAGGACTGCTCCGTGGCACCACCCCACAAAGAAAGTAGAGATGTAGCTTCTAATTCTCCCTAATGCATTCACCAGGTCACAGAAAGTTTCAAAACATTCCGAATGATTTAGGCAAGGCATGTTACGCACAGAAAATAAGCATTTTATTATTCATGACAAAAAGGCAGAATACTGAATACATCATCTTTAATTCCAAATGTAACTGGCTCTTCATCACTTTTACATATTTAAAAAAGTCAAAGTAATCAATGACATGTATAAACAAATGCATAATTTACAGAAAAATATTTAGGAAATATAACCAAATGATAAACAATAGCTTCCAATTAAACTTTACCAAATCAAAGCAGTATTTTTACTCAGAATGATGCCTGCCAAAGACAAATAGCAAGTCATCTAAACTCCCAACTCCTCTGACAATTTCTCTCAACTAGGTCACAATCATAGCCTCTTCTACTACTCGGAAGGAGGATGCTGTTACAGCTGACACTGTGGATAGGGGAAGTGCACACCACAGAAAGAAGACTGGGAATAAAATCCTTAGCAAGACATTCCAGCAACTTCATTTAACAATTGTAACATAACCCTATAATGCCTTTCTGATAGTTCATACAAACAATGACTAAAGCTGTTATCTTTATTTTCATTTACAGTATAATCCTGAAAATGCTTTCCCATTATCTAGTTTCTACCTTAAGGAGTTTGGTCATCAGACCTTCAGAAAAGACTATTTCAAGCTAGATTCATTACTTGTTAAAAATAAAACAGAGTCTTGCACATAAAGCTAATGTGCAATTAGCAGAACATCAAAATCATACTCATAACAGCTCTTTGGTTTTTCTGTTTAAACCACCTGTCATTACTAGGCTCCATTTTGTAACATTAGGTAAGTACTGTACAACTGCCTAAATTAAGACACCATCTATTTTACATTAGCAAAAATCAAATTTAAAAATGTTATTTGTGTAGCGTTAATGTGCAACTAGAACTGTCATTTAAGGTATTTGGATGATCTTTAAAAACAACAGACACCCAAGATGTGCTGTTAGAACTGAATGATAGCCAGAAGTTAGAATTACAGCTAATTAACCCTTAAAACTTTATGCATAGGCACTTAAACTAAGTACTACTTGGCACTACAAAGAACACAACCCCGTGAAGTAAATATGCAGTTATCACTCAAAGTGAGTTGAGTGAGCTTTTTCATGCAGTGAAGTAGTACTTTTTCTTAATCTGCAGCATAATTATTATTCAAATAAATGTCTTGATGGTATCTTAACACTGTCTTTAGAGACTGGGGTTCATCAGAATGACAAGTCTCAACCAGTACTTCTGATAGTAGATTTACTCTGTGTGAAATCAATTTTTGCTTTTCGTATTATCACAGTGCTGAAAGACTTCATAGTCCTCCCCCGCCACAGTGTTATAAGAACTCAGATCCTTTATTAGCAATGTATCAGCACCCTCTTTCCTGACACCTTTCTGTGGAACTTTTATCACAAGCAGTCCTATCCTTCAGATACTTTTGTTTCACTTCTTTGCTTTATGTCTATCAGAAGAAAAAAAAAAAAAAAAAAAAGTTTTTTTTGGCTTAGTTATCATCTGGTTCACAAAGGAAACTACAGCAATTAGAATTAGAATTTGGATAATTAGGCTGCAAGCATGTTTTGGCTGATTCAACTCCATCAACTGGAATGGGACAGCACCTACCTGCAGAGTAGACTGCATAGCCAGCAGCAACTAAGGCACAACCTAGATTATTCTCCTCATACAGAACATCAACCTCTAACCTCATTCCAGAGCCATAGTGCTTAAAATGGAATATGAGATCTGGTTTACTAAGAAGCTTTTGAAACAGAAGTTTGGCTTCCTCACTCCAGTATTCCCCTGTGGCAGGAACTATACCATGTAAAGAGCAAGAGTAAGCCAAGTGTGGTAAATAAGACAGACTTTCTGGAATAACTTTAAGTCTATGGATTTCCGAGCAGGGGATGCTTTTCAGAAAGCCATAATCAATAAATGTAAGAACAACAGACTGACTTGTAACTTCACTAATTTGTACTCTATTCCACTGTGCTTCTAGTCCAAACTGGATCAAGCAGCCGTTACCAGGAGACACACGTTCTTCCGGCAAAGCTGGCAAGTCATCAGGAACATCACAGAGCAGCAAAGACAAGTTTTTCATGGAATCAAATAAGTCTTCAAACTGGATGCTGAAGTTTGAAGGATCAGTAACTGCAGTTGCAAACCCAGGATACCTTCTGCCACTCTGCAGCAGCGTCCATGTGATTGAATTTATCCTGAATGACTCCTGAAACTCCATACACTCTGTATTACTGGATTTTTCCAGACCAACAACAGTTGTTAAGAGCTGATTCAAATATTCCTGAAGCAGAACTTTCCCTACTAAGATATCTACTTCCCAGATATGAGAAGATTCCAAGTATCTCAGAAACAAGATCTTTATTTCACCATCTAGGAGTGCATTTACTACATGGACAAATGGAACTTCATTCATTTTTTTTAACCAAATCCATTCACAAAGCACAGCTTGTTTAGGAATGCTTTTAATCTCATCACTGAGAATCTTTGCATTATTTAGGGACACCATCTCATAGTTGCCATAATCTATGAAAAACACTAGCATTAACCTCTCCCTGATAAACATCTTTATCACTTTTGATCGATACCACTTTAAGTTCCTTTCAGATTTTACCATGCACTCCAACCCTTCTTCAATGTTATCCACCGTAAGTAAACCACTTCTTTGTGCTTCTTTGAAAAGCATGACATTTAAATCACTCAGTATTTGCAGATTTTTAAGTAACTGTACATGAAATTCTCCACCCGCTGAAGCATTAATTATTTCTGCTCTTTCTACTTGTTCAGTATTTAGATCTTGAGGAGGGATGTTTAAGCACATTTTAGAATTATTTTCCATCTTAGCAGTCTGATTTTTTCTTTGACCACCTAAGTCACTCACAAACATTCTATCTTGAGGATTATCATTTGGTACCAGAATTTGTTTTGGCATATGTTCCCAACTATGCATCGGTTTGTTTTGCAAACTTGTCCTGCCACTTTTCTGCTGAAAGCCATTAGAGATAGACTTTCCATCACAAATTATATCTACTTTCCATTTCTCTCCATCTTGCTCTAAGAATTTGCAAGTGACTAATTTATTATTTATTTTGTTTACAAAATCGGAAGTACTTTCGTTAGTCCAGCTTTCATCAGGAGCACTTTTCACTGTGCTAAGGAAACAATGAATACTGAGCCTCGGCAAAGTTAACAACTTTTTCTGAATCCTGCAGATTTTGGAAAGGCTTACAACTGCTGTATTGCCATAGTCAATGAACTCCACCTCAAAGGAGTTTCCTGATTTCAGAGTTTTAGTAACTGCCCTATAGTAAAAACAGTCAATGGCATACTCTGCTAAAATGAGATCCCCTACCATGAGCTCACCTAAGCCATTTTCATGACCTATATTCACCATGCTTTCATTTAATTCTTCTGCTAGTTGAATTATTAAGTTTTCATCCTCTGCAAACTGAATATAGAAACTCGATGGACTATTTATATGAGAAATATACCCTGCTACTTCAGAATTCACCTGAATATCACGTTGAGGAAGACTGATTAATTTCGGAATATCTTCATTATCCCTTTCCTGCTGACCTGTATAATTTAGTTGTTCAGTACAAGATTCAGAGAGAGCATTTACAGTTATTTCCTTTAATCTTAAAGAAGGATGACACAGTGATTGAGAAGCAGACTTCCCATCCAGAGGTTTCTCTCTGTGCTCCGCAGCAGCACTGTAAGTTTTTAGAAAACTTGTTTCTTCACTGCCCTCTGAGATTACCAGCTTTGAGGACCCACAACACTGGTTTTGTGTTCTACATGTAATTTGCTCTTCATCTCCAAAATTCTGTCCATTATCTGCCTGGTAATATATATTGTCTACTTGAAATTCCAGTTCATTTTTCAATCGAATCCTTTCAGGACTTTCAACATTCACCTCACCATTATTTTTGTTATCTAAGTGGTGTATCGCTCCGTAACTTCCAACAAATTGTTCTGTATAATTTGTCACATAAGCCAATTCTTCCAGTATTTTTTCTTTAACTTTCTGACCTACTTGGAGCTGTCCATCATACAACTCCACAACAATCTGGCCATCTGATTCTCTGGATACAATTACAGCTTTCAGCAGCTTACCAAGGAAAGTTTCCTCAAACCACCTAATAACCCTTGCTGGAAATTTTGCATCCTTAAGATCTGACAGACAGCATTTAATGGCTTGCATGGGTGTGAATATTAAGTCAGCAGCAGAGTCTGGAATAGGCATCAATTGGTCTCTTTCTACCATATGCTTATTTCCAAAATCCACAAAGTCAGCACATAGATAGGATGTTGATTCCACAGGAAAAACCAAAGCTCTATAAAACAGACCATCTTCGAAATACCTGGCTATACATAATCGCGTACTAATGGTATCATATTTTGCATGATTTGCCATCTTACTTATTTCAGTAACATTTTGCATCAATGCCTCTATAGTTTCACTGTTTCGATTAAGCTGGCAATAGAATTTTGAAGGGCTATGTATGTGAGTTATATAAACCTCCTCCTCGCTTCCAATTTCTATATTAAAAGATGAGTAATAAAAACTGTACATGGAACCCAAAGGTGCAAGTCTTTGCAATCCAATATATTCAGACTGGTTGAGTCCACATTCCCCAAGAAACTGCTCCGCACTAATAAATGGAGTCTGTAAGTCAACTATATTGCATAAACAGTTTGGACTAGAAAGAATTAGAGCATACACAGTGCAAGTCAGCGGTCCTCTAGGAGCAGAAATGAAGTCGTTAAAATGTCTACACATGTCTTCAGGCCAATTAAGTGCATCAATCTGTATGGGTACATTTTTAAGCGCGCACTGAAAGGCTTGACTTTCCAGAGTTAGGAAATCTGGAAGGACAGCTTGAAGATCATTAAGTAGAACTCTTTCCCGATAACCATAGTCTACAAAAAACACATCAACTTCATTTGTGGACACTTGCTGCAAAACACTTGCTCTGTACCACTTCCCATCTTTGGGACATTTAACAACACAGGCAACTTGTCCAGTTTTGTAAGGAATGGTATGCTCTTTATAGTAAGTCTGGATTTTTTTCATTAAGGTATATAGCTCGGGCAGTTTACTCTGCAACTGGCATGAAAACTCTGCTGGTGAAACACTGTAAGAACATACCACTTCAAAAACAGCTCCTGGTTTAAACATAAGCTCTTTATAAGATTTTTTTTCCTCAGGTACTGGGACCTGGGCAAATGACTGAGACCTGACCTTATGATGTTCAGAGAGAGCATCTTTTCCAAAAGAGGACAGCGTCACTGATTTTTTCAGCCTAGAACATGTGCTTAATGTTTTTTCCTTTTGAAATACCTGTCTATTTTGTGATACATTATTTTTATAAATATCAGAGGTGCACCATGCATTTATGTATTTTTGCTTTAACTGGAGGGGATTCTGGACTTGACGTTTTTTTGACAGATTTAGAGCAGAAACTGGTCTTCTTTCCCAGTATTCTGCATATCCAGCTTGAGCCATAAGTGTGGCAACATTACTTTCCTGCAAAGTATTCCTGTACTGTACGTTAACAATGTATTTGTTGTTTTGCTTTCCAATGACCTGAAACAGCAGCAGTTTGTTAAATACAATCTGTTTGAAAAAATCTGTTTCCTTTTTAACCCACACATCTTCAACAGGAAAAGTGCAAGCAAGTTCACAACACATAGCTAAAGCTGGCAAAGTAGCAAACTCCGGAAGCAATGTTTTTACATCATAACAGGGTACTGTATCTGTATTCCCAAAATCTAAAAAGTAGACAGTAATGCTTACATGAAGCACTTCAGTGACAACACCCCGATAATAACGCATATCTTTGCTATACCGGGCACAGCACAGCAATCCAGGTTCTGGGTTTTGAAGGACCCAGTCATCAGCTCCACAGTGGTTATATGCATCTGCAATATTCTTCATCAGGGCTCGAAATTCTTTCTGATATGCACATGTCTGAATCCAGAAGTTGGATGGATTTATGACATATACCACAAAAGCAGTGTAAGAAGTATTCATCTGCATTTTTACTCTTTTGCAGTGGCTTGATAAAGACCTATCCCATTCAGGTAAGCAGTTCTTTGTCTGTTTATTTCCAGTGTGATTTTTAGATGAACTCCAGGCACGAGCTTTGTAGCTTACACCGATGCTAGAGATTTTTGTTTCCAAAGGTGGGACAAATGATGCAGCCGCCTCATTCAAGTTCTCTTGATGCTTAGCATTAATTCCAAAATTTTGACTTTGCAGCGTAATATAATACAAGTGTTTACTGGCATTGAATACATCAACACAGACACACACAGAAGTCTGTCCTGTCAAGGCCTGTATAAATTTTTTCAGCTGAAGATTTATTACCGCTTCATCCTGATTCCCAAAACAAGACAGTGCACATGGAAATGAAATCATAGGCAGCGACATGAACTCTGCTTTAAGTTTCTGAACACAGCTAGATGGCACAGCTTCGATATTACCAAAATCCATAAACCAGACTTCCATGTGGTCGGACAGAAGCTGTTTTATCACTCCTCTATGCCATTGTCCATTTTGCCTTTTAGCAGCACAAAGTAGCCCTAAACTATAAAAAGATGTATTATTCTCTGTACTGATTGCTTCATAGTACAAACGCATAGCTTCTGTCAAATTTTCCAGCTCTTTCTGCCGTTCCTGTATCTGACAGTAAAATTTACTCAGGCTTATTGCAACAGTTATTTTTACATTTACTTTACTACCAGCTGGTAGATGTGGAAAGAGATCTGGAACTGGCCAAAAGTCTGATGGTTTCTCAGAATTACTAAAAGTAAGCAATTCCTGGACTGGATGTTTCTGTTGCAACTGTGGCATTCTCTTAAATGTTTCTGGTGGAAACACTTTCAACATTTCTACAATAAGACAAAAGGAATCTCCATCAATAAGTTTTCCTAACTGCAGTTCAAGAATGTCACTAATGACCTTTGGTACTTCCAGAATAAACAGCTGGTATGATGTAACAGATTTCACATGACCTGTAATCTGCAATCCTACCAGTGATGAAAAATAGTTTATGGCTTTTGGACCCCATTTTTCTCCAAGAGGAAGTATGTTAGCAAAAATCCCCCAAACTACTTTTGGAGGAAGCTGAAAAAAGTCATCACCAGCAGAAGCAATATGTATTTCCTCAACCACTAGCACCTGTCCAGTGTCTATAAGAAAGGCCTTACAGATATTCTCTTTCTTTTCCAAAACTTTTCCTCTATGCCATTTTCCTTCCGCATCTTCCACCAAACAAGATCCACCAATGTCAACGTTATCTTTTACTTTGAATACACGCTGCATTTCATTTTGCAGTATGTAGTAGTCAAGTTCACACCCCACCTTGCATTGACCCTTGAATACTATGACCACACATTCCGGATGGCACTCTATATGAGTGATCTTCAGATTCATATCAACTACGTTTGGTGAAGGAGTCAGAGATTTCATTGTCTGCAAAGAGAAGGAGCAAGATCAGCCTGACAATTTTCCATATTTCCTTTATTAACTAATTCCTTATATGAAATCTGTTTTAAAAGTGTTTTAATGGCGTATTTTTACAGTTCCAGCTAGAACGTATACTGAACATGTAACTGTCACATTTTATGCTATTGTACTTGACACAATTCTCTTTTTATAAAGATATTCAGGTAATAACTGAAAAAAGTACCCCTAGAGTTGCTCTCATTGCTGCAGTCTACATTTCTCACTTGAGCATAATTTATCATCAGAAAGTGGCTCCCAAAATAATAAAGAGAAATAAAGATATCAGATACCTTGGTAAGGGGAATCACAAAGGCAGGAAGGGAAGGAGGCAGATAAGACCAAGAAAATATCTGTGTCTTTTTGAAAAAAATGTATTTCTGCTCAAAAAAAGTGGAAGGCAATTCACGTCCTTTATAAATCTCTGGTGATCTGATCTACATCCAATAAATTCAACCACAGTGCTCTCCAAAGGAGATTCAGAGTATCACTACTAGACCTGCAGTTACATGAACTTACCTGCAAAAGTATTTCTAGTCTATTTCTTTCTTTTTTAATATAGGAATTACCAAGGACTTCTCCTTTTTACACTGTGCTCTTTTTATGTGACTTTTCACGTTAATCATTTCTTCAAACCAATGACATCTAATGCTCTGATTTACTGTTTACTTCATCTCTTGAATTATATTCATTACACTATCACATATAGCTTTAGCTCATTTGAAGTTTTCTTAATTTCAAGGACATACAGAACACATTATCTACGTCTAACATTTCTGCCATGCCCATCAACTAACAATTGGGTCAAATATGTTTTGTACTGTCTTAACTTGTAGTGCTCTGGTTCTGACAGTTTAAATATCCTCAAACCATTCAAACTATGCCCTGACCTTCATCTATAATTCGGTCTTCAAGAAGAGTTTCCAATTTCATCCAAATTTGGACATTTCAATGGATCTACAATTCCACATTGTTTAAAAAGGCAATACATGCCTATAATTTAACCAAGAATCTCTATGAACTAAACCACTGTTCAAGTAACTATGGCAGTCAATGTCTGTCAAATGCAAAGACAGCTCATAAACACACAGACTGGGCAAAACATGCTTGATCTATGACTTCTTACATAACTTTAAAAGCAAAGCTTTCAATTTGAGCTACAAGTTATTAGTACAAGACTTTCCTCATCTTGCAAAAGATTTTTCAACATAATTGAATAGATGCTCTTATCGTAAGCATACATAAAGTAGCTAGTGACCACACATCTTCAGAAGAAATACTGATCCCTGTCATTCTTTACTACACTGTAAAGCTTACCATCACAGAATGGTTCAGATTGGAAGGGACCTTAAAGAGCATCTAATTCCAACCTCCCTGCCACAGGCAAGAACATCTTCAGCTGAAGGAAGATGAGATGACACTGTAGATACTTGACTTTTCAGAAAATAATAAATAAACAAACACAACCAAAAGACAAAACTAACCAAAAAAAAACCCAACGCTCTCAGTAAAAGCAGCACCAAATCCAGATCTGACTACACCTTCTTTAAGCAACCCCCTCTGCTTTGCGTTTTTCCCGGTAAAAAAAAAATAAAACAAAAAAAAAAACACAGAAAGCTAAGCTCTGTTGTTTTGTTTGTTTTTAAATGAATGAAAACAACCTTCAGAAAATGGTTTTGTCTACCTGGCAGGAACACCTGATCGTAACAGAGAGAATCAAATCATAGAAGGTGCATCACCAATGCTTTGCGAACCTCATTTCTTCCACTGCTTTCATTTGTTATGTATTCCAATTTGGGAATCAATGTTTTTTTCCAGTTATCATAACCCAAATAGCAGCATCACACCACAACAATCAAATTTTTAGAGTTTACAAAATGACTTCTTGCTCTTTACTCACCTTCTATACCAGATATGCTTATGCTTTCAGAACATACTTCTTAGAAGCCTCAGCCCTCCTAACAGCAGCTCTGCACCTCTCTAGAAGATAATAATAAATTCATAAGAAAGTAAAACTCTTGTTCTTCTCTAAACACTTCTCCTCTCAAAAACACCCTGAAGAAGTTCTTCACATCCAATTTAATGAAAACGTTAAGATTTCAAAAACCAAAATTACAAGACTGAACCCACTTTCCTAAAGTATACTAAAACCTTTCCGCACTGGAAGTTAGAAAGAAAAAAGGGAAAAAATAAAAGAGCAAAAAGAACACATAGCCAGAACACTATAAATACTTGCTAAACAAGACTAGTGACACAGCTATTCTTGTTTGCTGGGCTTCAGCCAGCCAAAAATCTATGATCTATCACACAGTGTTACAATGCAGATTTAAAGAATGATAAAAGAACTTCTGAAGTGCAACCAAAGGTAGGACAGGAGTGAGAGTCTAAGGGGTTTGCACACCCTCTGCAACAGCAGCTCTGAACAGGGCTGGCTGACACCCTGACAGAAGCAGGGTGTGGAGCTGGGCTCAAACCCACAACACACACGACCCTCAGGCAACCGCCACCCCCGAGCAGCACCAACTTTAACACTCACAAGCGTGAAAGGGACGTGGGAGAGCCATAACCACCAGAGCACGACCATTTCCCGCCACCTTAACGCCGGACTGACGAGCGATACACCGCGGCCACCACCCGTCCCACGCCGACAAAATGGCGGCGTACCCACTTCCTCACACACATACACACGCTCTTCGGGGGGCGGGAGGCGGGGCTTAGGGTTGATTGGCAGCAGCGCCTTGGGGGCTCCCAGCCAATCGGCACGGCGCAGCGCGGAGGTGCAGCCTTCATCTTGTGCTGAGCGGGGAGGGGGGGAGGTGTTTGGGGTTTGGGGGTGTCGTGCGTCTGCGGCTACAGTTTGTTGCTCGGGGTCACATTGGTGGTTTGTTTTGTTCGTTTGTTTTCTTATATTTGCATTTTGCATCTGTTTGGCATAACAGTCTTTAACCTTTTTTAAAGGTGCCTGTGAGTTGCGGGTCATCAGACCTTCAGGAAATAGCTCAAGAGGCTCTGAGAGCTTTCATTCTTTCCCATCATCAAGAATTTCTCCAGAATGGAACTGAGTACATCTTAATGGGAAGTTTAAATGTCCCACATCAGGATCTGGAGTATGGAACTAGGGTAGGGCCTTTACAAGAAAGTTGTGCTTTTATTTATTTGTTCATTCATTTATTTATTTAAAACTTCTTGTTCAGAAAACAAGTTTACTGAGGAGGTCAGAACAAGAAACTTGGTATGACGAACCGTCTTGCAAATATCAACAGATGTACAGTACTTCTCCCTCACAGTTTGAATTAATTTGTACATGTATAATAGTCTCTAAGGGCTTACCTTCAGTTTTTACAGCTTTTTGCCACAGGTCAGTGTTCTTGCATTGTAGTTGATATTTTCTAAACTGACAGGAGAGAAAAGATGCTTTTGCAATATCTAGATACAATAATCTGCAAGTACAGTTTACAGTGAAGTCTGGATTATATACGTTAAATGTATTATACCTACTTGAATTAACCCTAAAATTGAGAGCGGTTCTCAATTTTGCAGGTAAGTCCTCATGTCCGTGATATTCTACCTTTTTTTGTAAGATTTACTCAGAACGAAAAATGTACAGGTCTCTCACTGATACACCTTTAGCTTTATAAACCTGGAAAAAATGCCTAGTGTATTCTTGGATTATTATGTTGCCCAACAGTATGTCATTACTGACAGACTGCTTTGGAAGACTGAATTTTGTGCACTTTGTTTTGTTCTTTGATATAAAATAAGGGTATATGTATTCATTCTGAACTGTAGGGTTGTTTATTGTCTTCAGTAATGCAGTGTAGAAAAGTCCTATGGACATCCTCTGTACTCCAGTCTTCCCATTTTGGCTCTTTTCAGCTGCAGAACCTGTATGCTGTTAAACTGGCCTTGGCAATTTGAGATAGCAGCAGGGTTTCACATGCATGCTTGTCTTCAGGTAGTTTCTCATGAAGGCTTTCCTGCAGGAGGCATCTCACCCTCCCTGAACACCTCTAACAGGAGGTGCAAACTTAAGGAAACTTCTCAAATCTTGCAAATAAATGAGTCTGTAGCTCTAGAAATCTGGAACAGTAATTTTAACAGCTAAGTACATACCACACTTTTTTCATATAAATCTGTTAATTTGCAAATGCTGTATTATCTGCTGATTTGCAGGTACTGCATTTTGCATTGATGTACTGACAGGACTTTTTGGCTGTTCTTTTAAGGCTAGTCTAAATTTAAGGTTTCTTGAATATACATCTTATTCTAAAGATCTCATATGTTTAGCTATTTTAAACAGATGGGTGTCCAGTGTATTTCTAAAGATAGAATACTACTGTATTAAGCATAGTAATAGATGAATGAAAGTCTCGCAGTGCTGATATTTTCCCTTCTTTGAGGTGTTTTGAAGCAGTTTAACTAGATTAATCTAAGTATTTTACTTGGTGTTAGATTATCAGATCTCACATTCATCACATTGGTCTAATTAGGCTGTGTTAGGTAAGAATGGAGGTCATCAGTATCATGTTTATAGGGAGCAAAGGTAAGACCGAAATTTATAAAGAATTTACTTTATTGCAAGATTATAAACCTCAGACTAAAATTTACAATCCAATGTAGACATCTAGTCATCCTCTTCAGTGCAAAGGGAGAATGCTGCCTCCATATGGCAATAGGGAAGGAGCAATATTGAGTTTTTGAATACTAAATGTTACTATGGGATGTGGGGTGGTGCTATGCTTTCACCTGTAATGTAAGCTAAAGTCAGTGCTGTTCTCAGATTACAATCCAAAATTCACTCCTAAAGGCACGGAGCTATCACTGTTTTTTTTTTTTTATTTTTGAAGGCAGCAATATCTACATCCTTCCTTACTTAAATTACAGTGGCGATGGCAGCTGTAATATAATAATCCTAGGGCTACAACAGTCAGAAATGGATTCTTTCAGCATGACTGAGTTTAAAAACTGTGTGCCACTTCCCTGCAGAGTGCCTTAACCATGTGCAGTTATGCATGGTGGAATGCAGTTTGTCCCTCCTTTTTGAAGTTGTGCCACTGTGGGTGGGAGGAAAGGAAAACAGAAGATGACTGGACAATCTGTCAGAGCAGATTATATGAGGTAGCTTTCTCACCTTTTTCTGGGAAGAGAGAACAGCTATTTATGCCTTTGTTACAGAACTTTGCAATTTTACATTACTTCAGCCAGTGAAGGAATTGTGTCTTTTCTGACATAGGGTGGCATTTTGATAGCTCTTTGGTTTGCTTTGATATATATTTTTTTTCTAGACTTGGTATCTACATTGAAAAGTGTCAGGTGTACATAAAACATTTCCAAATCTCAAAAATTAGCTCCTCCAATAACATTTCTGAGATGTGAAGGGTCACTAGAGGCCTTTGTAAGCATTCAGGAAGCATATAATAGCCAAAAGCAGAAATAACGGTATTGATACAACCCATAACATCCCTACAGTGAACTATGACAAACTTGCAAAATCTACTGAATTTTTACATTTCAGTAGTGAATGTTTTAAAATACTGCTGAAACTGCATGTCAGTTAATACTAAATCTGAAGTGGTTTACCCAGTGTTGTTTAGTATGCAAATAGAACATCCAGCTCCAAGTTTTCAGTTTTTCCTCTGTTGAGCTTTACAAATGCTGTATTGCTGTTATTCCCACAAAAAGCTATGCTTTCATTCCTTGTTGTTATTGTGAGGTAACCATATTTTTGCTGTTTTATCCAGTATGGAAAGTTAACAAATTCTGGAAAGCTTATTTATATCACATTGACAGAAATAAAAGTAAAATAATACATGTAAGATAATACGAAAGAAGATTTAAAGTTGTCTTTTATTTGTGAGGCTTTTATTTCTTAACAAGTTTTGAATAAAAAATGTCTGTAAGATGAAATTCCTGAAGTGAGCCTCAAGCTGTATTTTGAATATATCAGACTGATTGACAAGCAGGCACTTCATGTGAGGCCGGAGTATTAGTCTTCTCTTCAGGAAATTTTTGCTGTTACTGTTACGTTGGCCTTAAAAACAGTTAATAGAAAAGTAAAACTTTTCACTAGAAAAGCCTTTTGTGCTAGTGGTATGAGATGGCTGTATGTACTCTTTTTTTAATTCTGTAAGAGATGACAATCTGACTGTTTTACTGTGTTCAGTATGCTTTCATGTTGAGTTTCTTGTGAAGAACTGGATATTAGTTTTCCTTGTGGATGGAAGTGTGCTATAAAGAAAGCAAACCTGTTCTTCTTACTACATGTTAGCACAGTATCATAAATGAAGTTCTACTGTCAGCTGTCTGCCAGGAGATAGAACATAGCAATGTGGGGGGTGAGCAACAGCTGAAAACACTCTACTGTTCAGAACTCTCTCCCTGGAGGGGACAGAACATAAGACAATGTAATCCTTTATTAAAAAAATAAAAATAAAAAAAAATAAAATGGGTGCTGAAACATTACCCAAAGGATGCCTTGTGGATGGCATAGACATTAATCTCCCAGTCTGAACACCAACAGTAGTCTCAGTAGTCTGCAGCCTTCCTAAAGCACCCTTGGTGGGTGCTAAATACGGATTTGATTTGATCTGAGCAGTTGGAAAAATCCTGGAGATACATTGCCATCAGGAGGATACCACATACGAATAGGTGAGGAATTGTCAGCTTCTCTTCTGTAAGAGTTTTAAAATAAGAGTGAACCTCACTGAATTCCTTGGAGAAGGGGGGGAGAGCTGGTTAACCACCTACCTCTGTGGAAGGCAAGAGTTGCGGTTTACAAGAAAGAGGGGAATATGTCCACAGCTGAAAGGAATAGAATGTTTTAAGACTTCATCCTATACTTAACATTTCCTTCCTGATGATGGTTCTGTAAATGATATTCTGACTGGACTGAATTTCATTCTGAAGCACCTGATACTCAGCAAGAATTATGTAAAAATCATAACTGCTTTGATTCCACTGGGGGAGAGGAGGGGAATTAGACAATGCACAACCTACTTTTAATCTGTTTTCTGGGACATGTCCTTTGTTGTTATGATTATTTCTGAATAATATCATAGAACTTATTAGAATAGATGACTGTTACACTTTTTCATTTTTAGGGACAGTCTGCTGTAACAAAGCACTTTGAAATTGTCTTCTATAGGATTTGTTTACAGGGCCATTACATACTAAAGTTTATGGGCGGAGGAACTCATTCTGCATGGTTTGGTTCCAGCCCTCTGACTTCAGAGTCTCATGAAAACTTGAAAATAAAGCAGTGTTTATAATAAAATAAAATAAACACAGCAGCCATTGATGTTTATTGTATGTAAAAAATTGCTTTTCAAAAAGGCAAAATAGCGTTCCTGTTAATAGCATTTGTGATTGTCTTTTATGAAAGTGTCTTTGAAAGGGAATATGTGTGTGACAGACAGGTATAACTGAGTGGCAACAGCAGAAATACAAGATGCTACAAAGTTCTGAAAATGAAGAAAGCCCCTTTATTTAAGATAAATCACACAGTAGGTGGAGCACTGTTTCCAGCTTAGATAAGCCCAGGATTGTTGTTTTAAATTATGAAATTTACATTAGAAGCAGTTGATATAAAAATAATCACATCATTCTGTTAGCTTTTCCAAAAAAGGTTAGGTCACAATCTGTTTAGAACTTTTCATACTGCAAGATCAGTATACCACTGTTTGTTCTTTCTTTGTTTCTGAAATCAATCCAGAAATTTTATTTGTTTGTTTTTGTAGTAGTCAACAGACTTAAAAAAACAGCAGGACTCTAGATGGTCATCTAAAACCAAAAGTTAGTGTGCTTTTTCTATTTTCTCCTTTAAAAGTGTATCCTCAATGGGTCCTTTTCATGTTTCTGTTAACTTGAGTGAAAGCCACTAGGTGGCAGGAACAACCACAAGTTTAGCAGGGTGCTTGAAAATATGCTTGTATTAGTTCATTAGAGGAAGGAGCACTGGAGTGATTAATTCAGCCTGATCTATAATGAACTATAAGAATGGATGTGCTGCAGAGTTTCACTACAAGGGTCATCACATTAATTGCACAATTTGAAACCCACATTAAATATTTTCAGGCAACCTGGACTAACTGAAATATATTTAATTTGCTATACCTATTTACCTAGTACACGGTCAGACTTTCATTTCAATTATTTTAGTAAATGACATGTCAATCACACATCATACTTCTGTTTTATTATTATTATTAATGTATTTTTAATAGTTGCTGCTACAAATATAGTCATTAACTTAGCAGTTTACATATCAAAAAGCATAGCATGGAGACAGCTTTTATGAAATACTTTCATCAGTAGGTAGTAGTTATTGCATCTTAAAATACACGTTCCACTTCTTAGTGGCAATGACTCTTAGAGAAAGGAGGAGAAATGCCCATTGCCCAGAACGTACAACCATTTTACAGTTGAAAGAGCAAATTGAGACTTGTTCTTAAACGATGGAAGAAAGCATAAAGTAGAATTTCTGTTAATTGGGGCCACCCAAAGCAGATGAGTTTTGTTGTACTAACTACACCATACCAGTACAGCTATGTAGATAAAGTCCCAGTATTAGTAGTTAGGGTGAGTTTCTCTACTGTGCAGTTTCCATTGTGCTGTGTGGTAAGGCCATGCCACTGTATCATCTTCCATGTCAGTTAGACATAATGTAGAGCTGTGTATAAGAATCATAGAACAGTTTGGGTTGGAAGGGACCTTTAAAGATCAAAGATCCCTGCCACAAGTGGGGACTTCTTTTACTAGACCAAGTTGCTCAAAGCCCCTTCCAACCTGGCCTTGAACTCTTCCAGGGATGAGGCATCCACAACTTCTCTGGGCAACCTGTGCCAGTGCCTCACCACCCTCAGAGTGAAGAATTTCTTCCTTATATTTAATGCAAATCTATATTAGTTTAAAACCATTGCCCCTTGCCCTATCACTACATGCTCTTGTAAAAAGTCCCTCTCCATCTTTCTTACAAGCTCCTTTTAAGTACTGAAAGACTTCAGTGAGGTCTCAGTGGAGCGTTCTCTTCACAAGGCTGAATATCCCCAGCTATATCAGCCTGTCGTCACAGGAGAGGTACTCCAGCCCTCTGATCATCCTTGTGGCCCTCCTCTGGACCTGCTCTAACAGGTCCTCATCTTTCTTGGGCTGGGGAGCCCAGATCTGGATGCAGTACTGTAGGTGGGGTCTCACGGGAGCAAAGTATAGGAGGAGAATCATATAACCTCATTAACTTAATCTGCTGTGCGGGTTGAGAGAATCTCAGGCTCCATCTACGTTAGCAGTTCCTGTGACACGCACAGAGTAGATCTGTAAAGAGAAGTGATTGGTGCTGATGACCCAGTATCCACATCAAGTGGATTTTAAAGCCAGAGGGATTACTTAAGGTAAGCTCTAGTGCGGTCACATAGACTGGATGCCCACTAGAATTTTGAAAATAATTTTTTGAGTTAGTTTCATTCCAAAGGATTCAGGTTTGCGCACACTGAGACAGGTCTGCAGTGCTGAAAAAAACTGAGGTAAGTGGGGGTGGAGATTCATCTCCTGTTCTAAACTAAATATAATGTAGAAGCACCCACAGGGAATCTACACTTATCTCTCAGTGGGTAGATTCCCAGTTCTTCATCATGGCAGTGGAAGAGAAAGGCTAAGGGAGAGGCTGAATATCACTACAGGAAGAGGAGTAATCAGCTTCAAAATAGAACCTTAACAATTTTAGTTCTTTAGATTCAAAAGTGCTATTTCTCATAGTAAATCTTGTATTTCTAAAGCATGTAAATCAAGACGTCTGGGATTTTTTATATACTGAGATTAGTTTTCTGTGAGGGAAAAATGAAGTTGCATGTGTGAGGGCAATTCTGTTATTATTGAATAATATTTCAATATTGAAATGCATCGGAAATACTGAGTAATAATAATAATTCTGATGCATAGTGGAACAATCTGTCGCAGGTAGTGATGTTGGATGAATTGTGAGTCGTGGGATCACAAGAACTAAACGGTGGAAAAGAACCTTCTCAATCGTCTAGTTTTCTCTAAAAAGACAAACTGAATGATCTAATAGGTTTTTAACATTATTCATTTTTATGGTCCATATCGATTAACTAATTCTGGCCCGAGCCCTACAAGCTGGATGTGAAGAAGGAAGTTTAGCCTCTTGCAGAGTTTAATGAACACCGTGGGGTGTCTGAAGAGGTACATGTTTTGGGTTATGCAGGTCTGACGACACTTGTATGGTCTTAAATCATGCTCACTTAAAATTTTAGCAGACCTGTGTGTGAATTTTACACATTCAAGTTAAAATCAAACTTTCCACAGTATTAACCAAATAATTGTTTTGGCTCAGACCCTGGCTATGAAGGTATCCACTGAATGCATAAAGTTTAAGGATGGCAGTTTTACCTGGAATCTCTGCACACACTTTTCATTAAAACATTAAAAAAAATAAATAGTAAAGGAAAAGGCTTTGATTATTTAAATTTCTTCATCTCAGGTTCAGGTCTATAATCTATAAAAGACTTTTTTATTCAGGAATGTTGGTTATCTCTAATTCCTGCTGTAGCGGTGCTCAGCATCTTTTTGAAGCCGAGGTCTATGGTTTTAAGCTAGTTCCATGTTTGTTCTTTTTTCTTAAAGGCCTTGCAGTGTTAGACTTCAATGTTAATCATTATATCCATCTTGTTAAATATTTTCCATCTTGTCTCTGTTTACAAATAGAATTAATTCCCTAAAGGTGTTTTCTGGCATTTGTCATCAGTCATTTGCATGAAATTTGAAGTCAAAGTGCAAACAATAGCAGTGGTCATTACAACATGTGCTTGCTTTTCATATTTTCTGCACAACCTGTTCTCTCATACTAGTACTCTTGGATGTTCATATGTATGTGTGTGGCCTTTAATACCAGTTTTTAGTGAGTGGCCAAATCTTACCTTTGGATAGGTGCAGGAAGCGTGCTGTTCACTGAGATGTCTGCATACATTATTTTACCCACTGAGGTTAGTTTAGACAGATTTTATGTTAAAACATCTTAAAACATTTCTTGTTCATTAATTATTCTCTGGTAAATTTTAGTTATTTATACAGCATAAAGCAAAATGTATTTCTGCATGATGGGTCTTTCAGACAATACTGGAAAAGTATGGTATACTACAGCAGTTTTAATTGCTGCAGGGTGCTGATCCATCCTTGGAATTCAACTACAGGATTTTGTCATCACAAGTATTAAAGGGGTAAAGACAGGCTGAAAATCACACCAGCACCGGGGGGAAATTTTGTCCTTATTGAAGTCAATGGCAAAAGTCCCATTGACTTCACTGGGGCCAGGATTTCACTCCATATATTTAAGGAACAAAACAAAAAAAAAAGTATTACATGTGTTACTAATACTGTGTGAAAAGTAATATATATATATATATATATGAGTATCTGATTGGCTTTTCATTGGTTTTGTTACAGATTCATTTTGAGTCTCTTGTTCACCTAAAGCACAAACAATATATATGAAGTTAACACTTTAAGGTTTGATTGCACAGTCAGACTTGCAGAGATGGATGACTCTCATTGAATTTTTCATCTGCGAATTTGAATATAGGATCAAGACTTGAAAGATGACAGTAATGTTATTGAAAGGTAGAACGTACTCAGTAGCATGATTTTTTAATGTGAAATTCACTCACTCTTGACCCAGAGTTTGGCCACATTCAGGAAATTATGTAAGTCGCACCTCCCAGTCCAGACTTTGTGCTAAGCTCTTTTCCCAGCATTCAGTCTACTCTTAAGTTTTCCCATCTCTGTCATGTAAAGTGGTATTTCTGGGCAGGTGGAGATTTCTGCTCCATATACTTTACTTTTACATGCAATCTAAGCCATGTAAAACACATTCAGGCCATGTACATGCTAGGTTTTTAGTACCAGCTCAACAGCCTCAGTGCAAAACCTGGTCCCGTTATGCTCTCCACAGATGTGCTCAGACGTTTACCAGTGCATTGTACCTTGGTTTCAAAACAGCAACATCTAAAACAGTGGCTAAAGAGGCTAAATAAACATGGTTCCAGTACTACCCTGTGGATTTCCATATAAATTCTTATAATAGCACTTTTTTTCTATATCGATTTCTTAGTTTAGAACATTCCCTGTTACCTTATTAAGAAATCATAAAGCACTACTGGATATCGTTAACAAAGTGTTTCAGATCTACATTAAGAATGGATTCCAAGTACAGAGAGAGCCAGTCATCTTCGAAATGACCACATTTTCAAGGGGAAATTGTGCACAGTTCATGTACGGCCCATATGTACACAAAATTAGTTTTTCTCTAATTCCCACATCCTGCTGAACATCTATATCACTAAAGTGCTTGCACTTACGTTTGATATAATCCACAATCATACCTTGACATACTTAATGTAGCAAGGCCACTACACAGCTCTCTACCCCTTTGTGGATGGAGCTTTGACAGTTAAAGGAAAGAAACAGATGGGATGCTTCATTGCCTGTGTTGTTTGAAATATTAAGGCATTATCTCAAGGTTAAATTTAGATAATATTTTCTGAAATGTGTACACATGTTATTTTCAGTAGGAAGAGAAAAAAATACCCTAATTGAAATCAGTGACAGATTCGTCTGTCATTAAATGATTAAACTCATTAAATTATTAAATTTGTTAAAGTCAGAATGGTCCAAATTTTATATCACAGGTCTGACTATTTTATGATGATTTTTACATGTGCAGTAGTCCTTTGTCATGAGTCAACAAACTCTCTTCCAAAAGTCCTGGGCATGATCATAGACTCAGCTTGGGACTATTTTGCAACAGAGTTGGATGGATGTCAGCCTGATTTAGAGACTGAGGAAGTTTCAGTAATGAGGATGCAACTGAATTACAGCAATTGGATGCAGGGGCAGAGAATAATCCCTTGGCACGCTTGGTGCACAGAAGTAGACTCTCTGTGCAGATACCTAAGGACATAATTTCATTCCCACACAAAAAAGTACACAGTGACTTTTCTAGGTATTTCATTGGCAAACTGCAATGTCACTGCCCTGACTAACGTAAAAGAAGGGCAGCCAAGTGGGCAAACTGCATTTTGGGGTGCATTAAACCACAGTGTGGCCAGCTGAACAAACAAGGTGATTCTCCCACTGTATTTAGCACTGGTGGGACCTCACTTTGAATATTGGGTACAATTCTGTTCTCTACAGTTTAAAAGGGCTGTTAAGGTACTTGAAAGTGGCCAGAGGAGGGCAACAAAGCTGGTATGAGAGCTGGAATGCACATCCTTTGAGGAAAGGCCAAGGACACTTGGGTTGTGTGGTTTGGAGAAAAGGAGGCTGAGAGGTGACCTCAGTGTTCTCTGCAGCTTCCCAAGGAGAGAAGGTGGAGAGGGAAGTGCCGGTCTCTGCTCCTTGTCAGCTGCCGACAAGGGAGTGGCATAAAGCTCTGCCAGGGAGGTTCAGGCTGGACATTAGGAAAAACATTTTTACTGTGAGGGTGGTCAAACACTGGAACAAGCTTCCTAGGGAGGTGGTTGGTGCCCCACGGCTGTCAGTGTTCAAGAGGCATTTGGATAATCCTCTCAGTAACATGCTTTTGCTTTTTTTCTTTTAGCCCTGAAGTGGTTGGGCAGTTGGACTTGATATTTGTAGGTCCCCAATTTCTCTTGTGTATGAAGAAAATTGCTTTGAAGCTTAGCTGACAGGTTGTTTACTGCAGTTTTCTGTGTTACATGGGATAATGCAAGGGACGGGGAAAGGTAGGGGGAGATTGAGGTCACATTCATGCAAATGGTCATAGTGGTCCATGGAAAATATTTTCTTTCATGTGTTCTGTGTCAGGATGATCTTTCAGTTGAACGGGTCAGTGTGGTCTGCAGTTGAGCATTATCAGTTGATCTGAGCCCTAAAGTGTTTGCTTTGAATAATTCTTATCATTTTTCCCCCCCAAAAGAATTACACAACATGCAATACCTCTAAAAAGTCTTACCAGGAATCTTTTGAAGTAAATAAAATATATTTTTGCAGTTTAAGGCTTGACTAAGCAATTGACAAAATTATTTGAGAACTGTATGCCAATGGAAGCACAAATCCAGCAAAATAAAAATCAGAATGTAAATATGTATTGAATAGAAGCACATCTGTAAACATAGTAGCTTTAAACGTGATAACATGGGTAAACAGTAGGAAGGATAGAATTGCACAGACTTCATCATGGATTGTGCAATCGCGCTGGGGACCTTAGGCATGTACTTCAGTTACTAGCCTGCTCTGACACCCACAGTCTCCAAGTAGTGTATTTGGTGCTTGCTGAAACCATTCTCCACTGCAGTCATACCTTCGGTTGCAGTGTCAGCATACATGAGAGAAAAGCTGCTGTAACTTCCCACAAAATAACTAGAATGAAAATCAAATTATGTACTGGGTGCTTTGAGTTGTAGATTCATGAATGGATAAAAAATAATAATTGGACCCAAAGATTTTCCATGGGGGGAAAAAAAAAAAAAAGTGAAGGTTCATATTTTTCTCAATATTTTTGGCATTTTCTGTAGAAAACACAAATACATATTTGAGAGCAATTAAAACATTAAAAATTGAAAGTCAGACAAAAGTATGAAAAAATAATTATTTTCTGTACAGTCCAGAAGTATGCTAAGAGCTTTGAGAGATTTGGGAGTTTTGGTTAGAAATGAAGGAAAAAACAGTCTTAGTAGGATCTTTGTTTCAGTTTTATATTTTCTATGAAGACTAATTGATAATGTTTCTGTCCCCTTTGCTATGAGACTGATTCAGAACTCTGACCTGATCTGCCTTTGTCCTTAGCTTTGGTAGAGGGGAGTGAGACCAGGAAATTCCAGCACTGAAAACATACATAATGCACTGATACAGATTTTGAAGCTACATCAAACTTCACAGCTTAATGTTTTTTGAAGCTCTGTAAACTTCCTAGATTTCTCTTAGACAAAGCCTTTCTAGTTTGCATTTTAAATGTCGAACTGTCTTCCTGGTATCATGTCCCTATCTTTTCAAAGTTCTTTTCAAGCAGACTAACATTTTTTCTCTTTAGTTCTGCCACATCAAACTTACTTACCACGGTGTCTTAGAGTAAGAGTGTTCCCATAGATGCCTTTGAAAGCATAAGTGTGGAAACAGCCCAGTTCTGACAAAATTATTTTCAATTATAGCTTTTAATATATATATTAAAAACCTCTAATTATACTTTGGAGTTGAATCAGTAAGCTTGACACCCAAATCAAGTGCTAAGTGAGGAGCAGAGCTTGAACACAGTGCTGGGATACCAATGGTTCTCAAAGATCAGTTCAGCACACATCCACCTGTAAGAACTGAGTTAAAATTTTGTCTTGAAAGATTTTTTTTTTTTCTTTTTTTTTTCAACCTGGATAGGAAAAAAGCTTATAGAATTAGCCACTAGTGATACTTAGTATCATGTAAAGTGGTGACTGGACTGTCATTTTCTATCAAACTAAGAGGAAACTTGCAACAAGAAAATCCTACTCTACATTTTTATTTCCAGCTGCTTCAAAATTTAGAAACTTGATCATTAGCATATTTTAAGTATGCCTGCTGTAAGAAAGATTAACTATAAAAGAAATTCCTAGCTGCTTTTGAAATGTATTATTTTATTTTCCCTCTTAGGAGATGGTGAAACATAAATAGGTGCTAATTAAGTCTGTTTGTCCAGATGGATTGAGGCTAAATTTCAAGACTAATTTATCACCTGATAAAACAGTGACTTGAGAAAAGGATCCTTGCAAACAAGCCTGAAAGGTAAGGATGATTTGATAATTTTAAGGAAAAAAAAAAATCATATACATTTTGCAAACAAGCTTCACAAACAGGTCTGCAGAAATATAGGCTAAGGTGTAATTATGCTAGTCTATGTGACTGTTCTCACATGAACCTTTCCTTGGAATCGATAAAGTCAGTCATGCTTATTTCAGGGAGTGAATCATTGAAGATAAAATGTATAACTAATCAAATGATATAGCAGAATAAACATAGATCGTTCAAGCTGCAAAACAGCACTTTAAAAATTGGGAGACTGTACCTTGAATTTGGTAAGTACATAAACTAACTATTTGAGCTAACTCATATCTTTATTTTTATCATTTTATCTCCATCAATTCCTAAAGACATAAATAATAATGTGCAGAATTGCTACTCATAAGCACAAGCTCTCATGTAAAAGAGAGCTGGGAACAGTTTCGGTAAATAAGCATTTTCTTAAGGAAGACACCACCCACTTAACACTTAAATGATACAATATGTAAAGGAGTGAGTGTGTTCTGTTGTGTCCATGTAGACATTTTTAATAGTATTCCTCATCCTAATTCTATGAAGTGAGTGCAGATGAGGAATGAGCTGTGTACGTATTCTTCATCACTCCTAAACATGCTCGGAGCTTAGTATTGGATCATAGTGTCTTACTTTTCATTACGTATTGCAAATCCTCGATTTATTTCATAGCAGTCTTCAAAATTGCTATGTCGCCGTTCCTCATAGAACATTGCAATGTAATCAGTGATGGAATTAATTACACTCATTGCCTTGCTTGGCTGTAGGAGCTACTAATTTGCATTTTTCTTTTTCTGTGTCAGAGATCCGGATACTATCTTTTATCATTTCAGTTGACTTTTTGTTCTCTGCTTACCAAGGCAACTGGTCCAGGTCTCAGACTGGTAAATAATATCTATTCATTACAATAAAGTATTTCTGTTTTGTCACAAATAGATATCACAGAGCTAAAAAACAGAGATGTTACACTGAAAAATTTTAGATTAATATCAACACCCTGTCTTTACATCTGTGGGTACTCCTCATCCCTGTGGTTTATCCTATGAGTCAATTCCAGGATCAGAGGTAGTGCAAACACAAAAAACATCTAGCAAATTTCAGAGTTCTTCTCATAAATAGCAGATTTTTGTGATGAATTGCACTGCATGTTGACTGTATAGCACAGGCATATATTCGTTGCCCATAGGCTACTCTTGCCTATACCAGAAAAGTAACTTAGATAGTGACTGGAAGTAGAAGGCTTTCATCTGATCAAATTAAAATTTGGGTAAAAACAGGATGCAGACTGCATGAATTGATGACAGCATTTCTGTTCCTTGCCTTCAGTTTCTAGTTTCTTAATATCTCACTAATCATTAGACTACTACCTACCTGCCTGTCACATGACTGGAAAGAGGACTTCATCCACCTCCAATAAACAGCACATAAAAGCTAGCAGCTACTGTGAGCACATCCAGCCTGCCACTTCTGTGAGGCGTGAGAGAAGTGGAGGCACTAGAAGCAGGCCAGATAGTCACTTAAAACTGTTATAGCCCATTCTCCTCACACTAAGCTCTTTTCATCTAAGCATGGCAGTGATTGTAGCTGTCTTAAGCAGAACGTCTACGGTCAGTGGAGTTTAAAAGAATAACCCTATTTTGGATTAAGAGGAAAGCAAGCTGCACTTTTATGGAGATTTCAATGTGAACAAAACAACAGAGACATCATTTTTCCAGTAACATCTTAAAATTAGAGAACAATCATGAGCCAATTACTTTTAAATATACATAGGAGAGCATTAGCGGTATATTTTTATAGCATACTAGGTCCTGGAAAACCACAATGCAGACAGTCACACAGGGCTGAAAATACAACAGTGGGAGCTAATGATCAAAAAACCTAAAAGTGACAGCAATGTCTGTAACTGAGAAATTAGAAAGTGAAGAAAAGTCATAGGGAAAGCAAAAAGATAAGGAGAAAAACATGTTTGGGAGACTTACAATTTTAGAAGTTTTAAACAACAAACATGGTCAGTGAAGATATGTTGTCAATAACAATGCAGAATACACAGAAGTTTTCTAGAAATATTTTATTTTCATTTTGGGAAAGTATGCTAGGTGACTATAATAAGGTCATGCTCGAGTATTTTCCTCTCTAGCAGCAACTAATGAAGATATTAAATGTCAGCTATTACAATGCATACTTTCAAATAAGCACATAGGGATGTGCTTGCATCCATACTTTTTTTTTAAAAAAGCTGCTTGAGGAGGTCTCTGTGTTTTTAATGCTGATTTTTATAAGTCTTCAATCACTTCTTAAGGACTGGAAGAAAGCTAGCATAGTGTCAAGAAGTGGCTATTTTTTATTTAGACTGTAGCAAGGTTTCGAAATAATGTTCCATAGCAACTTGAGACCCAGCTGGGGAGGTGTGTTCTACGTGTGTTCATTGTAATGTTGGCTAGACCGTAAGGCTTCAGAGAGTGGTTAGTATACAATATAGTCCACTATTGGTGGTTCATTACTAGTGGTTTTCCTTGGGGCTCAGTACCAGGCCTGAAACTATTCAGCACTGCCAGAGTCCAATACTCACTGAAACTCATTTGGATATTCTATTCATGGGGGTTGTAACATTTAATATCAAATTTACTTCTTGAAAGATATTTGATTGTTCACAAGATTTTGATTTAGAAATGCAATAAATGTTCTGAAATCTCTGTACAAGCAATTGCAATGTGCAGTTGGATCACAGTACAAATGTAATTCCCATTATCAGTCTCTATGCTCAACTGTCACAATGCTGGAAATCCCCAGTCACTGGGAATTAACTGGGTTGAAGCCTGCTCAAACCTGTTGCTCTCTTCAAAATTATTTTGCTAGCTTTTTAAATTGTATACTCTTCTGTTGAGCCAGCTATTCACACCCCACATGCTAGTCTGGCTAACACAGAGATGGATTCACACTCTTAATGAACTCAGGGAGAAACATTTACACCATTAGTTTGTCCATTCAACTGTCGATAGCTGTTTATCTAATAAAAAGGCCATCCTCTAGTCCATTGGTGTTGAGGTAGTCAGCTTCTTTGCAGCAGCTGTGGTTAGCCCCATCTGATATTACTCTCTAAGCTTAATCAACCATGCCTATCTCCACTGAGCTGTCTTTCATTTTAGGAGTTTTTTCAGCGAGTCAGTTCCACATCTAGAGTTTTAATCAGTCACAAGCATCTTCATTAACAACCTGGAAGATGGAACAGAATGCACTCTTAGCAAGTGACAACAAATGGAGGGGAGGGATTGGTAGGCTGCAGGGCAGGGTTGCTACTTAGAAGGCCTTGGACAAACTAGAGAAGTGGGCTGACATGACTGTTGTGAAGTTCAGCAAAGGTAATTACAGAGCCTTGTATCAGAGTGGAATGAGACTGTAACAGAACATTCTGGGATCTCACTTGACAGAAACCAGCACTGCAGGAGAGGAACTGGTAGAAAAGTTGAACATAAGTCAGCACTGTGACCCTCCAGCTGTGACAGCCTGCCTTATAAGGGGCTGTTTTAGAAAGAGAGCAGCCATCTGGGGTGCTGTGTCCTCTTTGATGAACTCATCTTTGAGATAAATGGAGCTATGCTCTTCTCAGGGATGACCAGTGGAAAGCTGAGGGAAACAAAACACAACAAGGGATATTTCAGAGATATAAAGAACAATATGGAATTTGAACAAATCATAGGACAGATCTCCCAGGGAGATTGCAGAATTGCCATTCTTTAAGATTATTCAAGTCAGCTTGCCCTAAGCAACCTGCTCTAACTTCGAAGTCAGCTCTGCTTTGAGAAGTGATTGGACCAGGTGACCTTCTGAGATCCCTGTCAACCTAATTTACACTATGATTCTGTGATCTAACCAGTAAAGGGGATCAATCATTCAGCGCTCAACTTCCTGTCACAGTTTATAGACTTTCTTATACACAGTTTGACTGCTAGGGTTCTGTTACTGCCAGAAATCAAGATGGAAGAAGGCAGGTAAGATACTTTTCCACAAGAGAACTTGTATGAAAAAAACAGCAACTAAGAACTCAACTAGACAAACACTACAGAAACCCTCAAAAATATGAAGGAAATGTAGAGTTAGTGGCACAAATTTACATAATATTTGACCTACGTTCATATAGAATATAAGATTTTAAAAAGTCTTGTATTTGGATACTCCAAATGTGAAAGATGCAGCTTTTGAAAACACTCTTCAGCTGTCTCAGTCAATGTTTTTAAATGCCCATAATGTCACAAAAATGCCTCTGTGTTCTGAACTCATCTTCAAAATGTTTCATTTTCAGAACAAAAGGACTAATATAGTCTTGAAAATACCTTCTCTCCTTAAGTTTTAGTTACTATAGTATTACTAAGAACATTTTCGTTCATGTTTATTCTTTTTAAGTAAAATATCCAATGTAACATTCAAAGTGTATCTTCACTAAAATCGTAAATGATTCATGCATCATTTTTTCTTAACTATTGGTAGAAATGATAAATAACTGATTGTTGTAGGATTTTTTTTCCTGAAAGATAGGTGATTTGCTTTTGGCTCCCTCTTTTAGCAGTCCCGTTGCCCTATCCTTTGGTAGGGTGGAGCCAGGGTTCCGCTACTCATTTTCATCTATTTCCTTCCCACATGGGGTTAAAAGAAATGAACATGGACTGAGCCGATGTGTGTGTAATGCAAGAGAACCAATAGTGGGGCAGAAACATAATTGAAGTTAGGCCATATCATAGTCCTATTCCTCAGTACATTCTTAAGCCATGAAACCACTGTGGTTGTCATAAGAAGTTAAAGAAAAACTATTATTTGGAAGAAGGAGGACTTGGTTACCACTTACCTATGGAGTATAGCGGTCCTGGGATCAATTAGCTAGTATCACAGTGACAGCTCTGAAAATTGAAAATGGACACAATAATGATGAGATTTTGAATAAATTGCTACTGTTTCCTGGTAACACTCAGACTATTATCTGGGAGTGGAACAAAAGTCAGTTGTTTTCTTTACAGTCTTAGTCAGAAGCGTGAGTATAAACAGCTGTCGATGAGTGTATACTTGTTCACTTACTGTCTCACTTTCCTGACTAAATGTATAATTTCTCCTCTGTATTTTTCCTTTTCATAGTCTAATCAACCAGTGGAGAATGAAGTAATAGGAATACTTATGGTCTCTAGTTAATGGTAGAACAATGAAACCATCCTAGATACGATGTTCCAGATTAATTTTCATTGAAGAGACTACAACTCTATCTCCTTGTACTGTATACTTTATGGACTTGGAGGAGCTAAAATAAGACGGACTCTGTAGATGAAGTACACTGTAGCTGGTTCTTAGCCAAAAACAACTTTTGACAAGCACTCCTGTGAATTTTTTCAACTGCAAAACCTGTGCAGTATTTTTACAGGGAGCAAGTAGTCTTATCAATAGTGCTGACTCTACCAGTGTTTATCAGTATTGTGCATGTAGGTTAAAACTAGTGTCAGTAAGTGAATGAACTCAAGCCTGAAACCAGCGTCTGCCTGTACCTCCTGTTTATCCCAGTCCTTATCAGAGAAGTTATAAAGAAGCTGTTTTTTCTGAGCCCATTTGGATTATAAAGAAGCAGCAAGAAATACCATGCTTTTATTACTAGGATCCTAGATACCTGGACTTTGTACGTAACAAATCTCTGTTGGCTGCAACCTTTGCACAGCATAATAAATACGTTTGCTGCGTGGCAATGAGCTCATAGAATTATTAGTAGAAAAACAAATAAATGTTTTGAAGTTAGTCATGTAAAACTACCCTTAAACACAGAAGGAACTGTTGCTTTATAGCAAGTGTATGCTCTAATTGATTTGAATAACAAAATTATCTTAATAGAGGAAAAAAATCTTTGTCTTTCAGTACTGTTACTCGTACTTTTATGACTGTTGCCATTTCAAACTCAAACACAGACGTTGTATGTAAGTTTAAAAAAGTACCTTTTAACTAGAAAAACAACGTAATACATGGCAACTGTAATGTCAGGTGTACTTTGAAACACTTTTTGGAAAACCAAGATCTGATAAAATAATTCAAATTTTATTGTATTTGTTTTTACCTTAACTTTTTTTTTTTTTTTTCCCTGAGAAAAACAGAGAAAATATACACAAGATTTTCATAAATTTCCCCTTGGAAATTGTTGGTCAAATAAACATTTCCTATAGCTATGGCATTTGCAGTCAGAATTTTTAAGGGAATGGGCCTGGAATAGGATTTCTTAAAGCATCCAGGCAGCTAAGTACAAGTGGCATACCTGTAATCACATAAATGAGTGACGTAAATGGAAGACATTGAGTGCCTTTTTTCATCACAAGATGATGAAATGCTTTTGGAAAGCTGTCTCTAGGCTTTAATCTATTTTCATAGAATCATAGAATAAGAGAACAGCTTGGGTTGGAAGAGACCTTAAAGATCATCCTGTACCAACTCCCGTGCCATGGGCAGGGATGCCACCCACTGGATCAGGTTTCCCAGGGCCTCATCCAAGCTGGCCTCCAGAGATGGGGCTTCTCTGGGCAACCTGTGCCAATGCCTCACCACCCTCTGTGTGAAGAATTTCCTCCTAACATCTACTCTAAATCTCCTCTCTTCTAGTTTAAAACCATTCCTCCTCATCCTGTCAATATCTGATTAATCAAAGAGTTGCTCTCCATCTATTATGTAAGTCCTTTTTAAGTACTGAAAAGCTGCAATGAGGTCACTCCGGAGTCTTCTCTTCTTTACACTGAACAGCCCCAGCTCTCTCAGCCTTTCTTTGAAGGAGAGGTGCTCCAGCCCTCTGATCATGGCCCACCCCTGGACCCTTTCTAACAGCCCCACATCCTTCTTGTGCTGGGGGCCCCAGACCTGGACGCAGTGCCCCAAGTGGGGCCTCACAAGGGCAGAGCAGAGGGGGACAGTCACCTCCCTCCACCTGCTGGCCACCCCTCTGCTGATGCAGCCCAGGATGCATTTGGCCTTCTGGGCTGCAAGCACATGCTACTGGCTCATGTCAAGCTTTTCATCCACCAGAACCCCCAAGTCCTTCTCCCTGGGGCTGCTCTCAATGAGTTCTTCACCCAGTCTGTCCTCAAGTCTGGGATTGCCCAGACCCAGGTGTAGCACCTTGTACTTCATCTTGTTGAACCTCATTAGGTTTCCATGGGCCCTCTTCTCAAGCTTGTCCAGGTCCCTTTGGATGGCATCCCTTCCTTCTGTTGTATCAACTGTACCACTCAGCTTGGTGTCATCTGCAAACTTGCTGAGGGTGCACTCGATCCCATTGTCTATGTTGTTGATAAAGATATAAAACAGGTCCCAGATCAGGCCCCTGAGGGACACCACTCGTCACACCGGCCTCCACCCGGACATAGAGCCATTGACCACCACTCTCTAGGTGTGACCTTCAAGACAACTCCTTATCCATTGAAAGGTCTGCCCATTAAATCCATCTCTCTCCAATTTAGAGATCTGGATATTATGTGGGCCTTTCAGAAGTCCAGGTAGATGACATTGGTTGGTCTTCCATTGTCAGCTGATGTAGTCACTCCATCATAGAGTGCCACCAAATTGGTCAGGCATGATTTTCACTGTTTTTCATCAGTTTTGTAATAGAAAAAAAAATGCAAGATATTAGCAAATTACTCTTTTTTATTTTTTTTTTTCTTTACAAAAGCAGTCCAGGTATGAATTTCAGAAATATGTATCATTAATTGCCAGAATTCAAACTAGCCCAGTTATTTTTAATGTATGTATTATATAGGGAGGTAGTGCAAAACACTGAGCATAGAAGTGGGTTGGACTAAAACAAAGCCTGAATTTCATCCATCTGCTCTCAAATGGCAAAAAAAAAAAAAAAAAAAAAAAAAAACACCTTCAGGCATATGAAACAATGCAATTGGGATTAGGTATACTTAGTTACTTAGTAGGTAACTAAGTTCATCAGAGTGTTTCATATAAATCTTATTTGGGCACCTGAGATTTTGTGGGTGCTTATTATTTTAGTGAAAACTTACTGTGGTGCTGAAAATGTTACATGTTCCCTGAAGCATCACCACCTTGGCTTTCCAGTGCCTGTCTCTCCTGTAAGACCATTTATGATTTACAAATAAGGCATGCCTATTTCAGCTCCTTTGGGAGGTCAATTCAATCAGTGCCCTCTCAGCACCTCTAACATACATGGACAGCATTTATTTCATCACACAGTACAGCAGTCACAGATAGTTTCATCTGAAAGTACAGCTGGAGTAAGCATCAGACTTTTGTATAGCAGTCTAGAGAGTTAAACCAATTGTCCAGGAAATGGAAGTCAGAGTTTACAGACTACTTTGTCCAGGCATGTTTCATCTGATTTGCTCAGCTTTCAGGTAACTGCTCTAACCATTAGCTAATAGATAAAAATGCAATGGGAACCAGTCACCACCCCTTGTACTAGGTAATTTCCTAAATTAATTTGAAGAACCTCCTATTTTTACTTCTACTCAGCTATTCTGTGGGCATAGCCCTGCATTTCATGCTCAGTTAAAATTCCTACCTAGATAAGAAGTCCTGAGCAAGCAAAGAATACCAGGTTAAGATCTGTCCTTAAAATGGTAACTAACAGGCTAACATTGTCTTTTAACAATAGTGATAATTATAATAATAGTGATAACATACTGATTCCTTGAGTTAAAATCAGCTTTAAATGCATTTCAGAGAAATTACCTTGAATCTTAAGTGTTCTTTAATGGAAGACACATTGTAAATCTTGTGCTTTCCAAAATGCACAAAATAAAAGCAAAGAAAGAAATGGAAAAAAGCAGCAATGAAGTCACTCAACAGAATCAAGGAAGTAGAGAAGCAGCTAAACTTTCCCAGCAACAGCTGATAGTGTTGCAGGGGTAAGAAGAGATACAAGACACACCTTTAAGTTATTATTCTAGCTATCTCTATTATGAGGAAGAGACACAGGAATAAGAATACGGTAGTGATGAAGGTGGTTACTCATACTACCCAGCCTCAGGTGCCTTATCTAGCTATTTTGTTCCCATTTGCAGATGCTCAGCAGAGAAAGATAAGGGCCTAAAAACATTGCATCTTTTCAGATGATCTGAAGATGCAACTGAAATTCATTTTTTAGTCTCAATCCAACATGTGTGAAGTAAACCTCCCATTACTCTGCTTTGATTCATATTTTCAAACTGTCTCAAAGTTCACAAACTGGATTAATTTCAAATGTAATTAAAGCAGGGATGCACCTTAAGCTATTCAGTCTCTGGGAGCAAATTGAAATTAATCCAAAGTCCACCAAAATGTGCGTGCTCTGGCATTAGGTCCTCAACATAAATACTTTAGTTCTGTGTGACCACTCCTTTTGATCTGCAATACCTGCTAATGAAAGAATATCTTGATTCACCCCCGTCTTTTTACTGACTATAGGTGAAGCTAGAAAGAATTGCCAGGTCTGAGAATAGATGGCTGAATAATCCCAGTCTCATTATTTTTCTTGTTTACTCATTAGCCACCAAAGAAGTCTTCAGCTGCTTATTGTCAATGTATGATAGAGACAAAGTTTAGTTCCACAAAAGTACTATATTTGAAAATCAGACATATTTCTGCCATCAAAGTACCCTGTAGCTTAGAAAAAGAAAGCTAAAATAATGTCAAATACACAGAGTTTTGGACTATACTGATGGTCAGAAAAGGTTAAAACATTACAGCTTTAAGAAGCCATAGATGTGAAGTGCAGATCATAAGTATTGTAACCAAATGTTGGTCCATTTTGGAAATCTCTGACTAGTTGGGAACCCCAAATATTATACTTACTAAAATTAAATAGAAAGTAAATATTGGTGTTCAACATTCAGCTCAGATATATGTTTAATTTTTTCTGGCTTAATTTATTTTGAAATAATTTAAGTTATTTCATGTCAGATAAGCTGATCTAGCTGTCAGCATACATATCCTTAACCCTAAGGAAACGTGGACTTAACCCGATGTTAGGTTTCATTTGCTGCAAGCTCGGAATGAGCACATGGAGAACTGTTGTGGTAGCTGTCTGTTGACTAAACTTGTCTGTTTGACTAGACCTTTAGTCTGTTCCGAATGGATAAGCATTCAACCATGAGAAAAAAAAATACAGCCACTTACCTTACATGTTATTACTTCTTTTCTTTGGGGTAACGGGGATTGATATGTTTTATAATTCGCTATAGAGCAGTGGGAATGGTTCATGGCTTAAATTATACTGAGCTGCAAAACCCAAGATTTTGAACCATGGAAGCTAGTTCTGCAATTTATCTTTAACAAACAACACTTCCATACACCTCTTTGTAGATTGATATTGTGACACGTGCTTGCATTCCGAGAAACAAAGGGTTAATGGTGAGGATAGCAAAATAATCATTGTAGAAACAGTGACCACCAAATAAATGTTTAACTAAAATAAATTTGCCCTAGATTTCTTTGGCAGAATAACCAGGACACTGAAAAGTACACAGTGGTCTTCACAGCACTTTTTAGTCCCCCTTTTTTTGAGAAATTGAATGTTTAAAGTTAAAGAGCTCAATTTTCTAAATATTTCACTTTCTATTAGAATTTCTTCATGAGAAATTCTTCTTATATCTGTGGAAGTTTTTTTAGTAAAATTTTTCTGCTTTTGTCAAAGGCTTTTAGAAACACACAAAATATGTGATGAATCTCAGTCTGAAAGATCCAACTTTGCAACTTTGGAGTTTTTTGTTTGTTTGTTTGTTTGTTTGTTTTGTTTTTTTTATGCTGCATCTTATCTATAAATCTTTGTGGCTTCCACATAGTGTTGGAGGGAGCAGAAGTGCAAACACACCACTGGGAGGTTTCATGGCAACACGGTACATAACAGCTTTTAGCAAAAGATATCGGGCATAACTGTGAACCCAATAGATCCTGACTGTAGCTTTGGGCCAAAATCTTTTTATTTCAGTAGCCTTTACATGCTGTCATGTATTCTGTGAGTAATTTGAGAATCTTAGTCCTAGCATGTTCTGTGCCAGAGCCAGTCCAACTTGGAGATCTATGAGAGTGTTGACAATATAAAGCCAGACCCACCTTTTTTTTTTTTTTAGCTTAACCTCTTCCCCTAGATTTTTTTTTTTAAATGGATGAATAATGAAGGCTTACAGGACTGAAAGATTTCTGAAGAGCTTCTATGTCTCTTTGTGAACAAAAACTCAAAAGGGTGAAATCCTGACACTCTTGTAGTTGATGGCAAATCTCCCATTGACTTCAATGGGGATAGGATTTCTTCCAAAGTGCACAGAGTTTTCTCAAGTCAAAATGTAAGCACACAGGCTTATTAATAAATGCACAATAATACAGCAAGCCAAAGGCAGTATAAATACTTAAACAGAGTGTGATTCTGTTTAAATGCCAATAGTGGGCTTACTTTTGGAATCTGTAAAGGATCCAGATGCCACAGCTAGGATTTCTCACTTTCAAACATCTGGGTTCACCGATTGCTATTCAAAAGGAAATAATTAATAAAGAAAAAGTGGCAGAGTGGTGCTATATATGTTATGGCACAGGACTCCATGGTGATTACGAGCTACTTTTTAATGTTTTAAGTAAGCGAGATATGAATTCTTTTTATATAATCCTTATTCCACCTTTTTCCAAGAGAAAGTGAAAAATAACTGGAGTTAACAGAATGCAGATGAAAGTATCAGGAATTTTTGAAACTGTAATTTCAGAACATGAGGAAACATGAAGATTTTAATGAATTTGCTTTCCATTTTATAGCTGTCTCTACAAGTCAGTTGGAATTTGCATATATGTTTGTTAGATACATGTCACATTACTGACTGTTTCCTTCATCAAAATAAGTAATATGTGTTTTGTTGGTTTGAGTTAGTATTTAGACATCTTTTCTGTAGGCACTGTAACTGGCTGAGTGCAGTTATCTATTCATTTTGTCTGTACTGCAAAGGAACACCTCCACTAATTAACTTGATGGAAATGACAAAATTCTCTTATATAATACTTGAGTTTGCATGTTACTTTTAAGTGTGTCTTACCAAAGAGGAGTCTGGAAATCATTTTTCCTGCCTGTAAGGGAAACAGAAAAGATGCTTTATGTCTTAAAAGAAACAGAGATGGAAAAGAGAGAAAGGTATTTTATGTAAGTTGTTTCTTTCTGTGTTTTGTTTGTTTGTTTGTTTTTGTGTTTGTTTGTTTTAATCCTATCTTTGAAGGACTGGTGACCCTAACCAAGGCTTGCAGCAACAACCTTATAACAGAGGTCTGATAAGGCTTTGAAGTAATCACCTTTTGTCTAATCATTTCCAGTGACATGTCTTATACTGAAAGCATTTGCAAGTTGAGGAGGGAAGTACTCAGTAAAATAATTTATTTGAATTCATGAATACATGAATTTTAGTTTAAGGAAACTATTTTTTCCAGTTAGTACAATCCTAAGAGGACATACCATACGTGTAAGACTACCTCTACAGAACACTGCAACTTGAAATTCACATCTGCTCGTGACACTAAGCTTCGAGCAGTGCTCATTTCTATAGTGTATGTATAAAATACAGGCAAGTGCTGACATCTTCTCCATTATAACTTATGTTAAGAGCTGGAAACTTTACACATGAACAGAATAATTGTTTACAGTGAATTCCTACTTGTTGTTACAAGCAGTGCAATTTCATTTATATTGCTTTCCTTAAGGCATGGATAAAGGATCCTATTTCAGAATATAAAAGACAAGTTATATTTGTGTTTTGTTCAGGCTCCCAGGTAGTAAATGCTTTATTATTGGTTTAGAAAGAACTGTAAATTTTGATATAAACATAGAAAGCATATATAAAAACAACTTAGATATCTACAGAACTGTCATTTGATCTCATCTGCCATAGCTTTGCTCATAAGGAGGAGGAATAATAAAAGTTTAGAACATTCAAGAACACCCAGAGGGTGAAATTGAGCTCAGTTTTTGTAAACCTAATCACATAATCGTTATGCATCAATTTTAAGTAACTCATCAAAGTTAGACTAGTATAGATGCACAAAGGTAGGTGAAATGATTTGTAGGTAATTAAGGCATTTAAAGTCTTGTTTAATTTCAGCAAGATCTAAGTCTCCTAAAGGATATGCTGTAAACATTCTTAGACACCAAAATGAGAAAGTAAGCACCCTCTGATATTTTCTAAAATCTCTTTATTCTTTGGGATTCGGGAGAGCTCATCTAATATATCTTTAGTGTTTAACATTAAAATCTGAATGATCTGTCTAAGATACCTTTATATTCAAAGAAAATAACTAGGCATGTATAGCACAACTCTCTTCCACTGGTTTGGATTTAACTTTAGGAGACAATTTGTGCTTGGAGGTACCTTTTTCTCCCATTAGCTATGGGAAAAAACTAGGTTCTAACTAAAATACAGGTATTTGTGTTAGATGTGTTTGGTCAGGTGAATCTGTGAGGCCAGTTTAAGATAATAGATATTCAAAGTTAGGTGAAAATAATTCCACTTTGAATCCATAACAGTAGGTGACTGAATATCATTAAAATGTTGCCTGAGGAGGTAAATCAAGAGAAGAAATTCTTCATTTACACGTTTCATTTGTACCTGTTCTATTTTGCATGTTCGTCATGGGGAAGAGAGACATTTGAAAATGAGAATCTTTGTTTGTTTTCTTCATATGAAGTTCTAAAAATTCAACATTGTCTCTGGCCATAAAGTGCATAATGGGACTCTTCTGTCAGTAACTAGTTGCCTGTGGAGGAACTCTGTATTTGGAGCTCCCGGGAGATGTATCTTTATGCTAACCAGAAGACTGCAAGGACATATGGCACTGAGGAAACTTAAAATATATACTTTAAAATTGAGAGAATAATTTTTAAAAAAATAATAATATTTTTTTAATGTAATTTTGATACAACATAGCTTTTAAATCTTATCCCAATAGAAGAGGCTTGGTAAGAAAATCTTCCATAGGATTTACTGAATTTAATAAGACTTCTTTGTTTCCATGTCAAGTTATTTCATTGTGTGCCTAGTGCAGTCCTCCCTCTCCTTTTAAAAAATAGTCTGTAATCTTGACTGCTTTCATTTTTTATATTTATTTTTACCTATCCTGTTTTTTAAAAATGCTGAATATCCTTTTCCTCAAATTAATGTTTGCTTATTTCTCAGCTCTGGAAACAAATCGTCTGCTGTATTCAGCTGGGCTACCATCAAAGAATCACCATGGCCACATTTGTTGGCTTTGATTTGTTCATGTCCTCAAGTTATGCTTTTTGCTTTTGTCAAATTACAGCCCTGTATTTCAGAAAGACAACGGTGTCCAGAGACTTCAATAATGCTTGCAATACATTTGCACAGCGACAAAAATGTATAGAGCAAGAATCATAATAAGACATTTAGTTATCCAGTGTTTCTAGGACACAGAACACCCATGTCTGCTTTCATGGAACATGTTGGTCCTGCGATAAAAGGCAGCAGGTGATTAAGACCATGGTACTTGTAATGGAGCCTGTTGTGATAACTGTTGAAGTTCTTTCCATCAGGTCTGTCTCTTTTTTATCTAGGAAAATAGATTCTGTCAATCACCGCATCCTGGCAAACTCCCTCATATCAAAGTATTACTTATTTAGTTCCTTCTTTTTTAATGCCTCCGTTATCTGTTAGGTTAACAGGTTTATGCTAAGTTTCTTTACTTTGATCTTTCTTCTTTTTATCCCATGCACTTTGCTCCTTGACCCCTTCCTCAGTTGCCCTGAGCTCAGCTTGGCATATATCTTTATAGAAAGGACTGCAGTGCAATGCTGAATTTGGTAACAGGCAGGCATTCTGCTCTCAAGCAGAAACAGAGCAGGGCAGAGTAACAAGACACTACAAAATTATTATTTTAGGAGCTTTACTGATGCAGAAATAATTGATGCTGTACATTTTCTAAATGTGTACTGAAATATGCATATTCAAAGACAAAGCATTTGTGATGGCACTGCATACTTTCTTGGAGATATTCCAGTGAAGCAGCTACTACTCTGTCCGAGAAGCAATTGTTCCAAGCCTGTGCTCTGTCCGGGGTTTCACATGAATTCCCATTCAAACAGAGGTCATGCTGAAGTCTGCAGGGTAATGGTATGTCAAGAATTATTACCTTTAAGCAATTTCAGATACTTGTGGAAGTGTCAGCATTGTGGCCAAGAACTCTGAGAACTAATTTACACTGCAGTTTTCCAAATACCATAGTGAACACAAAGCACCTCTCTAATGGCTTTAAAAATCCACCACAAAAAATAAGAATGAAAAGTAACACTGCGTTTGTAATTCCACAGTAATTTGTTAATCTAACAAGGCCAAATGCTTTAAAAAAAATAAGCTCCCAAGTTTGTATTTAGTCTTTGAAACAAGTAGCTTGATTTTATAGCAGCTAACTTTTTAATCAACTTTTTAACATTTAATGGAGGCTACTAGATTCTGAAAAAATTTCCCTGATGTTGATTTTAATTGGTTAAATATGCAGTCATATTTAGCATAGTTAGCAGCTTCATTTTAATTATTACCATATTTCTAAAGCTTGGCCCAGATCTTTTCCATCATAAACTTTTATTACTCTATCTATATCAAACAACAATAAATATGTAGCCAAGAACTGCCCTCTTTTAACTATGTTCATGACATCATGAGTTTTTCACTGTTGAATTTGTGACTGTAGTAATGAAACACAATGTACATGGTGTCCCCCCCCTCCATCACTTGGAAATCATTCCTCGACTGGCGTAAGTAGGTAACTGTAAGCCAATGAAAAGAAATCTTTAAATTATTCATAAGAATTGTCATGGCTAATGACAGCATAAGTGCAGTTTAATAGATTATCCCCACAGATAACGGTTGCTATGTTCTACTAATGAAGTGTCAATATTAATTTACAACATTAACTGCTTTATGAAGTATTTTGTATGGCCATCACATTGCCTGAATTACAACAGAAAGTAAATTAAAGTTTAGAGAATGCTTGATGAGTTCTGCTGTCAGTCAGCAGTTTACTGAAATGCCTCCTATTCCTAGTAATTGTTTTCTTGCCACAGAATGGTATATATTCTAATAAACTGTGATCTATTTTTTTTTTCAATAAATATCCCCATTGTAGGAAAAAAAATAAACAAGCATTTTGGGAGAAAGCCAATGAAGGGTGAAATGGTACCTGTCAGGAGGGTGTGACCATCAAAAGATGTGATTATCCTTTCTGCTAAAGAACGTTGAGATGATCCACAGTTGGCTTTGTAGGGTTTTGAAATCTACGTCTGTGGAAATGGCTATCCTTAAAGCCTGTCCATCTTAGTCCAGAACTTACTGCATAGTTTAGAGGAAATTATTTTAAACTTCGTTCCTTTATATCAATTAATACTATGTGTTATTTAATAAAATCCGTGTTTTATGTAGACAGATTTCTAGGAAGCAGGCTGCGTAGCCTGGGTTTATAAGATAGGTTAGAAGAATACCTGTCACAGTAAACTAGATGCCTCATTGAAGGCCAAATGTCTTGTACCAGTTCCAGTCATTGTGGAAAAATAGGTATGATTTAATGTTTTTGTTTTTGTTTTTTGTATTATATGGGTTTTTCATATATGGATTTTATTCTGAAGTGCAATGAGGCCAACTTCTTTTGTCAAGCCAAATTTTGACCTATTATAGATTATAAGGGAATATTTGACCTATTAAGATTATAAGGGAAAGAATCACTCAGGGGAGGAGGGCATGAGTCAGCAATGTGCCCTTGCCACTAAGAAGGCTGACAGTATTCTTGGCTGCAGTAGGCAAAGTATTACCAGCAGGTTAAGAAACATGATCCTTCCCCTCTACTCGGCTCTGGTGAGACCACACCTGGAGTCCTGTGTCCAGTTCTGGGCTCCTCGGTACAAGAGAGATGTGGACAGGGTCCAACATGGGGCTGTGAAGACGATGAAGGGACTGGAGCATCTCTCCTATGAGGAAAGGCTGAGAGAGCTGGGACCTTTTAGCCTAGAGAAGAGGAGGGGGATCAGCGTATCATCAGCGTATATCAATACCTGAAAGAAGATGGTGCCAGGCTCTTTTCAGTGGTGCCCTGTGCCAGGACAAGAGGCGATGGGTACAAAATGGAACACAGGAGGCTCCCTCTGAACACCTCCCTCTGAACACCAGGAAGCACTTACTGTGCATGCACATTCCCATATAGTGGTGGACTTTTGTACATCATAAATTGCAGAGATGATGGAATCTATATGCAGAGGCATAACAGCACCATGGCACCTAATTTCCATTGATAAACTGTTCTTGGTGCCTTTGAAAATCTTGCTTTTTGTCTTCCATTCTCTGACATAATCACATTTAATAAGAAAACAAAATGTAGTACTGGACCTGAGTATTCCAGTATCATAATTGTTTAATCTATGGTTTTCTGCGTAGTTGTCAGCCTTTGACAGTAGACACAATTCTTATTTTAGATACAACATTCCTGAAATTTTAGGGTATATTTTTTTGTCTTTGTGCTTTTTAGAAACCTGTTAGTGTCTGAGGAAAAATACTCTCTGATGTTGCAATGAGGGGCTTCACCTTTCAGGGTAATGTTTAACTTTAGGTGCAAATGTCCACAAACAGAAAGGTCTTTCTGTAAGAACACTGCAGATTTAAGCTACTGATCTTGTCAAAGAAGTAACCACTGTATATTTTCATTATTCTTTTAATTCATTTCTGCACAGCTGCCCACATTTCTGGAGCATAAAGCTGGAAAGAACTATCTAAATCTTTAGGATCAGAGTCTTGCGTGCTATCACAAGCAACTGTGTTTTGTTATGCTAGTCATAAATGTATTAAACTAGGCTCTAAGTCTGTTTGGTTTTGTCCCCTAGGATATCACCATTCCTCTGCAAAGGCTTATATTCTGATGCATAATTTCCAGTCTTCAGCCTAGACGTACCTTTGACAGCTTTATTTTGGGCCCTTGACAACATCATCCTTAAGCTTATATGGCTTTTCTCTCTTCCAGTGGATTTACAGGTATCTTTCAAATTTCTGTAGGATAGAAGTGTCAGTCTGCTTTGTCCCCTCTTAAAACAACACTTTTTGTTTCTGTATTGATTCAGAAAGTTCTCCTTGCCTGTCTAGTTTGAATTCATGTTTGCTGAATATGGGCAACAAATGCTTATAGTAATCTACATGAAATTCCAGCAGTACTAGGGAAAATAATCAGTAATTACTGTTATATTCCAACAGGTAATAAGTATTATGTCCCTATCACAATACAAATGCTTTCACTGATAGAGCCTAAGATTACAGCTGCACTCCACTTATACCACAGCTCACCATTCATGGTTTTCCTGCACATAAATATATGTAAATCCTTCCCTTTTTTTTTTTTTTCTTCCTGCTATACAAGTTTCTAGCTGAAAGCAGTAGTTCAACGTTTCTGTTCTTAAATGTTCTTACCTTTCATTTTGTTTAGTCCCTTCCTGTGTGATCTTCTAATCTCTTTGTTGACTATAGGTTACATCCACAGAAAGACATACTCGGATTTACTCAGATTTTTAACTGTGCTCTTTTTGCTCAGTAGTTCACTAACTTTGATGGCACAGTCACTGCTGAAATACCTCCCTTCATCACTATCAACATCTTCAGTTCTGTTCCTATGTGTGTCCCAAGATATGTTACTGAGAATTGAGGTTGATGTCTATTTAATTTTCAGACTAAGTTTAAGAGTGTCTTTCAACTCCTTTCTTCCAAAATTTCCTTTGCTTGCTTTCTTTTACAGCAGTTGTACTTTCCCTCTGGAGTTTTAAGTTCTCCCTTAACACTTCCAAGATCTAACTTCTGTGTTGATCTGCTCCTTCTTCTTATTCATCTGTAATACTCTGCTTATTTTAATAGTATTTTCTGACAAGGTTATTATTTCAGTTAGGTTTGCAGTTCTCCCTTACGAGTTTTTTCCCCTTGTTTAAAATGGAAATTCCAAAGTGGCATTGTGGTAAAGAAATTACATTCTTCCTGCAAATACTTAACATCATGCTCTTCAGTTGATTTTTCAGTGTTCCCTAGGAACAATTCTCTTTTCATAAATGCTTGTCAGTGACTGAACATTCCTCATTTTCCTAGAAATACTAACCAACAGTCTACCTATTTTCCTTCCCTTTTCAATTTTATATCCTTCTTTGGAAAAAAAAAACTCTGAAATTCCACTGGAAGAAGCACTGGAAATAATACCACTTCCTTGAATGTTTTCCCCAAACTGACAATCTAGACCTGTTCCAGTATGAAAGCAACAGAATCATTGCTTTCCAGCATGGCTTACAGTGAATAGTTCTTCAGGCTTCCTCAGATTTATTCATTTACATCTCATATCCTTACTTTTGGCAAACATTAAATCCTTCCATTCTCTGGATACATTTTGATGACAAAATATAATGGCTTTGATGGGTTATTAAATACTTCTTAGTAAAATTTTTCCCAGGTTTTTAGACCTGACCTCTCCTGAATTTGATAAGAATCTCGGGGTTTTTACTTCCTGCTTGTCTTCTGTCCTCAGGTCATGGCATTCCATTTAATCTTGCAGTTCTTCGTATATTATCTTCATGTCTCTTTGGACTCTACTCTCTGAGACTACACCTACACTAGTAATCTAAAGAGAACCGTGGTAATTGGGCCTTACTTTTTCTTACATCTAATAATCAGAGTCCATGACCCACTTTTAGCCCAATCTAAGAAGCACTGTCCCAAATAATGCCTGGGCACCATTTGAAACTTATCTCAAGTGAGGATATTGCATGTGAGCACCTTGTTTGGTGATATGGGAGAATTTAACTTGATGGGCATGGACTGTACCATGCCACTTGGCCTCAGAGCCAGAAAGTAATTCTTGGTCTCCGTCATTTTTTAATATAAATAAACCTGGTTGTCCTCGTCACCCTTTTCCCTTGGTGCTAGTTTCCTTTCTGTTCTTCTTTTCCAGGCATTTTCTGCCTTCATCTCATTTCTTCACTACAGCAAATCTGTTTGTCAAATAAGTCTTTCTGTACTAATGGGTCTCTTTTGTTTTCTCTTCATGATAATTACTGTATACATTTCTGGGCATCTTGTGTGTAAACACCTGAGCAGCTCAATCACCCAACTTCTTGATTCTATCCTTAGATTTTTTTCCCTTATATTCTATTTTTTAATATTTATTCTTTCATTCAGGGCCCCATTCAAAGACAATATGCATTCTAGTTGCCTGGACTTAACACTTCCCTAACCATTGCTGTCTTCTCTTTCTGGACACTAATTTTAAACTGGGGAAAACTCCCATCCCAAATAGCTTGTTTGTGGTCTATTTCGCTGCTGACCATTTGGTGCTTTGATCTAACTCTACTTCTGTGCTATGGCTGAATTAAATGTCCATCAGTAGTGATTAAAGGCGGAAAGGTTCCAGCACAGGCTTAGCTAAGAGCTGAGATAGAAATGTTAAACCCATATGTAATTTCATTTCAGAGTAATTTTTTATGAAAGTTTAAAGTCACAGGAAATTTTCACTTTCCCAACATAAATCTCAGCTAACTGAAATTCAGCTTAGGTTTGGTATTAATCCCATGAAACTGCGTAATAGAAATTCTTACATCTGAACTTCTAAGCACAACTGCCATTTCAAAGAATTGGAGAAGTTTTACATTCTCAGCTGTAACTGTTTCAAACTCCACCATCCATCAACAAGGAGCATGATTCCACACACTATATTCTTTCTCACTCTATGTTCTACATTGACTTGAGTGCATCAGAAATTATTTCACTTAAAATACTGGGAGTATCAGTACAAGACATACCTAAATGAATAGACTCAAACAGAAGTCCCCAAAACTACCTGTGGATTTGTATTTATTTATTTTATTTTTTAAGCAAGATTAAATAGACTTGGACATCTGGTATCATTTCTTATTCAATGGATTGTCTTTTCTGACCTTCAGTTGCTAACTGAAGCGTGAAAGTCTCTTGTAATATCTGTGCCATATCTCCAACCTCCATGCAGATATTCTTGATATCCTAGAGTTGAAAATAAAATTGTATGGCTGCATTTCAGCAACTGATTCCACATACTTGTACCTCCCAAATGTCTTTTTGTACTACAGGAAGAGGAGGCTCACAGTGGTTTTTCTCTTTCTTTATATTTGCAATTATTTTCTGTGCCTTTATCTTATCTCTTCTTATCTCCTCTTCAAAGCAAACAATGGCAGTCTCTTCAGTCTCTATCAGATTGGAATATTTTCCATGGCTGTGACCTGTCCATCTGATCCTTTTCATTTTCTACTATACGCTGTTTGAACTTTTCCAGAGGAACTGAATAATAGCTCTGTTTGCTTCTATTATTTTTGTTCCTGTTGAGAACATACCATTGTTTGTATTACTATAATACATTTGGACACTGTTCTCCATTCTCTTCCTTCAATACTTTACTGCTTTGCTTTATTACTCTCCTCTACACATTGACTACAATTCTGAAATGCTCACAACTATGTGCATATTCCTGTCTGCCCCCAAATCCTTACCATTACAATGAAGCATATCTCATTTAAACTTACCATCTGGACACTGTAGGCCTGAAGTCTACACTGCAACTCAGAATGGTTCTACAATAGGAAACTGCATATCTGGGGGATATAATGCCACTGTACAAGCATTGCATCATGAGCTTAGGAAATGGGCAGCATGTTATTGCAGAAAGCAATGCAATAAAGCACTCTGAGGTTATGCATGTTTTAACACAACAGAAGAGGCCATTTTAAGGAGCTGAAATGTGTGTGATGAGAATCTGCTTGGTTGTTATTGCAGAGGAATTCTGGATAGGATAGAGGATTACAAGGGCTTAGTGAACAGGAAGATAAAGAGGAGAATTTCAGCAATCTAACGCCAAAGCAAGGCTTAGCAAAAGGCTAACTATGCAGAAGAAGAAATTAAGGTAACACTGGGATAGTGTGAAACAGATAAAAATAATAGGAAGAAGAGAATAACACTGGAAAATTTGTTTAATTTAAACACCATTGTAGCAACGAAAAATCAAAACAGATGGCACATAGAAGGGAAAAGATGGTGAAAGGTCAAGGAATAGAAAGGCAAATGATGGAGCAGTCAGCAGAGAAGTGGCTGCTGAGACCATGAAACAAGAACAGCCAAAGAGGCAGCTTCAAAATGAAGCCAAATCCTCAGATAGGGTAACATAACTCCATCATTGTCAATGAATTAATTCCTACAGATACAGTAACACTTAGTGTTGTATTTCTCTAAGAAACATGTCCATTCTCATTAAATTATGTAGGAATTGGTATGTTGAGATGATGATTTTCTTAATACCAAAAAATGTAATTCCGAAATTCATTCTTGCCAACTAAATAAATATTTAGATTTTCTGTTTAACGTGATTAAACTTGTTTTCAAGGAGCTTAAAAAGATAACTTCTGGAAGTTTTCCTTCTGTTACTAAATAACATCTGAACTAAATAACATCAGAACAACAGGATGTTCTCTTCTGAGATCCAGCTTCTATTGAAATATGAACTTTAACAGATTTTTGCAGTTTATATCTTATCTTAGTGTTAAATGAGGGTTGGTTTCATTTGAGTGATCAGCATAATGAATAACGACGTTGGTAGAGAATTGGATAACATTGTACACAAACATAAAACAAAATGCTGCATCTTCACTGAACCCTTAATGTAAATGAGTTTTAACTTACGTAGCAATCAATCACAACCACTTATTATCCAGAAAGAGGCATTTTTTTCAAAGATGTGGTGGGCTGATTTTCAGACCATCAGCCCCCACAACAGAAGCTGGACAGAGAACATATTCTACGCCCAGTGGAAGAATCTGACCACATTATTTGATGCTTAAAAATGGATTTAAGATATGGTATCACTGTAGCCCCTGGGGCATCATCAAATGTTTAAGCAGACAACAAGGAGTAACATGCTTATTTCCATTATCATGCTTTCTTGCTATATGGTGGAGTTAATGAAAAAAACACCATGATTTTACTAAAGAAAATGTAATAATATTGGAAATAGATTTTAAAGAATTTTATTTATCAACAGTAGAATTGTGCTGGTTAATCAGCAAAATACTCAGGTGCATGAGTAATCCTAAACCACTACAATAATCTGCTGCACATATGCAAAGCCTCTTCAACCTTAAAAGGCATTTTTTTCTGAAATCTTTGTGACCCTTGGCCTGTCCTAGAATTTAAAATCACAACTACTACAATGATGTTTCTAATTTTAAAAAAAAAATTTACCCTATGAAGGAAACAGAGCCCACTGCTCATTAAGGCTGTATTTATAAAGGTGATCAGAAAGTGAAAAGCCTTTGATGTCAGTACCAATAACCTGAGTGACATGTCCCCTTCCTTTCTAACTTTTCAGAGCCTCAAGCCTAGCAGGTGCTGTTCATCATTCAGTAATGAAATTTATAACTTGGTCCGCATATAGATTAAAGTTCAGTCCCTACCTGACAGCCATATCTGCTATCACTTTCGTGGCTTCATATATTTTATTATCATTTCTAGTCATGTCATACAAAAGGTACTGACTTTTTTTTTTCTTCCTTGCAGCATCAGCACTTTAGTAAAATGGAAAAAAAAAAAGAAAAAAAAAAACACACAAAAAAACTCCTCCTCAGATGAGACATAGGTAAACCTGATTATTTCCTTAACTGTCATGTGCAAGCTTAATTCACAGAACCTTCATTGTGGCCTTCAAGCAGCTCGTACCTCAAAGGGTGCATCTTCTGGAGTGTTGGTTATGTAACATTAGAAGAAAGCTAGTAGTGAGTGCTTCTTATGCTATATAAGGCAAGTCCCTTTGTGCTTCTATTCCCTATGGGTCATATGAAGATAGTTTTTTTTTTATCTTTCTGAACAGAATTGTGCCTTGAAAATGCTCTGGAATGATCTTGTAGAAATGCATGTGATATTTTGTAGAAATTTGTGTTGTGCAGTAACAATCAGTTAAAATTCTTGAATTGATGGATCAGCTCTGACACTGAGTGAAGCCATCCTGTCAGACACCTTGACCTTGAGTGATTATTAAACAGCTCAAAGAGCAAAAAGAAAAAACAAATTGTTCAGAGTGGTGGAAAAATGAACTCCCAAAACAACTGGAAAAGATTTAAACATTATTCCTTGGTGTATTTGTGAGAAGCAGAAGCCAGCAAAAAGAAAAATGGTGAGACAGTAGTTCTATAACTGATAACTCTTACATCCAAAGTTTTCATTTAATTGAAATGCAGAAGACTGTGTTAAAACATAGTGTGCATATTTGAGGAACATGCTATTCTGTAAAAAATTAGCCTATGTGACAGCTAAATATTTGAAAAGAAATAACTTCTTTAAAAAAAAAAAAAAAGTTGTTCCTATGTTAATGAACTCAGCGTGTAAGTCTGGAAAACAAATTGAGTCTCTGAGAAGTGGACAGATGTGGAGATGAGGAAAAACTTCACAGAAAACACAGTGGTGGTGAGAATCATTCTTGGGAAAGCAGTTAGAATTTTGTAAGCAGAGGTGGCATCCTGTCTATGTGAATGTCTGTGGAGACAGCGTGTGCTCTAACAGTATGAACATGATGGAGGGTTGAAACAGTGAGAGAGCTGAAGCAAAAAAGTTCACAGAACTTTGAGCTAGAGTTCTCATAAAAACATGGTTCGCTGAACCACCCATGTCACGATGCTCTGGTACGACATGATATTTTAGTGGGGCTGGCAATAATGGAACATTAGAACCTGGACAAAAATGATGAAGAAAAACTGCCGCTGGTTCAAGAGCAGTTACTGGAACAACGTTATAATTTTGCTGCAGGAAATCCCTGAATTGTCATTAAGAAAGTAAATGTGTCTTAACTTTTTTGCAGATGCACTGAACAAGTTTTACCATTAACACTTTTGTTAGTGCTAAAAGAGACAGTAGATGATCAAGCTTCCAGTGGTGAGCCTAGAAGGAAATATTTGAATGGAAAGTATAGATGGTGGAAACTGGAAAAAATAGGGGGAAAAAATGGAAAAACTGCTATTTTAGAAATACATTAAGCACTTCAACATGTCACCTTGTAGGAGAGAGAGAATAAAGTCAAGGTTTACAGGATTCTTTGTAGGAATCTCTTGGCAGAATTCAAAACTGAATTTAGAGAGACCAACCTACCACAATTCAAAAATACGTTTCTTTGCCTAGGGACAACACAAAATGAAGGAACTGGAGAGGCTTAATTCTTTGAAAGGAAAGTATGAATAAAAGCTTCAACAGAGTTGGTACGTTTTCTTGTTAGTGCAGAAAAAAGGCAGACCCTTTGCCCAGGAATATACTCAAAAGAACTAAATAAATATGTAAAAAGGAAACATTTTCCACTACCTACAAGGAGAGAAATTCTGGAGGAGATGGCTTATGCCAAATATTTTTCTACTCTTGATGCCTCAGCAGGCTTCTGGCAGCTGTTCTTAGACAAACAGAGTGTATGTTTATGCACCTCCAACACCTCCTTTGGGAGACACAGTTTCCTCCAATTGCCATTGGGTTATAGTTAGCACCATAGGTGTTTCGCCAGAAAATACAACCATTTTTCTCTGATGAGGGACATGCTAAGACCTAAACAGATGACACTGATCTGGGAAACACAGTAGAAGAGTAAGACCAATGTTTCCAAGGAGCTCCCAAAGAACCTGAAGTGCTGGCCTTGACCTCAATGAATAATGAAGATATGTGAACACCATCTAGTATGTATATTTCTCAGAATTTTTTTTTTTAAAAAGGGAAAAGATGCAAGAAAAGAAATGACAAGGGAGAGGAAGGTAAAGAAAGGTGCACAAGGATTCTTTCCTTTGTAATATAGAAAACTTAGTATCTTGTGTGATTGCTTCCATCAACTGTTTGTATTGCTGCTTTGCTAAAGTCATTGAGTGAAATGAGATGCAAAACTTAATAAAAAAATCTGAGTTAAGTGAAGAGGCCTTTGTCCTGTGAGAAAGCACAAGATGAAATCGATGGTGGGTGTATCCACTCAACTCGGATGGTGGCTGTTAGACCACCTCTGTCAAAGGATTTGAGTAATCTCCAGTGACCGAAAAAGGAAATGTAAAAGAAAAGTATCATCAATAAGAACAAAAGGCCATGGTATTAATATATAATTAAAGTAAGATTAGTGGATTTTGTATATGTATCAGTATTAGCAAAGCTATTGTTGGCATTACCAAAACAGAATTGAGAAAAACAGTTCCTCTCTGGAAAGGACATCACAGAATCACAGAATCACAGAACAGTCTGGGTTGGAAGAGACCTCCAAGATCACCGAGTCCAACCTCTGACCTAACACTAACAAGTCCTCCACTAAACCATATCCCTAAGCTCTACATCTAAACATCTTTTAAAGACCTCCAGGGATGGTGACTCAACCACTTCCCTAGGCAGCCTATTCCAGTGACCAACAACCCTTTCAGTAAAAAAGTTTTTCCTAATGTCCAACCTAAACCTCCCCTGGTGCAATTTCAGCCCATTCCCCCTCGTCCTGTCACCAGGCACGTGGGAGTGCCACCTCGCTACAGCTGCCTTTAAGGTACCTGTGGAGTGTGATAAGGTTGCCCCTAAGCCTCCTCTTCTCTAAATAGCTGGGCTAAATAGTCCCAGCTCCCTCAGCCGCACCTCGTAAGACTTGTTCTCCAGACCCTTCACCAGCTTTGTTGCCCTTCTCTGGACTCGCTCAAGCACCTCCATGTCCTTCTTGTATAAGAAGGAGGCAGTTCACTTTCAGGTGAGTGATTTAAGGTTACAGACCTCTTCTATACAGCTGTGGAAAAAAGTATAAAGACAAATTTTGATAAATTGTTCTTTCTAGAAACAAATTCAGACTGTGAATGTCAGGAGAACTCTTTAAGACTTACAAAAACCACACAGTATGGCTAAGAAACAAATTCCAAGCCAAAATTCTTTATCAATTTTAAGAGGTTCAGTCTGAGTATTAGCTCTGTTTTAATTGGTACTCATACGACCCTCCCTATATACAACAGGAGGAATGTTACAAAGATGCTCACACTTACACTGAAAAGAAAGGGATTAGTGAGTATTAGTACTGTGGAGGCTATCAGGACTCGCCGTATGTACCGTAAGTACAGGCCTCCACAGCCAGTGTTATGGAATAGGACTTACTGAAAATGCTTTCTCCCGTTCACTCCCAGTTACATGTTTGCAATAGATTATTGTGCTGAGTTTCCTTGGATATTTTTTCTAGATTCTACATGCGACTGTGACCATCAAATCCATTTTAATTATAAGTTATATACTGATGTGTATGATGTGCCATAGCTTATGTGCAAGAGTTCAGGCAGTTTGGAAGTAGGTAATAAATGTACTTGAAGTCCTGAGCTACAAGTCCCTGCTCAGCAATATTCTGCTCAGCAATAAAGCTGGGGGGAGTTGGGCAGGGGAGCTGCTGCTGCCTGGGGATGGGATGGGCATCAAGCAGTGGGTGGTAAGCAATTGCATTGTGCATCACTTGTTTTGATTATTTTATCATTATTATTTTCCCTTCCTTTTCTGTCTTATTAAACTGCCTTTATCTCAACCCACATGTTCTACCTTTTTTCCAGTTCTCTCCTCCATCCCACTGGGGGTGTGGAGAGAGTGAATGGCTGCATGGTGCTGAGCTGCCTGTCCAGTAAAACTACAAGATCATATTATGCTTTCATTTAATCCACACGTGCAGTGCATACATAGCTGAAGGTAGAACTTCTCACTGCCAGATATATGTCCTAACCACTGCACAGGAGTTGTTTCATTATTCACTTGCCTTATTTCTGGCCCTAGAAACTTAAAATATTGGTAGGACAGTAGTCCCAGCTTGATCAGGAAGGCTGCTCCCCTCTCTGACCACAGCACAGCAAGTTCTGTAATTCCAATGTAAGTGCGGCTGTTCCAGTCTTTTAAAGTAAAGGAATGGACTCAAACACTTACTTTGTTCGTGTATAGGTGAGGAGGAATTAGAATTAGCCTGTTAATACTGCAGATGGATTGAAGTCCATGAAGGACGGAACATCAGATGATCCTGCCTTCAGCATGTGTTTGTACTCTATGGTATAAGGCACCGAGCATCCTGATGTAGTAAGATCTGTTTTGAATGTAGCATTGTATTAGATGACTTTTAGGCGTCCACTACAAACTAAATTTATTCTCTGATTCTATTATTACGAAGTCTTCCACATCATGTTAGAGATCTTCCATATCCATTATAACCATGCACATATTATGTCTGAATGAAATTAATTCAGCATGTAAGAAGCATTGTCATACTTCTTACAATTCATAGGGCCATTAATTGACTGTATACACAGGGTGTCTGATGAATGCATGAAGTTGTGGACCTTTTGAATACCTGATCCGTCCGTGCGCGTGACACATTCAGTCTATCAGTCATTCTTCATGTATATGAACTACTCTTAGCCTGCGTATTGTAAAGAATCTGTGCATGTTGTATGTTTTGCATTTCTAGATATTCCCAACGTATGGACCCACACAACATCCCAAACTGATGGCTAGATTTTCAGGAAAGAAAGAAGATATAATTGGGAAAGTGCATAAAATGTATGACAGCTGCAGCTAACACTGATTTAATTTTTTTCTTGCTTCATCAGCATTAATAAATCTTGGACATTTTCCAAAATGAACCATAGAACTTCATTTCATTAATGGTTAATTAGCCGATGTTGATTACTTTTTTACCTCATTTAGGGAATTTTCCTTTTACGAGGCTCTCCTAAGGCAAAAAAAACATGAAATGTACAGAACCAGTTCCTTTCTAAATATAATTTATTTTTAAATAATTTTTAATATTAGTATTTAATCTTTTTGAAGGGAAAGGTTAACAGAGTTACTGGTCTCTGGTATTACATTGTGCTTCAGCAATGCCTGGAGTTTACCATGGTGAGCCCCAGTGCTGAAACTCCCTCTTTCTATGTAACACAGGCAAAAAAAAAAAAAAAAAAAAAAAATCCTTAAGGGAAAAGAACAGTGAACACAGCACTCACTGCAGACAGCTTGATCCAAAGATGGATGGAGAAACACAATTGAGGTAATTGGCTTTTAGATCAGGACCAAATCTGTATAGATTAGAGGTATACAACATAAACCTAAGTTTGGAGCTACTCCCAGTGTAGAACACTGGGGAATGAAGTTCAATTTTCTGTCATCCTTTAAAATCCGCACTGATACCCTCTGTCTCTCTTTGTCAAATGGAATGCAAAAGATGCAAAGATATGAGAGCTGCAATACTATCATCAGACTTCAGGATGGTTCAATCTCCAAAGCTTTTGTTTTATTTGCAAGAGAGAAACTCTGCAGAGAGTGCGTGACTTGGCCAAAAGTAATTGAGAAACATGCAAAATAAAATGAGATAATACAATTTGAAATGGTTTGGTGTAGAAGATAAATTGTTCTGATAATTGTTCTGAGGTCAATGCTCACGAGTTCACAGAAATGGTTAAATAAGAGCTTTATGTTGTCTAGCTCCGTGTGTATATTGAATCTTCCAATGGTGATTCCTTGGTGATGGAATAGATAAAAGTAGCGTGTGACATTTTGTGGTACCAGCAATGAGAAACACCTGCTGTCCCTTGACTAGGTAATACAGCAATACAAACCTGTCCCGGCTGAATGGTGCACCCACGTTACCTACATGCTTATCATGCTTATGGGCTGAGTCATGACTTCTGTAATCTAGTTACGTCCATGCAATGTCATGTTAATTTGATCAGCCTGCCTCTGCTTGGGCCCAGAGAAACACCTGAAGGCAGCAAGGAGACACAGGCAAAATATGGAAGTTGCTAACAAATATGAATACTGAACACTGGCCAATCCAAAGCTCTGTTAATTTGCAGTGCTGAAGTGAACAATTAACAGATTTTTAATAATAGTCAAAATCTCTTGATATTTGAATGCAGAAAGGGATCACATGCTAGGAACAAAAATATGATATTATTGTAATGTCTCTTTGGTAGAATCATGTTACAAAGTAAAATCACTTGTATTACAACATATACTGAGGCAGCTGTGGACACAAAAGTAAGCAAAAAGCTACGTTGCTTTTTGGAAGTAAAAATAATAATCTGACGGTTGTTGTATTGTATCTGATTGGTGTGAACCAAGGACAGAAACAGAAATGGAAAAGCCTGAGAAATACTTTTTGTGTGTGTGTGATGTTTCCCATACTGATGAGTTCAGCAAAGAAAATAAATTTCTGCAGGAAATCTCTCAGAAATGGCATGTTCCAATTAATACGATCAGACAGAATCCTAATTATATCTCCTTTTTTGAAAAGTATGCCCCATGCTTACTGTTTGGTTGAACTGATGCTAGCAGATACGTGGTTGTACTGTATGCTGGAATGGTAAGGTAACTTAACCGTGAAGTCCAAGAGCGAAAAGATACAAAGAAATAAGAGACTTTAAAGATAACTGTTATGATGCACGGTAACATTTCAAGGGAAAAGGAATTACCAGTTAGCGAAGCCAAAATTTAATTTTTGATTCAACCAGCTAGGAGGAAATATTTTGATTTGGGAAAGTCAAAACATTTCATTTTGATCAGATATATGAAAATTAAATTTACTGAACAAAATGTTCTCAACTATTTCCATATTTAGTTTTTTTTTTTTTTTTTTTTTTTTTTTTTTTAATGAAATTAGAATCATAGAATGGTTTGGGTTGGAAGATACCTTAAAGATCAACTAATTGCAACCTCCTCACCGATATTAGTTTCAATAGATATCAGTAGATAGAGCATTCCAACTACTGGGATTTCTCATGGCATAAAACCAGTCTTCTAAACAATGTACATATTCATAAACAGCTTTTTATTTGTTTGTATTTGAATTTAGTTTATATTTGTAGGCTTTTCTTCTTCATTCAGATGTATTTGTCTCATTTTCATAGTTCTGCTACAATTAACAAATGAAATGGAATTTAAACTAAGGAGACAATGGAATTGTACAGAGTTCATTTTCAACATGAATATGACCTGATTTTCCAGAATATTACAAGTAAATTTAATTTTTAATATTTATTTTTAGAAAGGCATAGGACAAATTTTAGCAGAACAAAGTAAAAATCCTTAACCTTTCATTCTTCTGCCTGTAAAAGGAAGATGTCTAAACTGCACAATACTCTCATCTTCTCAAATACTCATACCTTCAAGCCTTTCAACATCTATGGTGAAAGCATGCTGCCAGTGAGCATTTCTTCCAGCTATAATTTATGCATCGTAAGACTTCCTATGTAAATGTGGGAAATGTATTTGAATACATTGGGTGATGGTGTAGCTGTGGGCTTTTGTTTTCAAAACTCTGTTAAAGAAAAAAAAAAAAACAAAAACAAAAACAAAAACAAAAAACACTGGAAGAGTAACGTATATCTAGTATATGCTCAGCCTTCTGCCTTTGGGGACTCCCAGCAACCAAAGCAGTGCAGTGTTTGGAGCGCAGTGAGGATCTAGATCTCTGACCTTTGGACCTTTGGCAAATTGCTCTGAGCTTTCTAAACCGTTTGCCTCAGCTGCTTGCTACAGACTATATAAGTGAAGGTCCAAGTCAGAAGGCTCACTCTCCCTCAGAGGCAGTTGGGAAGAGGTGAAGAGGGGCGGGAAAGAAAAGCAGAGGAAAAGAGAGAGCAGCAAGAGGGTTCGGGGCTCACCATGGGCCCTGTGCAGCTCTTGCTGCTCTTGCTGCTGCTCAGCAGTGGTGTTCTGACACGTAAGTACCACCTTTTATGGCAGCACTTTTTGCTGCTTTATTTATGAACTCATTAAAACAATGATAATGCAAAAATCAGCAAGACAGTGGTTTATAGAATTAGAGAGGGTAAGTGTGATTAAAGAGGTCATCTCTTCCCTTTGGAGGACTGGGCAGCCATAGGAGGATCCCAATGTAGGAAAAAACACAACTGTTTTCTGGTGCCTTTTGATCAGATTTAATGTATTTTGCAACTTATAAGGAATTCACATAGTTTATTTGGGCCTGATTGTTTTTTCTGTAATGTGGTCCTTGTTCACATCCATGGAAATACTGCAGCTTACAGTACAGGCTTATCCCAGGTTTTGCTGAACCATATTTGGGGTGTGTGAAAAAAAAAGGGAGCAATAAAGTAAAATGTATTTGGCAGGTAGCACTTAGATTTGAAACACAACTTTATGTTAAGAAGACACAGCCATCAGTAGTATTAATAAAGGCAGTAGACTAGCAGAGGTTTCTTTCTAAAATCAGAAAAGACAATCTGGATCAATATGGTGCAGTGTATTGTGAGCTATCTCTTTGCTTCCCAAGAAGTGGCTTTTCAAAATATGACACTGTAGTGTTATGACTGCAGGAACCTCAAGGAGGGAAATGAGGCCAATTATACAGTTCTGAACCACTGTCAGGGTTTATATGCAGATCCAATTCAGCATAAACACACCTTTGCAGGACTACCATTCTGTTCCTCACTGATGTTAGAAAATTTTGAACGATGCACTTGTTTCTAATGCTTAATATTAGTGTTATTACTGTTGCTACTATATTACCATAGAGTGGTCAGCCTTGGAATTCCCATCATGGAAGCCTGGAAAGTCTTCAGGAAATTTTCTGAAAAGTGTTGCCATTCATGTGTGATGTCCAAAGAATGACATAGCACCACGAGTGCAGCAAACTTACTAGGATATATTTTATTCTATTTACAATAGTCATATGGGGTGTGTCTAAGACATAATGGAGCAAACAATTCTTAAACTGAATAGGCTTTCAATTCATGTTCTTTTCCTCCAAAGTGTGAACTCTGAATATTCACACTGGTTGCCAGAGAAAGTATATTGATTGTATATTGACAAAATAATCAACAAGTATATTTGTCTTGGTCGATATAATTCAATCTTATTTATTGCCCTACATTGTCTACCAAAAAAAGATTCTTGGAAAAAAGTTTTAATAGCAGAGAATTGTAGTATTACTTATCAAAGTTGTCGTTTTTCAAATGTACAAAAAGCAAAATACAGCCATTCATTCATTATGCAGTATTTCTGTGTTCCAAATAGACAAAACTTTTAAAGCAAGCGAACTATGTTACATGATGTATTTCATCTGTCTACCTCTGAATTTTGTGCCTATTGTTTAAAATTTTTCTTGTAATACAGAACCATTAAAAATACTTGTCAACCTAGAAGCTGATCCATCTCTGTGTAAATCAAAGTAATTTAATTCAGTGAAAATTACATCAAAAGTTGGTATTAATTAGACAGGTCTTACAGTGAAAATGTAGTATTTCCTTTTATATGTACATAGTCCTTGCTTTATGACTATAAACTACCTGTGCAACTTTTAATTCTTGTTTTTATTCTTTACAGAAGAAGAAACACCTGAAAATGGGAATCCCGAATGTTCAAGTAACTGATTTCTTGCATCTGCTTTTGTTGTCTCATGTTGCTGTATTAACTAAATACAATATTCAAAGCTTTTTCCTATTCCACACATTTCTGCCTCAGAAATAAGTGTAACAAAAGTGATGGCAATGTTCTGAAGTCTTAACTGTCATTTAAGTATGTAATTATCCATAAGGCTTAGCCTTAAGAATATCAAAAGTTTTAGTAAAATCAGAAGAGATGATACAGTGTTTCTAAACTTTTTTAAAAGCTCCCTTTAAGAAGCTTTTCTTTCATTGTTTTGTTGATTTCTTAATTCTCAGGTGTAAATTCCTTAATCTGGAAATCCCTGTTTATCAGATGTGAAGCTTAAGTAGTGAGGTTATGCACATTACACTTTACCATGAGCTGAATCTCACTTCTGATGTACTCACAGTGGCTGCTAAATCCACAGAATTGCACTTGGATATCCAACTAAATAACTACAGAATAAATCATCAACTCTGTCAGCAAGGACAGCAATTCCTTAAAACAAGTCAAGACTCAGGAAATGCTGACTTTATGCCCTATCTCCATAATGAACTCTGACTGGCCCTGACTGCTTGGTTAGACACATAATGTTCCACCATAGGGTCAAAGTACCAAATAAGTTGTTTTGTCCGTTGTCCCTTTTGATCTTCAGGCTTTTTTTTCAGTTGTTGGATACTTTAGCACCACCGCCAGGCAACTGAGGCTATTTCAGCTGCCTGAAATAAATTCAAATTCTTTTCTGGGCTTCACTGCCAATTTCTTGTGTATTTTTGATATAATAAATTCATTGGTATTTGCATTTCTAATCTTACCATTTCCATATTCCTTTTCCATCTATTCCTGAGCAAAAGCAGAAAATGAAGCAATAATTAGCCTTTTGGCTTTAGCCTAGTAGATACTGGTATTGCAAACATTTCTGTGAATGTACAGCTAAGCAGTGATAAAGTCCAGGACAGTAAAGAGTAACGGGGATAGCGGTGAATTTTTTCACTGCAGTTGAATTTAAGGTTAATTAGATGACTTAAATATTTTTTCAGATGTTTGTCAGTAATGCTGTTTACTATATGATAGCAAGTATTAATTATATTAATTCTGTTGACCAGTTTCATGAAAGTAATCTCAGTAAAAACACTATTAAAATAGGTAAAGCTTATAAGAATTATAGTACATTGAGGAAATACTATATCCCTAGTAATGTTCTGTTCTCTTCCTTAAGTATGCAATTCTGTGGTGTATATGACAAGATACCATTTCATTTGCCCTGTGACATGATAAATGTTTTATTAAAGAGGAAGAGTAGAACTACATTCATGGCAGGTTTAGGCAAGCAAAATCATACAGATTTGACAGTGGGCATTTGGGTTTATAGCAAGATGACTGTACCTTTTTCCTCTGCAAAAGTAGATCAGATATATTCAGACAGTCACAAATAACCATGTAGGAGATATTTAGGAAATTGAGTTTCACTCAGCATTGCTGTAATGTCACAGTCGCAGTGAGCTGCTCAGTCTGAACAGAGGGAACAATTGTTTCAGGTTCAGGTACAGCTAAACTGCTTTAACACAGTCACTGAAAATACCTAATCATATGTTTAGTAAAATAATGCCTGTAAATATAATGGGAGTGAATTGTACCTGAGGATATTATTTGGCCTACATTATACATTCCAGACACAAAAAGAATATCTTATAGCTCTGTATTTGACACTGAGCCAAAATATTCTTTCTTTATGTCTCTGTTATGATGTTCATTTTTGCTTGTAGGATTTAAAATTACAGACAAATTGCCTCTGAAAACTACAGGAACACATTAAATACTGGTGAAATTCATCCCTTTGAGGAAGCCAATTATGTTTTATGGCTTCCTTTGATATCAAAGAGAAACACCCCCACTAATCCTTCCTCCTGCCTCATCCTCACTCAAAAACTGAGAATTTTGTCTTGCAGTGGATTGTCTTTATATAGCAAATTTTATATAGCAAAAAGTTAACACCATTAAAAAGTCTGTTCTAGTGAAAATCATTGATCTACTAAGTTAATTATCATTGATCTACTAAGTGAATTCATTACTGTATATCACATTTCAGGAAGGTATTCTCTAGATTCAGATGAAATCATAAAATGGCAATGGAAAAAGCTAGTTTGGGTGATCTATCTCTTTCTGTGTTTGTTTTCAGTCTTTGCTGTGTGATTTAGGTAAATAGTTTTTTGCATCTTCTTTGAATTATTAGGCAAAAATCTTAGGTGATTTTATTCATTTTATTAAGAATTTTAAAACTGCCATTTGATTAGTTTATTTTTAAAGTAATGGTGTCATTCTTAAAACAGTTCCACATCTTAACTTTTCTACTGGTTCTGTCATTAACTCAGTGAGGTGTGATTTTGAGGCCAGATGGGGCCATATTGTCAGCTCTCATTCTATATTGCATTGGACCCCAAAACTTATGCTTCCTCCAAAAATATTTGTCTGAGCTATAGCTGCTTTAGAAAATATCCAGCTGACATGAAGGCATCACTTCTCTGTCTAAAAACTCCCCTATAGCAAGTATAAAAGAAAGTAGTGGGGCACTTCTCATGCTTCCTGTATGAGGGGCATTCATTTTAGTTGCATGACCTTAAGTATGTATTGTAAGGATCTAAATATGCATAATCCTACTAAGTGATAAAAGCTCTCTTGTTTTCCTAATTGCAGGAGATGCAACCAGATTTAAACACCTCAGGAAATACGTTTACTTATATGAAGCAGAAACATCAAATGGGATCATGGGAACAGCAGATTCTCGAAGTGGTTCAAAGATCACCTGCAAGGTAAGGAAAAGAGAGTAAATACAACTCAATGGGACTGTATACCGAGTAACATAGGAGCTGGCAACCGAGGTGCATTCCTCAATGTTTTTCCAAACAGGATTATTCTTTTGAAAGTACATGTTGCGAGCCCTGAAGACTAACCCTCCCTATCCTAGACAGAAGGCACTTCATACCTTCATACCACAATGCTAGTGTTCTTCTGTCTTGGTCTGGCTGTACTTTAGGGGAGAGAGGAAGAAGACCTGGTAGTTGAACTTCCCTTCACTACCAAGCTCAATGTATATCAAACAATTCTAGAGATTAAGACAGCTCACAAATGCCATGAAGACCACTTGGTCACCTATTGGTGGTAACAGTCAGGCCAGGGTCACTGTTGTAGGGGTAAAAGGCTCCACAGGGCATTAAATTAATGTCCACCAGCTTCCCAAAAATATTCCTTTTACAATATTTTTTTCTGAAATTGAGTAATTGTGGAAAATATTCTTTATTTAGCTCACACAATTTGACAGTCTAAACATCAATCATTATAATGACTCAAGTTTTCATACAATTTTTTTTAGTACTATAAATTTTCAGAACCTAGGTTGCTTGTTTACTGTGTGTATACTCCATGCCATTAGCCAAGCCAATACCTGCTTTCAAGTCTTCTACCTTAAGCTACTTTAGGCTGTTTAGAGCAGTTTGGAATCTTTCCCAAGAGCTGCTATCAACATGATTCCTACACTTTACCAAGCCAAGGAAGACCATGTTCTCAAAACTGGATCTGGATGATGTGGAAACATGGTAATGAAAAAACAGATAAACTTCCTGTTTGTGTTTTCAGGTTGAACTGGAGGTACCACAGCTGTGCCACTTCATCCTGAGGACAATGCATTGCTCCCTAAGGGAGACGTTTGGTGTTGACGCTGAGGGAAGATCCATGCTGAAAAAGTCAAAGAACTCTGAAGACTTTGCAAATGCCATGTCCAAGTAAGCAATATCAATTATTAGTACAATACATCGATTTCAATACATCAGTACCTGTAGCCTTAACACTGAACAGCTGGTAACATTACAGCCCAACAATGCTTTTCAAGGCTTAGAACACACTGATGATAAGATGGAAAGTTTATATACCATTTCCACAACAATATTATATTTAGGGCTAACTGGATACAACTGGATACAGTTCTTAGTTGTGACTAGGGAAGTGTTGTTTTTTTTTTTCTATCCAGAATTTTCACTTAGAATGTCTTAGTAATTTGTGTCATTTACATCACAAAACTGTTGGTTAGTCTCCCAACAGATTACTGCAAGTGGAAGGTTCCTTCTTATAAGGAAATTCTCAAATGGCTGTCTGCAGCCATTTTGAGATCATTTTCCATTGCTGATATGGTACAAAGACTGTGCAACAGAAAGGCATTTGAGACTGAAGTCCAGTTTTCCTATCATGATCTTTAATGACCTATGGGACTTATCTTTTCCTTACTTATCTGCTTTCGTAGCTTACTGCTATTATTTCCTCCACCCAGGTAGACCTCAGTGCTCTTTAGCGTGTTGTATTCGTGCCCCTTTATGCGTGCTTCGGTGCTTCACTATCCACTTCCTCTTGTTTCCCAAGCCATTTTAAGCCATAGATTTTAAAACAAGTGTTAAAATATGTTTTTCAGAAAACAATCACAGTTTTATTTAAAAACTGCGACTATCAGAGAATCTTTCCCATCCTTTTGTAGCCTATTGCAGTAGTTAATAATTACCTCATTCTAAAAATTCGCTTATCTCCTCCCTGAATTTGTGCAATTCCAACTTCCAGACATTGCTCCTGATATTTACTTGTCCTTAGATGACGTAGTCTGGTGATATCAGAATGTCCTTGGTTAGAATTTTGCTGGGAAATACCTACTTTAATAGTAAGACTTTGTAATAGTAGTAACAGTGAATAGTAAATAATCATAGACCAAAATAAACGTGATGCTTTAGGTGTAGCCCATCATTTTATTGATAGCATGTTCTTCACCATGTGGTTTTCACATGTTTTCATACTAATGTTGGGGATTTTTTGGACAGACATGAGCTAAAATTCAGCATTCAGGATGGAACAAAAGTCAAGCTGTATCCAGAGAAGGATGAACCTCTGAATGTCCTGAATCTCAAAAGAGGGATCATCTCAGCTCTCCTTGTGCCAACAGAAACAGTGGAAAATGTAAAAACAATTTCTATGGTAAGTGTTTTGAAAAGCATTCACATTATTTCCTTAACAAATGGAAGAAATCTCACTTAGTAGAATTACTCCTAAATATAATTATCAGAAGACTTGAAAATTCAGATGAGAAAGGGTGCATTTCTGCTAGATCACAAAATGTCTGACAGCATGAATAAAGGTACCGATTTCTTTCTTCTCTCCAGGATACTGTATATGGAAAGTGTGACACTGAGGTTGAATTCAAATCCAGGAAAGGAAATGTTGCAGAAGATATATCAATTAACAGGAACCTGAAAGCCTGTGACAACTTCAGCCCAGTCAGAGATTATGTCAGTCCCATTGCTGTTGTGAAGGGACTAGTAAGTATACCACTAAAACATCTGTAATATAACATTCTTCACTGCATCATTTAAAATGATAAACAACTATTAATTTTGTATTTATCTTATAAAAGCTTCAATAGGTTTTCTGTACCCTTGCGTAAGAACAGATTGTGATTTTGCTGGCAGTCAATATAGAATAACAGATGCAGACAAAAATAATATAATTACCATCTTCCATGTTCTTCTCATGAATTTTTAGAGGAGACCATCTCATAGTTTGTCTTCTATAGAGGAGTTGGTACTATTGATTACGCAATAACCTACCAGATCATGTACAAATTGTTTAGTGGGTCAAAATTTTCAACATTTCCATTTCACGTAAAACATACAGTCCACCAACACCCTAATATTTTTGTGATGTGCAGGGCAGGACTCTCTGCCCTAAAGTAAAAGTTTACATACTGTTCAGGCTATTAGGAATCCACAATGATTAAATGCAGTTGCTTCCATGAATATTTGCAGACTTCTTCCTGATAACATGGCATCTGTGCCTTTGAGTGTTTTTCCTAAAAAGAAAGGAAAAACACAGGACTTCATATAGTTCTGAAAAACTACATTTATTGATTTTTGCCACTTCTACTGCTTGTTGTAGAAATCTTTAAAATGTGTATAATAAGAGTGAAATTACAAAGAACATCAGCTTTTATGAGGGGCCTGAACTACTTTAAAAATTACAAACTAGTTCATATGAATGAGTCCTTTATCATAAGCAACAGGGGATCGATCATGAAGTAACTACTAAGCCAAACACCACAGTGAGGCCAGAGGAAAAATTTCAGTGGGATTTTTGCCTGTGAAGAGACTTAAGAATAAAGATTACTACTAGCACAATTTCCTTTTTGTGTGAGAATGATTACAGTTAGGCACCATCATTTTCCATATGCTGTAACTGTTAATGTTACAAAAGTGTGGCAGCCTTTAGAACTATGTTTGTTCCTATATTATTCAATAAAATGACTGCCATATTGTTTATTTTACAGAACATCCCATTATCTACCCTTTTGAGCAGTACTCAATTCTGTCAGTACAATATTGATGCAAAGAAAAGGCATATAAGAGATGCTGTCTGCAGTGAAAAACACCTGTTTCTGCCTTCCTCCTACAAGTAGGTTGCTCACTACTAAATACAACACTTCTAAAATTAATATTTATTTAGAGTAATGATGTATTAAATTCTGCCATGACTTCTTCCCCAAATATGCATTTTGTTCTTGAGGCAAAAAGCACAGCAAGATCCCTCAAAGGTATTTATACTCAACTAAAGCACTGAATATTTCTTTGTTTGCTAGAAATCGTTATGGTATGATGACAGAGGTCAACCAGACACTGAAGCTTGAAGATACTCCAAAGATCAATAACAGAAATTTTGATGGAGGTACAACTGCGATTCTCAATAAATGTCAAATATGGGAACTTTTTTTTTTGTAACAGTAAATTCATTAAAGATGTATTTGAGGACACCAAAAAAATTAAAACAAAATTTAATGAATCTTCATTGACTTAGACATAAAAAAGATTCGGGGAGAAGTGGGGAAAAAATGAAAAATTTAAAAACACTCTGAAATTCTAAATGATCTTTGTCTTTTTATTTTAATTTTGAAATTAATCTTTATAATTAAAAGTTATAGTCTGGAAAATAATTTAATCTTTTTGGAAATGAGCTTAATGATACTTTCTTAGTTAATCATAATTCCTTTTGCAGCTTTTAACTTCAGCTGCCAAATCTAAACAGGTCATGATTTCTATACATTAGGTTCTGAAAAACTCTTCTTTAAAATGCAGTCATTATTCTAGTCAGAGCATATTTCTCCTAAGATATACTCATTGAAAGTTAGAAAAGCAAACTCTGCTAATACAAAAGGCGGCAAGGAAATGTTTTCATGAAATTTTAAGAAATGTTATGCAATATATATTGTATATATATTGTATATTATTATACTACTTCGGAGAAAATTGTATTTAAACTCCATTCCATTATTTTTACAAACTGTTCAGCTGTTAAATTTCATCAACTGTGGTATAAAACAATCTACAGTGTTGATATTAATAATATTGAGTATAGCAAAAGGTAAAAATGAACACAGGTCCTTGATAAAGATATAAAGAATGCCATTTTTTCATTGCTAGATGAACTGGAAGAGAAAGGACTTGCCCTGGAAGTTGCAGATGCCAAATTTTCCCGTCAGGGTGATGCTGTTTTGAAAATTCTTCAGGAACTGCAGAAACTTGCAGCCTCCCAGCAAAACCAGCAGAGAGCAAGACTCTTTTACAAATTTGTTTCTGGACTTAGAAGTTTACACAACACCACTCTTGGCTCTCTTGTACCAAAGATGATGGAAACTTCAAGGTATGTTCCAACATTTCATTATGCAAATACAACATGTATCAAATACATAGCAAAATAATTCCAAAGTTGATGATTTGCTTCACACTCCTTTATATTGTAGTTTAATGGATGTAAAGGTTGTCTTTCATAAAGGTAAGTATCATACTAATTAACTAGAGAGAGAAATGAGAGAAAGTAAGAACTTTAATATTTTTCCATCAGAAATTATTGGATGGTAATGACAACTTGAACAATAAATATATGAAAACAATATAAGAATTTAAATAGGTCTGAAAGTTCTAGATTTTTGTGAAGTATTAATATTGCTTGATCATTATATGCTCAAATCTTCCAATCTCACTGGAAAAGCTGAACTATAAATTAGAGTTGAAGCACAGTACGGAGATTTTCTCCCAGCCACCATCCCAAGTGTGTACGCCTGATGCAATCCAGTGAATATGTTATCACAGCCCAATATCTTTTAACTAATTTTTCTCAAGGACAATGTAATACCAATTTCCAAGAACACAGTTCTGAAAGTGAGATTTTTTGAGACATGAAGGCACAAATCTTTGGTCTGTCCTCCACTCCCCACACAGACTATTCCTGTCCTGGCTGGACTTACACATACTTCATGTCTTCAGTCTGTAGAGGGACCAGAGCCTCAGTCTAGTTCAATATATTTTACTACATAAAAGTATGGGAAAGTCTGAGGTTGTGGAGAAAAAAAAAAAAAAAAGATATGTCTGTGTAATGATAGTATTGTTAATACTTTATTCTTGTTCATATCCAGTCATTATATTGTAGCTTGTAAAACTAAGAAACTTGTTTCTGATAAGCAATTGCATGACTTGCTTCCGGTCACACATTAGCATACATGACTTATATTAACACACCTTAATAAACATGTCAAATGTTTCTTTCAGACATGAAGTATGCAGGGATAACAGCAAACAATGAATTAATTAACCAAGGCCATCCCTTTTCTTTCCAGTTCCTTCACAGTTCAGGCCCTGACTCAGTGTGGGACTCCAGAGTGCTATAGCGCCATTCTTCAAATACTGAGAACTGGAAATGTGAATCCACTTGTGGTAGACTTGGTTACATACACACTGGCACTATTGCCTTCTCCAACTCCAGAAAGAATACGGGAAATTCTTAACATGGCCCAGTATCAGCCAAGTAGAGCTTCTTTTTATGGCTTGAGTCATTCTGTTACTAAGTAAGTAATGCTAGCATGTAATTTTATGAAATAACCTCAAGAAAACATTACAATGCTTAGAGTAAACCCTAAGAGTAGTCCTCTTTGAGTTTATTTTGTTTTGTTTTTTGTTAGTCTCAGGATTTTTTTCTATTGGAATAAAAAATAAATAGGCATTTCCTATTTTCTCTATTTGTTTCTAATATCTCTATTGCTTTAGGTTCTATAATGAGAAGAGGATTGTGACAGAGGAAATAATGAACGTTGCAGACTTCATGATGTCACTGCTTGGCACTGATTGTTCTGGGGATGCTGAACTCACATACCTCACACTTAGGGTATTTTTATTTTTTCCTTATTGTAGCACATACATTATTTTACTTCTGTTGGTGGAGAAAAAAAGTTCATCATCTTTCTATGTTTTTATCACTGACAGGCTGTTGGAAACATGGGTGCAGTAATGGAGAAAGCTAAACCCAACCTGAAATCTTCTCTTAAGACATGTATTAGAAATGAAGCTGCATCACTTTCAGTTCAGAAAGCAGCCATCCAGGCATTCAGGAAAATGATTATTACTGAAGAGGTAAACTGGGTCACAAGAACCAGCATAAACTGCTTTCAGTTCACCCTGACTGTTCACATAAATAATTGAACAAACTAGGACATTGCTATTAATTCATATTTTTGCTATCTCCCTTTTAGCTGTCTGCAGCTTTTTTGGAACTCTTTTAGTTAGTTTAGTTTTTGTTCACACATCTGAGAAGTTCTGCAGACTTCAGATTTAGTGGGTGTTGCTCCTTTGAGATGAAGCTGCTTTATATAGGCAGTTTCAATTCAAATGGGAAGTTTGGATCTGTTCCTCTCAGAGTGGCTTAAATGGAGTTCTTGTTTGAAGCTAGGTTTAACTAAGGAATTAATCCAGATTTAAATGGATTTAACTAAGAAAAATCATGTTCCTATTCTATACTGTCACTTTGTTGTCATTGTTATTAGCAGTACTAGTAAGATAGGTTATATCACTAGCAGTAGTTTATTATCACTAGCAAATAGTTTATGTCACTAGCAGTACTAGTGAGATGTTTATATCACAGGGATATGAAAGCACCTTCTACAGAATGGGTGACATTATACAGTGCACTTCAGCTTAGTATAGTGAAAAACAGTTCCAACATCAACAGCTTCCTACTCTGAAAGATGAGATCTTGTTTCCAGACAAGGTTTAAGGAGTCTGGGACCTGGAAGCACCTGGAGCTTACATCCTCAGATTTAGTATCATTTTAAAAAAGATGACTTTTTATTATTGTTATTCATTATTTTCAAACTGTGTTTTTAATTTTCCTGCAGTAGACTATCTTGATGTCCTTCTTTTCCTAAACTGAATGATACTCTTTTTTCCCAAATTTGAAGGTTTTTCCACAGACCAGAATACTTCAGATTCCCAACAACAAAAAATCATTATTCTAAACAAACAAAAAAATTGACCTGCCAGATACAGGATAAGAAAATCTGTTTTAGTCAAAACAGTAATTTCTATTAAAATAATCTATGAAAAGAAGTTTTATCAGAATAATACCTATGAAACACATTTGGTCAGTTTTAGAAACAAGGTACTCTGTATTTACACAGTCCTAAAAAAATACATCCTAGAAATTCTCTCACCCTATATATTCCCAAAGGAGCTTGACTCTAATGTCTACTAGCCAACTCATCAGTGCAAAACATATCCTTAACATATCCTTCTCTGTTTACATAGGACCGGTCAGCACTTTTGAAAGTGTTCCAAGGGGATGCACTTGGAGACAAACGTCTAGCAGCCTATCTCATGCTGATGAAAAATCCTTCCCCAAGTGATCTTACAAAGATTTTGAGAGTCCTCACAAAGGAGAAGAATGAGCAAGTGAAAAGCTTTGTAGCCTCACACATTGCCAACATCCTAGACTCTGAAGAAGTAGGCATTGAAGAGTAAGTAAAATTTTGTTATATACTGCTCTCCTAAGAAAAAAGTTTTTCCATAATTGCAGTGATTGTAATATTAGAAATGCAGTTTTTGCTTTTTTTTTTTCTGGTTTTGTTTGTTTGAAGAAGAACATCAGCTGGGTAAGTCTGTGGTTTTGTTAGAGCATGGCCAACTTGCACTCTTGCCCTTAGTCTTATTTTTATTAGTAGTATGTGCAGAGAGCTAGCCCTTTACAGTCACCTTAGTTGTATGAATGTCTACAAGGGACACAAGAAATCTCATATCTAAAGCTAAATGCATTTCTGGAATTCATACTAATCATATTTGCATTGCTATCCTCTTTCCTAGTCTTAAAAGCCAACTTGAAGAAGCTCTGAAAGGAAATGAGGTTCCAACAGCCAAAGATTTCAGAAAATTCTCGCAGAATTATCAGGTTTCCAAACGAGTTTCAGTACCTGGAGTCGATCCCATCTCTGCCAAAGTAGAAGGAAATGTGATATTTGATCCAAACAGCTATGTTCCTAAAGAGACTATGCTAAAAACCACCCTGGATATATATGGATTTGGCCCAAGTGATATCTTTGAGGTACAGCAATTATCAAAAGCTTTTGCTAGTATTCAGCTGTTTTCTTTCTCACTTCTGTTTGCTTATAACAACTTTCCGTGAATAATGTATTGTTTTTACAAGCTTTGGGAGAAATCTAAAGATCACTATGCTTACAAGGAAACTTTCATTTGATCTCAACGGGCTTTAGAGCAAGCCATCCATTATGTGATGTCACTTGCCACTGACTGGATGGACGACCCCGTTGGAGTTATTGAAGGCCTCAGCTAGGATAAAATGAACCCATCTGTAACAAATTGACTTCATGCTAATGAGTCATTACTGGCACACTGAAGTACTCATAGTAGATTCTAAGTGAGATACAGACTATATGTAGGTTTTATGTTGGACCTTGACAAAGAAAGAAAATGAATCGTAAGACCTAGTATTCTTTTCTGTTGCATATCTTCACTTAAGAATCAGAGACTTGTAGGATACACTTTAAATACATTTTTTGTTCCCTAGAAAGTCTGTTTGTTGTAAAGCTCCAAAGAAATGAGGAAGCTCTCTCAGTTATGGCATTGTTCTGTTCATTTCAGCTTGGCTTGGATGGAAAGGGTTTTGAACCAACACTGGAAGCTTTGTTTGGAGAGAAAGGATTTTTCCCAGACACTGCAAGCAAGGCCCTGTACTGGGTTGATGGCAGAGTGCCAGAGCAGGTTTCCAAAGCTCTCTTTGACTACTTTGGCTACTCCCAGGATGGCAGGCAGGATCAGGTACAGCTTGAAAACATTATCTGTGCAGGACGGCATTCCTATATTTACTCAGTAATTACAGCATTTACATGCTTATTGTATATGAGCTTTCTCCTTTTCTGGTATACTAGAATGGAAATCCTTAATGCTATTTAGCAATGCTCTTTCTTAATTGCATGTGGGAGAGGCCTTTGTTTGGAAGCAGACAAAATGGCAAGAACTGCACATGCAGATTACCTGACATTAAATGAGTAATTGTTCTAGATGCATGATCTTACAGATTTCTCATAAATATATTTTACTACTTTCTGATTGAATTTTCAGGAGGTCATGAAAGGAATAATGCTTAACCTTGAAAAACTGTTAAAAGAATTAAGCAACAAGGAAGCTCCTGAAGGAAGAGCATATCTGAGAATCCTGGGAGAAGAACTTGGGTACTTGAAACTCAATGATTTCAAAGTGCTGGGAAGCATGCTTTTAAAGAGCATTAAAACTCTTCAGAGTATTCCCGAAATGGTATGTTTCTGGTGTACTAATATGTGTTATTCGTGTTTGGTTTTTTTCTACCATTTTTAAAAAGTTTAGATTGTGTTGATCTATATCCATTCTATGTAAAGAATGGATATTTGATGCCAGTGCTGGTCACATAAAAATAAAATTATTTAAAATGAAATACCAAAATGTAGTCTGAAGGACTCTGAGGAACCTATAAAGACTCCTTAATAACCAAGTGGAGTCCTCCTGGAAGATGGGTGAATGGAAGGGCAGAAAAAAGGACGGTTCAGATCTTATTGTATGACTGAGATATCTACTGGAACAATGCTCAAAATCTCAGTGCTTGCCAGTATGTTATATTACTAATTTTTTTTATAATGAAAAATGTACATTGATATTAAGCAATAGTCTATCATCGTAAAAAGAAAAGGGGATGTAGTACAGTTTAGGAATATTTAGTAAAATTCTGCTTTCAATTAAGCCAAAAAGTGTTTTGCCATTGATTTTGGAGAAGCCAGAATGTTACATGTCATCTAAACCAACTCACTTTCATATGTGTATGTCAAGACAGGAGATAAAATGTAGAATCCAGCATAGATGTTATTTTCCTTGTTTGATTTGCAGATTGCACAGGCCATCTCAAAAGGTGTTGACAGAGACTTATTTGTCCACTACATGTTCATGGACAATGAGTTTGAGCTCCCAACTGGAGCAGGTTTGCAACTGAAGTTCGCCTTGTCCGGAATAGCAACACCTGGTGCCAAAGTAGCTGTGAAGCTTCATCAAAAAAGTGTAAGTCTCAACAGCTGTCTTTGTTCTGTCTTCTCTTATTAATCTACAATCTTATTTAGGGATTATACTGTAATACCAAAAGAAAAAGACTACAAAATATTCTTGAAGTAAAAAAAAAAATTAAAAAACTAACATATTAGAGGTCACCAGTTAATTTGTGCATATTTACATTGAAGTGAAAAGTAATAAATAGTATAATAAATTAAATATGAGATATAATGAAATGTATGAATTAAATGTATTTTAATCACCCTTTTACAATAATGCTTTTAATCTCTGTGTATTTCTCTTTGTATACTTTCAAAATGAGAGTAGTGCAAAAGCTACAGCATGTGAATTAGTTGTTCAGACCAGTTAATAAAAATGTTTGATGTAACCAAACCAAAGTGAAAAATTTGCTTTCCAATTAAATATTGAAAAAATGAACTAAAGGATTTTTTTAATACAAAATTAAACATATTTTAACATTTTAAAATTTAAAGAGGAAGTGACAAAATTAATTCTCCAGTTAAAGTGAAAAATTTTAAAGGAAATACTTATATTCTTTTTTCCAGTTTTAGTAACTATTTTACTCTATTTTAGTCAGTATTTCATATAAAGTTCTCAATAGTTGCAGTTCACATAAACTTTTAATTTTTTAACATATGCAGTATTTAAGAAAACATTTTAAAAAATGCCCTCAAAGTTATTATTGGCTGCTTTTTAGTATCTTGTGGAGTGTTCTCCAGAATTTTGCATTCTGAGCCTTCTTTCTGTAATAGCTAAACAAAAGCTTGAAAATTAGCTATGTTCTGTTTAGAGAATTTCAAATCCTGGATCATTTTTTTTTCCAAATACCTTACTCATTGCTTTTGAAAATTGCTATATTTTTTCTACAATGATAGACAGCCTCTTGTTTTCAGAGCCATTATTTAAAAATACATGCAAGTAGCTTAACATACTTTCTTTTTGCAGCACAAATACTTGTACAGTAAAGTAGATAAGGTTTCTTGGTGATATTATCTCGCTGTATTTGCTATATGACAGTTACCACTTACGTGCTCCCTCAGCTGATGTGACTTGGGAAGCAATTATTTTGAATAGCAAAATCAATTATACAAAAACCTACCCCTAGATTATCAATAATGAGTAAATTATGTTTTCTAAAAAGTATAGGAAGTGTATTGTAAAAATAAATACATCTTTTTGGTTTTATTAAATAGATGCAAGCAGAACTCATTGCTAAACCTTCAGTAGCAGTTGAGTTTGTAACACACCTGGGAATAAACATGCCTGAATTTGCTAGAAGTGGCGTGGAGATGAATTCCAATATATTCCATGAGTCTGGAATTGAAGCACATGTTAGTGTGAAAGCTGGACAGCTGAAATTCAGCATTCCTGCTCCAAAGACCCCAACAAAACTCCTCAGTATCAGGTAATGAGAAGTCAATGAGAACTTTCAAGGCTGTGTTCTTGCCTTCCCTTCTCTTTTTTAACTTTTTTCTTCTCTCACATTAAATTTTTGCAACAGCAATGCCTGTTAACTACCAAATTTTATTTCATTAAGCCCCTTCCTCAATAAGTTATTTTTATTCAGAAAGTCACTATGTAATCTTACTAATCAGACAACATATATGTAATATCTGAACACCTGTCCTGGGAATAAATGGCTCACTTTCCTGTTCCAGCAACACATTACATTTGGTGTCTCCAACCAAAACTGAAGAGATTCCACCTCTGATTGAGAACCGAGAATTCCGGACTTCATGCAAGCCTCTCATTGCTGGTCTAAATTTCTGCACCAAATTATTGTACTCTAATGCCAGTGCCATAGATGCAGCTCCGTATTATCCCTTGACTGGAGAAACCAGGTAAGTTAGAAAAGCTTTGACTATGTCTATTTTGTGTTAAATAACCTTCCTTATCAGAGCTTAGTATCTATAGTACACTCTCATAAATCTTACCTTTAAAAATCTTCAAATTACAGACATAAGCTGCTCAGAAAGAGAGCTATTGAGAATTGTATGTTTTCTCCTGTTTGTGGTCATGGCAAAATCAGTTATTTACAAGACATTTGTTTACTCCTTCTTTAGATATGAAGTTGAAATAGTGTCCACAGGAGAAGTGAAGGAATACTCTGCAAGTGCAAACTATGACCTACAGAGAGAGGGAAATGGCCTGATAGACACTTTGAAGTTTGCGCTCCAAGCAGAAGGTAAGAGTCTGAAAAACCAGTATGGTTTAGCTCAGTTTTGAGCTATATGTCATTGAATTGGAAAAAGATTGTTATGAATAAATCACAGTAGAGGTATTTACAGGATAAAATAGAACACTGTTTTCACACCCAAATAGGACAATACTTTCATTTCATTTCATTTCATTTCATTTTGGTTCATTTTGGTTCATTTTGGTTCATTTTGGTTCATTTTAGTTCATTCTGTTTAGTTTCATTTCATTTTGTTTTCAGTCCTGGTGAAAGATCTTCATGATGAGAGGCAGAATTTGCATCCCAAGAAAATGTTTTCATGTATTTTAAATGAAAATGTGATGTTGGTGAATGAAAGAAAGGAAATGGAGAAATTAACAGGTTCTATATAAGTAAGAGAAAAATACCATTTCTGATGAAATATGAAAGTAATGCATACAAATTAAGAAAAACTGCATAAAAAGCAAGTTTTTAAAGCTTTAAGCAGCAAAGTTGTGACAGGATTGGTCCATGATGGATTTAGAAAATGAGGAGAAAAAGATGACCCAGTTTCTAACTGAAATTCATCAAAGGTTGCCTTAGATCCTCAGGATGTTATAATTTCCAGTTGATTGGTTTTTGATTCCTTTTTAGAAAAATCCACAAGACTCCATAGTTGTGAATAACCAGAGTACATATTTTCCAGGTGTAAAACAGCATGAAGCCACGCTGACCTTCAAGTACAATAGAGACAGGAAGATTTTGACCAGTGATGTCCACATTCCAGATGTTGATATTGACTTTGGTACAAACTTCAGAATTAGTGATGAATCCACTTTGGGGAAGAAAGCATATACCTTTGTCTTGGACTTTAATAACAAAAAGATTTCTGAAGTTAGTCTTACTGGCCAAATAAGGTAACTCAGAAAACCACTTAGACTTTTTCAGATACCTTTGGATAAGATAGCTGAAGTTTTTAGTGAAGGTTGAAAATTTTGGAAAACACTATCTCATTTTTGGAGAAATTGCACATTCGTGTATAGAGACAAAAACTCATTCTTCAAATCCTCTTTAAAAGCCCTTGAAATATTATTTTATTTGTTACCCATTGCATATACATAAAATAACTATACCTAATACACCAACTGATCCTTCCTACCACATGTATAATTTCTGTTGGAAGATTCTTGAGGTAGTTCTGCCATGTTTGCAAACATGATTACAAGAATGACATTATACTAGTGTTATTGCAGGTGTGATAGTCAAAGGATATAAACAAGGCAAGGTTTGTTCAGAGAGGTATTATCGTTTACTAGATATATTCAGCTCTAAAAAAAAAAAAAAAAAAAAAAAAAAAGTTATTACATCTCCCCATGAAGGAATCTAACAGCACTCAATAAGCAACAAAACCAAAAATAACTGAGAGCTTCCTGTAAAAATTCCCACGGTTCATGATGAGAATATTTCCGGGAACATCTACAGGGGACCTAACAAAAATGTTCAGCCTGCCAGGGTTTCTAAAATTGTCTGCCTCACAAGCCCATGGTGAAACGAGCTGATCACATTCTTTAATAAACCTCAATCTTCCATGGAATTCTGTGATCTTGATGGTGCCCCAGGGAGTCTTTGTCTTTGCTGTTCATGCAGAATTGCCTCTGATATCAGTAGGAGCTTTGGACAGATGTCAGGGACCTCAGTTCCCTTTCATTTGCACTAACATAATATTAGAAGTTTGCTCAAGTCAACAAAGTTACAGAGATAAAATAAATGTGAGTAAAGGAAAATGAAGCCCAGTGGCATAATATGTTTTGTCAAGTGTTTTACTTCTACTTGATTAATGGTCATACTCAGTATCCTTAATAGAGAATTCAACTTGAGTTTAGAATTTGGTCCGGGTAGAACATTAACAGACAGGTAGATATTTTCATCCATTTCAGCATTATGGAATTATATGAAATATAATATGGAATTATTCTTGTGTATACCCAAACAGCTACATTATAACATTTTAATTTAAATTTCACAAAGTAACTGACAGGAGCTGAAAACATTAATTGACTCATAAAGAAGTTTACAAGTTTTATTCATTCTATCTTTTGTAACATCTATTATGCTTTTACTTTAGATTTAAATGCTGAAATTGCTCCTGAAACATAGTAAAAATGTAGAATGAAATGTTTTATATTTGTATTTACATTTTGATTTCGCAGATATGCTGGAATGGAAGAAGCGATGTTAGGAGGCACCATTTCTATTCCTCGCCTGCAAACTGAACTTCGATCTGAAGCATTGGTTAATTATTCACCCACCAAAGGATATCTTCAGATGAGCTCAGCTGCAACAACTCATGGGAACACAATTTCAGAAAGAGTTCTTTTCAGATATGGTAGGAGCAAAAATATAAGTCATGTGTACAACCTATACTTTTAAACAACTTGTTACCTTAGTTTATACTATACCCCTAAATAGAACAAAAATATACTAATTTTACTCTTTTCTTTTAAAATCATCATTTTTAGATTCTGAAACAGTTGAGCTAGAGTGGAATTCAGGTGCCAGTGCTGCTGTGAAAAGAATGTCTTCTGGCTTCCAAGTGGACTTTTCAGAATACCCAAAGACTTTAGAGAAGTATGCCAATGAACTGCTGGATCAGAAGGTTGCTCACACGGATATAACAATGCGACATATTGTATCACAATTTATTGTGGTATGTTTCAACCTACAGTAGATATTAATTACAACATGACTACATAGTCCTAATTAATTTTTGCTTCCCCCAAGGAAGACAAAATGGGTGCTACTTGTAAAAGCACTCATCAGATTGAGTAAGATTTGTATTTTCAACTTTGAAACCACTTTATCAGATGCCTAGTGTTATACAAATAGTTAAGCTGGCTTTCAGATAACTTACATAACTTTAAAGGGTTGGAAAGTCCTAAAACTTTGATTTATTTTGGAAAAATTTTCTCCTTGTTGCAGGCAACCAACACCTGGCTGCAAAAGGCATCAAAAGATGTCCCCTATGCCCAGACTCTACACGCCAAACTAAGTGGACTGCAGGAACTGAGCATTCAGAAGATAAACCTGCCTGTTATCACCATTCCTGAAGAACTTTTCCTGAAAAGGTAGGTAGAGAAATAAAGATAATCACACATTCCTATGTTTGTGTTATTTTATTTTATTTTATTTTATAAAACATCGTGGAATTGTTGTAAACATCATAATATTAGTATAACAAAGAATTTTAGGACCAGAGAGACTAAATTACATAGAGGAAATGATGCATGTAATTAAGTAAGACAAATTTAAATCTACACTGATCACTCCTGCAGCATATGAATGAATACATCCTGAAGTCCTGTGTTGCATAGTAGTGAGAACCGAGCAAAAATACAGCATTCAACAACCTTTTACTCTGGAGTCACAGAACTAATGAAGACAGATCTCTCATAGATTTGTGTTCTGCATCCCTACAGACACCTTGTCTTTGGCCATAACCCTAACATCTATACTTTTTCCTGTGCAGTCCTACTGGACAGTTCTTCCTATTCGCCTAAACACTCTGGTTAACCTTCACCAGTATAGCAGATGTATAAGTACCCCGACTTCTTCCCTTTGACTCCATCTGTCACTTGCTCAGAGGCAGCACATACCATGGTTATACACATAAGGACTGGATACTTGCACTAGTTTGAGCCCATCTCCTCCATCTAATCTGGGTTTATCAGAGTTTGTATGAATGTAATTACTCATGAGGCTTTTACCCTTCTGTCAAATTTGATAGAAATCATCCAATATATTAAAAATTTCTGAAAGGCAAGGCCTGACCAACAAAAAGAGAGACCAGCAGCAAATAAATAGTATATTCCTTCTGTCTCTAGGAAATTAAAAAATAAATCAGCCGAAGTGGATCTAGTCATTAAAACGTTCATGTGCCTGCCAGAATTCAATCTCATTGCATTTTCTAGCATATATTGTTCTTGCCAACTAGTGTTCATACCATATTGCTTCTCTGCCCGGGCATAAGGATTCAAGAAGCAGTGGTGCTTGGTAATATGTTATATATAAATACTATATAAATAGTAGCTGTGGTACATCCACAGCTACTACTCTGATAAATTATGTTTGTGTGGTTTGTTCATGAGTTAAGGAAATATTGATTGATAAAATGAATGCAGAGAACTAAAGAAACTAGTGTAAGATTGGATTATATAAACAGATGGGGAGAAGTGTTGCATTTTATCTCTTAGTGCTGTTTTCCATATATCGTCTTTCACAGTGGTAATATAAAATGTTACATGTCTATTTCTTTCATTGCAGTCCTAAGCTAAGTATAAGCAAGGAAAATGTTTTTTCTCCTACATTCCTGCCAATAGGGCACATTAGAATAACAGGAATTTCTACTTCTCTGTGATGTTGCTTTTTTAACCATTTCATGTAAGGAACAATTTTTTTTTTTTATGTTTGCTTAATTTTCATCTTAGGAAATAGCTCTAAGTGTAAAAAAGAACATTTTGTAATATAAAAGACCAGTTAGACAAACAAGAAAAGCATCTTTGCCAGCTTATTGTTCACAAACAAATTAAGGGGAAAAAAACATTGACAGAATTCAGACATCAAAAATGCTTTCAGAAGATTCTGATAGATGAGTGCTTCGAAAACGTTGAGATGATCATTAAATTTATCTCTAAACCTGAAGTCAGGACACTGATATAACCATGTAAGACCAGTATCCTGGGAATAGTAGGAATCATTTCTGTGTATATGTCAGGGACTTGCACAGCTTTTAACAGAATCACTTTTATTTTCTAGTGAAGGCCGGATCAAATACATCTTCAATAAGAACAGTTTTCTAATTAATATTCCGTTACCATTTGGTGGAAGATCATCCTATGACATAAGGGTGCCACAAACTGTTAAAACACCTCCTCTGGTAATGGAGTCAATAGGAGTAAATGTACCATCTCAGGAATACAGAATCCCAGCATTTACTGTTCCAGAATCCTATCCTCTTCTTGTGCCTCTACTGGGTACTTTAGAGGTCTCTACTAATGTGTACAGCAACTATTACAACTGGACAGGAGCATACACTTTGGCTAATAGCAGCACAGAGAAAGCATCCAGCATAAGAACTACTTACACCACGAATGCTGATTCAGTTTTTGAGCTACTTTCCTACAATGTGAAAGGTAAGAATGTGTGCTAATATTGTAATGCTGGCAAAACTATTTTAATGCCTTTATTTTATATGTATCAGGTACAGCCCATTTATTTTTACATTGCTTATTTAAAGAAAGAGGTTGTGTCAAATCACTTCGTTTTTAAAGATACTATGTGAATCCGTTTATTTAGGCAGTAAAGGTGAAGTCAGATAATTTGTTAAAGACTGAAGGTATATATTTTCAAATATATTCCATACCAAAGGCACAGTTCTTCAGAACTGAAGGCATGATCATGTAAACAGTTGTGTATTTCACAAGTCAAGTGTTTTCAAAATCAGGCATGTGTGCAGGTATGCCTCCAGTTTGTTTATCTCTACCCCTCTCTCTATATATGTACACAAATATATATTTTTATTACTTATATGTGTCCATATACTGCCATAACTATATAGCAGTTAGCCCAGATTCAGACTAGGCAGGTGTTAAAATTGGTGTTCTTTTAAGATAGTTCTTAAACTGGAAAAGGTGAGGCTAACATTAGTCTCTTATCAACTTCCCACCTCATATGAGGTATCACAAAAATGACATATTTTAAAAAGAAAATGTTAGTTATGTTGTAGTTTCAGCTATTCTTCGGAGTCCATCTTATTAATTAAATTTTAAATCATGATATAGCTTTGCATCATCCCAGAATTATATTTTATACAGGAATATAGAGATTTGATTTATTCACTGTTTGAAAATTTAGCCCCAGATATAAAAGTAATAACTTTTTTTTTAATATAAATATTCATGATCAACCAACATATTTTTTCTTTTAAAGCAAAATGGTATAGTAACAGTAATTGCAGTTCAAGCAGTAACATAAAAGCTTAGTGATATCAGACAACATCTTAAAGACAAAACAGTATAGATTGCATCATTATCTTTTGTCTTATTTTTCCTATTTCAGGTTCTGGTGAAGCATCTTATAATAGAAATGGATTCACCTGTGCATATGAAAATCACCTGAAGCACAGACTCTTAACTTCAGTTTTTAAATTGTCTAGGACAAAGAGTTATGAACCTAGTCTAGTTTCAAATTGCACTATATCACTTATGGCATCCAGTACTCTGGGTCCTCAGCTTTCATTTTCCGGTGATATTGTTTCTGAAAAAACAAATAACATGAACATCAATAATGTCAAGATGGAAGGGCAACTGGGAGTGGCTTCTGTCTTTGCAAGAAGCATTTATACTATGTCAAGCTCATACAATGAAAAGAGACGGGTTTTGGAAGGGAAATCAAATCTGAAGTTGGATTCTCCTTACCTGCAAGCTACCAATCAACTATCTGGTAGATACAGTGATGATGTATTTTCCATTACTTCGGTTTCTGATGTACAAAGTGGACTGCTAAAGAACACAGCTTCACTGAAGTATGAAAATAGCCAGCTGAAAATGACATCTGAAACAAATGGGAGGTATCGACAACTTGCAGCTGTCAATAAGCTTGAATTAATTTTGTCAAAGAAGATGGCAGCACTTCGCTCTGAGTACCAAGCCACTTACAAGCAAACCCAGTATTATGCCTTGTTTGCAGGTTCTCTCAATTCCCAGGATCTTGTTTTCAACACTGATATCTCTCTGACCGATCAAAGGAATCGAGCAGCACATAAGTCATCACTCAATATTAATCAGTATGGTCTAGCTAGCAGTGCAACTACAAATGTGCAATTTAGTCCATTGACAATGCAGAGTGAAATGAATGCCAAACTTGATACTGCTGGAGGCTCTATGTCACTATCCTCTTCTGGGCGCTATGGTAAAAACAATGCAAAATTCAATCTTGGTGGAAGAGTCAGCTTAATGGAAGTAACGCTGGGAAGTGAATATCAGAGTACAGTTCTGGGTATGGACAATAAACATGTTTTAAACTTCAGAGTTAATAGAGAAGGACTCAAGTTCTCAAATAATTTGCAAGGGTCATTCAAAGAGATTAAGCTGGAGTACTCAAATGACTTGACTATTCCTGGTTTATCCCTAACGTTTTCTTCAAAGTTAGACAACAGCTTCAGCTTTGACAAGTTCCACAAGCATGGTTTTGATCTGCAGCTGCAGCCCAAATCACTCACAGCTAAGCTGAGCAATAATATTAAATACACCAAAACTGAAGTTTCCAACAAAGCAGAACTGCTCCTCGAGCTTCTGAAGCTGAACTTGGGTGGCAATATGAGAGCAGCCTATGGAGCAGATGAAATAAGGCATACCTACACTATTACATATGCTGATCTAGCAGCAAACTTTAAAACAGATACGGTTGCAAATGTTCAAGGTGCAGCAGTGAGTCACAGAGTTAATCTCAGTATAGCAGGACTGGCTACCTCAGTTACTATGAACACAAACTGTGATTCCAAATCTCTCCGGTTCAGCAACGCTCTGCGTTCCACTATGGCCCCATTTACTGTCACTGCTGATGTCCATACCAATGGTAATGGAAAGCTGATTGCCATGGGTGAACACACAGGAGACCTTTACAGCAAATTCCTGTTTAAAGCAGAGCCTCTTGCTTTCACTTTCTCCCATGATTACAGAGGATCTACCAGTCACAGCTACAAGTCTAGAGGAAGATACACTACTCAGCTTGATAACAAAGTTCATATGCTTTTTACTCCATCAGAACAGTCCAGTGCTTGGAAATTGAAAAGTCAGCTGAACAATAACGTATATTCACAAGATCTCAATGCTTACAATGATGCAGAAAAGACTGGTGTGGAACTTAGTGGAAGAGCTTTAGCAGATCTCTCTGTGATGGATACATCAATCACACTACCATTTACATTTGAAGAAGTTAACATCATTGATGTATTAGGCCTCAGGGGCAGTGTGTCAGAACCTCAAGAATTCAGCATCTCTGGCTCTGTGAAGTATGATAAAAATAAAGATATGCATGTTATTAACCTACCACTCTTGGAACACTTACCAGTCTACTTTGAGCAAATCAGAGGTGCTATGCTAACCACACTGCAGGCTGTACAAAGTTACCTGAAAAACATTGACATAGATCAATATATGAGACAATACAAGGCAACTTTGGATAAACTCCCGCAGCACCTTAATGATTACATGGAGAAATTAGATCTGAAAGGCAGAGTTAGCACCATGAAAACTAATTTGATTGCTTTCACAAAGGACTACAGAATAACATCTGATGATCTTCAAATTATGTTGGAAAAAGGCCTGGAAAATCTTCAAGAAATACTGCTCCAGCTTCAGGTCTATCTGATACAACTTGAGCAATACATCAAAGACAATTTTGAACAGTTTGACATTAAAGCACTTATTTCACAGCTTCTTGACAAAATAGTTGAAAAAATAACAGCTCTAGATAACAAATATAACATAAGAATGACTGTAGTTGACACTCTTCAGAGATTACAATTTTTTTTTCAAGAATATTATCCCAGCAAAATTGGAAGCAGCACAATGACTTGGATTAAAAATATAGATGATGAATACAGGATCACTGCTAGAATACAGGAGAGCCTAAAACAACTCAAAATTCAGATTCAGAATATTGATGTCAGACACATTGCAGAAAAATTGAAACAGCAGATTAAAACATTTGATGTTAAACAAGTTTTAGAAAAATTGAAGCGCTCATTGCCAATTAAAAAAATGAAAGAAGTTCTTGAACAAATCAAAGACTTTATTCTAAATTGGATGGAGGATTATGAAGTGTCTGAGAAGATCAGTGCTTTCCGAGGTCATATACATAAACTGATTGTAAAATATGAAATTGATAAGCAGGTGTATTTTTTAATGGACGGAATGACAGAACTGCTTAACCAGTACAGAATAAAAGAAACTGTCCAGAAGCTGACTGTCTACTTGAAAAAAATTGATGTGAAGACATACTTTGATAAAATTGTTGCTTTTATTGATGATGCTGTCAAGAAAGTGCAAACCTTTGATTATGAAATGATGATAAAGGAAGTCAACAAGTTCCTTGACATGGTTATAAAAAAACTAAAGTCTTTTGACTATAACCAGTTTGTTGATGAAACAAATGAGAAAATCAGAGAAGTAACACAGAAAATAAATGAGGAACTCAGAAATCTAGAACTTCCACAAAAAGCTGAAGCATTGAAACAGTATATGAAAGATTTTAGTGCTGTGATTTCAAAATACATAGAACAATTAAAGGACACCAAGCTTGCTGCCATAATTAACTGGCTCAAGGAGCTCATAAACTCAACAACATTTGCTAATCTGAAAGCCAAAGTAAATGAGCATCTGGAAGACCTGCGAGAGAGGATTTCTGACATGGATATCTCCAAAGAATTTGAATGGTATCTTCAGAAGATAAGCCAATTCTACAATTCTGCTGTCATATACATTTCTGAACAGTGGAACATAGTTTTTAAAAAAATTGTTATTTTGGCTGAAGAGTATGATCTAAAAAATTGGGCTGAAAATTTAAACCAGTTTGTTGAAACAGGATTTAAAGTCCCTGAAATAAGAATTGTTATAGTCACTATACCTGCCTTTGAGTTCAGTCTCCGAAGTCTTCGGGAAGCAACATTTCGAACACCAGACTTCGTTGTTCCACTGACTGATCTGCATATCCCCTCCTATGAGATAAATATTAAGAGACTAAAGGACATGAAAATCCCAATGAAATTTACTACCCCAGAGTTTACTGTTCTAAATAGCTTTAAAGTTCCATCTTATACAATTGACCTAAATGAGATTAAATTGCAGATTGTGAGAACAATAGATCAACTCATGTCTGGTGATTTTCAGCTGCCAGCAATTGATTTGTATTTTAAAGATCTGAAGATGAGAGATATGCCTTTTTCTGACATTTCTTTCCCAGAATTACAAATGCCTCAGTTTGAATTACCAGAATTATTGGTTCCAAAGCTAAATCTAAATGAGCTCCAGATTCCTGACTTGAAGATACCAGAGTTCCAACTTCCACGTATCCCACATACAGTGACTGTCCCTACATTTGGCAAGTTGTCTGGTGCTTTCAGAGTTACCTCTCCATTCTTTACACTGTCTACGCAAGCTGAAGTTCATAATACTACAACATCTGTAAACAGTCCAGAATTTGTGACCTCCCTTTCAGCTCAAACAACATCCAAATTAGATTTCCTAGTTTTTAGTGTTATTGCAGATTCACGTCTCTTGGCCCCTGAGATGAAACAGCTGAACGTTAAAAATTCTATGAAGGTCAACCACAGGTTCCTTAAAGTTGATCACACCAATGAAGTGGTATTTTTAGGGACTTCTGTAGAAGGTGAAGCTGAAACCAGAGCAAACTTCTATACAACAAAAAATTCCATAGAACTTCAGAATAAATTAATGGTCAAGCTGCAAAGAAAAATTTGGATACAGAGTGGAACAACATATTCCCACAGACTGAATATCCCACAAGCTGCCTTCTCTAGCCAGGCTGATTTTGTCAATAATATGACAACAGAGGTAGAAGCAGGACATATATCATTTACCTCCAATGGTAAAGGAAACTGGAAATGGGCTTCTCCTAATTTCTCTGATGAAGGCACTCATGATTCACATGCCACTTTCAGGGTTGAGGGTCCCATTATTATATTCTTTGGTGACTACAGAATAAATGATAAGTACCTGAAAGTCAGCCAGTCTGTGAGATATGAATGTGGTTTCCTAAATTATGCAACACTTCAGATTCAGTCTGAAATTGAGTCACAGCGTGTGGGGCGTAGTGTTCTGAATGTAAAAGGCACAGTACAGCTTGGAGGAATGAAAGTAGAATTAACAGGCTCTCACAATGCTCGTCTCAATGGACGGATTACTGGGACTGTAAATAATGAGATTTTCTTCTTGGCACAGCCTTTTGAAATTCGAGTATTAACAAACAATGATGGAAACGTGAAAATCAGCTTCCCAATGAAATTGACTGGCAAAATTGACTTCCTGAATAACTATGGTCTTTCACTCAGTTCTTCTGTTCAGCAGGTCAGCTGGCAAGCTACTGGCAGGTTCAATCAGTACAGGTATTCGCATAATATGTCTGCTGGCAACAATGATGACAGAATTGAAGCTCATGTTGAAATGAGTGGAGATGCCAACCTAGACTTCCTAAATATTCCTCTAACCATTCCTCAGCTTAATGTTCCCTATACTGGAATCCAGACTCCTCAGCTAGAAGATTTTTCACTGTGGGAACGGGTAGGCCTGAAGGACTTACTGAAGACTACAAGACAATCATTTGATTTAAATTTGAATGCTCAGTATGAGAAAAACAAAGACATGCATGTAATCCCGCTTCCTTTAGCAACAGTGCATGAAGCACTTAATAAATACATCACTTTCTTCAATAAATATTTTGAGAGAGGAAGAAACACAGCTTTAGATTTTCTCACAAAGTCATATAATGAAGCCAAAACAAAATTTGACAAATACAAAATACAGACATCACTGAACAAACTGCCACGGACCTTCAGGATTCCAGGATACACCATTCCAATTGTGAATGTTGAGGTTTCTCCTTTTACTGCTGAAATGCCAGCCTTTGGTTACATGCTCCCAAAAGAAATAAGTACAACAGGATTCACAGTCCCATTTATTGGTTTTTCAGTACCATCTTACACACTAGTATTACCTTCTCTGGAACTTCCAGTCCTTCACGTTCCACAGGATCTACGCACTCTAAAGCTTCCTAGATTCAGAATCAATAGCCCATCAAACCACATCTTAATTCCTGCCATGGGAAATATTACTTATGACTTCTCATTTAAATCCAGTGTGATCACTTTGACTGCAAATGCTGGGCTGTTTAATCAGTCAGATATTGCTGGGCAACTTAGCATCTCATCTTCATCTGTCTTTGATGCACTACAATTTAAGCTGGATGGTTCAACGAGCTTGACAAGAAAAAGGGGGTTGAAACTGGCCACAGCACTCTCTCTGAGTAATAACAAATTTCTAGGAGGAGGTCATGACAGCACTATTAGTCTCACAAGGAGGAACATGGAAGCATCATTGACAACAAATGCACAAATTAACACACCAGTTTTAAAGGTGAATTTCAGCCAAGAGCTTTCTGGAAATAGTAAGTCTAAACCCACTCTTTCCTCTGGGCTAAAAGTAATGTATGATTTTAATACTCCTAAATATGGCACCAGTGCTAAGGGAGGAGTTGCTCACAAATTTGCTTTAGAGAGCCTTACATCTTACCTATCAGTAGAATCATCAACTAAGGGGAATATTGATGGAGTAATTTACACTGGAAATGCATTTTCTGGAACTCTGGTCCACGAGGCAAACACTTACCTGAATGCTAATGGAGCTCGGTCATCTCTCAAGCTTGAGGCCAACTCCCAAGCAGATGGACTCTGGAACAGTGAAATGAAAGAAATACTTGCAATTGAAGCATCTACTCGACGTGTTTATGCAGTCTGGGAGCACAATGGCAAAAACTATGCACGATATACACCGCTTTTCACAACAACAGGGTCTCAGAAATGCAAAGCAACCTTTGAGCTGGCTCCTTGGAGCATGTCAGCAGATCTTCAGATTCAAGCCACTCAGCCAAATTCCTTCCTGGACATAGCCTCAATTAATCAGGTTGTCTTAATGAAAATCAGTACTGTGAACCAGAAAGTTGGCTGGAAGGGTGAAAGCCAAATTCAGTCATTATCTTTGGGACATGATATGCAATTATCAAATGAAAAATCAAAGGCAAAGTTTGATATTTCTGGATCTTTGGGAGGATACATGGACTTCCTCAAAAAAATGAAGTGTCCCATTGCTGAGAAGAGCTTTTGGGATATCTTGAAGTTGGATGTCACTACCAGTGCTGACAGAAAACAATACTTAAATGCTTCAGCATCCCTCGTGTACACAAAGAGTGATGATGGTACCTTCTTCCCCATACCTGTGAATAAGCTAACCGATGGCTTCACATTCAATATTCCTGAGTTACATCTAAAGGTTCCAAGTCCTGTCTTCAGCACTCCAGAGTTCAGAGTTCCTTTCACCACTCTGCAGGTCCCAGCCTACACCATTGACTTGCGCAACATAAAAATTCCACAGACACTAAACATGATGCCATTTGATATCAATTTACCCACACTGCCAAGACTAAGATTCCCCAAAGTGGATGTAGGAGCCAATTATATTACATTAGAAGAATACAAGATACCATATTTTGAGCTGACAGTACCTGAATACCAAATAACTGTGTCTCAATTCACTCTTCCAAAGAGTATATCTCTTGGCAGTTTCCATGTAAATCTGGATGAAGTAGCTAATAAGATTGCAGATTTTGATTTCCCTACAATTACAATTCCTGAACAGAAAATTGAGATCCCCCCTCTCAAGGTTTCCTTGCCTGCTGGAATTTACATTCCATCATTTGGTGCTTTGAGTGGATCTTTCAAAGCTGCTTCCCCTTTGTACAATGTCACCTGGAGAACAGACTTATCAAATAAAAAGGACTCCTTTGAACTGTCTGTCGACTCTACCTGCAGCTCAACATTACAGTTCCTGGAATATGACTTGAATGGTAAGACATTATAATTCTATGTGCCACAGTTCTGGGGTAAACACTCCATACGGTTTTTCTGTTTAGCAATTACATTAGATTATACATCTCCTTTTGTCTTCATCAGCATTTTTTCGTAAATTATTATCAGTCTCAGTCAGACACCTTGAAGGCTAATTACAAGTTACATGTATAACTAATGGCATACTCTGAGAAAAAATGGAAGAGATCTCTTTTTTTATATAGAAGTTTCTTACTTTAAAATGCAGACATCATAACATTTCCCCATTACTTAAGATATTACCTTTAAAGGAGAGAAAGCGGGCTCACTTTTTATGTAATTCAGTTCAGATAAATAAATGCCTACCTCTTTTCTTACAGAATCATAGAATTAACCATTAATTTTCATAAATAATCATTAATTTTCATAATTAATCATTATGAATTAAATATATTTGGTTTTCAAAATATTTCAACACAGAAAGCTCAGGCATCCCATATAGTTTTTACTTCTAGACTTCAGAATAATAGTAAAAGCATACATAAGAACAAAATTATAAAACTCTCAAGAGATTAAAATCTAGAATCCCCATTTATGGTCTGCATGAATGCAAAATGTTATACCCCTGTTATTACAAACATAGAGGAGAATTTAATTTTAAAATATTCTGGTTGAACAAGCATTTTCATATCTTTTTATTTGTGGCATTATAGTCATTTAGTTTCCTGAAGTATGATTTTGCATACAATGGAAACAGTCCACAACTGGCCTAGTTGTGGGCTAGCTCAACATGTATTTTGTATTGTTTTGGTAAAACACACATCTGAAATCTGTTTTACAGCTGTTTCAAACTACAAATATGAAGGAGACACGTTTGTTATGATGACCACTGGCAGCCTTTCTCACCGCGACTTGAGTGCAAACTACAAGCAAGATGTCACTGTTCAGGGATTTGGGTAAAGATTTGTTCTGCCAGTCTAATTTATAATAGACAAAAGTGCCAATGATGTACTTGTTGCTTTGAACACCAATGTCCCAGAGTGCTTTGCTGTAATTAGTAAGAACCTATGTAACTAATCTCTCATTATTGGTGGTAACTTCTTCTATCTTGAGATAGCCAAAATGCTATTCCCTCTCAGTATTTCCAACGTAGCTTTTCTGAGCAGTCCTATTTCATATAATTGCTAAGATATAAACACAGCATTTATATTCTAGATTGGACCATCAAAGCTTTTTCGCTGGAACCCTCTGTCAGCACAAATCATTAAAGACTAATTTTTATTCACAAGTACTGGTACTAGGGATTACAGAGTTAACCTTCTAACTGCCTATTTTGATCTCCAAGTGTTGTGCTGATATATCCAAGGGCAGAAGTCTGTGAAGGCAAATACAAATGCAGATACAAAATACTGCCTGAACTTATGTTGATGGAAAAAATTGAAGTCAGCTTACAGAAGTCTTCAGAAAGCTTACAACAGGGCAGCTACAGGTTTTGATTTGTTGTCATTATTCAATGAAAATTCTCAACCAAGCTCTATATAGTATCTAAAAAAGGGAAAATTGGAGTAACATGAAGTTTTGAATAGTTTTGAATATATTAGGCTAAATCCTAAGATTGAAAAGCCCTACTTTCTTTTGATGACAAAGATATTGTTCACATGGACATACATATAATATCACAGGTAGTGTTATATTTGGGCATACTGTATTGTGTGCTTCCTTAGGGACTGTGCTGTCTTCTTGTGTTCATTATAGCTGTGTATTCTTTGTTGTAGAATTGTGGCCAACACTGCATCACTAGACGTCATCAGCCCAACATTTACTGATGTTCATGTACGTTACCAAAAGACTGACAGCACAATATCCTCTTCAGTATCTTCACCTTCTGCTGGGACCTTAGGCTATCTCATTGAAGCAGAAACTGACATTCTGAAGAATAAATTTTACTACCGAACTCGGGTAAGCTTGATATGACCAATAACAACTAAAAGGTTGACGGTGGTCAGAGAAAAAGCTCCCTTTTAAAGATTGTGTATGTTGATATTAAGACATAAGTTAAACACCCTTTGTCCAAAAAAAAGTGTATTATCAGTAATTATGCTTTTTATTTCCTACACTGGCCTTGCCAATTCTAAAAGTAGCATCTATGTGAAGAGACTGTTTCAGCTTCTCCACACAGTTAATTTTGCCTTCTGCCATGATCAAGAAAACATGCCTGCTGAAAGTGAAGAAAGTACAGAAACAGTTTTTGATAACCAAACGGTCAAGCTTGGTGTATACCTATCAGGCTACTTACAGTTATTTCAAAAGTTGCCCTTATAGGAATCAAGCCCCTGGAAGAGGTCAGACCACGTAGAGTGTCTTCTTTTTGGATCCATTAACACATTATGAGAAGTAAAAACCTTTTTAGATTTGCTAACAAAAGATGCTATTTTTGGCATTCCACAATTACAAAATTAATATTTTACCTTCGAAGATGATAAACTAATTAAAGAATCACCATCAACTCATAATTCATTATTTATTACTGAAAACTGGAAAATGTGTTTATGTGAATAGATTTGAGGATCTTTAATTACTCTAAGTAGCTCTCACTCATTGTTTCATTGATTTAAATGATTGCAAAATGAAATCCTCTAATGTTTTCATATTAAAGAAAGGCTGTTTAAATTCTCTTTAAATAATTTCAAGAATGAGCAGAAGGGTCATCTCCTAAGTAATTGTCAGGTTTCGTGAGGCATTTAATAGAAAGAAGAATCTTATTTGCAGTCTGATTTTAAAAACAAACAAAAAGACTAAATTGTGTTGTGGTACTCCTGTGCAAAGAGGCATACAGTACCTTGATACAATATAATTTGTTCCAAAATAACCTTTCAAGATGGGATCAAACATAAAGTAGACAAAAATTTGTAGTGTATGTTATCTTGATATATACTAAATTTAAAGTTATGCAAAATGAGAACATTGAAATACACTTATTATAAATAATATGGGATTTGTTTTATTTACAAGCTATCTTTTGGTTATCCCATTTTATATTTTCAGTCTGCTCCTCAGAAGGACATTGACATATTAAGCAGTGAGATATCCTTCAAGAATCCTCACCTGATTCAAATGAAATTCAACTGGAAAGAGGATGCTGCCAAAGACTTGCTATTGGGTCTAAAAGACAAAGTACCTAAAATTACAAATGCAGTCTATAGATATGTTAATCGGTACCATAAGGAGCATATGGGACTGGATATTAGTTCTGCCACCTTGAAGATGAAGAATATCATGCAGGATAATGCTGACAAAGCATACGCATTTGCTGCAAAACAAATAGATAAAATAGATGCTCAGCTTCGCACAGCTGCCAATGAGGCCTCTGGCAAATATCAGGAGATGAAGGTGAAGGCTAAACAGCTGTATCAAAAAGCAGCAGATCAAGGTGGGCAGATTGAATATCAAAAAATAAAAGCAAAGCTTTTGGATGCTACAATTGACATAATTGAAGAGTATCACAAGGAAATAAAACACCTAATTGATTCCGTCATTGAGTTCCTGAAGACGACAAAATTCCAGGTTCCTGGGCTTTCTGAAAAGTACACTGGTGAAGAATTATACCTTATGACTACCGAGAAGGCAGCAAAAACTGCTGATATATGCCTTTCAAAACTTCAAGAATACTTTGATGCTTTGATTGCAGCTATTAATGAGCTGGAAGTCAGAGTTCCTGCTTCTGAAACAATTCTTAGAGGTCGTAATGTACTTGATCAAATTAAAGAAATGCTGAAACATTTGCAGGAAAAAATCAGGCAGACGTTTGCTACTCTCCAGGAAGCTGACTTTGCAGGAAAGCTTAACCAACTTAAACAAATAGTGCAACAAACTTTTCAGAAGGCAGAAGATATAGTTAGAAGCTTGCAGTCCAAAAATTTTGAGGACATCAAAGTCCAAACACAACAGCTGTACAAAGATGCAATGGCTTCAGTCTATGCACAGAAACTTAGATCCTTGGCAGAAGATGTTAAAAAATACATTTCTCAGGTGAAAGCTTTTAGCCAAAAGACATTCCAGGAGCTTTCAGAAAAGCTGCACCAGCTGCTTCTCTATATAAGGGCATTGCGGGAGGAATATTTTGATCCAACTACACTTGGATGGTCAGTGAAATACTATGAAGTGGAAGACAAGGTATTAGGATGGCTGAAGAATCTAATAGACACACTAGTGAATTGGCACACCAGGTATGTTGGAGATATTGCTGATTCATTTACACGCCTGACAGACCAAGTAAGAGAACTGGTGGAAAAATACAGCCAGGAATACTATGACCTTATAGCTGATGTTGAAGGAAAAGGAAAACAGAAGGTCATGGAGCTCTCATCTGCTGCTCAGGAAAAGATCCGATACTGGTCTGGAGCTGCTAAAAGGAAAATCAATGAATATAACAAGCAAGTCAAGGCAAAACTCCAGGAGATCTATGAGAAGCTTAGCGATTCTCAAGAAAAGCTAATCAGTGAGGCCAAAAAGTTAATTGATCTAACTATAGAGAAGTACTCTGCACTACTGCAGTATATCTCTGAGCTTCTTCGTTGGCTTGAGCAAGTAACAGCTGACAGCATAAAACCTTATATAGCTGTTCGTCAAGGAGAGCTTAGAATAGATGTGCCATTTGATTGGGAGTCCATTAACCAAATTCCCCAGAAAAGCAGAGAGGCACTCAGAAAAAAGGTGGAATTAACACGCACACTAATTCAGCAAGGCATTGAACAAGGCTCCAGGAAATGGGAAGAAATGCAAACATTCATTGATGAACAACTTGCCACTGAGCAGCTGAGTCTTCAGCAGATTGTGGAAAACATACAGAAGCGCATGAAGACCTGAATGGACATGCAGAAGAGAAGTTATAAGTTTATACCACAATGTATTTAAAAATAACAGCAATCAGCATACTGGAACTTCAGGTAGATACTGTTTGAATCTGAATTTGTAACTGAAAACTGAATAATCTACAGTAGGTTATTTTAATAAGCTTAATAAGCCAATAAATGAGTTCTTTATTACATTTTTGTGTCATTCATTACAGCTAGTTTTACTTGGACCATAGGGCTTAATCCAGCAATTTTCAAGGTCAACAGGAAGTCTTTGGATTGATTTCACTGTATGTTGGATCAAGCCAGTAATGTGCAATACATATTGTAAATAGTCGCAAAAGCTACAGAATACACAGAATAAACAGGTTTAAAATAAAGGTCAAATTTATAAGCCAAGTGAAGAACAACTTGGAAATACATTTATTTCCCAACTTAGAAATACATTCATAGATGAGTTTGGGAGAAAAAGTATAGGAAAGGAACAGAAGAGAGCATACAAAAAATAAGATAAGAAAAAAAAGTAATGAATTCCAGAAAAAATATCAAAAAGCAGAAAAGATTATCATTGAATAGAAATCTGAGTCCTGGACAATTGAAGATAACAACCACATTCTATTGAGAAAAAGGAATCTACACATATATCAGTTTTCAAAAAGCTTCGCAAAGAAATTTAGATTTTTTTTTTCCTACTGGCTAATTTATGATTCAGAAATACATGGGTTTCTTACCTCTTTCACCATGATACTTCTGTTTTGACATCAAGCTGGCTAACTTTTGTTTATCATGAGTTTAGTTGACTGTCAAAGTTTCACTGACATTGCTGAATATGATGAGAATTGAAGTGTTTTCCCCTCAGTCCCCTAAGCAGGAGCCTAGACCTCATTTAAATGAATTCCAAGTTTAAAGATGAATTTAATAAAGTTGAAGAATTCACTCACAAAATAGGACTACTTTGGGGTGGAATACGTGTGGAACTGTAATGGTTTCTTTTCAGCTATTGGAATACTGTATAGATAGTCCTTGAAAAAAGCCTACTTAGGCTAAAATAATGTTATCTCTTTGAGAATAAACTCTTTAATAAACAAGACTAGAAATGATGTGTGTGTTTGTTTTAATACAATCAATCCAGTCTGAAATATGATTTTTGCTGGTTCATTAATGGGAAAACAGAAATTATCAATTTTTTTTGCAGTCATGACCTTTTAGAGCCTGGTTTCATCCCGTGGCACGGTGGGTTACATATGGGAAGCAATGGAGCACTAGTTTACAAATACCTGATTAAGTTTTGTGGGAGCAGATACATATTTACAGCACAGAGCAGTGTCATGCAAAGCTGCTAACTCAGGTCCTAGAAACAGGAGTTCCTAGTGCCCACTCTGAGTTTATGCAGTAATAACACTCCCTGATGTGCAGCACGTCCATGCTGATCTAGCAAGATCTCAGAGCAGGTTGGGCTATACAGCTTTGACATCCTATTACCAGATATTATCACCTGGATAAGTCCCTGGTCATGGCAGGAGGAATTGGAATTTAGATCTTTAAGGTCCCTTCCAACACAAGCCATTCTGTGATTCTAAGTATGCCACTAATGATTGTTCTCACATAAGATAAATTAACCCCCAAATCAGAATGAATCTAACACAACTATATACCTTTCATCAGAGAGTGAGCATCTCCTAGAAAGTAAGGTAAAATTCAGCTTTCATCCATCACAAGTTTAAAACAAAAAAAAACAAAACAAAACAAAAAAAGTTCTGATTCTGAATAAAACTAATCTGTGTATGTCACCCTGCCCAGGGGAACCAGAGATATAATAATCCCTCTTTATGCATTCTCTTGAGTATCCTAATAAATAAAGATGTTGACTTGTTGACTGCAGAGCTTTTTCACCTTCATTCACAAAGAAACTGAAGCCTATGGGTCATCTGATCTTTACTCGATGTCAGATTACACAACTCATTTCCCTGAATTTCACAAATGTTTAAGCACAACCAGATTTCTCAGACCCTGTCTGATTCTTGCTTCCCTCCATCATGACAAATGGCCCTGTGAAACAAAGGACAATAGAAAAAATATATAAAAGTTATGGGAGAGGAGAGATTTAAAGTTCTGTTTTCTTTTGTTTTCTCCTTCATGGCTATTTATTTCTGTCCATCATCCATAGTTCTTGGGAGGGTTATAAATTCTGAAGAAGGATTTACTTATAAAGAATGGGTTAACTGAATAATAAATATGCCAAATAGCATAAATACAGGCTCTCTTTGGCAAGAGTGAAGATTCCCAAGAGCAAACACAATAGTTTGCACACTAAACTGTGGTTAGGGGTTAGAGGAGACTTCCAAGTCTCATAGCAGTGTTGCCGCCAATTGGATTAGAGCTCTCAGCCCTGTAATCAATGTGACAGCCATCTTGCAGTCATTCCACAGTTGGTTTGGGGAGGGCCTGGAAGCAGAACATTGATCTCAAAAACTAGATCCTGCTGGAACTTATCTGCTGTAAAATCCCCACACTGGAGATGTCATCCTAAGCACCCTCTGAAACCACTGCCACGTTTTGACAGAGGAATGTGGGGGGTGTTTGCCTGGCATGCACAGGTATGACCCACGAGCATGTACAACTATGTGTAACTTTAATTTCTATTCCTGTTTGATTTTCCTAATTTTTTCTTTTAGGTTCCAGCAAATCTAGCAAATTTCACCTTTTTTTTTTTTTTTTTTTTCCATGTAATTACATGAAATGTAGACAAAACCACAATTATTCAAATAATGGTGCAATTGATTCCTCTTATGAAACTTTAGCAATATAATCATTTGAAATATTATTAGTTCCATTTTGGGTTCTTTTTCAACCTAGTTTATTTAGTAAGAAATAATACATTTCATTAATTTGAATTGTGTGGGAGATAATGGGGAATGAGCAACTATCTGGGGCTCACTGACATTGTTTCTTTTTTTCGTATAGTCTTCCTCATCTGAATTCTCATAAATGCCAGAGGGGCTTTTCTTTATAATTTACAGCAAGTATCAGACATAGAGCAGAACTGGTTGTAAAAGTTTAATTAAGTGAAACATTTTAACAAGAAATTCAGAGAACAATATGCCCTGCTCTAACTAAGTGATTGTAGAAATAACATTGACAAGAAACGTGTGTGTTCCTAAATGAAAAACTTTTGCAGACGTAGGACAGCAAAAATGTTCCAGAATTTAGGTTATGCAACTAACTGGTGCTGGTCTTTTATTAAGTGATTTAAAAATACATTTATGAATTTGCTGTGTATACACAGATTTTACACACATACCCACATCCAAGCTTACCGTATAGCACATTATCCATCTCCATTTTATGCTATTGATAATTGCAGAGCAATTGTCATTATGGCCTACTGATACCTTACAAAGTTTAAATTGAGTTATTCAGTAAGTGACACCAAATTTTGCACTCCTCTTCTGCTGGCAGATTTATTACTCAGATGGGAAAGCAAAATTTATTAAAGGCCATACGGACGTACAGAACTGTTTGTATTCTGTTGCTACTCAGCCAAATCCTGGCCCAAATGAAATCAATGGCAAAATGTCTATTGGCCTCAGCAGCCGTAGGCTTTGGCTAGTTAAGAGTATAATTTGAGAAGCACTTTGGGATCCTGTAGAAAAAAAATTAAAAAATAATAATAATAAAAAAAAAATCTATAAAAATCTACGCTATATATATATATATATTTACAAAACCATGCAGACAGGAAAATTAAGCACTAACAAATTCAAAACAGGCCAGAATGAAGGTTGCCTGTGCAATGCTAACCAGAGTCTCTCTGTATACCTATTGATACCCAGTTTTGCCTAATATCACAGGGAAAGTGTGAAAAAAAATCCTGGGTTCTAGTCCCATGCTTTAAACATGGAAATATGCATATTCCTCTTGCCATCCTCTCTCATTTCATTATCCGTCCAAGGCATTGAGGGAAACTGGGGCTGTGCAGAACAAAAGCCAATGTTGGAGGTTTACAAGACCTGATCAGACAAAGCCCTGAGCAACACAGTATGAGCTGAAGGCTGTCCTTGCTTTGTGTGCGAAGTTGCACCAGAGACATCACCTTCAGGCTGGTCCCTTCCAGCCTGAGTTACCTCATCACTCTCTGTGACTGAAGTGGTGTGGCTTTATGTTACAGTACGTAACACCACACCTACTCTTTGGTAAATAATTTATGAGAAATAGCCTTCCTCATAATTCCAATGCATCATTATACAAAAATAGAAGTTGTGCCATATCCCTGTGTGTAAATGCATCATCACTGTGATTCCAACGATGAGGCACAGGACCCAGTATCCAGCTCAGATGCAACCAATAATCTGAACACTTTCTATCACTAGCCTACCACTGTTTTGCCAGCCTCTAGCAAAATATGCATAGATAGCAGCATATTTCTGATAAAACCTTTATGTCTAACAGTCAACAATTCTATTGGAAGGCTGTCAGAAGTTTTGAGTGCTGTTGAGCTTGTATGATTATGGCATATTTCAATAATCGGAATTTAAATAGAACAGTCAAGGAGAACAGGTTCATGTCCATCCATCCATTATCTCCAGTTTGTGTGACCTGATACCCTATCATGGCTGAATGCAGGGGAAGTAGGTGTCAGGGCATGTTTGCTAGGAGGTTTGAACTTCTGCCTTTAGCTTGACAGTAAGATATAATAACAGCTCTTCAACTATGTTTCTACTCAAATTGTCTTCTCTCCAGAAAGCAGGTTCATTCTTAACCATGCAAAACCACACAAACAGTCTGGGAACCTGCACAGTTTCCAGCATACTACCTGCCAACTATCTCATATTATTCTTTGGTATAATGCATCATTTCCTTTGATCTTCAGTGCCTGTGATATTGACTTGTATCAACCTGGACCACCTACTGCAGACATCCTCTTTAATTTCTCTTTTATACTTCAGGGTTCCAGATGCAACAAAATTTTTGAGCAAGAGAATTTCAAACCTGCTTTCACCTACAGTGTCGTAAACCTTTTCTTTTGTCTGTTCTTGTAGAAGAATCAAGACCTTACTGTTCTCTTACTGATGTGAATCAGTTTGGATGGGCCAAGGCCTGCCCTACTCTCCTCCTTAAAGTACTTCTCTGCAAGCTTGCCATATATTGGGTATGTAAGTGTGTCCATAACCAGTTAGTCATACCTATAATGCTGGCTATATACCTACAAGAGTATAAGTTTGCAAAATCACATGGGTAGTGTAGGTAACATATGACAAATTCTTTGTGGCCAATGCTGTCATTCCCCACAGATGTATCCTGTAATCTTTATCAGCTCCATACTCATTTTATAAGCATCCTGAATTCCCCTGAAGGTTTCTAAATTCTCTCAGTCAATTCTTCTTTTCTCTCCAGTGTGATTCATGACAGTTTAGACAGAAGTATCCCTGCCTTACCAAACCATGAAGGCTTTCCCAGCATGCAGGAACACACCACAAAAACATATTTTTGACTGTGCTTTTGGTAGCTGTTAGGAGAATAAAGAACACTGGTAGATCTCAGAATGGCTGGAGAGGTCTCATCTGATAGCCTGGGCATTGGCAGAGGAAGAGGGTCAAGCACACAGAGCAGCAGTTCCATGACCAACTTCTGGACATAACAAAGGCTGTATGATATACTTACACCAAACTTGTTTGCCAGGTGTTTGCTGCAAGCAGAGGTTATACTCTGCTCTGTTATATACAGAGACTATATTATGCTCAGTTTTGCATACAGCTTTGGCTAATGATGCAAAGCAAGTAGTTAGTCTTCATAACATCCTTTTCCCCATGCTTTTCTCCTGATAGCCCTACCTCTGCCACAGTTAGATGTATCCCAAAATTGTAGCCAAACAGAGGAAAAGAGTGAGTATACACATACTGATTATTTTGCAGTAGTACCTTTTTCAGTATTTGCTATGATATTATTTCTGAAAACTTGATTTTGTTTTTATTCAGGGACATGTTCTGTAAAAAGTGATATATGGGTGCCATTCTGTTCAACTGTACCATTGCCCTGAAAGCACTGGTAACTGTAGCTCTTTGTGCAGTTTTAAAGTGTAGAAGTTTTTCACGCTGGAACCCCCAGAAATCGCTCCATTTGTTAATGTACAGCTTTGTCATCAGTGTCCTAATCATTCCCCGCATGGCACCCACAAATGACCCTGAAATGCCTTTTTTTTTTCTTTCTTTCTTTCTAAAGCCTTTAATATTCTTAAGTTTTCAATTGGTAGCCAACCTGAAAGACAGTCAAGATCCAAAACCAGTAGCAAAAAGCTATTAGAACCCTATGCTAACTGAATCAAGCTCCAGCATTTAGCCAGAAAAATCCCCATTTCTTGCATGCATCTGCACTCCCCCACACCTCCCACTCCCACTGGGGCTGTAACACACTGCTGTAAAAAAGGAAGAAAAGTGGAGAGGTGGTATGACTGTCTCTGAGTTTCAGTGTATGTGTTAATTGTGTTAATTGTGCTTTCCTGCTTCTAATGAAAATTATTTCAGGGTCACTACCTTGGAATATTATCAGAGAGTCATTAATTAATAAAAAGGTCACACAGACGCCTACTGCATTTGTCTTCTGTGACACTTCAAACAGGCATTTCACATTGTTAACAGGCTATTTGTCTCTCCATAATGCTCTTTCTCTGTCTTTATTACATTTGTTTCTTTAATAAGCTTTTGTTTTTCTCTATGGTAATGACTGGCTTACAACTACTTACAAACAATACAGAAAGTTATGCAAAACCATTTAATTTGAAAGTTGCAGAACAGAAAGCCAGCCAAACTCAAAAGAACACACATCCCTCACACACAGCCCACATACACAAAGCTATGAAGTCAAATGCATTACAGCACTACAAACCCCACCTTGTCTCTCTCTCAGAAACATCTGTCTGTATGCACATACATCCATGCAAACACACGCACATGTACAATGTACATTATTGTCAAGTTAAAAGCCTAAAGTTAATCTTTAATCCTTAGGTCATCCCCTTCATTTCAGCACATTGAGCTAGCCAAGTCTTCCCAAAATGACTGTCAGCAGCTAGCTGAGGTAACTCTTCCCACTCAGCTCCCATTAGTTCAGCAGCTTCGCCAATGATGTTCCACAAAGTTCATCATCCAAAGCTTCAATTCTTGTTTAAACAAAGAATCAGAAAGTTGTATTTGTAAAATGTCACAGTGAGACAGTTTGACTTTTTTTTCCTCCTTTTAGCTGAAACACCCTGATGAATTTGGTTTATAGTTTTGTTATATGATCCAGCTGGAGCATATTCAGCATTTGCCAGTTCCTCCTCCAAAACATTCAAACTGAAATTTTCAGACCCTTTAAGAAACAAATTTTGGTTTTAAAAATTAGCATTTTTATTTTACTAGTTGGGGATGATCTCAGCAGCAGGTGACTTCTTTGTAGCCATGCATATGTGTATGTCATCCAGACCTTCATGTCTTCCTTCTTAAGCTTCCTATTGAACGTCCCTATCTTTCTGCTTTCTGCAAATCTTAATAAATACCCCATGACTGATTACCCTCACAACATATTACCCATTACAGAGGCAGGATCTAGTTTTAATAGCTCACATTCTGGATTGAAACTCAGTTCTTAGGCAAGCTTTGGATCCACTGCATGATTTGATCATTTTACTTTCTCATATGTTAATTTCCCAACAGTAAAATGGGAATACATTGTCTACATTTCAGCAGAGTTGTCAGAACAGAACAAATTTATGACTTGGAGATAATCTAATAACTCTAATGGTGTTGATGGCCTTGATGTAGATAGGCACATTGTAATAGCAACAAGAAATCAAGATACATGTATTGACTTCTCTCTCCCATCATTATGTTTATTGTTTTAGAAACTTGGAGTTGATTTCATGTGTTAAATCACTCAGAAACACTCTAATCCACCCCAAAACCATCATACATACCAGGCATCAAACATATAACACTCTCATACAGATAAATGATCCGAGAAATGGACTCAACGGCTGCTAGCAGTTAATTTATATCGTGGTTTTGCCATAAACTTTTAACTTTGGAAATAATCTGCCACCCGTTTCAATTTTTGGCTGCCACATAATGCACCTTTGTGAAGTCACCTTCTGTCTAATAGAGATGTTTCTTTTTATGGGTGAACATTTGTTTTAAAAATAACAAATAGTTATCTCATTTACTGTTCATAAAAAGCGTGCCACTTAACCGTATGTAACCAAGCCCCATTTCATCTGGTTTAATGTTTAGCAAGGCATGCAAACTAGTAGATATTACAGGGAGAAGATGATTTATTTAATAAAATTACATTACTTTTTCCATCAAAAAAATTAAAATAATTCCAACTAAAAAACTGTTTAAAGTAGAAAAGCATAGCCTACAAAGATTGATACCAAAAAGTCAGCACATACTGGAAAGTCTGATGCTAAACTCAGCTGCTTCTTCACCCTGTCTCCACTTCTGCTCTGTATCTGGTGTGCAGCCAGTCTCTATTTCTGAAGTCAAGTACTCCCATAGTGATTACTGATGTCCACCATAATGTAGTTAGCAGATAGCTCATCTGCTCTACTGTGGATAAGTCTGCAACAGAACTTTTTCAAAAACACTTTTTTTTTTTTTTTTTTTCTTGTGGGTAGTATAAAGGTTTGGACATATAAGATAAAATATGTAATATGCAATGTACAATAACACATACATTTACAATAACAGAATCATAGAATCAGCTAGGTCAGAAAAGACCTTCAAGATCATCAACCATCAACCTGACCTACCCTGTAGCACCACTAAACTATGCCCCTTAGTGCTATGTCCACTGAAATACCTCCAGGGACGGGGACTCTGCCACTTCTCTGGGCAGCCTGTTCCAGTGCCTGAACCCTCTCTCCATGAAGGATTTCTTCCTAGCATCCAGTCTGAACCTCACCTGGCACAATTTGAGAGTTCTTTACATCCAATCAATTTTCACATGAGAAAAGAGACCAATACCCTCCTTGCTGCAACTTCTTTTCAGGTAGCTGTAGTGTGCAATGAGGTCTCCCCTCAGCCTCCTCTTCTCCAGACTGAACAGCCCCAGTTCCCTCACGTGTCTTGTTCTCTAGTCCCTCCATCAGCTTTGTTGCTCTTCTCTGCACATGCTTGAGCAACTCAATGTCCTTCTTGTACTGCAAGTCCCAAAGCTGATCATATTCAAGGTGCAGCCTCACCAGTGCTGTGTACAAGTGGACAAACACTGCCCTAGTCCTGCTGGCCACACTATTTATGATGCAGGCCAGGATGCCATTGGCATTCTTGGCCACCTGAGCACACTGCTGGCTCATAACATTTATATGTTATATCTACCTATCCCTATTCTCCCAATGAACAAAAAGTTGAACGTGAATCAGCTGCATGGCCTCTTGCCCAAGAAGGCTAACTGCACACTGAGCAGTGGCAGCTAGTGGGACAGCGAAGAGATCCTTCTCCTCTGTTTGGCATTTGTGAGACCACATCCACATTGCTATGTCCAGTTCAGGGCTCCCCAGTGCAGGAGAGTCATGAACACACCAGTGTCCAGCAGAGGCCAACAACCTGGTCAGCACACAGCGTATGAACATGATGGAGATGGGTCTGTTCAGTCTTAAGAGGAAAAAATTATTGGTGTCTTCTGCAACCTCTTCCATGGTTAAAAAGAAGAAACAGTCAAGCTCTTCTCAGACTGAAAAGACAACAAACAATAGATAATATCTATATGAAGAAAAAAATATCATCCTATGACTGTTCAAACACTAGCACAGAGTCCCAGAGATGTTCTAGAATCAAATCCTTTCAAGAAGTTCATAACTCAAATAGACGTGGTCCTGAGCAGCTTCATCTGGCTGCACAGTTGAATTCAGCTTCAAAGTTGGCTCTACTTTGTGCAGGGTGTTGGATCAGATGATCTCCAGATGTAGCTTTGACTCCAAATCATTCAATTTCATGGGAAGGTCTGGACATGTAAGCACCCCAAAAAAAGTGAAAGGCTGTGAGTTAATACTCATTTAATGCTAGACATTCCCCAGAGGAAAATCTATTTATGAATGCCCCAGCCACAGGAAAGTCTTCCAGTGGAATTCATGATCAACCACGCAACACAAACATGTATTAAGCCTGACTTCAGTGCTTCTTGAGCTCTCAAAACTGTTTAGTAATGTAAGTGGAGGAAGCTCACATGTTCCCCACTCCCATTGGAAGTCACAGAAAATTGCTCTAGATGACATTTTATGTTCGTAGACTCCCTGCTTTGCTGCTGTTGTTTATCTTCAGCACATGTAGAATCTGTTTTCGGGAAAAGATAGGCCAATAAATGTGATCTTTTGTTTAGATGTAATGCATTCCTCTTACTCATTAGATGGCTTTTTGAGATTAATCTAAGAATGTTGCTCTTGCAGTCAACCAGATAAGGCATCTTTTTTTTTTCTTTTGGGGAAGGGAGGAGTGAGTTGTCTACAATTTTTTTGGCTAGAGCAACACCGGTACTTTATGCAATTGGGCCTTTGTTCTTAAAATAAACACATGAACTTGGCTTAAAATAAGAAGTAGTAGAATTTGTTTGTTATTAGAATGCACTTCTGATTAACAGAACCACTAAACAGCAGCTGTCCTTGTGCACTGTGTGAGATGACCACACTTTCCCCACATACTTTGGAAGACAAGAATGGCATGTGCTATGATGCTAAGGATGTCGGAAGTGTTGAGGATGCCTTTTAAATTACATTTACTGCTCTGTGTTTCTCCAACCAGACAAGCGCTATAAGAAAGCAAGGAAACTGAGCAAGACAAACAGCCTATGCTCAGTTAACTTTATCTCTGAGCTTGTCTTCTAAGACCAGGCTGTGAAGTCTAGTTTGCCTGGGATAGTGCCCTCTGGGACAAAACAAAAACCAAAAAGCAAACAAAAGGGCATTCATGCATTTGTGCTTGTCTTTCTAGGAGTGCCCATAGCACTGCAATATACACTAACTGTGATGTGAACAGAATTTGGGAAACTTTTTTTTTTTTTTTCAGCTGGCTCTTCGATCCTTTGTATTCAAAGTTGGTTATGTCCTTTTCATGTCCCTTCTGATATGACTCTGGAAGTATCTGGTAGAAAGCTTGGGGGAATTTCTCCATATTTTATGCTTCAATTAAGCCACTGGTCTGGCTGCCAAAAGGTGCAGTAAGTGACTCTTAGACAATGCCCCTGTTCACTAAACATTTTTTTTTCCAATATTGTTCTAATGAATACTGTGGTTTGGGCTTTTTGATTTTATTTATTTATTTATTTTTATTTTCACAGGTCTAGCCCCCTCTTTCCTGTGTGTAACCTTGCTGTTTGGCCAGGTGACCCTGGGTGGCCTGCAATTTGGGGTGCACAGCTAGCTGATGCCATAGGCTTATCCTATTGCATCCCTCCTTTTTCAGGAAGTCCTTTCCCACTCTGTGTATCCTTCATTCCCCTCTCTTCTCCTTTCTAGACCACATCAATGTATCCTTAATGCTAAGATCTCTGTCTTACATCCACCTTGCCACAGCTAGGATCCCTGGTCGGTCCCAGTGGGGCTACAGTCAGACAACTTAGAAAATCAGGCATCTCAAAGTGGGAATCTATCCCACAGAGGAGAAGGCTTTTGATATTGAGTTGTTTGCACAGTGTTTCTGAATACACGTTGTCACTGCGGTGTCTCTCCCAGCTACAGGACCACCTCCGCAAACCACCAGCCTTTGTGACTATAGTAGGAGAACAGCGCATTAGAACAAATCAGGGCTAGGAAAGGGACATTAAGTGCAGGTTAAAAATATGTATTTCATAGCATACGCATTAGACTTGTCAGATTTTCTGCCAGCCAGATGGGCCAACTGTAAGCGGTGCATGGGCAACACAACTTTCAGAGAGGAATGCTCATTCTGAACCACACCCTGACTGCGAACCCTGCCCCAGAACTTTACCTGGGCATGGCAATGAGACAGGGAGGGGAAAACATAGGAGGGAAAAGCTTACATGGTGAGTAGAGAGCAAGAAACAGAGAGTGGGTCTTCTTTGTCAGCTGGAAAAAACTCTCATCTACACTACAAGGAAAGAGGAGCTACAGTTGTGACATTTTGAAATTTCCTCTTTTACAGAAGTAGATAAGAGTTAAAAAAAAAAAAAAAAAAAAAAGATATTTTCAAAATAAATATCCCAAATTAGCTAAAATATTCAGAACAGTCAGGACTGACTTAGAAATCTATTAAAAGATGATAGACTGTAAAGTCCTAGGTGACCAAAGATCTTCTGGTAATGATACTAAAATTTTAAAACTAGGTGTGTTGTGGGGTTTATCAGCAGAACCTGACACATCACTAGGACTTCATGCCTTCTATCACTAAACAACAGCTGAGAGGAGTTTTTTTTAAAAAAAAAAATATATATATAAAATATTATGTTTTTAATCTCAGTGATATTTAGGTTTTGGATTTAAGCACCTAAAGAACTGTGTGTGCCATGAACCTGTTTTGTGTATGTAGCCTTAAGACCCCTTTCACAATAAATCTGCCTGGGACAACTGAGCAGACAAGGAACTGTTTTAAGTTAATTTGTTTCCAAAAGCAAGTTTGATTAAGGTTTATGAAAATATCATTGCTATATAGGTTTTAGGGTGCAAAACTCATGAGCAATACCAGATTGAAGGAACTGCAGTGGAGGAACTGCAGTGCAGCCCATGGAAACCAAATAGCAGCTTTGAGAAAGGGGTGCTATCCAAAAGGTGACCCATGATTAAGAGCATTCTGTGCTAAAGGATGAGACAGTGACAGCTCCAGTGACAGCGCTGACCTGAGCCTTGTAAATGCATGGATGTAACGAGAGGAGGAAGAATTTTCTTACACCCATCTTTTCCCCGCATTCAGTATGTGCACAGACCTCACATCATTGCTTGACCTTCACCGGTCTAAAACACTTGAAGCACATTACTTTTGGCAGCTCTACAGTGGGGTCAGCAACCTCCAGCAAGAGCCAGTAACAAAGACCTCAGGTGCAATAACATCTTAAATCACCACAGCTGCTTGTTTGGCACATGTGAGTCACAGGTCCATGTGGATGAGTATAAAAACCTAAAGGTTACATCTATATTAGTAAACTAAACAGTGTCAGGGCCATCAAGCCATCTGGAACAATCTGATTGCATCCATAATATTAAACTCTGTTAACCTCTAAAAAAGGACAGACGCCTTCATGTTGCCTATTGGCAATGGTCCCTGGCCTATACTAACTCACAAGCCATACCTAGGAATTGTCTGGGAGATTGTTAGTAGATCTGGACCAAAACCATGCCAAGGACTGTTCTAACAACTGAAAAGAGCAGATGAGTATGTTCCAGTGCCTGTACCCATGTCTTGACACTGTTTAATTTACTAGAATACATGTACCCATAGTTTTCCAAATGCCACTGATCCATTTGATGTCCCTACATAGTTTGGTCTCTGCAGTTAGATATTTAAAACATATGCAGCCTGACAGCACCTCTTCACACACTCATAATCGGTGTATTGGCATGCTGTGCCCAAGCTTTCCTTCAGAAATATACATTTTTTTGATGATTGCAAATGAATACATCTCTACTTGGAATAAAATAAATAAATAAATAAAAACCAGCATGTATTTGTCAAGCCCAGCGTACTTTCAGAACTGGAGCAGTCTGGAATGCACATCTGGAACGTGCAACAGCGTTAAGGGATCCTGAATACCAGAAGAGCAACAAATTGGGCTTCTGAAGCACAGCACTTACAATATTTGTTGCACAAGCTTTGATTTTCTCTGGTTGTCAGTTCCGTACAGTCAGTGCTCTGGTGTGAAGTGTCTCGGTGCTTTTAAGTCATCAAGTCTTGGTAGAAATCAACAAGGTCTCTGGTTCTGGTCCCACAAATATATGTTAAAAATATGCTTCTTGTACAACACCTTTTCTGAGGCCTTTCCTTCAACCATCCTAAACGTAAGGTCATTCTTAGAATCTTCTGAAAATATACACCCAAGTAGGTTTCCTGTGCACAGTCCTGCTCAGACACTGGTCAGACACACCAGCCTGCTACCACAGCTCTTTAATAACACACAAGTTTGTATATGCCACAGCTCCTCCTGCAACTGCTGCTGTTGCCCAGACAAAGGCAGCAACAAGTCTCCACATCTTTTCCACCCCCAGCATGTTTCAGAGGGTCCTGATCACAGAAAATTTTGTGGTTTTCAAAATTCTTCCTTCCTCACCTGAATAGCAGAAGCACCAAGGGATGTAAGACCATCAGGATTAATTTTTTTCAAGACTCATACGGGCTTTAGGTGCACCTGAAAATCATTTATGATCGTAGAAAAAAAAAAAAAATCATCCTCCAATGCTCACATTTTGGAAGATAATCAAAATAACATGTAAGAAATGTTTTGCCCAAAGATTTTTGCATTTATTACCAAAAACAGCACAGGTTTGACCACTGCCTGTTCTGCCCCTCACTGGTTCTACCTTTCCTGTGGAGAAGAGCACTGGGGGTTATAACTTAAGGGCAATAAATGCAGAAACCTGAGAATCCATGAAACAAGCCCAAATCATAACTTTCCCCCTTTAAGTTGTTGGCTTCTTCTTTGCTTTAACCTGCTTTCCTTCCAAATGCAACATGTTTTTTGGAACATTAACATGCAACATGGTTTGCTATCATCTAGTTAATTCATTCTTATTACATGTCTCTAAACAGATCTTGGTTCTTTATAAATTTTAAAAAAAAAATCACCTCTCATTGAAAAGGCATGAGACATAGATTGCTCCCCACCCTCCCTGTTTCAGAAGAACAATTCTACAGGTTTCAAAAGCTTTCTTCCCGGTTGTTTTACCAATGATTATTTTTAATGTGGTGTCAATAAATACATTTGTATTTGGAGCAATGTTGACTTGAACAAACAAGAAAAAAAAATCAAAAATAACCTTTCTCCTATATATATTCCAAGAAAAGTGGTCATGTTATACACTCAGTAGTATTTATGAGGCGACCCTATAAATTATTGTCCAGTGATTCATGTTATTCTATAGACTTTAGGTCATACACTTCTTTTCAAGCTAAAAGTGCTGTAAAGGATATATTAGACTCTGGAGGAAACAAGGAGAGAGTACAGTGTACACTCCATATGGGTATCATGGGAGGCCTGGCTGTGAGAAAGCACCTTCCAGCAAAACGTGCTGAAATTACTGCAACAAACCTGACCTGAAGAAGCAACTAGACTGCAAGTTTGCTTGCTGACTTAAGAGTGGGGGTCCTCAGCTTGTCAGCAGAAGCAATGACTAGAATTAAATCTCCCTAAATTCTTTGTTCAGTGCTGGACAGAAGATTAAGCATAATAAAATTAAGGTGGTTTTGCTTCATAACACAATTTACCATGATTTGACACTGTATAGCAAGAGTGGACATACCTCACGTAATATTTTCTTCAGTCCCCCCCAAAACACTTTCTGCAGGAGACAAATAAACCTAAATTTTAGAAGTGGGAAACAGGCATGAAATTGAGCAGAGTGTCCCATAACCCCCTAGAAGGCCTAAGCTCCAACTGGGAGTATGTGGGCCCATCCTATAAGCTTTTGACCTCAGTTCACTGAGCCATTTATTCTTACCCAACCTGTATTTCTACGAAATCAGTGCATGGCTGACAGTTCCTGAAGGAACCCAGACAAACTCTCTCTGCTCAGTTGACTGCCAAGAAAAAATTTACCTCTCAGAGAAACAATCAGAGCTGGCAAGGGGAGGAGGGAAAACCCTCACTAAGTATGAAAATCCAGGACAAGAGGCAGTGGGCACAAACTGGAGCACAGGAGGTTCCCTCTGAGCAGGAGGAAACACTTTCTTTATATGAGGGTGACCAAGCACTGGCACAGGTTGCCCAGGGCCTGTGGAGTCTCCTCCCTGTAGATCTTCAAAAGCCACCCGGACACGGTCCTGGGCATCCTCCTGTGGAGCAGAGGTGGGACCAGCTGGACGCAGAGGCCCCTTCCAGCCTCAGCCATTCTGTGGTTCTGTGATTCTGTGAACCTAGCTTTATTACTGAAGATGAACACATCTGTCCACAACTAATTCCCTCTCCACAAACACTGAGTACAAACAACCTTCCCTCTTCATTCCATGGTATTGAAAGCCCCTTTTTCCACCAAACAAGCACCTACTGATCTGTTTTCAACCCATCATACTCAAACATTCTGTCTAAAATCAGGGGTATAGGTAGGTAAAGGAGAGCCTCACACTACATTTTTAAAAGTGAGATGGCTACAATAGATGTGTTTCTCCCCAAAGGAAAACTTGCACAATGCTACAATACCATGGACATTTTTTATTCACTTGAGCTTTGTGCTAGTTTTTGGAGTCATGCCTCTCATGACGGCCTTATGTGAGTGGTTGCACCTCAAATGGGGAACTTGGCACAGCCAGGACTGTTTGACTCTAACCCACTGCTGACACCATCTTCATTAGTATTATCAGACTGTTTTGGTCTCTACAACAAGATAACCACAGCCCTAAACTTCTTATTGGGAACACTCCTTGGTCTGTATTAACTTTAGAACTGTGCCCAGAACTTGTCTGGGAGCGTGGTAGTTGTTTGAGGCCAAAAACATGCCAGAGAATATTCTAAAAATGTAATATTGCAAACAATTGTCTCCCAGTCCCTGCATCTCTGTTCTGGCTCTGTTTAATTTACCAATATCGTCATAGCCAGGAAAACCAGGATTAGTAATTGTATCAAAATCCCATACGCTTGCCATATTGTGAGCAGCTTCGGGTCCAAGTAGTGCTGTCTTGCTAATACCTTCCCAATCACCAAAAGTCAGTTTTACCCTTTAGGAAACATTCCCAGTATTGCTGTCTCTTTTTTCTCTTCTTTTCTCTCTTTTTTCTTCTCTTCTCTTCTCTTCTCTTCTCTTCTCTTCTCTTCTCTTCTCTTCTCTTCTCTTCTCTTCTCTTCTATTTCATTTTATTTTCCTTTCCTCTCCTCTCCTCATTTTTTCTTTTTTCTTTTTTTTTTCTTGTAGTGATATTTTGTTGTTATTTATTTATCTCAATTTTTTTTGAGAGTCTGTACCCAGTAATGTACTGCCTAAGACCTCAGGCTGTGTCACTCATGTCCAGCCAGTCCCATCCATGGGCTGCACAGATGCTGCTGCAAGGAGTTGGCTGCAAATCAGACCAACGGCAGTATCAGTTTCCCCCAGCTGGTGTCCTCCTGACTATCTCACACCTCATATCACCTCACTAAAATGCCAGTGTCCAATATATGTCAGAGAAAGGCATCCCCACAAGCCCTCCTGAGGATGGCAGCTGGAGGGGGCTGCCCCAGCCAGACCAGTTCCAACCTTACCCTGCTTCCCACCCCACAGCTCACAGAGCCTAGCAGAAGTGAGCTGTACAATCTTCCCTGTAACAACCTCCTTCTTTCTGGGAATTCCTAGATATTGACAGAGTTTTATCTGGCATGAAAGTGCACGTGCTTTATACTTCATATGTGCAAGGAGTGGCACATCCCCTTTGGGTTGGGTGGGAGGTAGAAACTCAGACCAGCTTTACTGTGCAAGTGCATGTATTCCTCACCACATGATGACAGAGGGATGGAAGCAGATCATCTCCAAGTACTTCCAGAGGAGTTAGTGCAGCCACCAGAACAAGATGCTGGAGTACCAGTGCCCTGCAGCATGGAAGAACTTTTGCAGTGTCTGGAGGATTGCCCTTTTATTTCCATATTTCAACAACATTTTGTACCAATCCATTTATCAGACTATCCAAGATTTTTTGGGTGTGCTCATCTCTATTTATTATCTAGCAGGCAATGAATAGAGGGCTTTTGCCTGTAGTCCTGCCTAGTGACAGAGTCCTCAGAGGGCTGCGGGTTGCTTCATGGTTAGCTGAATCTCACTAAAAAGCCTGCATTTGCTGTCGGTTGCTCTCCAGGAACAAGCTGCCATGCTACTGTAATATTATTGCTTACATCCCAGTGTTATAGCGTGCGATACAAGGTGAGGAGAAACATGAAGCAATAACTTAATGATAAGGACTGTCCTTTGCTATGTAAAATGATTCATCACTTCCAGACAGATTTACTTGTCTCCAAGCAGTTTAGGGCAGGTGTGAGAGCTGCTGCAGAAAACAGCCACAGGGTTGCATGGTGCACCTTTTAGTGGGTGGTCCCACCAAATATTTTTGCATGTGGCCTTCATGTTGGCCCTAAAATGGTTTCCAAAACAAGGTCAAACAAATGCATTGGAAACTACCACTGCCATCATTCAGGGAGTGAACAGCATCAAAACATTAAAACTGTGGAGTAAAATGTACCATATGTTGCTGCTGTGACCGCATCCAGCTTTATCTTGTTGGCTTTATTAGCACAACACATCCATGCAGCGTGCAAAGCGCCTTGGCCGAAATGCGCCGGTCAGTCAGACGATGGCACTACAGACCCAGCTCCACCAGCTGTGTCCTGCGTTCATTAAAACGTCCCTTGGACCGTTCATTATTCTGGTTTCATTCTCAATCCTGGCTTTCCCCTGGTTACCTGGTTGGAAACTGTACCCCCTGATAACTCATCCACCCGCACAGGCAGCCCATAGCAAAGGTTGCTAAGAGAAGGACTGCCACCTGTTAAGAATCCGTGGTTTGGGGATGCAGTGAAGTGTGCTCCTTTCCCACACTAGTATTTTAAAAGGTTATAGATCATGTGTGCATAATAGGCAGAACATTAGGTCGCTTGTCTCACTTACAACAATAATCCATTTTGATATGGGTCAGGTTGACACAAAGGGTCCGCCCATACCAGATCTATTGACGAAACTGATCCCTTTCCCCCAAACTAATGAAATTTTCAACTAATGGGTACTTAAGTTAATAAAGTGTGCCACACATCTGCTAGAAGCCATTTGTAAAATAAAGCGCCGGAGTTCAATTTTGAGATCATTGACATAATGTTTGAGTGGCATCCCACAGGGACCCAGCATGGGACCAAATTAAGGAGAGTAACACAATAAACGTGTGAGAAATAACGTTGGTATATAAACAGTAAGTAGGAGCTTCTCTTTCTTTAAAGGAAGCGTAATACTACTTGGGGTTCATACCATCACTAATGAATTGAGCAGGACAAATCCTGATCTCCCCTCGCAGCCAATGGGCATTTGGACAATGACTTCAATAGGGCCAGGATTTAACCTGGGGAATTATTTTGACGGAAATTGGCAACAAGCTGGTTCTTATAGCTAAAAAGTATCTTTTCACTGAACATGTGCATGTCTAAAATTCTCCTCTCCACATTATTTTGTCCTTTCTTTTGTGGAGGAAAATGAAGGGGGAAAAAAAAGATTTCAACAGAGCCTGAGAGATTTATTTTTTAATTCCTGAAGTTACCTAGCTTGATGGAATTCAAGCTAAATGTCTCTTAGCAGTAACAAAGCTCTCCTTTTCTACAGCACTCAGGGATTAGACACAGGAATCATTCTACATTATCAGCTGAATTTTAATAGTCTGCTTTCCTATGCCACATACTGCAAACCAAGAAGCAGGCTGGAATATCAGTGACTGTTTAATCATCTTCAATGAAAGATACTTTTCAAAGAAATTGTATCACTATAGTTGACCTCCTTTTTTGTATGAAAAACATTTTTCATTTTAAAATGACATTGAAAAATGAAAACCATGGAAAAAGTTTAGGTAACATTATTTATAAGCAATTATTTTTTAAAAAGGGTAAACCAAACATCCTAAAAAACAACAAAAGATTTCTTTAATAAAGAAAAATCATCTTGCTTCTATAGTACTTCTGTCATACTTTGCGGAGGGAAACTAGAAAAATTGTTACATTAGTAAAGCTAAAATTTCAGTTCAAAACAGTGAAAAGGGCTTACATCACTATTTACTAGTTTGTCATCTTCTCAGAGTCTATATAGAGGAGAGATATGCCAGTTTTATAAGCAATATATTTAAATTTCCCCTTTAACATATTCCTAAAGCAGTTTTTCAGTGAAATAGGCAGATGCCAGATGATGTGGAAAGGCTACAATGAAGAATCATCAGAGGTGATGCTTTGTCTTTGCCACAGATTAACATTTACTGTCCAGTTGCAGATGGTGAAACCCCGTAGTAGACAAAAGCTCCAGACCTGCCTTTGCTGTGCACGTCCCATAGCAGAACCCTTCAAAATGCTGGTAAATGGTGGTGGCATTTACAGCAAATACTGGAAATTAATTATTTTTCCTAATAAAACCCCATCATTTTTAACCTTCTTTATTCATAACCCCACATAGATGAAGACTGGAAACCTTTCTTTCCCTCTGTTCAAGCAGTTTTCCTCAGTTTCAGCTTTAGCTTTGGAAAACAGGAAGAAAACACCCATAGAAGTTCCCGGGCTGAGCCTAAATCTGGCCTTAATCTAAATGTGGTTGAAGCCCCCTTAACCACCCCGCACTGGCACACGTCCCCTCTCATCCCTAAGCACATACATGTGCTGTTCCAAGAATAATGTTTCTCACAATATTTCTCAGCTTTCAACACTGATCCCAATTGTATTTTGCAGTACAGAAACAAGGGGGTGGAAATAGCTGGGGATGTGCAGAGGAAGATCCCACTCAAACTTCACTGCTGTGAGGCTGTTTTTTTCCGAGCTAGTTCACTCCAGGATACATCCATGCAATAACATCATTTCCCAAAACAGATTGTTTCCCTGTTCACGATCTTACATCATGCAAATATATGGGAGCCTCCTGGCAGGTTGCAGTGGGGTTTGAACCACATTCCCCTTTTTTTGATTAAAAATAACTTGAGTGGACTCAGGTGTCTGTTGTGTCTGCCATGGTTGCCCCCTGCTAAGCCTGCAGGTGGATGGACACAGAGGGAAGTTTGACTTTGGTCAGGGCAACCTCCACACTCACATGGGTCACCCAGCTGCCAGCCTTACCAAATTTATCCTGCTCTCAAATATCACCCTATGGCTTTGCTTCAGACACAGCTCTGGATCCCAGACTCCCTGCACATACAAGGCCACAGCCCCTCTGCAGATGCTTGCACAGATCTCACTTGCAACGCATGAGCACACACACACACAGCTCTCCAGCAGCTGACCAGGACTCCCTGGTCCCTCCAGTAGCCAGCCTGCCCACAGACTCACTCTCAGAGCCCCATACACCTGCTTCCAGTGCACCAGCAATGGCACAACCCCACTTGATCCAGTTGCTGGCACTACAGACACTGGGACCCTCGAACAACAGTCAGACTCCAGGTGCTGGCACTCAGACCCCCATACATACACATGTGCAGCAAATAAGAGAGTCTCTCAAGCCTGATATTTTTTTTTCCAAATGCACCTCTGGGATTAAAAAGAAAAAAAAAAAAAATCTCTACAAACCCTGCCGTATTTTCCCTGTTGCAGAATGCTTCAGCTGCACAGTTCAAATTTCAGAGCAGTCTGAGTATCAGATTTTTGCACTAGAAGAAACAGAACCACAGAGATATGCTAACCTCACCTACAGAGCAGGTCAATGATAGGGCCAGGAGTGAATTCCCAGTTTCCCAGGTCCCAGGAAGGGTAGAAGTCTAACCCAACATACATTTTAAATCACATATTTATCTCTCCTGAAATTTTGCCTGTTCATTTCTAGCCAGAAAGACTCTACAGCTTTTCAATCTGATTAGACTAAGCCATGCTGATGCCAGGTGAAAGCTGATGTACTTCTCCTGGATTGGAGACTTAATTATTGGTTTGTTTGTTTTCTCTGCAGATGGATTGTCTGTCATTTTTTTCATAAGCACATTGGCAATACTTCCCTACTTGGACTCACCATTAAAAAGAAAAGAGAGAAAAAAAAAGGGGGTGGGAGGTGGGGGGAGAGAGAGAATGAGAGAATGAAAGAAAATCAAAAAAAAGAATCCAACTTGCCTTGTGACTTGTTCACAGGACTTAAACTTTGGGTTAATTTCAACACATCATTTATTTGTTGAGATACTGAGTGATCTCATTTCATGAAAAGAGAAGAAAGGGATTAAAAAATCACGCAAATTGAAGAAATTTACATCCCCTTCCAAGCCTGCTACTTACTCACCCTCTATTCACTGAGATGTAAGGAGAGACTGAGCTTAATTTCAGCTGTGCTAAAAGGCAGAAAGAAAAGCTGCAGGCATGCAGGGGTGGGAAAAAGACAAGTGTGGGAGAGGGAATGGGGCAGGTTCACGAGTGTATAACTGTGATACATTTGGGACAACACTTGTAAGGTGAGAAATGCTGATTATAATTTTTGGGTGGGTTTGAGGGGAGTATGGACAGACTGAATTTGTCCGAGAGTGTCTGTCTGGGGTGGCAAAGCCCAATTATACATATATACACATATATGTACACACATATATACCCACATATATCCACCTTGCTGGGATTTATGCCAGAACAGTACTGTCCCACCTCTCAGTACTTAGAACCTTTTTTTTTTTTTTTTGTACCTAAAATTTATGCTTTACCCAACTATGTTTCTTCCTGTGTATTCCAGGACTCCTCTGAAATGTTCAGGTCAATCCAAAATCTTCCTTGGCAAAAGAGAGGAAAGGATCATGATTACCACAGCAGATACGTGCTCATTCACTCAGAGCCTGAGCCAGCCCAGAGCTAAACAGCTTGGCCAGGCACTTGAGAGCCACGTTCCTGGGGAGGTAAATCTGTGTCTCCACAGAGCATCACAATCCATCCCACATCTGGGATATGCTGGTGGCCACTGCAGATGAAAGAGAGCCTCGCAGCTTTCTGATCCACAGATCTTCCTTAGCACTTCCATCAGTATAAAACCCTTAATGGCATTGGAATCAGCCCTGGCTGAAGTGCATGTAACACTTAGCAGCTTTTATGGACAGAAGACCCTCCTTTCTCTCTTTTCCTCCCATTTGTTACTCTTAACTCCATTGACTTTGGCTGATTTCTTGCATTACAAATGAGAGGAGACGCCACCCTAGAGGTTTAAGCAGTATACACCAGGGTGTGACTCCAGCTGGTGTCTTTGGGAATGAAGCTGCTGCAACTAAGGACACAGTGGGACTGACCATTAGCTGCTTGGACTCAACTAGTGGACCTGAGGCAATGGAAAGTCATCACCCCTCCCAGGATGCAGAGTCAGCAGGTTAGGTTTTAGCAAAATCTTTTTGAAATTGCCAAGTAGAACTGATTGGGGGAAAAAAAATAGAGACCTTCTATATTTCATAAGTTTTCATTCTGAAGTATTGCTCTTTTCCATTTTCTTGATTTCCCCCCATGTTTCTAATTCAAAAAGCATTATGGGAATAGCCACCAACATTTTTCATTTATCAAATATAGGGGTTTTGACACATGATATATTTTAACATGAATTTCCTTATGCTTTCTATAAAAATGTATTTAAATAATATCAGGGAGATCATGAATTATTTCCTGGTCCAAACACATGCCAGAAGTCTACTTGCCCATGGTATCTTTTGGAGCAAAGAAATTGCCATCATATCTATTATCAACTCTTCCTTTTCAGGGAAACACCTGCATAATCTGCATGGGGAAATCTGGCAGAACTCCACTTCAACCTCATCGTGCCTCAGTGTTACTATTACAGCCTGAGGTTAAATTCTGCTGGCAACACACATTTATGTTCTGGAAGCAATTTTTTGTTAACACCTATGGTAGCTCTTAGCGTCAAGTTACTTAACATGACAATTAGTAGGAATCACAGCAGTGGTGTTCTCTTTTATGCCAAGTTCCTACCAAGAAACCAAAAAGGGAATTAGCTATATCAAATAAAGAAAAGAAACACCACCTGAGTATCGTCTGGAATGAGGAAAAAAGTGCCAGACTCCATGAATTCCGCAATAAATTTTTGTGCTCTTGATTTTATGTGAATAATATTTAGACATTACATCTGCTATATCTATACATGCATATCTATGTCAGTGCATGTTTTAGAGCTAATAGTTCTCTGTAGTCCTTTGCTTCTCCTAAATGGGCTGTGCTTTTTCATACCTGCAACTTTGAATTGATACCTGTACCCACACACAGTTTTTCTTCTGAAAGATCACATTTTTCCAAACAAGGAATATTTGCTATGAGCTTAGCAAAAGAACCAGGAGATCCCTGACAGATACAATGTTTTCAAGTCCAGCTTTTACCTCTCTGAAAAAATGAAAAGTAGAGGTCACATGCCAAAAAGTGAATGAAATATTTTTCACGTGGTCTTCAAAATTTGTCCTCTGCTCATCAAATCAAATGGAGTTTCATTGTGCTAACTATGCAATAACAGCATACTGCAGACCTCTGGAACGGCATTCACTATTGCAGTGTAAGCACAAGGAGAAATCCATCTGCAGCTCCATCCCACATACCTCACACATCACCTTTAGTAAAAAGTTGCCTGGAATGACTGCACCTCAAAGTATGTGGCCATGATATACTGCTGCACAGAGGCAAGAGAGGAATCCAGCCTAGAACCTTTTAAAGATAAAGCCTCAACCTTACATTGTCATTATCAGTCTGTTTATGAAGCAGCAAGTGCAAGCAAATTGGAAGTGGAATGGAAAATGAGTTCAAGGGCTGGATCCCATGATGCAGTCTCGGCACCCTGAAATGTTCATGTCATCACATTTCCTTTTACTCTCTGTTAGGTGTAGATAGCCACACAAGCATAAGGAGATGCACAGTTTTCCTGAAGCAGTAAGACCATGTTGCACAGAGTTGCACAGAGTTCTGTTGCACAGAATCTAAATAATTTGAAGTAGAAGTTTAATTATTGATGATCATTTCCTCGTCCCAAATTACCTGCCAAGATTTCCATGCAGCTAGTCAATAAAGAAGGTAGAGTTTCCTACAGGCAGGGTGTGAAAATCAAGAGCAGTTTGCATTTAGTACAAATTTAGGGCAGTTATAAAAAGTGCATGTTGTCAGGACAAGCCCATGCTAAACATCACTAGTAGTGGCAATTACAGAAATTGGGACCATTGGAATGCACACTGTGTGACAGTACTCAAACACAGTTTGGCACCTAAATATCTTTGTAAACTTTGTTCTAGGCATCAACATAGGAAGAGAGAATCTGTGGTCCAAAGAGAGTAGATTAATTCTTAAATTTCCTAATTAGATGTGCATTTTTTCAAAGAGAAATCCCAGATTTCTTAGAGAAGAGTGGAGGGACAAATATGCTCTGCCTTACTGAAACTGGAATCAGATTATGGAAGCAGCATAAGCAAACTCCATCTGTAATTGTCATCTCCCTGGTGGGCCACACTGTCAAGCATCTCTAAGGTCTGTCATGGTCTCTTTGCTCTGTGGCCAATAAGGACATTCATCAAATGCTTCAGGTTCCCAGCTCTTGCACATGGGTGGCTCCACTTGGGAATGAAAGGGTACAACTGTATTGGAAAATAGCCACATTATAACTCCAGCAAAGGAAGGGATTTTGTAATAAACAGGGAATATCAGAGACAAATGAGAAATAAAAAAGTAAAGAGCCCCCTCCAGTGTCACCACATACGTGATTAATGAGACTTAAGGAATTTGCCAATAGACTCTCCAAGCAACTGAGTTTAGTTTCAATGGTATGCAGTCAGGTTGTATTTGTATTCAGAAATCCCAGCTGTACTTGATACCCAGGAATATTCCATGTATGTGAAAAGAATTACATGCAATTCAGCTAAGAAAAGAAAAAGAAATCGCCATTCAAAAATAGAACATTTTTAAGGCCAGGATATTTTTATGGACATTTTTGCTATCTAACAGTTTCTCTCCCCCTTGTTTTAAGTGGATTGCAGAGAAATTAGAAAGAGCTGAAGTTATTAAAAAGTTGTAATTTTACAGTGGTCTTCAGAAAATCTCAATGTGTGTGGTATTAAATGAAATGAATGCATTTTTAAAGGAGTAAAATACAAATGCAGTGTGGTGGCAAATGAAGAAAATGAGGCTTGGTCTGCCTGACTTTTGTCCTGTTACCTAACTCACATGCTTAACTTCTTGAACCTGATCTCCCTGTCAATAGAAAGAAGACACACTTCCCACAGGTACTTTATTTTTCAGACTGTTGGCTTCAGATCTGAAAAGTCCCCTGTGCATCTTGCACACTGGTCATCTTTCCATGTGTTGGAGGCCACACACTGGGTCTTTGAGATTGTGGCAGTAAGACTGAAGACTAATCGACTTCACATCTGTAGAAAGCTTAAGGAAAGAAACCTGAATAAATATTTCAAGGGGTGGATAAAGTAGCATTTATACAATTCTGGTCCATTTCTAATACCCACCGAGATCCCCGGCTGTTTCAGTGTGAAGCCAGAAGTAAACCAAAGTTGAGTTCCTTTCCCATTCATAGTCTTTCTGTCTCTACTTAAAAACAATATTTTAAAACATTTAAACCATATGGTGTCTTTATAGAGAGTTTACATTTTTCTGCAGTCAAAAATATATCGATAGCTCCTTATTAACTGATAATATGATATGATAATAATATCTTAATAGCTGGATAAGAATTAAAATATAAACTAGGAATAGTACCTAGCCTAAAAAGCAGGAATCCACATCTTAGGACAATCCAGAAAGCGCTATAGTGGTTGCATGGGGTTTGGTTGGAATGTCCTACGAGGAAAGATTATGTTTAGTCTGGCAAGGATTCACTTGAAAAGTGGTTTAATGATAGTATACAAAACACAGACAACTCAAATCTGGACAAAAGACAGAAGTATTAGAGAACCTAATTTCTTCAAATACTGTAAGATGATTAAAGTAAAAAAAACAACTAGATCTTATTGTAACAGACAACTGCTGGTCTTGTGTAGTACTTTAGCCTTTTAAAAATAACCAGGAGAATTGCAGAACAATTAGTAGAACAAATATTTGTTCTTACAAAAAGCATATTGAATAGATTTGGAACACAGGATGCAAGTAATTATTAGAATCAAAATAGGCTAATGTTCTCCCAATGCTATTTGTAAAGCAATTTGAGATTCATTATTAGAATGTGTATTTAACATATCATTTTGAATCTCATTACATGCTATTTGGACTAAATTTAATAGGATTATTATTTTTGGCATTCATGGTCATGCAATATCCATAAACAATGTTTCTGAACCCTTTAATACAAGAAACAGACATATGGTGTCAAGAAATGAGCAGACCTTTCTGCATTTTTAACAGCACACTTATAAAATACTTTTCATTCCTATATTTCTAGGAGTATCGGTGAGTGTTTCACAGTTAAAGTATTATCTATCCATCCATTTGATTATCTATTCTGTCTTCTATGCATCAGAATAACCATGTTTTGATTAAAAATCTTATTGTGTTATTTGTTGTCCCCATTTTTGGTTCATTTTTAATTTTTTTTTCTAACACATTCCTGAAGAATGCCTTAATGCTTATGAGGTGATAGAGGAAAAAAACATTAGAACTCATCACATTCTAAAAGTACAAGAAAAGCAAACAAGACAAATCTTATTTCTTAAATATGATAAGTCAAATTGTCTCCTCCCCACACCTAATATATTTTCTAATACACACTGTGAAGCTCCCATGACTGTCAATGGGCTGCACTACAGTGTCTGCACAGTGAGGCAATGTCAACAGTAATATCAGAGATCAGCCATGAACAGCTCAAAACAAGACCAAGGTGAATGTTGCCCTGTCCTTCAGATACATCCCACTATGCACGTAACTTGTAGCTTAGTGTTGTTCCTGTTCATCTTCTTCCATCTCTTCTTCCAAGCTACAAGCCAGGAAAAAAGTAAGCAGAGAGACAGAAAGGGGGAGCAAGACTGGAGGGGCTGCTTCAGGTCTGCAGCCACCTCTGAGTTCAAACAGTGAAGGAAAGCTGGGACAAAGTGAGCTCATATGTGAAAAAAGGGCATAGCTTCCACTTTAGGCTGGATGTCTACCACATGTTAATGTTACAGGATGAACATATATGAATGGATGTGCAGACAGAGCTTTAAAAGCTTGCTTTCTCCATACCCCACCAAACTCTGCTTGCTCTCCATCCCCCATCCCATAGCACCTCCTCTGAGAAAGGCTGAAAAATCACTTCGGTCACTTGCTTCTGCATCATGGCAGGTATCACCCCTGACAGGCTGTGAGTCTGCCATGTTCCACTGGAGGTGCCAAAGAACATAAGAATAAATCTTCTGTAATACACCAGCAAGAAATGTTTGGAGGTTTGATCCCCCTGAAATCAGTCATGACTGCCCAGATAATTAGTGCTGAAGAGGCAGAATTAACCTCCTGACAAGACATCAGATAGAGCCTTCTTTACAAGGGATTATATGCACAGTACTTAATGCGATAAGTATCCACAAACTTCTGTCAATGGATTTTGTGTGGGAGAAGGAAATAAAAAAAAATATTAATAATAATAATAATAATAAAAAGAATATGGTTATGGTGATTTTAACCACTGGTTAAACACTCTGGTGGCAGGAAGACATCCAGAAGAGAAAATGAAAACACCTCAGTAAATAGTTGGTGCTGCCTGACACAAGGGATACCAACCCCATCCAAGTGATTTGCTTCTGAGTTTTTTCCTTTAATCTTGTCTAGTCTTTGTGCTAAATTACAAGCTCTTTGGAAAAGGGTCTGTGCAAATGTTTACAGAACACCTACTGCAAGAGGGTCACGATTATGACTTGGCAGCATATAAGAAATAATGAAGAAAAGAAGAATGAGAATTGGGCTCTTGAAATGGTATTGTTCAACCTTCAGTATCCCACAAAGATACAATTGAAAGTAACTAAATAGTAGGCTTAGTCCCACAGGTCTGAAAGAATTCCTGAAAGAATTTCCAGCCTCTTCAAAACAACAAAGGAGGCTGCCAGTCTGGCATGTAAGGATAGATTGGTGCCTGGTGGAAGTAAATTCCTTGTTGGAGGCAAACATTTCAATTACATAGCAGGAAATCCTATAGTAAAGGAGTTTCTGCCACAGATTATAAGGGCTTGATTCTATACCTTGTACAGCTAAGTGTTGAGAATATTTCTCTGTCTTCTCTAAGCAAGAAAAAGATACTGTTCATTTAAGGCTTTTCACCCTTAAACAGGTCCTGGGATACAAGATTGTACCCAAGTATCAATGAAACATAGTTCATTGTGAAATTGCATACAAATAAACAGGAAGCAGGGGGTAATGACATCTCATCTGAAACTACAGAGTAGTCAGTCTGCAATATTATGCAATTAGAAACTGGCCAAGTTCAGCAATTTTTTTTTTTCTGAGTTTGTTAATACATCCTTCAAGATCAAAGCTTTCCAACAAATTTTCTCATCAGAAAATTTTAATTGCTTTATAAGAAAATTTAGGTTTCTGTAATTCTATGTAAGCTTTTGGTTGCATTCAAAAAAACCGTGTGATTTTAACTTCTTGTTGTATTTCAGTACTGTGAAAAACTGAAATATTAATAATTACCACATAATTATGTTGTGCACAGGACATAGCTTGTATCTTACATCTGAGCTGTCCCTTTATGAAGTGAATGCTAGCTCATTTAGTAACTCATTTGATTAACAGACTTCCTGTTGAATTATGTGATTTTGGAAAGAAGCTCAGTATTATTTGAGAGAATACTTTCTCAACATTGTTTTGGTATAAATTTGGTTAACTAATTAAATGTGACAGAAACCAAGGCAAAAAATAGATCCTAGATTCTTAATTTGTGGACAAAAGAGTATTCTGATTATTCTGTCTGCCTCCCTGTTGCAAATATGATGTAGTTTGGGGGAAAAGGTCAAAAACAAAAGAAATGGGTTAAAACCGTTTGTCAATGGCTTACTTCTCTTTTTCCATTTAGCACCAAAACTGGAAATAAGTCAAAAAAGGCATCTGATAATTATTTAGGAAAATTTGTAATCAAGCTTGGAATTAAATACACATTTTTTCCTCTGAATGAGAATAAGATAGTGTTTATAAGAGACATCTAAATATGAAGTGCTATATAAACAGTTTTATACTACTGTGACTAAATCAATAGGAAATAATGACAAGCAAAATTAGTGCAGTCCCATACGGTAAAAAAAATCTCTTAAAGTGTGCATAACACTGTTTATAGTGCAGGACACTTTAACCCGAGGCTTTATGTCTCTTCCCATCCATCCAGAAGGTGCCATAATGACCAGAGATCTACATGCACCCCAAATACTACTGTGTTCTGGCACTGCTAGTCCCACTGCCAGCTGCAGTGTGCCATACAGTGAGGGTGGGAAAGGGCAATGAAATTGCCAGAATGGCAATGTATCTGCCACCTTTGTCCTGGCTTCAGCTGATCTCTGAATGCACATTGCAAGTGCAAGAGGACAAACTGTAGAAAAGAGAGAGAGACCTGATTTACTCTGTGTCTCTGCAAGGTGGTGTTTTTTAGCTCTACAGCTCCGTTCACAGCCAAACTCTTCATTTAGATTTTAAGATGCTAGCTTGGAGGAAGGCAGAAAAATGGAAATATGGGGAAAGATGAGTGAAAATATGAAGAATAGATGCAAGGAAAGTATAAATGTTGATTGGAAACTTAGAAACTTAAGAAGATAAAACCATCATTAAAACAGAGTTTGAAACAACATTCTATCATGGAAAGTCTATAAACTTTAATAACCTTTTCACATGAAGCCTCTTTTGTAAAAAAATAAAATAAAATAAAATAAAAATAAAAATAAATGCTTAGAGGCAACAGAGCCTCCATGACAAGGAATATATCTCTGCACAAGAGAAGAGTATCACACTTACAGAAAAATTCTGGTGTAAGCCAGCCTGCATTCTCTGCCTGGCCAAGTCCTCCCATCATAAGTCATTCAGAAGCACAGAGGCATATGGAGAGTCAAGGGTCTTTGAAGGTGCTGGACGGCTCAAGACAGGTTCCCAGGGATGATTTGCAATAATAACATTGAACAATCCCCACTGACAGTCCACACAACTGGGTCCCTTGAGTCTACTCAGGAGACGGGTGATGCTGTACTGAAGGTAAACGCAGCCTGCACAACTCGGGCTAACCCCTCAGCAAAAAACAGCTAATATGCCAGAAATCCAGGGGCTTGAGTTTTATGTATGTTGGTAACGTAGGAGAAAGCAAAAAGCATGAGGTTGCCAAAAGGCATAAAGTAGAAATCACAGTTTGCTGAGCAATTGGGACTATTTTCACACTTTACCTTTCATTCCAGCAAACCATTCCTTTTGATGCGTTGCTAGACTATATAGCACGGTTTCCCCCAGGAGGATTTATTTTTTCTTTCAGCCCAGACACTGCTTCAGCATGGACTGCTGCACCAGAACCATTTGCTGAACTCACAGGACACTGAACTGAACTGCACAGCCAAAACTGGGCACCAAAATTGTATCATTGTCTGGATTAGAAATTATTATAGCCAGAAACAAAGGTGTATCCCACCCCAAATAACTTTTTTCCAGCCTTTTCCACATCCATCTTGCCACCTCCCACAGGTTTATTTTCTAATGACTGTTAAGCAAATATATTTGCTCATCCCACTCCTCATTTTAAATTCAAACACAAAGAGCGTGATCCCAAAAGACTTCATAAATAACGTGAGAGGTCAAAAAGTGAGTCCATCTGAAGACCTGCCTCGCTCTCCCCAGGGGGTGAACCTACCCCTTGCTGCTTGGAGCAGTTTAGAGAAACCTGCTTGTCCTGCACTGGAATCCGCAGAGGGGTACCCTGCTCATAACACAAGCCTGGCTTTTACAAGAACTGGCAAGACACTAGAGAGTGAGAGGGCCTTTAAAGTGGACACACTCTGTGTTGGCAGTTTACGTTGCCATTCAGTGGGAAAGAAACACAAGTCAGTCATTTTCAAACGAAGCCACCAAATCGCAGACTCGTGTTTTGTAAGTTTCCACACAGTGGCAAGTCCCCAAGTGACTCATTTATTGGTGGGGGCTTTGTGAAAGGCACTCTCTGAGAGATAGGTTTCCTTTTAGCTGGGGTAATATATTCTGGTTTTGTTCTAATGCTGACAAATAGTAGAGAGTGACTTAAAGTTCTGCTTGCCACAGCTAAGACCTTAGAAATTGCCGCACCCAACAGGGCATTGTTTGCAGGAAGATGGTCTGGGCTCTGTGTCAAGTTGCTATTTTTTAAAAATCCGTTGTTTGTTTTTGAGTCCTTTTTTTGTGT